>OU830600.1:7500000-8750000 GCA_917563855.2 Limnephilus lunatus | reverse complement strand
ATATGTGACACCCAAAGATATTCAAATACAAAAGAGATATGCTATGATGTCCGCGCGACTGTCGCCGAACTACGGCCTAATGCGCGGAGTTTGCATACAAACATAATTTGTTCATTTTCTAGATTTTTTGAAGGTGTGCATTATTATTGGTTAACAATCTAGTTTGAATACGGAAAGAATTTGTTAATTTAGTTTAGCATTCGTTTAGTTTATTCGTTAATTATTCGTTCGTTTAGTTTACTCGTTAATTGGTAAACAACACCGGCGACACCCGGAAGCGCAGTCTCGGCGGATAGCACATCTCCTTATATTTCAATATCTTTGGTGACACCTGTCTTCAAAACAAATTTGAGTTAATTGAACTAGATGTCATAGGTACAAATTTCATGGGGATATACAACCATGCACAGACCACCAAAATTAGTATGTTATATTATTTTGTTGAAAGTCAGAATAACAAATACATACTTGAATATGAGACAGTGTATAAATGTGAGTCAAGCATGGAGTGTGTGCCGAGACAGAATTGTGTGTCTTTCCATCCTGCCTGCCAACCCCTGCCGGAAAATGGCGTGATGTTTAGTTAGTAATTTTAATTAATTTTCATACTATTTCTTTGTTCGTTTCGTTTTTTATTCCAGTCGCTTTTTCTTTTGTCTCTTTTAATATTTCTTTAACTTCTGATAGTTACTAAAAAACCAATTAAAGTTATTGCCTTCTGAAGTATGAAGGCGTTATAAATTTTTAAAATTTTTTCATTTTGGAATTTCTTGATATAATACGAAAATACTCCAAATTGTTATTGCCATGTTTTTCAGTTTTACGATACGATAGGAAACAAACTAATGAAGTGAGCATCTTCCATCCCTTATACGCTCCTGCAGTGGTCTATATAAATTAGTCGCTTATATACCAATTCCGAGTTGCCCCTCCTTCCAGAATGTCCAGAAATACTAAAAATTAACCAAAAATAAGGCTTAGAAAAATACTGTTTTTACTTAAAAAATAGCTTAAAAAAATCAGATATCGGTAAATAGATTATGAAAAATCGTATTTGTATATTTTAACACCTCATTTCTCAGAACGAGGTAAAGTGAAGTTAGAACCTTGTTCAGTGTCCAACTGATGACTTATTTATTTATTTATGTTATTTCACATGTAAATAAATACTGCCCACACAAATAGATATGTATGGACTTCTGATTGTGACAGAGCTTTGCAATAAGGAAACGTTAATGAGATTATTATAATTCTAAACACTTACCCAAAGATTCTTTACAAACTTTGAATAATTTTGTAATAATAAGAATAAAATGACACATTAATGCATAATTTTAATGCAATGTTGCATAAACACAATTTCCTCGTGTATCGCCTACATATGTCAAGATGACTCAATTAGACTTACGTTATATAGAATGCATCAACATCGATTTTACTTTTAATTGTGTTGCTTTAATCCGTGCCTATCCACATTATAAACTAGAAGTACTCTTTTAATTTATTTTTTCATGCCCATTAAGCACATCAATTTGTGCACTGTGTCATTGATATAATATTGTAGTAATCTTAATAATAAATGTTTTATCATATCTTCGTAGGCAAAAAAAAAGAAAAAGTTTAATCTTGGATGAAACAATGCACTGAAAATCTTGAAATAGATTAAAAACACCCAACGTAAACACTTTTAATAGGCATTGTTCTATTAATTCTACTAATTGTTCTATTTTGAATTGATGGCTGGTGGAGCATACTATAAAGCTCCAACAAAGGCGGGCTCTATACTTTAGGAAATATAACAAATAGTTAATTTTATTTACGCGGCATTCGCACCTCAAAGATTATGGTCAAGAATTGCCTAAACCTACAATTAAAACTTACACTGACTCGAAGCAGATAACCTTCCTGCAGTAGTATAAGCTTCGTCTATCCATGTAATATGAGCATGCGGATTATTCCTCCATCAATTGGCAATTTTCATCAATTAATTATGTAGTGAAAGAAGAATTTTGTATCTTGAATCCTTCCTCTCTGATACCGATTTAAAAAAAAAAACAGGAATAATTATAACTGAACACCTATAAATAGGCAGAGAACAATTAAAAATATTTTAGGTACCTACTTATTTAAAACTAAGTAATTAAAAACTAATCATAACAAAAATAAATTATATATTAGGTGCTCAACCCCTCGCAATTTCATGAAATAAAGATCACCAGTAACGTATTAAAAAAAAGACCTTTCGCTTTCATCTGGTAGACTTGTTAATATATTGCAAATGTGCAATAGTCCACGTGGGATTGTGTGACGTCACAGCGGCCCTCGCACGTGTCAAGAGCCAAAAGGAAATGGATGGAAATTTCGAAACGCTGCATAGGAAATTCGATCTTTGCCGTTCTCGTTCCGCGTTGTGAAACAACAATAAAATGCAGATGGCGATGCCCCCAGTTCCAGTACGGAATGCGAACAACTATGTAGGAGCAAAATTCATCAATATCTGTATGTTAGTAAATGATTTGCATATCATCACTTTGTGTCATTGTGGGCGAAGAAAGCTCATTTAGCTTATTCCCTTTAAAATTTTCTCTGAATACTTTGATTGAACAAACAAACTTAAGATATTATTATTAAAGTGAGATTTCAAAGATGTCATCGAATGTCAGGTCGAAGATGTTAATTAAAGCAGCGTCTCTGAAAATATCCAATTGCTCAAATCTCCCTTTCTTGATATATTTAAAAAAAAAGCATTGACTGAAGCATTGAGGGGATGCTGTGTCGAAAATCGTATTGATTAGAGGAAGGGGTGAACTTAGATCTCAAAGGTGACCTATATGTACAGGGGAAAACACAAAAATCCTTAAAATGTTTAAGTACAAATGTTGAATACGAGTTTTACGTATTTGCCCGATGTTCGTCGGTGCTAAATGATCAATGACGTGAGTTCTTCGAAGCACCCTCCACCGATATACAGATATAACAAATCACATTCAACATCCCCTAAGTCTGTGGTGTAACGATAATATTTTTACAGTAAGCATAACTACTCTTTTTAAATACATTCTTCATTCTTCAGACTTTCAGGCATTTCATCTTACATCTTTAGTCGTTTATACATTAGGCACTTCTGTGACTTTGATTTTCTCAATAGCGGCAATATAACTCTATTTATATTTCCGGTTTCGTAATTAGTAATTATGTATATCTTCATTAAATAAAATTTCATTCTTATTAAAGTAATTTTGCATTTGGTTTTTCATTATGCCCAAAAATTAAAACATTAAATAGTAGTTTCTTTTTTATTGGAATCCAATTTAGCTCCTCACTCATTTGATTAACCCTTGCGTACTTGCCTTTCCCCAGTATAAATCTCATAGCTCTGTTCTGTTTAACTTCTAGCTTCTTCAAATTTTCTTCATTGGCTAAATTTAACATTGTAGAGCAGTAATCTGAATGCGGAGCAACTATAGTTTTAAAAATGAGCTCTGTAGTGTTTCCATTTAGTTTGTTTGTTAGTCTACCAAGAAATAAGCTAAAGGATGATACCTTCTTTAGCACATATATAATTACTTGATGAAAGAATTAAATTTAATAAAACTCTCAGATCGAAGAATTATATCTGACTTAATATTTATGTTCAAAATTGTAAATGGTAGAATTGACAGTCCTGATTTAACTAAGCTCATCGACTTCCATGTACCCACTAGAGCAACTCGCTCCAAAATCCCATTTAAATGTAACAACACCAGGACTGAGTACATGAAAAACTCGCTTGTACCTAGGTTACATGAAGTTAGTAATAGATACGCAGATGTGGCGGATCTATTTAACTGCATGGAAGCTAGGTACAAAAAGGCTATTCTATCAAATATTTTCAATCAATACGTATACATTTTATTTTACACTAGTATTATATGTAATTATAGCTCCTTGTGTCACTTCTCAACCAAATGCCACAACTAACTTATTCTCTCTCTTTTATTATATCTTATGTACAACTATGATATTGTGACATGTAATCTGTATTTATGGTATATTTATACCGTTAATGTTAATAAATAAATAAATAAATAAATATTCAAAATTCGCTGTGAAAGTTTGTTTTGAATCCAGTATTACATCACTTTTTCAATTTTTTCATCATAAATTGTGAATCTATCAAATAGATTTCCCTTATTTTTTAGTTATCTGTTGGCTGTGAAATTTAAACGTAGAAAAGCCCCAAAATGATCTATTTTAGTTTATTTCTTCTGTTACATAGGCTTTTCTTTTTTTCTATTTCTTCCTGTCCCATTGTCTTGTCTATAGTCATACTAACACTTATTGTATCTTGATTTGCCGCTAAGCACTTGCATACTGCTTACTAGCAACCTATGCAGGGACACTAAAGGTCTAGATTCGTTAAAAATTAAATGTAGATTAGTCAAAAAAATTAGAGTCCTTGCGAAAGCCTTGAAAGAGTAACCATCTGTTACTGATACCAAGGCGGGTAAGTGGTGGATAACCTCCAATGATCTACCATCCTTCCTCTCACTTATATAAACAATTTCCCCCAATCCCTCTACTAATCAAACGTGTTCTTCGTTAGTCAATATATAGCCCACGTAAACTGCCGTACTATCAACGATCACGAGTGTATTTTTGCGTATATCGTCAGTACGTCTGATACCTCAGTTTGTCCTTTAGCTTTCTCCACGTATAGATAGATGCTGTTGACTTTTATTACCTTTCCAAGACTGGTGGCACATCACCTACGTTTAGAAATTAGTCAAATTTGCAGTGGGAATGTTTTCACTTTTGATGGAATCGAAGAAAATTAACGTATGTAGTTAGCAGTAAAACACTTATGAGCTATTGTTCGGTGTCTTTATTGGTAGGAAATGGAGGTTTTACGCCACCGCAAGATTGGTACCTAAGTTTAGAGAGTTGCAGCCTGAAGCATGTTTTTCTTTATTTTAACGCGCGTTATCGTAAACGCTAAGTTCTTATTTTGACAATTTTCATACGGTATATTGCCGTGGGGTCAACAGCCCTCTGAAATGGTGGATGAAACATTTTATAATTCAATTTTTTATAAGAAAAACTCTCTTTTTATAACTTTTGAAGGTTATTACCATCAATGTAATATATCATTGAAGAAGAAGATAACAATAATAATCTAAACGAAAACATGAAAGAGAACAAGACACAGAAAAATAGAAAAAGATAATGGTCGCAACTGGGACTCGAACCCAGTACCTTTTCGTATAACCGGGACGTACGCGTTTACCAATTCCGCCATTGGCACCTTCTGTCAAACCTTCATATTTGTCAAACTCATATTTCAAATTTTTAGAATTAACAATATTATCTTCAACCAATTTTTTTTCCATATTATAGGCAATTACCCCTTTTTTGGAAACAATCATTCTAGTCCCAGTTGCAATCATTCTCTTTTTCTATTTTTATGTGTCTTGTTCTTCAATGTTGTTATCTTCTTCTTCAATGACATTTTATAATTGTGTAAAGCGTATCAATAATTTTATTATTTTGGTTGCAAATTAATGTAATTGTACAATCATGTAATCATAGAAAAAGATAGCAGCCGAAACAACTGGCAAAAATTAGTTGAGGATCATGTTGTTAACTCTTTTTAAATAAAAGATCGACAAAAATAGTATAATTAAAATAAAATTATAATATTTAATTAAATGAAGACAATATTAGCGAAACTCAATCAAAATCTGAAGACAGAAAAAGCAGAAAAAGATATTGGTTCCACTGGGACTCGAACCCAGATACCTTAGCATTCATGGCCAACTGCTCTACCGGTTGAGCTATGGTACCCATTTCCAATTCGGTCACTTTTAACTGTATCATACTTCGACTAAGAACTACCAACAGTATCTTCATTTTTAACGCACATATTATTGGCTGCTATCTTTATATATGATTGCAAGATTCAACCCGAACTAAATTTCTGAGCACATTCAAAAACTAAAAACTGTTTTAGAAAGGTGATGAAATACATTTTCAATTTATATAATTAGAAGTAAACCTTTATTTTTTTTATTATAAAAATTTTGCATACAAACATAAAAAAGTTTTCAAAGTGGCTCACATTACGTTTTTTCTAAGTTAAGTTACTGATAATAAAAAAAAACTAAAAACACATACATATTTTATTAGAATGTATAACAAAAACATATTGTAACCTCACTTTTTTGTCGCTCTATGTAAAAATAATTTATAAAAAAGTTTCAATTTTTTTTTCAATTTGCGATTCAAAACTTTGCATACATAAAAGTGTACATTTTACTTTTTTGTGGCTATTTTTTAGATTGAAATATAAAGCGTGGTGTTTTCCCTTTCTAACACCGTTTAGAACATATTACTCACTATGATAGTAAGGGAGTTACAGCGTTTTATATGAGACCTATGTGCGTTGGGACCAGTATGGTCTCCTGTGATTAAACGGGTTAACTGCTAAAAATGTATTCTTTCTCTCTAGACTCCGTTTGCCAAGCGATTTTTATGTTTATTTCGTATATTCGTGGTGATATACGACACACTAAGAATCCACAAATTTTTGGCTTTTGTATTGCTCTTAACATATCACGATTTTAAAGTTATCGAAAGCATCAATAATGTCTTCAGTTTGGTTTAGAAAGGAGTCTGCTTCAATACTATTATGTTGAACTATACTCCAAAATTATTGATTAACAGTTGAAGCACAGTCCATTTATCCACAGAACAGTGATGTTGTCACAACGTATGACTGGCTAGATTAGGTGCCATTAGCTGTTGAATATGGAGACTAAAATATGCAGAAAATTGTCCAGTTTCTAGGGCGGTCGGAACGGGTAAGGAGAGCCATAATATTCCAAACGGGTTTCTACGTCAATTCTAATCACTGTCATTTCTAGAAAACTGCTACCACTTCTGCTAACCTGGTGCCCGGTTAAATGACGTTTACTACATTCTATGTTGATGATGTTCCCAGTCATATCCGACATCTTGTTGTTCATAATTAATTACATTTGGAAAGAGGTTTCTTGAGAATGCTGATATTGCTCATGGCTTCATGATCGTTTTTCTTCCATTTTGGGATTATAAATTATAACTAACTTTTCTTCTTCTTTTTCTTCCTCTTCTGGTATCCTTTCTTACCGGAACACTTCGGCAGAACTATCTTTGCCTTCCCTCTGCGGAGTAATAACTCAAAAGTTTTAGGTTCGGTACTTAACTGAAACCTACTGTCAGTTATGTTAATTAATTAATTACCATATCATCAAACAAATTTCTTTCGCTCCTAGTCGGTATTAATGAGAAGCATTATTGTTATTTGTTTCTAATACGCTGACAGTTATTTTTTGTTGTTGTTTTAGTGTTAGTTCTTTAAAACCCCTTGTTTGTAAATACTTACAACCCTTTTATCTTCGGAAATGTCCCATTTGTTGTTAGCCAAACTTGATTCAGGTGAATGCAATGGAGAATTTTGCTTTTAATAAGGAATTCCAGTGAAAAATATTATGGCTTTAAAAAAATATGTTCATATAGAGGATATAGACCAATAAAAGTTGATTCTGAATATATAAGTTTTATTTAATAATAAAAAAATATTAAAACGTGCATTTTTAGTAGGGTCGTTGAAACACACCGTCAAGTTGGTATTACTAAAATGTTTAGTGGTGACGTCACTGATCACGTTAAAGTCATTGTACGGGAATGTAGGTATGACACAAACCATCGTATTAACAACGTTTCATCTTTTTCGTTTATTTACATACTGTTTATAGAGATTTAGTTGTTGTGTTTATTGAAACATTATTTGGGCCCAAATAATTCAGTTTAAAAAATAAAGGTATTTCTTATTAGTTTATCTCTATTATTGAAAATATTTAAAAACTACTGTAAAAAAAATAGTAATGCTACTTCTAGGGAGATTCCTTCGAACTCCGAATTTCAAAATGGCGGCGAGTCGAACAGCTGATTGCGCGATCTTATAGTGGATGACGTGATTGATGACGTCACACGACCCACCATAGATACAGTGGTTTTCGAGGGATCTTGAAAAATTAAAACTTTGACAATTATTTTAACTATCAAACTAACTCTAAAAAAAATGCAGTTATTTAAGTTAGAAGGTCATTATTCATAAAAAAAATACCATAGGCCTACAAGGTGACTGCATCTAACCAAACAACATCGTGGGTTTTCAGCCACGGACCTATCGGCTTTGCACTTTGCATGTCGAGCAGTTTCCGCGTAGATTTTCGATGACTGTCCCCGGAATCGAACCAGTTATCCCGGCCCGTGAGTCAGCCCAACTCCGAACTAGTTTCAGGACTAGAACACCTACACCGTAACTCGGGTGGTGCTTGTTTTAGGAGCACTGTGGCACGGTGGGTCCGATTACAGCCTGTAATTGGGTACCGTGGTACTACTGTAAGCTCTTAACAAATCTTTTAAATTTTATTTTACGCTAGGAAGTCACTGAAAGAACGCTTTTGCACTTTGTTGATCTATTTAGATCATTTTGTTGATCTATTTAGATCATTTTGTTGATCTATTTAGATCATTGATCTGTCATTCTCGGAGGTCCTTATGTCAGGACTTCAGACTGTTCTGTATTTATCTGAATTCCTTCATTTTTACCTTCAATTAACAGTTGTAGTACATATACCTTTTTTAGATTTTCACGGCCAAAAGCATTTTCGTTATTTGTTTTTGGAGTGTTATGCCGTGTTGCGCAACCTTCTTTTTAGCCAACGTTTCACAGCTGTCGGATCTGCCGGATCTGCCCTGACGATGGACACTGCAACGCCGTCCGAAACGTTGGCTAAAGAAGGAGGTAGCGCAACACGGGATAACACCCCAAAAACAAATAACTAAAAAGTTGTAGTACATGTTCACTATGTGATGCTTCACTAAACTTATTTATGACATCTATTAATGGGATGTTTACTTGTCATAAATAAAATCACCTATTTATTAAATACTTTAGAGACGTTTTTTTTAATTTCACTAAGTACCGTTTAACTAGGACATTTTAGGCATAAATCCAATGGGCGCTTTTATTTTTACCGTGACGATCCACGTTTATGGTACCGTGACGGCAGAAAAGACAACAAAAATACGTTCCTTATCGCTATAATGCTGCAACTCTTTCTTACACATTAAATAATGCTGAGAAAAAAGATGAGACACACAAAATACGTATTACTGTTTTCCTTCGGAGGAAACAGATACATATTTTAAGTCTCAGCTATGGCGACATGAATTTCGTTTTTCCTAATACGTGTGAGGGAGATGTATGATAATGATTGTACGTTTCCTTTGGGGGGTGCAGACATTCGTTCTACGTTGGTCTCATTTTCGACTGTTGTTATTTAGTGTGTAAGAAAGAGCTGCAGCATAATATGTTTAAGAACAAAAGCAAAACCATCAGCGCATTGACATTTGACGTTTTAGAATTTTTAGGAATTCGTTCACACTTCAATATTATTCTTGTAACTATATTCCATACTTTCAAAATTATCGTCACGGCTAGTAATATTGTACGTCACGGTGCCGTGTGTGAGAGAGATGCAAGAAAATGGTAACTGAAAATTCTTCTGTTACTGAAGTCTGTTTCCTCTAAAGAAAATTCCTTTAGAGGAAACAGACCTACGTACATTGTGTATCTCATCTTTCGAAAGAGCTGCAGCATTATTGTGATAAGGAACGTATGTTTATTGCCGTTTAATGCCGTCACGGTACCGTAATCGTGAAATCGTCACCATAATAATAAAATAACAATCTAAAATATTGACGAATCCTTGCGACAACTTTCATTTTTTTAACATTATTTCGCTTTAAATAGACTCGTTTGAATTCAACGAAATTTTTGGATTTGTACTTAGGAACTCGGCAAAGTACAGTCACACATGAATATGCATGAACTTGTTCATTATGCAATCGATTAACTTAGATTTCTAAGAGAACATGAATGTAGTCTGTTAACTACCTGCTTTAGAATGTATGTGACTAGATTATGTTCAGAAAGAAATCTGTGAAATTGTTTTCATTACACTGTGTAACATTCATACTAAGAATTTTTACAATATTTTCATTGTAATCAGTGGCGGTTCGTGGTCTTTTTAACGGGGTTCAGAAATCCAAGAGAAGATATATCTAATCAAAATTTACTTTTAGAGGAATTAAATTATTTAATGTTTTTTACAGCAATGCACGTTGCTAATTATTATTGTTTTTTACAGTAAGAATAATTGCGTCAAATATATAAGTGGACGCGGAGGCCTTTTATTTTTAATTTCCAACATTTTTAGTATATCAACAATCAATACAAGTATTAGCATTATTTTTTATGTAAACAACACTGCATTCAGCGATTGTGTACAAAAAATATGACAGAATATTAGCGACAACCAATAAACGCAACCGTTTTCAATTTGGTAGCCAAAACAATACTGAAGTAAGTTCAACACAAAATTACATAACTAGCGTCTTGACAATGCGACGTTTGACGAAAATAATATAAAAAAGAGGAATATAAACGTTTGAAATATTTTGATTCTCACGCCTTCAAAATTTAAAATCGAGCGTCTTTTATGCACGAGGCAAGTAAGCGCCAAAGTGTTTTTTTAAATATTTATTTTGGACATAATTTTATAAGAACGAAGAAAAAGTTAGATAATACAAAACGTCAAAAATAGTCTGAGCCATAAAGGGGTATTTTTTAAAAATTGTTTCTCGTATGACTTCATAGTTACTTAAGTCATAAAAAACATTTTTTTAGTAGTTAGCGCTGTTTTTTTTTGTTACGTAAATAATAATTTTGATGTTCATAATGTAAACCGTTGTAACACTCGTTTTTTTTATCATCTTTTTAATGGGGGCTCACCGCACAAACGCACTTTAAATAAAACCGCCACTGATTGTAATGTGCATTATGTAAAAAAGTTTGCATTTGTAATTGCAAGTTTGCATTATACTGAGAACAATGCTAAAGTTTTTTTGTATAATAATTTAATTAATATGACACACTTACTTGGAGCAACCAAAAAAATATGCAGGTAGGTTCTCACGTCATTGTTGTTGTTAGTGCAACATTATTGGATTATTATCGTACTAATGCTAATCTTGTAACAGTGTAGACATTTTTAAATGATGTAGTATTTATGCAAATCTATTCGATTGTGATTTTAGAATTCTTTTTCTGTGAGTTCAGATCTTATAGGAGGTTGGACAATATTTTTGATATGTGAAACCTCTTCAGACACTCCATTGCGATTTTTAGCCGTGAGTTTTTGTCGCAACTTTTCACCGAGCATCTTATTGTGCATTTTAAACTTTTTATTTTCAACTAGCAGAACGGTCACACGTTGCTGTGGCTAACGAAACACGACGCCATCTACTGACATCGCCATTACCCAACCTTTATAACCAACGCCATCTGTTAATTTGCATACATATCAAATCCACACCGCCCGCTCGCCAGCCCGGTCCCTTTATATATTATGTATTTCTACCAATTTAAACAAAACCTTGACAAATTATATGCCTAAACCTTCCTCATGAATCACTCTATCTATTGGTGAAAACCGCATGAAAATCCGTTGCGTAGTTTAAAAGACCTAAGCATACAGACAGCCGGAGCGACTTTGCCTTATACTATGCAAAGATTTATTTAAATTTAAAAAAAAAATTATTTGAGTAAAGTAGTTTTTTATTTAGGTACCTGTTTATTCAGATTTGGTAAGTAATGTTCCAATTCTGAATTATGGACTTACACCAGCGCGTTACTGAGAGTATCTTCCACTCTGGAATGTCTCACAAATATACTATGTATTATTATTTCAAAATTATTTTATTTTGAAATAGCACAAATCAGTCAAATAAAATTGATTTGCACACGCCGGGATTTAAACCCAAGACTTCCGGATCGTTAGTCGAGAGCCTTACCTCTCTACCACGGAGGCCGTTTAGATAACTTCCTCGATAACGTGTCAATACCAAAAAAGTTACAATTTTTTTATGGCGTGCGGTGCGGCCAATGAATAAAAAATCAACAGATTTTGTAATTTCAATTAAGTTCTGTTGCATAACACCTCCCATATGAAGTTTCCCAATGTATGTGTTAAAGATAAAAGCTTCAGTCTCCAGTATACAGATACGGTCTCCACGCGCCTTGTATACAGATGTCAATCAACCGCACACTCCAATTAAACTCGGAAGCTGTTATCGTCCCAAAATAACAGACAGTAAAAGCTGAAAGTGAAAATGGTCAGCCAACAATTTTATTCAATTCAATTAAATTTATTCATTTTAAAAACATTACAAAATTAACATTTTAAAACGTTTTTAACCACTCAGGTATTTTGCCATTTTGCAAGTTTTTTGTCTTAAACGAACTGTCAGATTTATTAAAAAACTTAGTGTTATTTCCGCTTCGCAATCAAAGCTCTGTAAATGAAAATATTTCTGGACGTAGCCGAATACTAAAAACTGTTTTTTTAGATCTAGATCAAAACATATTTTTTTTAATTTAAAAAAATTTTTTTTTTATTTGTTTATTTCATAACCTTTCAAATTGTATTATTACAAATAAATATCAACATTTGTAAATATTAAACTTAAAAGATGTTTAAACGACTCACGCGATGTTTTAAAAAACACTTATTCTATTATATAAATGTATAATAAACAATTTTAACACCTCACTTTTTTACCATTTCATACAAGAATATTTAATAAAAAATTCAAAGTGTCTAAAGCCTCGATGACACACGGCGAGTTTACAAGCTACTATCTACTAAATTTAAAAACGGGTGAATCAATGAGTGAGATTGTCATGATGACACACAAAACTGTCCACTCGCTCAGTAGCTCGCTACATTTTTGTAGGAAACTGGACTCGCACGTAGCTGCTAGCGTCAATAGCGGAAATAACGTGAACTAATCCTTCAGATAGTTGACAGTCGAAATCAGCTGGTTTTTGGCAGCCATATTGGAAACACAAATAAACCAATCACGAGTCTGCTTGTAGCGTGTAAAGTTGAGGACCTTTCAACTTTTTCCGTGGATTGTCAACAATCTGCTAGTTGGCAAGTAACACGATGACACTGAGCGAGTTTACTAACAGATAGTGAATTTCCCAGATAGTAGCTTGTAAACTCGCCGTGTGTCATCGAGGCTTAACGGCGCGTAGACGATTTGGAGGGTGAAAACTGTTTCTACAAAGTAAGTATTTTTCATATATTTCTATGGACAACTTTGAATAGAGATGTGAAGCTTGTATTAGGGTTGTCACTAGAACAATAACGGAGTTATAACGATTTCTGTAACAACACACGCGTTTGCTTGAAAACTAGCTTATTGTACTTGATTGCTATTGTTATATTGTCGTGTAAACAAGCTTAGGGGTCGGAGTGGTTAAAAGAGAGATAATATAAGATAAGATTAGCAGTTTCATACTTATAGCAACAAAGCTTCCCGTCTAAATTGTGCTTCATTGTTGTTAAACATATCGATATTCGTAGTGAAACCCAAGCTCCAAGAAACGTGGCTTGAAATGGTTTTAGCCGCGTTTGGTGACACTAGATCAGAATAGCCAGTTACTTCCCCATCTCCTTCCTTCCCTTCCTCATTAACTTCAACCTCACAACATACCCCAATTGGGGATGCCATAGTCTCATTGGCTCGAGGCGGTTGGAAGCAGTTAGGACTGTTGTGCATTATTCACATAACTTTTTTAAAAGTCCTAATTGCCCGGAGCCAGTGTAAATATGGCATGGAGAGCCTGAAGGGAGTAGGAAGCGGAATGAGAACGGGCGGGAGAAATGTCGGGAAGTACCCGGCATTTCGAATCTACTAGTACCTAGTACCTAACTAAGCGCGGCTAATCATGTTATTTCAAGTAAGGTTTCGATTCTGAATGGTGGATTTTAACAGGTTTAGTGACTGGATCTAAATGTTTAACTACTTCCCAAGCTTACTTTTTTTTTATTTTTTTATTATTAAAAACATACAACGAAGTTGCACTCCATTGAGTTATCAAAACTCATTAAGGGATCGCCAATTGGTACTTTTGAGAAGTTAAACCCAACTCAACCCAATATGTAGACACAATATATGAATAAAAAATTTACAAAACATTTCACAGACGCAACATACAGACACAAACATATAAATATTTCACAGAAACATGTCTTGATTTTACGAATTGGTATAACCGACTCATTTGATTTATGTACTTTGGGTTTCAAAAAGTTAAAATAAAGTTTCCTCCATGATGGACTAATGAGATGGACTAAGAAATGCATAAAAAAAACAAAATCAGGAAAATACAATATAAGGTACGGGCTCAAAAATATACAGACCTAATACAAGATGTTTACATACAAATACATGACGAGATTTAAGAAAGGTATAAACCGCGCCCATCATATTATAAGTTTAGTATTTGAAGATAATCAGGGCTATAAGAACAGAGTTTGTACCTACTTATGACTTGTTTTCCAAATAACATTTGAAAAAATATGTTTTCAATATATCATTTCGAGATTTGTTAGAGGCATGTCTCAAATTTTCAGGCAGTTTGTTATAGTTAGTGTAGGCAATGTATTCTAATGATTTCAGTCCGAACTTTGTTGAGTGTATTTTTGCTATGTGTAGTTTGTTGTGTTGTCGTGTATTATATTGGTGAACGTCGTTGTTATAGTTCAGTTTTATATTTGTGTAGGTGTTGCACTGTGCAAGTGCGTGACGGTAAATATCTTTAACAGGTGTATCCCAAGGCAAGCCAAAAATGTTACGTAGGGCTCTATTTTGGATTATACTACTCTTATTATTACTCTTCCCTATTCCTTCCCTTTCTTGCTTCCTTCAGTCGCACATCGTCTTCACTATGTACATCGCAAGGTGGGATTTGGCCTCCTTCACAATTTCTCACCACTGGCTACCATCCCTTGCTACGATCGTCTCAGTCTCAGTTTTCAATTTGGCATTGCAATTTTGGCAATTTTTTTATTGGCTTACCAATACCTCTGCCATGCCATAGGTCACCCCAAGTGGTTCGCTACGTCTGTTGATTTAATAGGGGTCCCCGGTCTATGGGGTGACGTTTGACTAGTTCTTGGCGGCGGATGCGTGGCATGCTGGATCTAGAGAGACTGGTTGAGGGAGACCTTTTGATCTCTCCAGCAGGACTCTCAGAACATCGCCTTGCACCGCAGAGGGAGGCATAGATTCATACGTTCGTCACCCCCTGATTCCTACCAGACCCTGATACGTTTTTCCTTCTAAGAACTTCCTCTCCCTCCTTTCATAAAGTACTCCACACCGCATCTCCAAAGATAACAGGTCCTGGGGGAAATTATTTTTCCCAGGGCCTCCTGTGTCGAGCTCGAGTAAAAAAAGCCCTTTAAATCCTGCTCCAGTCTTCTTCCACCTTTCTCCAGTCTCACAAGATTCCCAATATTTAGGGATATCATAGTCCCACTCGCTCCCGACAGTTTGAACTCTTATGCGGTAATCCCATAAACAAACTTAATATTGAGATTGACATTTCCTGCCTGATGGTTTAATATGAATATATTTGTTTCTTAACGTGTTTGGTAACTTAAGACCGCTTACGTAGTGTTTTGATTATCTCGTGGAAAGTAAATACGTATGTATTATGTTTACTTTCAAGATTCGATGATCTTAATTATTTGGTGCTCGCTTTGAAATTTGTTGATCTACGGCTCCCTAACGAGTCTAGTCTCATGCCTAATATCTACATAAATATTTATTTTGGACGTGCCGCTGAGAGCTCCGTTGCAACGTCTCTTCCTGATACGCGCGTGATATCAGCTGTATGTTTTTATAGTCTTACATAGAGATGGAATTATGCAATGCAATATTGAGAGTAGATTTCATGGTAAAATGTATCTATCTAAGTCTGAAAGTAAACGTACTTCAGTTTCGCGATAAACTCCGTCTTTATAATAGATAATAATAATGTTTTATTCCAGGGTGTGGGAAGGATAGTGCAATCCCTTACGTCCCATATAGTTATGCATATTTGTCCCATATAGTTATGGTAATATGAGAATACAGTAAATTTTAAGAAAATTCAGAAGTAAAATAGAGAAAAAAAGAAATTTAAAAAAATCATAAATAGTAAACTACGTAGGGCGTGGTCTTGAGTGAGCTCGGGCCCAGTGCTCACTCAGGAGTGTCGCTTGGTACTGGAAGGCTGTAAATAAACAAACCAACAATTACTACAGATTGTTCGAAAATTCATATATATATATATATATAAGAATCAATTGTGATTCTCTTATCTAATGAATCCGTGTTTCCCTTGGTCACGCCATAACTTCAGAACGACTTTACCTATTTCATTCATATTTTTTTTAAAGTTTTCTTATACTTTGTAGAAGGTTCTTACGGAAAGAATTGCGCAGAAAATTGAATAATTTCAGAAAACTTAACGACTATTTTAACTTCGCACGTTTGACAGTTCGCGCATTTGATGAAATTGAATTTAGCAGACAGCTGTTTTTTTTGTATTAAAAAGAATTGTCTATGGATTTTTTTAGTTATAGATATTTTAATTTATAGGTACCTATGTTAGGTATTAAATTAGATTGATTGTTCTTATAATATACAAAATGAATATTTGTAATATACGAAAAATAAAATTTAAATAAAAAAAATGTAATAGGTGGCACGCGAGCTGTTTGAAAACTGAATGCACTAGGACTGAATATATGGAACGCGGGAGGGGGGTTTACGGGACGGTGGAGCGGAGAGGGGAGAGGGTGGGCGGGGAAGGTGGAAAGGGAACGCGGGAGGGTAGAGAACGGGGACGCACGGGAAAGGACATGCAGGGAGAAACTATTTATGTATTTTAATATGGCATTGCAGCGCATGCCGGGAACCATCTAGTATTTTAATAAAAATACAAACTTAATATTATTTCAAAACATTTCCATAAATTTCATTTTTGTACGTTATGTGCCTTTTTCTTGCCAAACTAGACAATATTTAGTTGTTTCTTTATTAAAATAGGTACAGAGCACAATTAATTCATAATATCTTATCACTCGTAAATCAAATTCTCAATTTTTTGGCTTGTCTCCGTTTCAAAATAGGCCATCGAGTTATCGTCCATTCTCCGAGCACTGTGTTGTGCCCAATTCCTTTTGTATTTTTTGGCGTAGGTATCCAATTATATCTATTACTTTGTTTGTTTTCTTTGTTGTCATGCGTTTCATTTTCGATTTCTTCGTCTGTACCTAACACGCATCTTTACATCCCACATTGCGTTACTTTCAGTTTTTGGACCTCTCTTATATTTACTCAAGTATGTTCTTCATAGGTATAACACAACTCTCGCTATGTGGAAGTGTCAATTGAAGATAAGGTTTGTTCGGTGATCAAGATAAAAGAAGACAACGCGTAGGTTTGGTATTAGAATTTTTCAATAAATTTCTTTTGATTATCTGCAACTCAAGAATACTACAATTGTGTGAATGTTTTCTCTTTATACTGAATAATTTAAACAAAATACATTTACTTATCTCGAATTGACCACAACATCTTTAATTCCATATCGCGTATGTGTTTTCTTTTCAAATGCTCAAACCTTTTCTTCCGATTGAAGTTTGTAGGCAGTAAACAGTTATTCTGAGCATCTCTTCACACTAGCTTAATAGTCTCGACACTTTCAAAGGCGATCCTAAGTTTAATGCTGTAACACTCTATTATGTGGAGTTTATATATAGACATGTGAGCTCTCAAGGTGGCTTGGTCAGATTTACATTCATAATATTAATTATTATTCATTGATGTTTTGCAGTTCGATGTGTGGGAATTCGTACCTCTTTCATTTTCTTTGTATAGTTCCATGTTTTATCCTCTATTTGTTTTGCTAAAAAAACTGAATAATTACATTAAACTGTTACGTTTCCTTATTACTTTAACAAAGATGATTTTTTTTTATCCGTTTTTTAAAGTCCTTGCCTATTTGTCACCTGTGTCATATTATATAATTTCCAAGGCGACATTTCAATTCTCGGTGCATCTAATAGAAATGCCAATAGAAGGTAGTGTTGGGTTACCCAGCATATTAGGAATGTTTATGAATGTCAGCTGTCATATTATGTATCGGAATATTAATATATTGTTGCGTGATATGAATACATTAAATCGGTTCAGTTTCAATCCTCGCAATCGATACTGTGATATTATGTACAATATTATGAATCTTTCTATTCGATTAAAATTTATAGCGTTTCTTGGATTTCATAAATAATTTATATTTACAATTATTGTGTATCAAAAAGTGCAGTAAGTTTTAGTGAAATAATGTTTCACAGATAAAAAATAGTGCACAAGAACCCAACGATGAAGAATAGTGAAGATTAAACAGTGTTTTAATTAGGTGAAGATGTTTCATCTGCACAGGACCTTTGAGCTCTCCTTGAGAGGAAGGGAGCCCAGTCCGAGTAAAACCAAAGCAAACCTTGCTATCGTTCATAAACAATGTAAAGGAAAAGCTCATGCATGTGGCCAAACTGACCCTGCTCCAAGGACTATTCTAAAATCAGAATCCAACTCTAGCATCAGATCTAGAGACTCGAGAGGTAGCGCAGTTGACTGTTTCATAGAGATCCGTAATGCGGATACGTTGAATTCCAATGGAAACAATAAAGATGTTCCTGATTATGTAAAAAGCTTCAGCACTAGTTCTATGGAGGGGCACAGCGATACAGACTCTAGTGACAATACCAAATCGGAATGCAGCAAACACACCCTTGATTCGCAAGGACAGAACAATACCTCGGATCGTCTGTATCACATGTCCACAAAGGCCTCTTTAGCTAAGATGCGCTTCGCGGATGAAGATCATCCACACTTTTCCAGTGAAGAGTCGAATGAATCATACAAGAAGAGTGACGAAGCTCACAAGAATGGTAAAGATTCTGCAATTTTCTTCGACAGAAAAGACGCTAGACGATCTTCAGGAAGGATGAGTTTTAGAGAGAAGAAAATAGGCATCGTGACAGTGGATGACGTCAAAGCTGATGGTTTGACTGACGATGGAAACCCAATAATCAAAGACGAGAAAAGGAAACCACTCGAACGTAAACCATCGATAAACGAAAATGGCGAAAAACGACCAAATGGTTATCCAGACGGCGAAAAGCCGCCGATACCAGGCAACAAACCCACCCTAGTCAGAAGAAACTTCAACTCTCCAAATCAAAGCACAAGGACTGGATCATTTAGAAATTCCTCGCCTTCTCCATCAGCCAGACCTCCTTGGAACAGCATTCACGCTAAAGCAGCTCCTTCTGGTTCCCCTGGTCAAGGCTTAGTGAGGACGGGAAGCCTTAGAAGCAGCATCAAGAAGAAGCCAAACATCATGGAAAGTCTTTTCTGGCTAGATATTGTTGATATCGCCGAAAGGAGAAAGTTTGGCTGGGGCCTTGACACTGGAAAGGATGGTGAAGGTTTACTGAAGGATCTTAGCAGTATGGGAGCTGATATGCAAGACGACCAAAGTAACAAGGTAATACAAAAAAATCTCACAATTTTAACATTTTTTTAAATGCTCTTTAGCGGTCGTGTATCTTCCGCATATTTTAAAACAGGTTTTTTCAGGATCTGGTAAGTCTATTCGTCATCAGCATACGTATGTTTTTCTGCTTAAATTAATGCATCACGTAACACAAATTTAACACTGAG
Organism: Limnephilus lunatus; assembly: GCA_917563855.2. Classification (NCBI taxonomy): domain Eukaryota; kingdom Metazoa; phylum Arthropoda; class Insecta; order Trichoptera; family Limnephilidae; genus Limnephilus; species Limnephilus lunatus. The sequence continues at coordinate 8,730,281 of OU830600.1, read as the reverse complement.
CAACGCCTTTTTGCCGGAAGGAATCTCCAATCTTCATTTCTCCTCATTAAATGCCTCACGTTTGTAAGATCATAACTTGACTGGAGCGTCTAATATTCCGAGAGTGAAACTCGTTCTGTTTTTTGCCAGTTAGTTTTGACAGTAACCGCCATGTAAGCTTGCTCTCCCGTCACTTGTGACTTGTGATACTCCTTCGGTAATTTAATTCCAATTTAATGGACTCTTGCAAATTTCACTTTCTGCATTAGTTAATCTTATTCAGTCGTCACCTTCGGGTTAGTTTTAATCTTGCTTTATGAATTTCTAATTTGCCGCCATTAGGAGGCTGGGTTATTATTATTTTGAATGGATCCGAACACGGATCCAGTTTTGCTGTTCGGAAATCGTTTGATCGGGTATTGATTGCATCGTGATGTTTTTATATTCACGGCACATTATTACGTTACACTTGGCGGGGTTTTTAAAACACTTTTTTGCTCAAGGCTTTTAGTTACATGGTGTGAGCTAATGTTTATTTGATTTTGTTTGATTGATGAGCATGTTTTGTCTACTGCGATGTCTTTAGGGCATAGTCAATATTATTTTTTTAGTTTAAAAATTTTCTTGGTATCTACTTATGTTATCCTGATTAATTTTGAAAAGTTAAGGTTCGGTTATGAGGTGGTACTTACTTATTTTCCGTTAGTCATGTTCAACAGTTAAGCCTACGGTATTACGAGTAGGTTGGGGATTAGATAGGTATTTATGTGTTATCCTGAATCTTGAAAAGTTAGATGTTAGGTTAGGTTGTACTTACGCATGATAATGCGAATGACCGTATACGGTTTAATTTTGAAAAGTGAAGGTTAGGTTATGTGGTATTTACGTATAATTCGGAAACATTTTTTACATTAACTCCATACACGAGGCCCTGAGGGAAATAATTACCCCCAATGCCTATGTCATTTGAGATGCTGTGTGGGTCTTCTGAGGAGAGGAAGGTATGAACATTGGTTTTGAAGAGACCCATGTTGTAGGAAGGAGGAAACACAGAAGGCGGAAAATCGTTTCACAGCCGAGCTGTTGAACGAGTCGAAGAGGCGTCCCGTTATCATGTACCTACGTACTCATACGCTGGGCGCACGTTTTGCGTGTTTCCCGACTACGCTCCGGTGCCGAAGGGATCAATGACCCTAGTTCCTCGGAGCATCTTCCATTGAAACACCGGTAGAACAAGGATAGCATTCCCACTCGACTGTGCTCTGATTTCAATCCGTTTGTTACGATGAGAGAATCTATCAAAAGGACCGCCCGTTTCTGCACAGAGTCGACGGTTTTTTCAGGTATTTTGGAACTCTAAACCAGAGGTGGCTCCCAAATTCAACCATGGGGGGGCTGGCAGTTGTGTACTATTAAAGTACCTGCGGACCCTGTGCAGTACGCCTAGTTTTGGGGAGGCTAATTTAACTCTAGCTTCAATGGAGCCCCATAATAATAATCATTTAGAAAATCAAACCATAAAATTTAAATTTATTTTAATTTAAACGCACTTTACTAGTGACATCTGCGCCTCCAGAACTTGTTTGGCTATTTCTATTACGTATGTATGATTAGCGCAGATCTTGACTCCTTGTGAAGTATAGTCAAATACGGATTATATCCATTCTTAGACATAATTACAGGGAAGTCGTAAGCAAGCGTTTATCATCTCTTTTCCGTGCTATAAAGTTATACAGATCTGTTTCCCGATTTAAATGTAATGTACAAAACTTTATGCTAAAGCAAAATAAAGCGAATAAAGGTGAAAATATCCTTTGTTGGCTAGTCTTGCCATACGAGAAAATGGTGTCTCGTGGAAAGGGTAAAACCACGAGCTATTAATTTGATTGAAAAGTCGTCAATAATAGGTTTTACCCGTTTAATTACAGGAGATCATATTTGTCTCAGCTCACATATTTCTTTTATAAATCACTGTAACTCCCTTACTATCATGGCGAGAAATATGTTCTAAGCGGAGTTCGAAAGGCAAAATACCACGCCTTATATTCAAATCTAAAAAAATAGCCACCAAAAATGTAAAATGTATACCTTTATGAAACCAAAGTCTTGAATCACAATTTGAAAAAAAAGTTGAAATTTTGGGAATTTTTTATTAACTATTTTCATATGGAAACACAAAAAGGGAGGTGACTATAACGTTTATAATTCATTTGTGTAATAAAATAAGTATGTGTTTTTATTTTTTGTCATTATCAGTTATTTAAGTTAGAAAAAATGTAAGGTGAGCCATTTTTAAAACTTTTTTACGATTGCAAGCAAAATTTTTAGATATTAAAAATTATATGTTTTTTTCGAATTGTAAAATTTGATAGCGTATTTCATCACCTTTCAGAAACAGTTATGATAATAATAATATTTCGATGACTTGTGTAGCGCCGTTTTTGTGAAAAATCACCTCAAGGACGCTGAGCAAACTTATAATACATTTCTACAATCTTACTTCTAACTACAAACTAGACAAACCATAATAACAACTTATGGCTAAAAATTGCATCCACCGGTTCATCCATCACCGGTACGAAACTATGAACAATGATTTGACCAAAGATCGCGATACTGCGTAAAAATGTACTATACAGGCAGAAAATATACAGGACCATACTTACCTGAATGTTATGTTAGATATGTTCAGAAATATTCCAGTAATTTGCGTTTTATTGTAAAGCCTAAATATTTTGACCATCTGAAAAATACGTCAAATTTCTGAAGGGTTAAAAAAAACTGGGATGACTGCGCTGGACATGTAACAAGGATGGAAGATAGCCGAACACAAACGAGGCTTCTCTATAATAAGCCTACGCACAGAAGGAGTGTTGGTCGGCCTAAACTTTGGTTGCCTGTGTGAACATAGCATCCTAAGATATAGGGAATTGAAAGGAGATAAACAGAAGAGGAGATTAATGCAAACATCGCAATATTTCCCGCAGAAGATAATTTTGAAGTTTTAATGTTTTTTAAGTCATTAATTTTATTTATCAAACAGCTTCTTTGAAAACGCGTCGTTGAGAATCCTTTCTTAAATCACAAACAAAATACAAGAACTACCACATTTAAAATTCAAGTTTTATTTAATAAAGAAAAAACGCAATTAATTGGATTGACCAAAACAGAACACAGTTATCATTGCACAAACACCATGATAAAGAAATTATTAAAGGAAATAACTTGAAAGCAGAAGTACAAACAATACTCCAAAAGTTGAAGATTTGGATGAACGCATAATCCTACATTTAAGTGAACTTGGAGATGTTATATGAACAGGTAGGTCAAATTTAGTACCTCGCAGTCTACTTCCATTCGTCCAAATGACTAATCGCAACAAATTGAGATCTAAGCTCTCATGCTGGAAACCATGTATCTGTTAGAAGAAAGGAAGAAGGTTCCTCGAAATTACTTGTTTTCCCGAAGAGTTGTAGCGCCAATGATGAAAATATTTTATAGTTTCACAATTCTGTATAATCTGTTAACATTAGCTTTTGAAATGTTCCGTTTCAATTTAACAACCATTATTGACCCAAACTAAAGCCGATTAAACAATCAACCATGACAGAGCAAGAATAGTTAAGTTGTTTGTTAATTCCGTTAATTCTAACTGATGTGTGTTTTGGACGTGAGAATGGAGGTTAATGAATATAATCCGATTCGCGTTTAGTTTTGACATTAATACTTTCAAATAAGGTAGTTGTTGATCTTTGCGACTGATACAATAGGATAAATACGGGACTGTTCAATCCTTATTTTTGTATTGTACCAATCATGCTTTAATTATATCTATGTATTCATTTTCGGGAAATCGACAGTTTACATTTTTTCGGTTTGTACATGTGTGATACCAATATATCAAAAATTAAACTATTTATGGATTTCCTCCTTGTGACTTTACCTCGATTAAGACAACATATACAAAATAAAATAAATTAATTTTATAAGAGGATTATATGAAACAATAAATCTCTCATGACAAGTAAGAAAAATGTAATTGAAGATGTCATAGACAGGTTATAACATTAATTCAAAACATAATTGTATAAAACAACAACAAAAATACTTACGAAATCAAAAATTCAGAAAGATATTACCTTAATATAGTCACAGTTGGCATTTACTGGCAACCATAATGAGACAGGATGTAAATAATAGTATTATGTATTACTTTCCATTATGTAGTTACGGATTAATAAAAAGCTTGAAAAAAATTGTTATTACTGGTTAGAAGTCACAGCTTTTACAGATTCACACTTTAGTTAGTACCTAATGTAATCATTTGTTGAACTGTTAGAAATCTGTCATCTAAACTCCTTTCTCTCATCTTCGGTCATCCACCTTTTTGGTCATTTTTTTTTCATTTTCATCTTCATCCACCTACTTTCGAAGCTGTCTGAACTTCAGACATCCTGATATTGGTCGGCCATTTCTAGATTTCCGAAATTTTGTCTCACGATGAATTTACCAGTTGAAAGCTTTACCAATTCGATGAAGAAATCGAGAGCTCAAGAAATAAAAAGATTTCTGTTAATGGTCAAGATTTATTGTTGTGATCTTTCGTCAAGATTAGTGTTGTGTTCATTCCTATATATCTACTATCATTCTTCAGTTTTCCTGTTCCTTGTGATATTACTACAGAAATCTCGACTGGTTACTCTTTTACTGATTTTCGAAAACATACAGTTCCACGAGTCGGGGTGAATGCGAACAGATTATAACTTAGATACTGGTTGTGGGGAATCCCAAGCATTTCCCTCAGAATCCACACCTCGATTGTATGAATATCGCATCCTTAGGTATAAGGAGTTCAATATAAACAGAAGTTGAGGTGTTTCCTAGAAATGACTAGGATTCCCCAAGACCTCTAGCGCCAATTGTGATGACGACTTTATGTCAAACATAAAGAAAACCAATTTACTGATGCAGGCTGCCTTTAATAAGTCAAAAATGGCTACTTTAGTTTGATTATACCTTTCGTTGGTGTCCAACTTAGCTTAAGCTTCGATTAGATGTATTAAAAAAGCCGTATTCTTGTTTGATGGATTAATAAAAAATCTATAATTTTAGCCCACCCCTACAGACCGAATGATAATACATTTCAATATGTTATTTTTAATGATTCAATCCGGAACAATCATGAAAACACTACTCACGATTTCTTAAAAGGTGTTCTCATGTCGATTAACATCACATCATCAAGTACCTATCTAATTAAGTAGGTAATCATTCAAATTTCTAACATCTTTTTTTCTTTGGATTAAGTTGATCGTATCAAACAGTAATAAACCGGTGCCGAGAATATATTTTGACATATGGTTGCCGATTTTATTTACATGAAGCTGTTTTCCAACCGATTAGATGTTCATCTTCACTCCATTATCTTCAAAAATAGATATTTTACTACGGGATACAGCTGTTAGTTTCTTGTCTATTATCGGAGAATGGTCACTACGACCCGTTATGGTATTATTTAATTTGATACGTCTTGAAATTGGACACTACCCGGTATTCTTTGAAGTCTGTGTTTGCTTGTACAGTTTTAAGATCAAATCATGTTTCGGGTTTTTGACATATATACGAAATTCAAAATTCACTTCTTTAGATATTCTATATTTCTCTGTAATTAAATTCTGTATAATGTCTTATTTTTTGCGCATATCTGAATCTTCTGTCTTTATCATTTTTTTTTCATTTTCTTTAATTACACCACAAATGTAAATCTTTTTAATTTTGCATAGCCCGTGACATCTGCAAATATATAAATACAATTTTTCTATATTTGTTAAATTCTCTAATTAATATGTAATTGTATTATTTCTTTAATAAATTCTCTTAGTGCTTTGATTTAAAAAATAATTTGTAATTTTATTGGGTATAATTAAGAGAAAACCCCTATTCCCTTATTTCCTCTCTGAATTTTGACATTAGTGCAAATATTTTTAATATAATACAGATATCAACCACTGCCATGTTCCCACGTTTTACTTTTTTGATAAGTTACTTCTTATAGGAAGGAGTTAGGACACTTCAAAAATCATTAAAATTGCCTAATTTGAACGCTATCAACAGATGTTCACTACGCAAATTTGACAACGTATTTTAAAAATAGCCAAACGTACAGACAGACATGGAATATTTTCTTTTAATAGAGTTGGTGAAGAAAATCTTTAAAATCGGTCCAGTTTTCGAGGAGAAAAAAGGGGAATACAAAACCTTGTCTACATGGCGTCATAAAAATTATCCTTATATTTTTATTATTTTACTGACTGTTATTTTTCTTTTATTTTCAGGTAAGGATTTCATCTGTTTTACCCAACTCTTTTAAGACAGCTAAGGTAAGAAAAATGATTACTTAAGAATTCTAAAATTTTTCTAATAGGTCAAATTTGTAAAAACCTAAGTTTTTAATATTATCAGGTCGTTTCTAAACTTCATCTTGAAAGATGTAAACAGCTCTACTGTGCTACGCCAACTAATGCACGTATTTAGTTACATTTTAATTTCAGTATCGGATTATGCAAAACGAACTAGTCCTCATTCAGATGATAATTTTGATTACCATGTCCAATTAGCCGTTGAGGAAGACCCGTTCTGTTTCATGTGACTCTGTGATTTCTGTGACAGTGATGGCCAGCGAATGTGTGACGGATTGTGACAGATCGCGTGACAGATGCGTGACAGTTGGCGTGACGGATTCTGATGATGCAGCCGTCACCTGATAGCAGATGATGCTGCACGCATAGGATCATCACACAAACATGTAGTTTGTATTATGAGATACAATGAATTGCTTTAAAACTGCTCAGGCTATCTTTTGAGATTTTATCTTCTTCACAGTGTTTGAACGCTTCTCTAACAAATGTGTCAAAAAATAACTAGTTTTCAAACATCCTAAGTTGCGAGATGATTTGAATCAGTGATTCCCGAAGTGTGTGATATCGCCCCCCCGGTAAGCGTTGGAATGGTCCAGGATATAGGTGATGGCCTCAAAAGCATCAGGGGGCCTTGAAGGGTATTTTAAGGGCTAAGATATGGTTAATGTCCAAGTAGATGGAATGAAGATGGTTTGATTAAATATGGTTTGGCTACCCAATTTAAATTTTTTTTACTGCTTCTAAATGCTTTGCATATCTTCTTCAGGTTAGTTTAATCTAAATAATATCAGAACCAGAACCTTTGGAGATGAGCGGCTTATGTTTTTGCTTTTATTGTACTTTTTTTAAATATATAAATAAATAAGTACCAGATTTTTTGTTACATACTTTCGTCGGTTTACCCTGTCGTGAAGTTTGGCTCCAAAAATGGTGACAGGACAACTCAGAATGAATTCAACTCCTCTCCTTTGAAATGTCTTTAAAAGTGTTGAAAAAAAAATATAAAAAATTGGTTAAATAGGTTAGGTTATGGGGTATTTTTAATTTTTTTGTTCTTAGCTTTAAATGATTTTTCAAAGAGGTGTTGAGTTGAGTTGATTCTGAGTTGTCAAGGAACCCAAAAATTACTTCACGTACCCCCCTGTATGCGCTTTGAAAATCCGTTTTGGAAGTGCAAATAATTCTTTAAGGATAAAGCAATGAGTAAACTTGATGGATTTTACTCAGTGTCAACATTATTATTTATAATGGTTCAATCAAATTGTGTCATTTCATTACGACTATTCGTCGTTTTGACGCTACCGAACGAATATTTAAATCTTGAAATGTTAATCTTATTTTTTTGTTAAACCTGTTTTATGCTCTAAGTGAATTTTAGTTGTAAGCCGACGATTTAGATATAATCCTGGATAGCGTAGGGTACATATTTGAGAAGGAAAGTATTAGTTAAGTCAGCGTTCTGCGGACTGTCCAATTTAATTTTACGATCTACGCCACTCAATTCATAGACCATATTTTGCCCCGTTTTATTGCCGAGTCCGTCAGTCTCTTTGTCTCGGGTGAAATTCACTTGTCCATCAGATCTGTTCCTTACCAGACTTGAAGGGTCACGACTCCTCATTTTCCTATCACATGGCAGAGTATTGTTGCCTAACTGGCCGTGTTTGCATTTGCTCGAGCCTGGAGCTGTATTCGAACCCGAGAACTTTGTTCACCCAGCTTAGTAGATTCGCCTATGGCGCATTACTTCGCATTAAATATCATGCATAATCAGATGATTGACGGTTTTCACTCTTCGGCGGATGAAAGGAAAACCTATAATTTTGTAAAAGTTCTCCAACAACTCGTATTGTCTTCTGGGCGGGCCAAGTCCTGTTATTGGAGAGGCATGTGACCGACTACCAGAGGCGGCTCTATGGGTCCAAAAGTGGGAGGTAATTTAAAAAAAATGTTATTATGATACAATATCAAATTAAATACGATAATATTCATTTGTAGGTACCTCGCGGGTTTGTTACGTTTAATATAGTAAATTATTTCACGCGACATGCGGACACTATGCAAAATCAACCTACGTTCACTAAACCACCTCTTTCAGACTTATAATATTCATCATGCTATCTCCCTCACGGCAATGACCCAAACTGTCTTCAGAATCCGAAAATATTTTTACTAGGCGACATAGTGCCATCTCGTTTATTGTATAAATAAAGCTTTCATTTAAGACGTTAGATGTCACTTCTTACCACTGAAACTGCTATCTCGCGGTGCATTTCAAATACATTAGAACAATACCAGTTATTTTGATTTGGATAATATTATGTTTTACTATCATCTTATAATTTTAGGAGGTCTTTGACCAATTGATCTGTGGAAAGGACCGCCACTGCCGACTACTATCTCAACTCAATGTTAAATCGTGGTCTTTTCTCTGGGTGATGGTATCAACGAGTTTCTCAAATTTATTTATTGCACTACCCCGTTTCCAAAAACATCTTTAGCCTGCTTTAGACCGTTTTTCAGTGCTTTATTATTAATTTTTTACCACCCCTTTCATAAAACAATTAAAAGAACCCTAACATTTAGTGTGGGGAAAACAGATTTCGAACCTCACATAATAGGGTGTCTATTGTCTCACTTATTATTGTCTCGTCAAATTGGTTTAAAAATTGATATTTAAAATCGTATAAATAAGTCAGCTCAAAGTGAATTAACCACAGTTTGAAAATGGCCAAACAAATTAATCTCCCCTTTCCATTACTTCACTACGCCCTTGTAATAGTGCTGTGCGTATGCTAAAACCTGTCTGAAAGAATTGGTTTTATTGGGCACTAGCTGGTACCCGGCATGTGTTGCAATGCCATTCAAAGAAATAAATTGTTTCTCCCTGCATTTCCTTTCCCATACGTCCCCGTTAGCCTCTCCTGCTTCTTTCCATTTCTGCCGCTAATATATATGAAATACACACATTCACAGCGCCAGAGCTTACCGTTATATACAGAAACCTTCGCGGGTACGCGCACAACAATTCACCAAATATGAACGGTATGGCAGCGCATAAAATATGAAGAAACAAACAAATATTGATTTTTATATACAAGATGTACTTATTTCGTACGATTCCTCGGAAAATAAGGCACTTGGAATCAATCATGTATAACGGTGTAACGGATTGTGGGCATAATCTTCGAGATATTTTATGACTGTAATCTGTCTTATAAATTTACATATTTAACATTCTTTTCAGGGGCGTTTTACATAAGAATAGTAAATTTAAATTTTTTTTTTTGCTTTCGTTTTTTACATAATTGAACTGCCCCAGTAACCATATTTTGTATTTATTTAGTGATAAATTGAAGATATCTTAGTATTCTGAGCAATAGCGAGTTAATAATTATGGTAATTAGTCCTAGAATTTTTGTAATGAAATAAATCCCGACTTCCAGAATTACGTAGTTGAATCCGAAACCTTATCCAATGTAAGCAATTCTGGACTTTAAAATTTATCATTTAGAATTTTATATAGAAATACCAAGTCAGTGAAGATTTTTCTGTCTGACAATTTAATTATATTCAGATCATTTAAAAAACTGTTGTAGTTCAAGAAAATTGCTGGGATACCTGTTTTAAATCTTAGAAAGCCTAAGAATTTATTTTGTAGTAATAAATTATTTTTTAAAAGAATTTCAAACATTCCCGCGTTTTCTGACAATAATTTGAAAATCTCATACTAGATATCATTTGGCGAAAAATGTGCTTGTGTCATGATGGAGGACTTAGCCAGCCGAGGAATTGAATTAATGACGGCTGGGTGGGAACCAGATCCCATCTCAATTTAGGAGGCCGGTATTAGCAGCAGTGCCCGGGTTCATGGGTTGAGGTTCTTCTAGGTCTTGGCTGCGAATGTGTTTGCCTACCTACTGCATGGTAGGCCAGATCGAGGGTGGCTGGTTGAGGTTTTGACTTCTACAGTCGGACTCTCGACCTTGTACCTCAATGGAAGGGATGGATTCATACGTCCGTTACTCCTGGACACACTGAACCCCAGATTCATACACACCTTTCAAACCTTTTTCCTTTCCAGAACTTCCTTTCCTTAAAATGACCCTCCACACAGCATCCTATAATATAACGTAGGCCCTGGTGGAAATTATTTTCCTCAGACCTTCTGTGTGAAGCTAAGGTAAAAAAAGATAGTTCATTCAGATTTTCACAACTTTTTTTAGCTGCAATGTGTTTATCGGTTTATGAATTCGGTTCAGATAGTTCAACGAACGCAATTCAGTGATCGGCAGATTACCTAAATGCAAGATATTGCCGCGAGGAAAAACTAACTAACAGCTAACTGATAGGCCGAGCATTTTGACTTCCGATATAAATATACACCAGCTGTTGGTCGTAATTACAAAACCCTCGGGACTTTTGGTGATCGACTCGCGTGCCGCATTCGGCTCTCCCTATTTCGTAATATAGATTGATTTATCACGATGCAGTCGAAATTTGGGCTGCAGCCGACCTGATTGTCTATTGAGAAACTGCTTGTTTTACATATTAGATTATCTATGCGTAGTTTACAGCTATAGTTTAGAATAATGCCGCGATAACATGCGACTAACACGGGCTATTTGTCAAAATGTCGACGTTATCTTATAAACAAGCAGCTAATGTAATTAATACAAAGAGAAGCGATTCTCGGAGGACGCGGTAGAAATTAAGTTATTTTGTTTGAAATCAGAGATAAAACCACTTCTCAGATTCTAGTACTGAATTCTAGAAGACTGTAAGCAAAGAAGATATCTATCTGAAATTTAGGGAAAACACAATGTATACGACAGCAGGAAAATTTTATCGATGGATAACTTTAGCCGCCGCAACCCGAATTTCTACCCATTTTTTACGTATCTCCCTTAAACATTTATTTAACGCCCAAAGTTCTTTTACATATTTGATAGTACAATTAATTCATGACAGATGATTTTTAAACAGATAAAGAAATAATAAAAATAAAATTAGATAAAAAATTCACACAAGTTATAAAAATACAAAAATACAGCGATTTCATAGGTTTACAAAAATACAGACATGTTTGGGAATAGTTTTGGAGTAAGTTTTTTACAAGATCCACAAAATTCGCCAAGTTTATGTTAAATATGTCAACATCAAGTATTTTTTCCCATAATGTGAAATCGTTTTATCGGAGAGTGGGCAATGTAGTTCCGCTTATGAATGCTACAGTAGAATAGTGTATTTTGTCGTGTAGTTATTATTACTGTCGGTATTTGTATGTTTATGAGTTGCAGGAGTTCGCAACAGTCGAATTTTGAGTTTAGTATTTTGAATAAAAATGTTAAGTCGTTTATTTTACGTCTGTCTTCTAATGAGTGTATTTTTAGAATATTTAATAATAAATTATATTTTAAGCCTTCTAAAGGGATATTTAATTTGAAATTTATAAAACGCAGAATTTTTTTTTTGTATTCGTTCAATGTTATTAATGTGAATTTTGTAAGATGGAGACCAAACTACCGAGTTATGTTCCATTAGGCTTCTAACTGGAGAATTTGAAACGAAAAATCAGAAAAAGATACAGTCGCATTTAGGAATTTAATCCAGGACCTTTGCCTTTCCGGAGCGCTACTCTATTGGCTCAATGGTGGACCAGCGCGTAGCGCCCCGGCAAGGCTAATGTCCCGAGTTTCATTTGTAGATGCGACCGTATCTTTTTCCAATTTTTTTGTTTCAATTTTTCGATTGTCGCTAATATTTTCTTTAGTAATTAAACTTTAAAAATTCTTAGTTTTTCGTTTATCTGTGCTCTCAAGCAACTTTAGTAGTAGACGCAAATCTATATAATTATTAGTTATAGACTAAAAGCAAAGATTCATATTGCTTTTATGTTTATGTCTTGATTCCCATGTATTGAAAGCTCATATCTTGTTATCGTCATGGTGGGATATACCGATCACCGAGAGAACCGTTGTAACCTCTCTTTCTGTCGGGAGCTATCGGCTGTATGCCTTTAGATAAATGTGCTGGTATGTTCAATTTGCCCGAGGTGTCCCTCAGCGATGGCAGCAGATCAAGTCCGTTCCGTCCCAATTAGCTTCCAGATATGGGACTGTTTATGGCCTTATCGTGAGCACTGGCAAAGTGGCGATAGTCAGGAGATCTGTTGGTATTTGGTCTCTCTTTCATCTGCCCCAGACCTAAGTTCAACATTGTTGTTTCGTTTTATTAACCCTTTGTATGACCGAGTCCCCTGGTCACACCCAAGACTTTTTTACATTTAAAAATTGTCCAATTATCGAAGTTTTTATCCCATAATTTGCTCATATCTGTAGTCTCCATCTAAATCTCATCATACATAACAGTAGGTACAATAAATACTTATCATTTTACAAACATGTTATACTGGATTTAAGGGACGTTCTTGACTTACTTTAACCAGTGACATTATTTGGAGTAAAAAAGGTAAATAAAATTTTGGTCCCCGGTGACTTTTCTGTTGATTTTTTTTCAAAATTTAATTTATTAAAAATCAAACAAATAAAAATCTTCCACTTTACTGGTTACTTAGTCGAGTAAACGACCAACACCTCACTCCACGTCTAACTGTCCAATTCCTCCGATTTTTATGTAAAAAATGAAACTGAAATTTTGGTCTCCGAAAACATTTCTGATTTACATACATTTTTTCAACTAAAAACTCTAATAATCAGTAGTTATTGAATTGCTAGGGGTGGGTTCAGTGGTTGGTCGGTTACTCGGCTGAGTGACCAGTGACGAAATGTGAAAGATTATTTTGTAGTTTGATTTTGAAGAAAAAAAGACATCTAAAAAGTCACCCGAGACCAAAATAGGTTCCACTTTTTTAGGTTCAATTAGTCTGATTTAGCCTCCAATGCTCCCAATGCTGTAACGCCGAACGACCGGAAACTACAAAGTCCGGTCAACCCATACAGATTATTGCGTTCTAATAGTGGAACACGTTTCGACGAGATATTAGTACACATTAGCGCCTCTAATTGTACTAATACATACTTCTGAAAACAACACAGAAAATCTTTTTAGACAACACGGTGTAACACCGCAATAACAAATAACGAAAAAAAAACAGAAAATCTTCTTTAGAATCTTAGTTATTTGTAACGTGGCAAAAAAATCGCAAGTTAGAGTTTGTAGTATTAAAGGGTTAATTCTGTATCAAAGATAATGATATGCTCTTTCGTCCGATGTAAACAAGGCAGGTCTGTGTTGCGTTCGGTATGGACTATGGACAAACGAGAATTCGTTTTGTGCAAGATAAAAAAAGACCAAAGGAAGAACGTTAGAAGGTTAGAACCTCATTTTTTGGGCGCGTCTTTAAACATCTGCGTTGCTATGGACAAAGCAAAACGTAATTTGATTTCAGTTTTGCTCGTATTTGGATGACGTCATTTGGTTTATTTTTTATTTGCTTACATTTGCGTATGGTGCATTTTTATCTCTTGGATTATCAACATATTCGGCTAATTCATTTGCTTAGAGTCACTTTGAAAGAGTGTGGAAGATGTTGTAGCTCTCAAAGAAATAATGCTAATTTGGAGTATGAGGCAAGAAGATTGTTTATAAGACGATGGAAGAGTGTAGAATAAACTAAAAGTTCAGCTTGCAAACAAAAAACAGAAATATTACGCCCATGAAACGTTAGAATTCAAACAAATTCAAGACACACACAAATTCAAATCATCACTCAAAACATTACTTCTAAACAAATGTCATTACACCTTAAGTGAATACCTCACATAAATGAAACACCTATTTTTGTATTCTTGTTATCTTTATTTTCTTATTTGTATAAAAATTATAATATTATTCTTTGTATGAACATTATAATATAACATGTTTGTGGTTAGCTGGAAGAAATGGGATCTACCCATAAGCAATACCTTTTGTATTTTTTAAATGTACAATAAATATTTTTTTGATTTTGATTTTGATTTTGAATATCGATCGATTAGTCAGTCATCTCCAAATATTAAGTTTTGAGATATGATATGAACCCCAATAGCTCGGAGAGCTTTGAAGCAGAGAATGGACGGTTACCTCGAGAGTGTTTTCTCTTGGGGTAAGAATAACCTCGTCGAATTTAATGTTTCAAAGACCCAATCATGTTTGATAATGTCTAAAAGGGATCGAAATGATAATCTAGTCTCCTTCAACGGAAGCATTCTTCCGAACAGGACCTCCATTGATATGCTTGGTGTAACTCTAAGTGACCAGCTCAGTTATGGGGGCTCCATCGAAACCAGAGTTAAGTTATCCTCTCAGCAACTGGGCGTACTGTACAGGGCCCGCAGATACTTTAATATTACTCAACTGCTAACCCTGTACAAATCGCAAGTGCGCCCCACGGTTGAATTTGGTAGCCACCTCTGGTCTGGAGCTCCAAAATACCTAAAAAAAACCCTTGACTCTGTGCGGAAACGGGCGGTCCGTTTGATAGATTCTCCCATCTTAACAGACGGATTGCAATCTTTAGAGCATAGGCGTCAGGGGGGAATGCTGTCCTTGTTCTACCGGTATTACAATGGAAGATGCTCCGAGGAACTAGCGTCATTGATCCCCTCGGCACCGGTGCATAGTCGGGAAACACGCCAAACACGCGCCCAACATTTGTACACGGATGACATTAGTCACATGAGAACGGGTCGTTTTTACGATTCGTTCTTGAGTTCAACAGCTCGGCTGTGGAACGATTTACCGGCCTCTGTGTTTCCTCCCTCCTACAAAATGAGTCTCTTCAAGACCAATGTTAACTCCTTCCTTTCCTCAAAAAGACCCTCCACACAGCATCCTCAAAGATGACATAGGCCCTGAGGGAAATTATTTTCCTCAGGGCCTCCTGTGTGGAGTTAATGTAAAAAAAAAAAAATGAGGAAAGCAATATTCGAATGCTCACCATAAATCAAATATTATGTACACGTGTCTGTGTTTTTTGTTTTAAATCTATCTATCTATCTTTATAAATTCGTTATTGTCAGAACATGCTTTGCAAAAAACTACTGGTGAGCTCTGGCATTATGAAATTTGCAATAGGTTGCACGCGAGCTGTTTGAAAACTGAATGTACCGGGACTGTTCGCGGGAGGGGGGGAGGGGAACCAGGGAGGGGGAGAGGAACATGGAAGGGGGAAGGGGAACTCAAGAGGGGGGTTCGCGGGACGGGGGAAGGGAGGGAGTGGGGAGAGGGTAGGTGGAGTGGGAACGCGAGAGGGGAAGGAGACGCGGGAGAGGAAGGGGAGGCGGAAGGGGACGAATGGGAAAGGACCGAGGGAGAAACCATTGCTTTATCAAATGGCATAGCAACGCATGCCGGGTACCAGCTAGTATGCTATAAAACAACACCGAGAAGGAAAATGACATTTTGAATTCTCCTACTAGTGACCCAGAAAACATCAACATTTTGTTTAATTCACTACAAGTTTTACTGCATTATAATTGATTTGGTGGGGTTTATGAGTAATCTGAGTATTGTACTGAATGGAGGGTACACTTTTACATATAACTGCATACTTACTCAAATTTAGATTTTTCGGAGATGTCTTACTAATCAACTGGACTATCGATATGCAATATAACTCGATTAAGATTTTTTAAATATTTTTTATTGTTAATATTTATTGCTAGGGAAATCCCGATGTGTTTAAAAACTCATTTTAGGACGGGAAGAACTTATAATTCCTAAACGGAAGGTAATATTCTTTCCATCTCCTTCCCTTCCCTTCTCCACTACCTTCAGCCTCACAACAAACCCCAATTGGGGATGCGATAGTCTCACTGGCTCCAGACGGGAGCAGTTCGTGACTCTTTTGCGGAATTCATATAAAAATAAAACCTAGGCACAATTTCACATAGGTATTTTTTTATCAAAAATATATGTTTCACATACATGCATTAAAAAAAATAGAAAACAAATAAATAAACAAACAAGGATATACAAATATGTATATCCTTGTTTGTCAGGAAAAAGAAAAGACAAGAAAAAATAAATAAGACAGAACAAAACATGATCAGAAGATAACATAATTATAATATGTACTTTCGATTAACAAACTAAAATTAAAAAACTATAGTATGTATTTTCGATTTTTCATGTATTAAATAAATAAATAAATAAATAAAAATTCAATTTTAAAATGTAGGTAGGTACATGAGAAATGTTCTTAAGCTTTACTTTGAAATTTTTTTGATGTTTTTCTAAATATTTGGTTGCGAAGTACATAGTGTGTATGAAATACAGTTCAGAGATTTTCTTGATTGTAAAGTGAGTGGCTTAGGGTGAGTTGATTGTTGAGCAATTTGTAGGATGGTGCTTGTGATTTCATGTTTAGGAAGGATTGTGATTGGAAAAGTACCAGAATCTGAATAGATATCCCTGACATGATTGCCCCATGGAAGTGAAGTCCGCGAACATTTCTGAGAGCTTGATTTTGAATCACCTGCAGCCTGCAGTTCAGCTATCAGTTTCTTTGAGGCAAATCCCTAGATACAGAAGAGACAGTAAAGGTATGTACCATGGCATAGTACACTGAAATTAGTAAAGGAATGGGTAGTAATCCTTGAAGCCTACATGTGCACCAGTTATGGGGGTAATTTCTTCTTTACATGATTTATGTGGAGATCCCACGAGAGTTGGGAAGCTACGATCAGATGTTTCCATTAAAAATGAATTCTTGTTAAATCAATAATTCAACCACAACTATAAATGTCGCAAACTACAATACGACTTTGGAAAAATTAAGGTTTTAATGAATTTTTATTTTACCTCTTTCTAATGTATCCCTTTCTTCAAAAGGCTCGAAAAAAATCTTATTCTTTTTTAAACTTCAATCTTTTTTCGATGAGTGTGTCCAATTCGAGAAGTCTGTCAGTTATCTGTTCTGCCAATAAGCTTCGAGAGCTTTAACTGCTTAAATTATGCGCATAATTTGTTTTTGACGTGTCACGATTATGAGGATTACTGTATTTTTAAACTTGTCGCACCTCAATTAAGCGCCTGGATTTATCAAATTATCTCTTTATATCAAATTTATTATCATTTAAAAAACACCTACTTTAAAGCAGTTTCAATAACTTCCCACTTTCAAATTCTCGCCATCCTGGTTGGTGACTCAAAAATAATTCCGAGGGTGTTTATCGAGTGGGAGAATCGCCACCTGAAGATTATCTCACGGAACTTAATTGGGCAAATCAATCGGATCTCTGAGTTAAATATATCAATGGTTTTATTGCCACCTGGCTTCTGAAGGGTCTCCCTGCTCGAAGATCGCGATAAGAGATCCAAAACGGTACGCGCATTTTAATTTTAAAAAAATCTGATGGTGAAGTCAACGTAAATTAATTAAAATTCTATAGGTGTAACGACGGAGGTTTTTCCATGGTGAAGTCAACACTGTTAAAAGATGAACATTTTGAAAGATTAAGAAATAATTAGCATACCTAAATTGGTATTATGGAGACAGCTTGGAGACGCGACAAGAAATTTTATCAGTTATCGTTAAACTAATGTTGCATTTTTCTATAAACACGCTTTAACATAACGTTACTTTGTTCTGGTCGGTACGCTTTGGTTTTATCAGGAACACAGAATAGGTACAGTGGTTAAGTATAAGATTAGGTATGCTATCTTTTTAAAGTGATTTTGTATCTCTATTGGTTTTAGTGATTAAGTTTTTCACAGTAGTCTTATTTTTAGTTTCTCTTTCTTTCTATTTTCAATTTGAGTTTAGCCATTTTTCACATGTTTTTATTTAATTTATGATTTTTTTATCTTTTAAATTTACACCCATAATACTTTCTTATTGAAAATTACAGCCCATGCATAGTCGACTACCACAGTCACACTGCTTTGTAAAAACGTTTCAAAATATTCTACTGCTCTCTGCCCAATACTTCATGACATAGGCAGGCAACGAATATGGGTTTATGATTGAAGTTTTTAACTCAACCGTTTTAAAATGTAAGTCTGAAAACTAGAATTTTTAGCACTCAACGAATCTATATTTTGTTCATTCGCGACGGTTCAAATCTGCTTATTTGTATTGTTCTATGTGTAAATGGCAACTATTCGTCCAAAATAAATACCAATAACATAATATATCCCAAAGTAGAGATAGATCTTCAAATAAACTAGTTATACATACATGTCATGCCGAAAATAACTTGAGTAAGGCATATTTACATATCGATTTTGGCGCATTGATAATACTGTTAACATTTGCACTTTTCGTATACCTAGTTAAGATCGTTTTTCAATGCGGAATTCCGCCCCAAACTACAAAAGCCATTATTTTCTTTCCACATTCCTGGTGCCCTTTCTGCGAACACTTTACTAACTCTAGTA
The DNA here is from genome assembly GCA_917563855.2 of Limnephilus lunatus. NCBI lineage: Eukaryota > Metazoa > Arthropoda > Insecta > Trichoptera > Limnephilidae > Limnephilus > Limnephilus lunatus. Next base: position 8,711,499 of record OU830600.1, on the reverse strand, counting down.
GTCTTGTTTGTTTGTCAGACACGAATGGTTATTTGTTTTATCTATTCTGCGATCGGTCCCAACCGTCAACTGTCATAAATATAAATAACGATTCTGAATAATAATCACCAGCTACAACCTGTTCCTCCTACTCGAGCATTTTATCCACCACACGCGACCTTCAGACATTTTTTGCCATGGTAATTGATACAACCATTAAAATTATTAGCTTTATGTCTATCGTTTACAATGTCTTCGACACCTAACTTTAGCAGTAATGTCTCAATAGGTTCGTTTACTCTATGCAATTTTCTAACATTAATATAATTTACAATGTCTTCAATATTTTTCCTTTGTTTATGTGTTTCATAAGTTTTCCTAACAGGTGCTTCATTTAGAATATCTTCGGCATCTTTGTAATTTGTAAATAATATGTCTTCATTAATTTGTTCATGTAACTTCGATTACAATATCTTCAAAGCCTTTGTGCATTGATAATATTATTTGTCTTCGACGTCTTTGTATTATTAAAAATATTTTTTCTTAAAAAATATTATAACATCACCATAACGTTTTGAGTATCAAATCGTACCACGAGATTTCCAGAGTTTTTTTTGTTGATTCCTCAAAAACAAACCATTTCATTCATTCACCATGTTCAAAGGCTACGTAGCCTTGGAAATAAATTCGGTACTAATGATATTTTTTGTATTCCTTTTTAAAATTTCAATCAGAAATTTCCAACATTTTATTTCGCTAATATACTATTATATACTCCGTAACTCACTTTTATACTAATCTTTTCACTTTTTCTTTTAATGTTGATTTTTGCTATTTACTACAGTTTTTTTCTCTTTTATTTTTATTTGTTGTTTTGTATTGATTTATTTTGTTTTCATCTTTTTTATATTTTATTGGAACTATTATTATTTTTATTGTCATCGCGTGAATTATAATACACTAATGTAGTTAATATTTTTTTATGTAAAAGACCTAGTGGTGTAAATAAATTAAGACATAATTTTTTTACAATGTCTGACATATTTATACATTTGGAACTATGTCTTTATAAGTTCATTCACCTACTTAATCAGTCACAAACTCTTTGATACATTTCTGCACCGTTGGAAATAATGTCTCAAAAAGTTGTGTATCTATATCATTTACGATGTCTTCAACAGTTTTGAACTCTCGGAATGTTGTTTCCATAAGTTCACGTATTCAATCGGTATCATTTAAAATGTCTTCGATACATTGAACGTTGTCAATAACTTTATTTAGGTTATTCAATAGCATCTATATCATTTTTATAATATCTTCAACACCTTTGGATATTGAGAGTATGTCTTAATAAGTTCATATGTGGTACATTCCTGTATCTATTTATTTTGCCTTGTCATAGAGTTAAGTATTTCAAGTCTCCCGCCATGATCCTGGAACTATATAAGGACCAGACGGGTCCCTGTATCAGTTCTTATCTTTGTTATACTGTTTAAAAAATGAAAATTATTTTAGGTACCTTTTATTCATTCTGTTTCCTTGCACAGCAAGACAAGAAGTGCCTTGTACAGTATTTGATATGTTGTATGGTTTGATTAATGTGGCTTGTATTTAATTCAGATCCAAAATTTATAGTGATTTAGTGTCCAATTATTTGTCTTTCATCACCAAAATTCGGACAGCAATGTACGATTAGCTTTCTATATTCCTGATGCATAGACTGAAGTCGCTTTCTTAGCGTTTGTGTATATTTAAATGCAGTAGTCATTTCAATTTGTTTCTAGCTACATTCAATCAATTCATTCAACCCCCATTAATTCTTCCTTACCCAACAATTTGCCTGCAATTTCTATTCCCGAGGTGTGATTAGAATCGAGCACGTTTCGGTATCCTGTCTCCTGTCCTCTTCCGGGAAATGTTATATAATTCGAACAGTCCTCAAACCTTGGGCAGTCGGATCACGTAGTCTCTTTCGGGGGAATTTTGTCATCAAATTTTGAATCGAAGGTGTTTTTTCCAACATTCAAATCACACATAAATTGACTCTTTATGCATCTTGAAACAATGGGTGTTTTTTTGTAATTTTTTTATTGTTTCAGTTTTGGAAACATGTGTTTATTTTCATTGACCAGAAGCTAGACGTCATTTGTAATTTAGTCACATCCACGAAAACAAAGCAAATTCCTCAATACCTTAATTTTAACTATGAAACAGAAAGTCTGTGACTCACTAAAACGTTGAGCTCTTGCGTCATTAAAGCTACACAGCTTTTTCATGCTGTAATTTTGAGGCGAATTTCTTCTTGTAACGTAATCTCTAGTACCTATGAGTTTTAAAATGCCCATTTATTTAAAATAAGACTTCATGGCTTATATTGTTTGATTCATATCTTTCAACAATAAAATATAGTGTTTAACTCGGGCGAAACCGGGTGCTACCTTTGTGTTTTTTTTGTATACCCGTTTGAGCTACTCCAAATAGCTTATCAACAGTGGCTTAGTTCAAAAATATTTTACAAGGTGTCCGTAAACTCATGGTACAAGTGGGAAACTGGCGAATCTACATCACATTTGTGGTCGATTTTGTCGTACACTTTTTTTTTGTTTTGAGCTTTCGTTTTATAGTAGATACTTATTGAAGTCTGAAGTTGGAATTTTTTGTAAAATTAATATTCGGTCGCTATGGTGTTACTACCAGCAGTTTATTGTCCTTTGAAATGCGCCGAAGCATATACCCTGCTCCAAAATTGTTTAGATGTTTCTTAAAATAATTCAAAATATACTCTTTCACTGATGGTGATAGTTTAATTATTAAAAAAAAAAACCTTTTGCGTGTTATTTTTTAAAATATTAAGATGAATTAATTGTTTGCGCCCGCACACACGCAATATGAATGTGAAAAAATAGTTTTATCCATAAACAAACTCAATTATTTTTAAAAAGGCTTACGAATACAATATTGTATCGGTGATTCAATCCAATATTTCATTTGAAGCCTCTGTTGAAAGATTTGGGTTTGTTTATGGACAAAGCTATTTATTAAATTCATCTTAATATTTTAAAGCATAACTTGCGAAAAGTGTTTTTTTCCTTTAATAATTAAACTATCGCCATCAGTGAAAGAGTGGATTTGGAATGGTTTTAAGTATTACCTTAAATTTATAGCTGAGTATACTGAAAAATCGACCGTAGTTTTTCAAAGATTGAGGGGTTCTTACTTTACACTAAATTTCACAGACAAAAAATGGATTTTAAAATAAGAAAGAAGTCCAGAAGCTCATAACATCATCTGTCAAAATAAGGAGTGCTTTTAAAAATTTTGGAGTCTGCTAAAATTTGAGGTTTTACAACGTCCCTGCTTCATTATGGAAACACAAACGACGGTATGTTTTTGATGTTTTTTTTAAGAATAATATTTCATAACACAGTTATAAATGTTTAAAATAATAATTTTTATTCGAGTAAGCGTCGATTTCTATAAACAGACAAAAGAATGCAATAATATTTATCATTTTGACATAATCACATTTTGCATCGTCCGCTGTCAGTTTTGGTGGCGTGCAGTTTCTTGGCTCGGCTCCGAGAGTGTGAACTTATCGTGGTTTAAACTTAACCGATAATTAGTTAAGGTTAACTTGGTAGTTAATAGTGTCCCAAAGTATGGACGCGCGAAGTTGTCACGCTGTGCGAAAATGGGCATAAACAAGTCCAAAGTTTGGGATGATGCCTGTAACATTCCACCTGATTATCCAGAACGACAATCTTTGTACCACTCATGCGAGAAGGTAAATATATTTTTTAATTACCAAAATCATTCTCCTTTTTATACGTACATATGTATCCTATACCACTTATATCATGTAATAATATACTAATTGATCGCAGTGACTTCGTGGTTAGCTACGTTTATTTATTTTGATATAAAAGTTAATATAATTAAAAATTGATATATAATTTTCGTTTGGTGTCTTAGCAGGGTTGCCCGGGCTCATGGGGTGAGGTTTGTCCAGGTCTTGGCGCCCGATGCGTCTGCCCACCCGCTGCGTGGTATGCAGGATCGAGAGAGACTGGTTGAGGGAGGTCTTTTATCCTTTCCAGCCAAAATCTCTCGACCCACGACTTTGCACCGCAGTTGGAGGGATGGATTCATACGACGTCCGTCACTCCTGGATTCACTGACCCCTATTTCTTTCCCAGAACTTCCTCGCCTTCATTTCCTTAAAAAAAAACCTCCACACAGCATATCCTAAGATGACATAGGCCCTGAGGGAAATTATTTTCCTCAGGGCCTCTTGTGTGGAGCTAAAGTAAAAAAAAAAGATTTCACCAAGAGGGGGGGGGGGGGCTGGAATAAAAACTGCTCTCGTAATTAATGTATATACCCCCTTACAATTTAAATAAATATTTTTCAACGTAATATTCTTAATTTCATTAAAGCGTAATATTCGTAATGAATTATTTTTTGATGACCATATCTGAATAGTCATATGCTTTCCAATTCAAACCTTCCTCTCATAATCTCCTTCTCTTCCCCACTCCCCTCAACTTTACCCATATAACCCAAATTGACCTTTAATTTCTACCTCACCAATGCTTTGCCATTAATTTTTTGAATGATAGGCTGTTAATGTATTATTGTGTAGGTTTGTAGCATAGTGATCAAAAGCATCTGGTTTGCATTTGGCATTACGGGTTCAATAATTAAGTCCGAGCAACATTTTGAGCTTTTTAAATTGTGATTAGGAAGAGTTATTTATTTATTTATTATTGTTATACGCCCATAGGGGCTTTTACATAGATTATAAATAAGTTTTACAAAAGTTATCGAGTTAGAATTTATACCAAAGTTATAAAAGTGAAAAATTAAAAAATAGTATATACAAGAAGTTTATGAAGAATATGGCGTAAAGAAATATTTTAAACAATATAATATTTGAGTTATCGAGTTAGAATTGATACCAAAAGTTATAAAAGTGAAAAATTAAAAAAAAATTATAAGTAGTTTTTGAAGAACATGGCGTAAAGAAATATTTTAAACAATATAATATTTAGATATCGAGTTAGAATTTATACCAAAATGTTTAAAAGTGAAAAATTAAAAGAAATATATAAGTAGTTTTTTGAAGAACATGGCGTAAAGAAATATTTTAAACAATATAATATTTAGATAGGGAAATAAAAAAATGTTTTGATAAACATATTGTCAGGTTGTTTGTAATTCGAAAATTTTCAACTGCACCTACATTTTACTAGTCATCGCACATTTGATTTTAATTTCTGAGGATCTGTCCTACGGTTTCTGCTTGGTTTCTTTGCCATTTTGGCTGAATAAATTACATTAAACACCGCAAATCTCCTGTGGAATTTCAATAGGCCAATAAGTTTACAAATCTATTGTTAACCCACCTCAAACATCGATATAATGACCTGAAACCATTCTGTTATGCTAATTTCATTTCGACTTAACATAAGCATGACCATTATTATTTTCGTGTCTGTTATCCAGTATGATAAGTCCTTTTCTATGTCTTATTCGTGATGTTGTAATGTGCACCTTGTGATTGGAATGATAGATAGATTTTTCTCTAATGGGTATTTACGCACAAGTTGAACAAATTTTGAATTGGAGATGGCCTTCAATGATATTGAATGTCTGCAATATTTGTTTATACATTGAATCGAAATTATTTCTTCTCCTATGTTCTTTTTTTAGTATGCGTCTCGCTTTATATATTATTAAATAACCTGCGATCTATTTTATAAGTGCAACTAACAATGGTAACACATGTTGTGTATTGATCATTTGATTGTTTGTTCTTACTCCATTTAGACTCTTAAAGGAGAAATTCAAAATTCTTGAGTCTTTGAGAGGGGTGTTGAAGAGAAAGTTGGGGGAAATAAAAAAATGTTACCGATTAAAGTTTTTGATTAAACGATCCGTTCTCTTGCAGAATATGGTAGTCGTGTATGAGCACGCGTTGGCCACGTTTCTCAATGTTTATCGCTAGTTTTCGTATAAAGACATCATTTATAAAAATATTTTTAAAACAGATTAATTTGTTAAGAATGTATCACAAGAAATTCTCGTTTTTTTACACAGATGAGAAGGTTTTTACAGATATCTAGGTGCTCCAGGTCATACATAATCTGTGATATTGCTGGGCCGGAATTTCAATGGTTTTTTCATTGCTTTAACGAACAGCGCATCAAATTTCGTAATGATAGCGAAAACGTACCTTCAGATAAGCTATTACATTCCTAGCTTCTTCTAAATAAAATTCTAATCCTAATATCTTTAAAACAGATTGACTCGTTATCACACGAAATGCTTGTTTTTTTACACAAATGCGGAATTTCTTGCAAAGATATCTAGATGCCTCAGGTCGTATATACTATTTCTTAGTGGTGGGCCGGAATTGCAATGGTTTTTTTATTACTTTAACGAACAGCGTACCAATTTTCGTAATGATAGCGAAACGTACCTTCAGATAAGCAGTAACATTCCTAGCTTCTTCCTTGCCTTTGTGCCTTAAACCTCTTGCTTCGAACATTAATGTTTGCGGTCGGAACATCGCGAATTCCGATGTGCCCCGCGTTGTATGCAAATTGGCAGACTTATTCTGCTCCATGCATAATTATTTGGATAACCCATGGCTTTGGCTTACATACCATTATTATTCTTTTGATCTTTTCTTGTTTGGTCCAAGGTCACGTATGCGAACACCACCCTGCCCTTGTCTTTTTGATTGTCGCGAAGTGTTTTCTTGCGTCATTTCTAGTTCCTCTGAATTGGGTTGTTTTAATTATATAATTATCATTATGGTCTTGCGTTTTTTGCGGATTAGAACTCCGTTGTAGTATATTTAAAACGTTGTGTTATATCTAAAACTAGAAGTATTGGACAGTTAGATCAGGTGAGGGGTTTGACTGTCATTTAGCTGAGTGTCCAGTGGAAGTTTTTTTTTTCTTTGGTTTCGAAGAAAAAAAAGCATAAAAAGTCACCTGAGACTAAAATTTCATAACCATTTATTTCTTCAAATAATATCAGGAATCACTAGTTAAAGTAAGTCTAGTACGTACGTCAATACCTTGTATAGTTCGAGAAATGTACAAATATATGCCTCTTCAGCTGATATTTTAAAATTTTTAATACGGAACAAGAGTCCAAACAGCTTCTAAATGTCCGTATGGAGTCCTCTTACCACTCCATTCAGCCTCACAACGTATCCAATTTGGAAATGAAATAAGACAGAGAAGAAGAAAATAGAGATGTATCTGGCTATTTGGTCACAAAATACGACTTAAGCCTTCACCCGGGCGATACTACCTAGAATATCTACCCCTCTTATTAATAATTATTAACCTTAAACACTCATCTATATTGAAAAAATCTCCCGAGAAAAGATACACGCCGCTGACGGGACACGAACCCGCGTCCTTCTGATATCCGGTCAAATGCTCTACCATTGAGCTACGTTGGCTTATCTCCTACCCGCCAAATAATTCAATATATACTTACTAGTGTTTCATTCAATAATTAATGCTTATTACATTTTTCCACCTGCAAACAACCAACTTTATTTATATGAGAAAGGCATTGTAAGTGCTAAATCTCTCACTAGGTGGCGTCGAGACAATTTATGTCTACATTTTTTGGTGAAATACTTTAACTCGTCAAATATTTATTATTATTTTTAATTGATAAACTAATGTTTAAGACAAGATTTTTATGCATAGCACAAAGGGTTACAATTATTATAAGCAATAATATAATTATATTAACATAAAAATCTTGTCTTAAACATTAGTTTATCAATTAAAAATAATAATTAAAACAAAATAGTTTGCCTACAAACATAACAAATCAAAAATTTAGTATTTCTATTGTGTACAAATTCTATTTTCATTTATGGATCGATTCTAAAGATAAATTTCACAACTATGAGTACAGTTAAAAATCTTTCTGTATTGTTCTTGCTCTGTTATGGTGCCAAAACTTTTCACTCCAAATGAATGATGTGTCCACTTGATACTTTGCTCATAATTTCATTACTTAATTGCCTATTGGATCAACACAATGAACCAACGTTAATTGAATTCACTCCAATCGATTCCTTCCCAAGTATCTTCTGAGAGTACATTAGTATATTTGTGCTTATTTTCAATGAGCTTTCGCAATCATCATTATTGGACTGTTTGTCTGTTGAGTGTCTTGTGAATGGTTGCAGAATTGTATATTATGGTCAGTTGGATTAATAATTATTGATTTTCGGCCATGTGGCCGTCTAAGCCGCATGACTCGAAAAACAAATGCGAAGAGTTCAATTCTCATAAATTGAAGGTATTGTTTTCTTTATTATTGTAGTGAAAACTTATTTAGCACCGTTGTGATTTGAAACGGAAAGAGGAACACTTAAAGGAGACAAACACATACATTTGTAGGATTAGGCCTGCGAGAGAACGAGATAGATTAATCGGTGTCCTCTTTGTGCGATGCTTCGTAGTCCATCGGACTCCTCTTTGTGCGGTGCTTTGTAGAATAAAATGTAAAATAATTTTTAAAATTGGTAACATTATTACAATAAATAAACCCTACAATTATCCTACTCCTAATAGTCTGCATTCGTTTCATTCTCTCGAAGTTTAGTTTTATGATGGTTTCACTTCTACCGCGTGTGAACTGCACACGTGTTTATTTTTTAAGTTAAACTTTCTTTAGCACCGTTGTGATTTAAAACTCGATGACTCGAAAAATAGCGACACTAAAAAGAGACACACACACACACACACATCTCAAGGATTTAGCCTGCAAGAGAATGAAAGAGTATATTTTTAATCGTACTGTATTGATAGTATATATCACACTGTACTGAAAATTTTGTTGCTTTTATTTTTTATTTCATTTATGTACTTTTATTTTATTTCCAATGTAACTTTATTTAGTCTATTTTTCTTTTCTCATGTTAAAGATGTACCTACTGCCTTTATTATTATTTATATTAAAGCTCTCTGGGTGTAGAATAAAATAAATAAATAAACAACTAATTAAAATAATGTTCTCGAAAACGAGTCTGAAAAAAATTAATTCATCTAATAATATATATAGTGTAAATTCTACTACTTAAGAAATTCTAAAAATTATAGTACTTTTCCTACTTGTGATCTCACTAAAGAAACCACTCATTCACTCTGAACGCAATAATTAATGTTCTCTAAAATAATCATTGAAAAAAAATCACATTTGCGATTCTTTCAAAGACATAAAGAAACCATCCCTTCGTTCAGAATACAATTTTTAATGTTCTCAAAATTTGTTTTGGCAGAAGCTCATTCCTGTGATACCTATCTTGAACGAAACCATTCCTTTGTTAAGAATATTATGAACTAAATATACAATTTGGCTGTCCTGAAACGGGAATCCTTCCCAGTTGGACAGACAAAGTATCATTTTGTAATGCATTGTAATATATATATGAATAATTAAATAAATAAAAATAAAAAATCGGTCTCCTCTTTGTGCGGTACTTCGTAGCCTCCCAACTGTTGTCTACTTTCAGTAGACAACAGTTGGGAGTTTCACTTCTACCGCGTGCGAACTGCACACTGGAATTTTTTGTTTACTAAACCGACCATATTTGTTTATGTTAGCTTTTTGGCTTCTGAAGCATTGTCAACATCTAAATGTTTTCTTTCATAGATAGCTTATAATTTCTCCCGAAAACAAAATGAGCCTTTCGATTTTATCTTTCATAAAGTGGTCGATTCTAACACATTTTTTGCATCTTTTATGGGATTGTTTTTACCATCTTTGTATACTTTTCAGTTGACCATGGTCAGTTTGAACACGATATATAGTTGTCTTTAATCAAAATTGTTTTAATACTTACTTCTAAATTGATAAAATAGGCTTTAAAACAGGAAACACTTAAACACAAGAATGTTTGAAATGAAAATACACATCTTCACAATTTATTATTATAGCTTGTGACCTCACAAATCGCATGTCGTAAAAATTTCAATCAACTGAGGTCGTTGGGTAATAAATACACAAATAAAGCGTACAAATATGAATTCCTGGTCGTTTAGCGGTCCACGCACGTCTGATAGTCAAATAATATCTGCACCAAAACTGGATTTTTTTTAATATTTTTTTTTTACCTCGCTGTTATGGCACGGCTGGACTCGGGTCACTTGACCGTTCTTGATCGAAATAAAATTTAATGAAAAGCAATTTATAATGTTTGGAGATGCAGTGTCATGGGCATTTTGAAAAATGTACTTTATTTATTTATTTATGCTTTTTATTTACATTAGCTCCACACCTATAGGGGCCTATGTCATCTTTGGGGACGCTGTGTGGTGGAGGGTCTTTTTAGGAAAGAAGAATGAAAAGTGTATGAGGGGTGGGTAGGTATCTGGCGAACAGTATGTCCAGGAGTGATGGACGTATGAATCCATCCCTCCAGTTACGGCGCAAGGCGATGTTCCGAGAGAGTACGGCTGGAGAAATGAAAGGACCGATCTCTCCCGATCCGGCCTGTAATGCAGCTGGTGGACAGACGCATCCGCCGCCAAGACCCGGATAAACCTCATTTATGAACCCGGGCACCCCTGCTAAGTCACAAAATGTAGCGAACCACTTGCGGTGATCTACGACAGAGGTGTTGGTTATCCAATAAATGGTTCCCGGGGCGGCGGGAGACAAGTCCTACGTGCGTCATCGACCAAAAATCTTCCTTCTCACACGTCTTCTATGAAAACGAAAAAGTAAGAAGATTCTAGAACGATGACATCACTTTACGACCTCTCTCTGGGACTACTTTAGCCTGTTAGTGATATCAGACGTGCCACTTGAACCGCTGCATTATGATTAGCGATTTGCACGCCGCATTGCTTATTAATGTCTAATAAGTCGGCTCCCGGCGTTGCCCCGTCCCAATGTCCTAATGGCCTGCATCTCTGGCCTTATCTGCAGCATTCGGGGCAGTAGGCAGTGTGCACTATGATCCCGCCACTGAGAGCTCTGTTGTTTCGTCTCTTTCTGTTACCTACTTAAAAGAGGGAGAGGCCATACCTAATGTCGGTGGTCTCCCCTCCGAGGGCTCCGCTGTTACCTCTCTTTCTGTCGCATGCGTGGTTTGTATGTTAGAAGGAGTCGTTATAATTGAGTTATCGGCGGTTTTGCCTCGAGGCTGTAGGTAGGCTAGGTAGGGAGACGCATCCCACACGCCACGCGGACTCTGATGCAACTGTCGCTGCACCCATGACAAGAGATGGGTTGGAAACTGCTGGCCCTCGAATCTACGATTTTTTCGTTGCTAATTCACTTATGAACTCATGTTGTCTTCACGTAGGGATAGGCAGGGATTATCCAACATAACTCTTGTCTTGGCACTTGGCACACACTCCTTGCTTTATTATCATTCATGCTTTCGGTCCTTTATAACAGCGCGTTTGAGGTGAAATATTTCAACACAAACCTACGCTCACCCTAATACCGAACGTAATTCTACAATTTTATTTATTTATTTCAAAAACATACGGCACAATATGTACCATTAACATAAAACATAGAGAAAGTAACACATAAATGTAAAGTTAAATCTAAAAACAAAAGGTAAAAAAAGGAGTTAAGGTAAGAAGTAGTAAAAAAGTAAAATGTATAAAAAGAAAGTATGACGTAAAGCATAAAATATAATGTAAAAGTAAAAAGTTTATATGCAGGAAATAATATAGTTAAAAGTATAATGTAAAAGTAAAAAGTTTAAATGCAGGAAATAATATAGTAAAAAGTAAAATGTATAGACTACAAGATATCTTTAAGAATAATAGAAAGCTCAAAAGTTATAAATATAAAAAAGTAAAGAGTAAGAAATGCTCTCAGGAGCAAAAAAAAATTAGACAATATATAATTTTAAAAACATAAAAGAGTTTTAAAGTACCTATGATATGTTCCTAATCCATAGATATTAGAGTGCGTAACTGGTAGGACATATTATGGTTACATAATTATTTTATGATTACGTGGTAGTACTAGCAGACGAATTTTGTTTAATGCATCTTTTGTATGATGACAGACTTTCGGCATGATCGATATGTGACAAAACAGGCTAATTTGTTCGCTTTTGGGAACAACTCATACAGGTCTCATAGAAATCGTTGTGTCTCCCTTAATATGTTGGTGAAAAATATGACCTAAACAGTTAAAAATTAACCACAAAATAACTGTAATATATACTAATGTATTTTTTCATTAAACGCCAAAAAATTGAGGTGACGTTAACGTTTATAAAACATTTTCCTAATAAATTGTGTTTTTATTTTTTATCAGTAATTTTGGTAATTTAGTAATTTATCAATAATTTTAAGTTAGAAAAAAACGTAAAGGGATCAATTTTTTATGCAAAAATTGCGAAAATGCAAAAATTTTATATTTTTGAAAAGTTATATGTTTATTTCGAATTATCGAATTGAAAGCTTTCTTTATCAACTTTTAAAAACGGTTTTTAATGTTCGGATACGTTCAGAAATATTCTATTTATTTGGATTTTATTGCAAAGCGAATATATTTTGGCCTCCTGACACAATATGCCTGAGGCCTGAAAGGTTAATTAAATCCTTGAAATTAATTAGTTATTATTTAGAATGTTCATCCGTATTAACCTGATGATATTTCTTTTTACCAACGATCCATTCACGCCCTTCTTCTGTAAGGCTGAAGAACTATCTTGGGGAAATCATGATTTAATGATTATATTTGAACACGGTTCACCAGATCTGTTCGCTGCGCTTAGAAAAGTTTCGCAATACCGCATCGCCCCTGGCCTATGTTTAGAGCGAATTGTTAGGTAGGAATTGCACGACCAAACCGAAGGTCCACTTGAAGTAGGCCCTTTATAATACGCGAAAATGAGAACATTCTACCGTTACACACGTCATCTCGCTCTACCCAGAGAAGAACTCCCAGGTTCTTCCTGGAGCAGATTTTCTTATTATTAAGTAGATGGGTGTAAGTAGGTACTCAAAACTCTTTTATCTTTTGAAGAATTCAGTTTTCACGCAAGTTTATTTTTCGTAATTCAAGCCATGCAGCCGTGATGTTGGGATTTTCCTCGGGTAGGCTAAACTATCGCTTGATTTGTGGAAATACCTCGAAGCCACCATAAACCGTACACACGACAGTAAATAATAAATATTTGTCGTGCAGAACTAAAGATGCTGTTTCAATTGCTATTTATTAGGTATGTACTCGTGCTTCGTAAAATTGATAAATTGCTAACTAATAACGTCGTGTTCCTTATTGATTCATTATAAAGTAGGATATTGTAAATGTGCAAAGGTATGTGTGTCAATCATGCAATTAGTTGGGAACGTGCAAGATGCGCTAACAATATAAACAAATTAATATATTTTTAATAGTGGTACTAACAGTGTTCCTTGTGGGACGCTTTTTTGTTCCATTATGCCCGTAAACACGTATCGGCCTTATTTTAATTGCAACGCGGGGTGTATTCTTCGTGTTTGCCAATACATGGAAAAATTCTAATGGTTCATAATTTAAAAATAGTTTTATAGGTGTGGGACTTATGCAATTAGCAGAGAACGTGCAAGACGTGATATTTTATTAAAAATGTTAGCATTGTTTACTAATTGCTGGAATGTTGGAATATCTCATTTCATTAATATTAGATATGCATGGTTAGCTTCGCCTGAGTTTCAATACTTTTTCAAAATGTTTTATCTTTTTGGACGATTTTAAAATATCATTATTATCGTAGTTACCTTATTTTTGGGTATAAATTGTTATTTCTAAGCCGCGTAGCTTCATAATTAGCTGTGACAATTCCAGACAGTGATGTTGAGAAAATTTCATGACAGATGTCAGATCTCATGAATTTTTCGGCTACATCAGATTGTTTATGCTGTAGTCAAAATTCCCGCTTTAAAGCAGTCGATTTTCGTCTTGTTGAAAGTGGTTCTTTCTTGTCCTCCAATTAAGTAAATTCGTTACAAATTGGAAAATGCATGGATGTTATATTTAATTGGAAGCCCATCAAGTAATTATTATCCATTTAATGTGAATTTCTGCCGTTCAAGTGTTATAAATATAGGTACATGGTGTCCGGAAACTATTGCTACAAGCGGGAATTTGGTGATTCTACATCAAATTTGGAGTAGATTTTGTGATATAAATTTATGGTTTTAATATTTCGTTTTTGTGTAAATCGTCCGAAGTTGCAATTTTTAAAGTTAAATTTGAAAAAAAAACGGTCACAATTACAAGTTATTCGTTACCGTATTTTAAAATGCGTCGAATCTTAGACCCGACTACAAACGTATTTTTAACCCTTTTAGTCGTCAAATAAAAAGGTTAATAAAAATACAATACGCTCAGATCGATTTTTTGTTGTTTTTGTTTTGGTTCTCTTTGTTGTGAAAATTCACACCGGAGGCCCGAGGAAAACAATCCCTCAGGGCCTGTGTCAACTTTGGAGATGCTGTGTAGAGGGTATTTTTGAGGAAAGAAAGGAGAGGATTTTCTGGGAAGGGAAAGGGTATGACGGGTTGGTAGGAATCAGGGGGTCAATGTGTCTAGGAGTGACGGACGTACGAATCCACACCTCTCGGCTGGAGAGGTCTAGGTTAGGTCTCTCTCGATCTGGCCCTTTACGTCATAGGTGGGCAAACGCCAACACCAGACAAATCTCACCCCATGAACCAAGGCATCCCTGCTAAGTCACCAAACGTAGCGATCTACGACATGGGTGTTGGTTATCCAGTAAATGGTTCCCAGGGCGGTGGTATCTATACACGCCCCAAAATTAAAATACCACTAGTTTCCGGATACCGTGTGAACAGGTTTAAATATATCGTTTGACATACTTAAGCCACTAGTGCGCGACGCGATGTGTCACGATTTAAGATGACAGCGATGTTAGTGAATAGGCTGCAATCAATAATTATTGCTATTGTTGGATAAATTGTTATTGTAGATATTTGTGTGGGAAGCTGCATGTCGAATTTACCTACTTCAATTTCACCAAATGCCTACCGGACTTAGCTAAATTGTGAGCATTGGAAAATTTGTAATGAAAATCAGCTAATTGTGCTGAAAAATTATAATTTAAATTTATATAAATCTATAAAAATTAATGTATATTTGCTTGCTTGCATGTATGTATGTAAGCTATTTATGTATTACCATATTAAGCATAGGAAATGTTTGATAAAACCTTCTTTTCACCCTCGCGAATGTATCTGGATTATTACAACCGCATGACAATACATCCGAATTTTTTTTAATCATTACAAAAACTCTTACAAAACTGTCCAAAATGTTACATTTTTAAGAATGACATTTTGCAAACCATCGATTGTTCAATCAAAATTCAATTTTCGAATAAACACTTTAAATTAATGAATTTATTTGAAGTACCTACTCAACTATCATATTACCTAAATTTCGAAAACTTGAAAACTGAAATTTTGATAACTGAATGTACCGGGACTAAATGTGGATGTTGGTTAGCGGGACGGGGGAGCGGTAGGGGGGAGAGGGAAGGCGGGGAAGGTGGACGGGGAACGCGTGAGGCGAAGGGGATATGGGAGGGCAAGAGGAGGCGGAAGGGGAACGGGACGAGTGAGTTTTTATTAAGTGGCTTTGCAACGCATGCCGGGGACTCGCTATTATATTACAATTAAAAAACATAAATAAATAAAGTAGTACATATCTGTACTAGAATTTGCTATATCTTGTAATTTAAAAAAATATATTATTCATTTTAGTTGGATATTTTGGCATCAATTAAAAGTATTTTTCCATCACACGTTGCAACTGAGTAGTCAGGGGAGTAGCGCGTTTATAGCCAGCGTGATATAGCTTGATAAGCATTGCGTTCCGTTCCAGCAGCACGGTAACACACAAAACAGCGCGCGTATCACATGATCCCGTCGCGACGTGTAGGATAAGGATCAGTGGCGAAGTGTGATTGAAAAATATATGTATACTTTTAAATAGAAAAAAATATATCATCGGACAACAAAATGTCATATACTTTTTGTATCCCAAAAATGCTCAGAAATCGCTAGTTAAAATCCTTCGGGTACATGCTGTTACACTCTGTATATATATCCAGGGAAGAGAGTAGGTACCTGCGTATGAATAAATTGTATATGAATCACTAAATGTATTAAAAGTAACAATGAATTTGACAGCACCACTTAAGGTAGGCATGATCAAGCATTCAAAATTATTACTTCCTTCGCAATAATATTCATAATAAAGTCATATAATTATATAATCCCACTTTGGTACTTACCACACACTGACCACTCACACACTAGCTAAATAATAAATTCATCAATGAATCACATCGATTCAATGATTAACCCTTTCAGATCTGAATTAAATCTGGTATTGGTAGAACATATCGATCGTCCAAATTTCCAAATAGTTACTAAGTTTTGAGATAATCAAGAAAGCAATTTTCAAATGCTCACAATGAATCAAATATTATTTACACATGTCTGTGGCATCGTAGGTCCTAAACGAATGCACCAATTATGATGCGTTTTTTGTTTGTTTGAAAGCTGACGTGATCGAGATGGTTCTTAGCTACAATTCATGAAAATTTGTTCAGGCGTTTCAATGTCATCAGCACTTTTTTGTGTCGGGGGTTGCTTAAATTTTTGAAAATTTTACTTAAACATAAAATATGCTATGGGAGGCATAACGGTCCGATACATTAGTATGACATTTTTAAATTTCCTATTAGTGACCCCAAAAACATCAACATTTTGTTTAATTCACTACAAGTTTTTCTGCATTATAATTGATCTGTACATTATAGTTACAACAGCACACTCAACTCAATTTGATATTTCGTTGATATCTGACTAATCAACTGGACGATCGATGTTTGATGCTTATAGTTGGTAGAGTGTTTTTTTTATTTTTTGATGTTTTTTTTAATCTTTTTATTTCAATAGTTCAGAAGTTATTGCTACTTTCATTTGAAACTAACTAACTAACCATCACGCCGTTTCCCCGCAGGGGTAGGCAGAGAGGACGGACCGCCAAACAACTCGGTCTTGGCACACACTCTTTGCCTCACTCACATTCATACATCGTCTCATACATTCTCTTCTATTATTCTGACTTTTGACATGGCCCGACTCAAGTATCTGATTCATACTTGGAGTCTTCCTCGGACGTCCCCGACTTTTTCTACCATTCACGTTTGCGTCGTATATTCTTCTTACACTACTTTCTTCGTTCATTCGCTCTACATGCCCAAACCATCTGAGGGTACCTTTCTTAATCTTTCTCATTATGCTTACATCAGCCTTACATTCTTTGCGGGTATCCACATTTCTCACACGATCATACATTGTTTTACCACACATACGCCTCAGGGATCTCATTTAAACAGCATTCGGTTTACTTTCATCCTTCCTCTGCCAGTTCCATGCCTCACTGCCATACATAAGGGTAGGTACCAGGACTCCATTGTGGACTGCTAGCTTCGCTTCTTTAGACAGTTTTTTGTTTAGCGCCAACGGCATTCAGTCCTCCATTAATGGAGTTACCGGCATTCACCCTTCTTTCAATATCTCTATCAGCCTTCCCATCTCTCGTAAACATACTTTTACAAATATAAAAAACGGCTACCGCCTGAACTGCTACCCAAAACTTGATAAAAAAATAATAGCGCGCAATGCTAGTTATACCAAAAATTCTAAAACTAAAAGTGAAGGAAAAATCTTAAAATCTGAGTATATTCAAATAAACACACTGTCCGAAAGGGTTAAGTACCGTATGCTCCTGCTGTAACCTCTCTTTTTTATTCAAAGAAAAAAGAGGGGGACGCTACAATAGAACTATCAACGGTATAATTTTATGAATAATGCGCACTTGCAAGTTAAGTTTTATTCTTATCATTATAACAAGAACAATATAACATCCAGAGGGCGTCAAACCGGAGTCATATTCGGCCATTACGTAATATATTATTTACGTGTCTTGGCTGCGGATGCGCTGTCCTTTTAGGGTACGGCAGGATGTGAAACGATTCTCCTTTCTTGCCGGTAGGTACCGCTAATGCGCTAATCTTTAGTCCACCGGCCAAATCAAACAGACAATGGAAAATAAACTCTCCTTGTGTTATTTGCGTGGCGGAATTATTTACATAAAAGTAATAGTAGATAACAGATTTTCTTCTAGAGCTCTAGCTCTGTTTTTTCTAATCTTTGGAAAATAGCTCGTATCACTCCAATCTTCAAATCTTTTTTGTGCGCGATTTTCATGCGGTTTTCACCAAAAGAGTGATTCACTAGGAAGGTTTTTAGGTATATAATTTGTCAAGGTTTTGTGTAAATTGGTTGAAATACATAATATATCTGGCCAAGCGGCAGCGGGCAGCGGGCAGCGGGCAGCGTGGCCCCGCATCCGTGCTCAAAAATAAGATGAAGAGATATGTAATTATTTACGAATGTTAGAGGAGTGCGCTAATATTTAAAGCGATAAAATCGATGCGAAAATTGCGAAAATGTTTAATAAAACACAAAATATAGAGCAAAAACCTCGTGGAAGGTATCTTAAGTATCATTTAAAGAAACATTGTGAATTTTTTCACAACTATAACTTGTAAAATAACTGAAACAAACGGGTTTTTATAATAATTTTCGGAGCATACTTTGCGATTTTTTTCTATCGAGGGAATTTCACATAATTTACATTTCGGCGTGCAACGCGTCTAGATATTATCTTTAAAAATAACTTTTTTTAAGAGCTTAAAAACTTCAAATGTTTAAGGGAGATGTGGTGGTTTGGTTAAGTTACGGGCTAATTTTTTTATTTTTATCATATGACTTTTGAAAGGGGTGTTGAAATGCCCCTTTGTTGAGTTGTCACGGAAACCAAATAAATTTAGTACGTACCTGCCCTCCCATTAATTTCATCTAATCAAACGCCCAGCATTTCAAATAATGTCTCTATAACCAAAACACTTTGTCATAATTTAAATTCCTTTCACAAAGCTAAAGCTAGCCATTCGTACCTAGTCTTCGATTTAAGTATCAGCCAATACCTTATTTACCGTAAGCCATTATCTGCAATAGATCTGGTGGCAATAAAATATTAATTACAGTCCATGGTTAATTTGTTCTCCTGATTCCATACATTATGTTCCCGATACCGGCCATTTAATTTATGATATCTCTGTCCGATTAAAGCGCCCAAAGCCAATAATGCTACTGGAATCAGTTGAATCAATGATTAAACTGTCATTGGCGCTATTGAGAATTGATAAGGCATTCTCATAAGGTTCCTGCTATGGCAGTGAAGAGCAACCTTTTTAACAGCTGGCAATTTTATCAATTTTTTTTTATTTTTAATGAGAAATTCCCGTCTATTTTAAGATTAACCCTTTAAAATTCGGGGGTATTTTGTCAGTTGGTAAAAATAATTCCGCTTTGCAATATAATCAAAATAAATTGAATATTTGTCAACGTATCTGAAAACTTAAAACTGTTTTCGAAAGGTGATGAAATAAGCTTTAAAATTATTATTATTAGAAATAACCACGTAACTTTGTAAAATGCATTTTTTTATTGCAAACTTTAAAAAAAATTAAAATGGCTCTCCTTAAGTTTTTTTTAACTAAAATTACTGATAACAAAAAAATAAAAACACACACTTTTTGTCGTTTTATATAAAAATAATTCTTAAAAAATTCACAAAGTTTGATTTTTTTTTAAATGATGTCTTTTGCGAAAACTAGCGTCGTTCATTTGGTATGGATATTAAAAAATATATATTATATAGTAATACCTTACAAGAGTCCCAGCTGCTCCCGTCTAGAGCCAGTTAGACTATGGCATCCCTAATTGGGGTGTGTTGTGAGGCTGAAGTTAGTAAGGAGGGGAGGGAGATGCAGAAGAGAAAGGTGGGAAATCGTAAAATGTCAAACTTTTCACGATTTTCCCAGAAAGTGGTAGATTTAAGAGAGTTTTTTTTTTTTTTTTTTTTTTTACTTGTATACCGCAAAAGAGTCCCGAATGCTCCCGTTTGGAGCCAGTGGGACTATGGCATCCCCAATTTGGGTATGTTGTGAGGCTGAAGGTAGTGGAGAGCAGTGGCGGCGGGTGTTCATAAAAATAGGTGGTGCGCTAAAATAATAATAATAATGGTCTTTATTTCAAGATTTGGGAAGGTGAGTGCAATCCCACACATCCCATATTTGGACCTACCTACTCTAATTAAAATAAATTCAATTATGAAAAAATCCTACCTATTTGTAAATTAGGTCGATCCTCCATTATCTCTGGGTGCATGCAACACATTGAGTCTAAATTAATTTTATTTATTAAGATAGATTAAATTCTTTTAAAGTTTAACAACATCGTTCAATCTAAACAGATGTCATAAGGATTGTGAGGAACAACTCACTGAAAAAGCATTCCATATTCCATTATTTTAAAAGAGTTCTAGTAAAATAAATATTGATCTATCACCATTTGTAAAGTCGCCGCGATTGTAAATTCAAATTCAATAACAGTTGACTCCTATCCAGAAAATTGTATGTAGATACTTATTGGCACGAAAATCGAGTTAAAAAAATGTTCAGTTTATCACACATCCGAAAGTCTTCCTTACGCTCCGAAACTCGAATGAAATATATACTATCATAACTCATAACAAATAATGTTCGCAATGTTTATGTTGTTATGCTGTCGTTGGTCGATGCTGAGTGAAACATAGCATGAAAAAGAGTAGATATTAAAATAAAGACACGATATGGATAATAATGTGACACAAACGTGTCCACGTTTAACATGCTACAGAACGAACCATTCCTTTTGATGTGGTGGAAATTTTTTGATCGTCACCCGCGATTTCGTAAAATTTGCAAAGCATTCAAACTACCTACGTTTTTGGCTCATTATAGAATTATAGAATTATAGAAGAACTCCTGTGATCGCTTTGCAAATCGAACCACCACTCTGAATATAGGCACACAACGATCTGCTTTGTTACGCGCGCAGTCCAGTAGGCACCTATATTACGCATGCATTATAACCGAGTGTATATTGTGAACTGTGATGAGGCGTGTCGGAAATAAGTATGTTTTTTGGTGCTCGGGAATTTTTAGATTTAAATTAATTAATTTGATTAGATTTAAATTAATAGATATATTTTGGGAGTGCGGCGCTCCTCCGCACCTTAGAGCTGGCCGCCACTGGGAGAGGGGAAGGAGATAGGGAAGAGTAAGGTGGGGAAGTACCTGGCTATTCAGATCTGGTCACCAAACACGGCTAGCGCCATTTCAAGCAACGTTTCAATCCTGAATGGTGATGTTGCACCAGGGCGATAATGAGACTATCTTCCACTCTGGAAGGTGCCGCAAATGTAGTATACATTATTTTTAATTAATTAATAGTGAATTAACACAAATTATTCAAATAAAATTTATTTGCCACGCCAGGATTCGAACCCGCAACCTTCGGATTGCGGGTCAAGAGCCTTACCCCTAGACCACGCCGGTCGTCTTACCCATCTCTATCCTGTTATTACCCTACCTATTTCCCATCGCCAAATTTTGTCTGATCGAGACAATTTTGCGCAAAAGTATTTTTTTAAATTTTATGTAGAAAAAATTGATCATTAATCAATGGGTTGTCTACCACTGCACAATAAGCTCGTGGTGATATTATTATGGTTGCAATTTGCTCGAGTCTGTGAGCTTTGTACAATATTGTTATTGATTTGATTTCCGATAGTATTTGAGGAATGCGGACTCGAGCCTATTCAATAATTCGTACTAATAATAATCGATACAATTAATCCCCACCTTTCTACGAGAACTGTCCTATTGTTGTTGTTGTTGTTATAAGTAAGTACTGAAAGAAAGTGTGAATACGCCTTCAATATATTTGAAAATTAAACTACATAAATCTTCGTTGAAACGAAAATTGTCTTTTTTTTGTATTTCATGAGCATTAACTATGTAACAATTTCTAGACATTTTGTTTTGGAGAATTTTAATTCACATGTACATTTGTTACATAATTTTTATTTATCTGCTAAAACAAAATGAATAAATCTTCTAAAATATACATCGTTATTTTCTTAACCCAGTGCTGAAAGAAGCTTTTTATATACCCACGTCTTTTCGACCAGAAAGTCGCGGGTCCAAATCCCAAATAAATTTTATTTGATTAATTTGTGTTATTTTACAATTAAGTAATTAAAAATGATAATTATATTGTATTTGCGGCACATTCCAGAACGGAAGAAACTCTCAATATCGCCCTGGTATAAGACCACCATTCTGAATTGAAACGTTGTTTGAAATGGCTTTAGCCGTGTTTGATGTCCAGATCTGAATAGTGAGGTACCTCCCCATCTTCCTCTTTCCGATCTACTTCCCTCCCCACTACCGTCAGCCTCACAATTTACCCCAATGATGCTTTAGTCTCACTGACTCCTGAATCAGGAGTCAGGGAGTTCTGATGGGTGCAGTTGGGACTCTTGTGCGGTTTTCACATAAAAAGACGTAATTCTTGATAGTAACTCCTATTTCGAAACATTGTGCAATTTTATCAACATTTTTTACCAATGGTTTATTGGAAAAACCCAATCGAATTAAATATTGTCTTAGTATTTGCCCACGGTTTTTGAACGCCTTGTCATTGATTAAGATCTTCGTTAATTATTGGTGATATTAAAAAAAGTGTTGTAATTAAAAAATATTTTTTCTTACCATTGTCAAAATACCGGCACATAAAATGGGATGAATATTTATAAGGCGTAGGTTTTGCTTGTAGCTTGTTTCTGCATCATCGTTTAACCTTTCGGATTGGAAATACCAAAATAATCTAGTATCTATTTATTACATATTTGGTATGTTAGTTATTTCCTGTTTTCAAAATAAATTCTTCAAATACGTTTAACTATTAGAGAAGCCTAAACCGCAACTGAAATATTTCAATACAAATAAAGGGTAGGTTATTTCTTTAATTAATGACTTAATGATCTAAAATAAATCTGCCCAAATGGCTTATTTTCTTAATGCTAACTCCAAATTGCAAGGCCAAATTATCAGTCACTTTCTCAATGAAAATTCTTTTTTTTGGACGCGAGTTGCATTTTTATTGACGCGAGTTTCACAACTTACACAGAACTACTAGTATAAGTAAATTAAAAATTGTTTTAGTTTTAGAAAATTTTGCAAAGAGCTTATCTCTTTACGAAATCTTAAAGAAATTCGTTAATTATTTTGTAAAGTTACACCATTATTAATTTAGTAAGTGAAACGAATAAAAAAACTTTTGATGGTTCCATGACAGTTGGTCTGGCGACAATTGATCCCCGACAGTTGGTCCGCCGACAATTGGATCTCCCCAACAGTTGATTCCATAAAAGATTTTTACTTCAAATAAGTATACAAAGAGGATATACGGCCGTACAACCAAAGTCGACATACTTATAACTGAAGCCATCTTGAGTGAAAATCCGCTGTAAAAATATTTTTTTACTAATTTCGACTCTCTGAAGGAGCATGCGGTAATAACAAAATATGACACACTTATACCTGCAGTTGGCTTATCAAAAAAACCGCTAAAGATTCCTACTTGCATAAAATATAACTTTTTTTATCTGAATAACACAAGAGTCCAAACTGCTCCCAACCGTCTCAAGCCAGTGAGACTATGGCATCCCCAATGTTGTGAGGCTGAAGATAGTGGGGAGGGGAAGAAGATGTGGAAAAATGTACCTGACTATTCAGATCTAATCACCAAACATAGCTAAAGCCATTTCAAGGAACGTTTCCTTTTTGAATGAATACTGACGAATAGCAAAATGGATTGGAATATTTTAATTTGATACATGAAAGAAGTTGAAAAAAAACACATAATTTTAGGTACTCTCAACATCGAAAAATTGTAGAGAATACGAAATTTTTGAAAACACAATTCTCTTGTTTTGGTAATCTGCAAGAAAACTGTCACCTCACTTTTTTATTTCGTTTATTCAATCTGGATATATTGTTTATCTATAAAGGTTGATTTCTTGGATTTATTTTTACCCACACATGCGTAAAGCATTTATGTTATTAAAAACTTTCATTGAATTCTTAATAAATTCACACGGTAACTGTCAATTAAAAAATAATATGTCCGAAATAACCTCACTTTTTCACGACGGGAATTTCACGCCAGTCTGTTAAAATGTAATGTTGCCAGCTCTTTCGCAGCACAGTTAAGACATTTTTTATTAGTACCATATCGAATATGAGCGAGTACAATCTTTATCTAACGTTTAACACCGTTTTAAAGTGTTTTGTTCATTAGTATGTATTACTATGTTAACCATGTACTACGTTAACATTATTTTGAACTTCGTATGTAACAAACTACCAGTACATTCCTGTAGAATATCTCAAATTTGTATTTTTTTTTGTACAATTAATCTTACTTACAATTAAAATAATTAAATAATGTTATTCTACTTACAATTATAATTATACTCGTATTATAAATTAAAAAGGCGTCTCACAGGAAAAAATTAAAATAAACAAGGTATTATTTTTACATACGCGTGGGCGCAATTTATATTTATGACTTACAGATTATAAATATGTATGTATGCACTTCTGTTTATTGGTTTATTTTTATAGTTAATTATTTATTTATCGCCGTCGAGTTAATTGATTTCGACCATTTATGAATACGGTATTAAATTAAAATGTAGATCGGTTCGGATAGCTCAATCAGCCATAAACGTAAAAAAGTTTTTTTAACGTTTTACGAGTAGGTAGGCCGATTATCGTTTTAGTACAAACTTATAAACGATACAATCTTCGTCGGCCACCTCGGTTGAGTGGGTAAAGCCCTCGGCTACGGATTCGGAGGTCGTGGGTTCAAATACGCACTTGAGGATAATTGAGGAGCGTTTGCATAAAGAGCAATATCTACAAAACTTTGTACATGGGCAATTGTAAGGGGGTCAATATCGGACGTTATTAATATGCGTACGTCTGTCTGTACGGTTGAAATTTAAGAATCCGACTTTGAATACATCTCTAACGCCGCGCCTTTGCAAAACCATCTTCCTACTTCAAGTTTTTTAAAAGGCTACTTTTGTAATAGAACCAAATTCAAGCAAGTAGCTAACAATGCCAAAAGATGGCGCCACTTAGGTTAACAGATCGCGTGAGGACCTGCCGCTGGCAGGTATAAGTAGATAATATTGGCTTCGTGAATCTTTCCGGGTATGGAGCGATAGATAATTATTATTGTAACTGGCGTAATTGTGAATAATAATACTACGCGTACGCGTCTATATATTATATGTGACGTCATTGCCTGGGTGACTAGCTGTCACTGGATCTGAGTAAACGACTAATTTTGGAACCGGTTCCAATCGAATTTAAAAATGATCACTCACACTTAAAATTGGTGAAGCCAAACTAAAGCCGCCCGCAGGGCCCAGCAGAAGAAAAACATGCTGAGCTGCTAGTCTGATGACATTATTATCTTAATGACTACCGTTTTAAAAAAGAAACGTTGAACTTTTAAAACAGCATCCCCAATGAGAAAATGTCGAAAAGAAAATTTACAAAACTGATCGAAACGTTACTTAAAATGGCTTTAGCCGAATTTGGTAATCAAATCTGGAAAAAAACAGGCACTTTCCCGCTTCACGCTATAGAACGCATGAAGATATCACAGTCTGCCGTCGATATGAGATAATCACAATTACGAAACGGTAATTAATTAAGACGTGTACCTGGGGCCGAAACGATGTCAATGTTCTCTAACTGCATCCATAAAGCTGGATTACACAACTATGACAAACACGTGTTCGTGTTCTGATAGATGGGACCTGTTAGATCTATAAATATGTCAAATTATGTTGTTATAAGCGGATGTTGTAATTAGCTTTAAAATATATATATTTTTTTAAATCTGAATATCGCACAAGAGTCCCAACTGCTCCCGTCTGAAGCCAGTGAGACTATGGCATCCTTATTACCCTAAATATAGACAATCAAAATATTGAAGAGGTAGAAGAAATTAAATATTTGGGAATCATAATCGATAATAAGTTAAAACTTAACTCTAACTTTGAAATGCTAACTAAAAAAATTGCCAAAAAGATTAATTTCTTAATTATTAGAATAAAGGGAAAATTAGACATTAAAACTAGGAAATTGGTCTATAACACAACTGTAGCATCCCATCTGAATTATTGCTCAAGTGTAATCTTTCTGAGCAATAAAACACAAATTAAAAGATGGAAATAATTCAGAACAGAGGCATGAGGTCTATATTGTGCTGTAGAAATATACCAGGATAAAAACCATGCAACGCCAACTCAATATATTATGTGTGTGGCAAAGATTAGTTTTCAATACCCTAGTTTTTATTTATAAGTTTAAAAATAAAATGTTACCAGATTATATGTCGAATAATGTTAAAATCAACAGTACAGTTCATTGTTATCCTACGAGAAACTGCAACGATTTTAGGCTTCCTAAAACAAATTTATCGGGAACACAAAATAATATTTATCATAAAGGTTTTAAAATGTTCAATGAACTCCCTGTAAATGTTAAGGAGGCTAAAAGTCTTGCAGTTTTTCGTGGATTATAATGTTGTAAAGTCCAAATTTTAGTCAGTAGGTAGTAAATAATATTGTAGTAGTCATAGAAAAGAAAACATTAGATATAAGATGTCAAATTTTATATCTAAATAAAATACACAATAATAATAATTACACCAGGGCGATACTGAGAGTATCTTCCACTCTGGAACGTGCCTCAATTATACTAATATTATTTTAAATGAGTAAATTATGAAATAACACAAATTAATCAAATAAAATTTATTTGCCACGCCGGGATTCGATCCCGCGATCGTCGGTGTGCGAGTCAAGAGCCTTACCGCTGGACTACGCCGGCCGTCAAATTTATAATGCACAATGGTGTTGGCACCAACCCAGATGTATGGAAGTTGGTTATGGAACCGGCAGAGAAAGGGTAGAAACTTGACTGAATGCTGAATGCACCTACTGCGTGGCGGGTCGGATCGGGTGAGATAGGTTGAGGGAGACCTTTTTACCTCTCCAACCGGACTCTCGACCCATTACCTTTCACCGAAGTGAGAGGGATGGATTCATACGTCCGTCACTCCTGCGCACACTTATCCCACGATTTTTACCCGCTCCTCACCCCTTTTTCCTTCCTAGAACTTCCTCTCCTTCTTTTCCCTTTAAATATCCTCGGGATATTGTGTTCCCCAAATATGACAGACCTTAATCGATTTTTTTATCCACATGTGGTGGTCTCATCGCTATATGCGGACAAATCTTGTAAACAGAGTCGTTATAAACGAACTTCACTGTATTATTCGGAAGAATTAATATTTTTAGGATCGATAGTATCTTTGAAATTAGATCGAGTTTGAAATAGAAACCCGCCCTTCCAAATCTCGTTAATTAATTACCATTGACTCTGTGTGGGCTAGGAGGTAATAAATCTATAGGGTCTGTGAAGCCTCTGTTGTCCTTACATATTTAATTCAATGACCCGAGTATGTAATTATTTCATTAATACTCGAGAACCGGCTTTGATTGGTCGTTCGAATGAAGCTCGCTTTATTATGTGGATCTATTTATTTTATAACATTTCGGATAAGTTCGTTTGAAAGTTCGTTCCGATTAAAAAATCAATAAAAAATTCATCCTCTTAATGAATATTCGATTTGTTTTTAATAACGAACTCTGAAAAAAAAAACAAATCAGAATTAAGAATATTGTATGGTCGCCAGTTCGACACATGCAACTGTTCAAACGAAATGTGAAATATTTGTCTCGCAGTGCACGCCATTCGACCGGTAAGGGTTAATCAGGGGTGAACGCTATGTCGCGGAGGGTGACTGGATAACTCAGAGCCAGTTCGAGACATGCAATTGTTCAAACGAATTGTGAAATATTTGTCTCGCAGTGCACGACATTCGACCGGTAAGGGTTAATCAGGGGTGAACGCTATGTCGCGGGGGGTGACTGGACAACTCAGAGCCAGTTCGAGACATGCAACTGTTCAAACGAATCGTGAAATATTTGTCTCGCAGTGCACGATATTCGACCAGTAAGGGTTAAACAGGGTGGACGATATGTCGCGGAGGGTGACTGGATAACTCAGAGCCAGTTTGAGACATGCAACTGTTCAAACGAATCGTGAAATATTTGTCTCGCAGTGCCCGACATTCGACCTGTAAGGGTTAAATAGGATGAAACGCTATGTCGCGGAGGGTGAATGGACAACTCAGAATCATACAACTTAAACATTTCTTTTGAAAAGTCGAGATGAAAAAAAGGTTAAATAGGTTAGGTTAGATTATGGGCAATTTTACTAATTTTTTCATGGCTTTTAATAAATTTTCAATAGGCTATTGAAATTGCATGATTCTGACTTGTCATAGAACCGTCGCGGAATGCGAGATATTCAACTTTTCTAAGAAGAAAAAAAAATTGTCTCGCAGTGCGCGACATGTGACCGGTAAGGGTTAAATGAGGGACAATTTGTCGCGAACTGCGAGACATGAAACCGGTATAACGAAGTATCTTTTCCTCGCAATGCGCGCTATTCAAGTGTTTACAGACCACCATGTAAAAGCACTTGGCACATATTGACAACGAGCACATTGTATACAGCTTACGGGAACGCGGAAGTGCAGCGTTCGCTGGTTCCCTCCAGAACAGTGTCCAGTGTCCGCCATTAGGCTATCCATCGCATCTCTTGTCCTTTGTTTGTTTGTTTCTTCCACCTTCTGGTTGTGTGAATAATCGTTTGGCTGCAATTCTCTGCGACTTTCTATGGGCCGCTTTAGGAAGCGAGACAAAACGGGCTTTCCTTCTGTGTTTTATTGCTTTTCTAAGTTACTTTTACACTTTTGCACCCGGAAAACTTTTGATAACAATTTTTTTTTCTTTTAATTGTTTTGCCAGTGTTCGGGCTTCGTCAGATTTTCGTCAGAGTATTTTTCGAAATATATTATTTTAACAATACTCCATAGCTTTCTTTCGAAATAACTTTTCAAGCAGAAAACTTAGCATTACGGCCAGATTTTTTTTTGTATTAGCTCCACGCAGGAGGCCTTGAGGTAAATAATTTCCCTTAGGGCCTACGTCATCTTTGGGGATGCAGTGTGGAGGGTCTTTTAAAGGATATGAATGAGAGGAACTTCTGAGAAGGATAAAGGTATGAGGGGTGGGTAGGAATCTAGGGTTCAGTGTGTCTAGATCATCTGTCGCCAAGACCTTGACAAACCTCACCTCTTGAACCCGGGCACCCCCCGCTAAGTCACCAAACGTAGCGAACCACTTGGGTTGACCGATGGCAGAGGTAGTCACCCAATAAATGGTTTCCGGGGCGGCAGTACCTATTCCCGCCTTCCAAATTAGATACAAAATAATGTTAAAATTTCACAAGCGCCGAAAATAACCATGTAAATCATTTTTTTAGTAGTTAGTAACTTTGTGATGAATCGTTATCACGATTAAAACGCCTTAATTTTATGTAGATATTAACAAGCTCTGACTAAACCACAGTTTTGCCGAAATCAGTTGGCATGTGTGTGAATAAAGTGTTGTGCATAAAGTTGCACTATTTAATTCTTCTTTTCGTGCCCTGTCCGTTCAACAGACATTAGCTATCATGTTGACTATGCGGACTTTGTTTATTGCGGCCAGGAACACCTGGCCAAACCACTGTCTCCGGTTTTTCAGCCATGATGTTCTCCTTCCAGGGCCCCATCTTCCGATAATCTTTCCCCGCATTATGAGATGCAAGATCTCATACTTCTCATGTCTCTTCACATGTCCTAGATATTGAAGTTTTCGGATTTTGATTGTTTTAATAACTTCTTTTTCTTTATTCATCCGAACCATAACATCCGAACCAGCGCCCTTGAGGTGATTTTTCACAAAAACGGCGCTATATAAATCGTCCAAATATTTCATTCGTAACTCTATCCATCCAGTTTATTTTGTGTACTTATTATTTAATTAAAATAATAATTTAAATGGTGAAATTTGTTTTTTCTTCCACTTTTCGGCTCGAATAGGTTTTTCCAGCAAAATATTGAGTCGTATCAGCTCCAAGTAAACCAAGCTCAAAAAAGGTAACAGCCGCGATAGTACCTACTATCGGAGGAACACGTGTGGCTCTAACTTTAACTCTAGCAATAGAGAAACAATCAACTAAGCTGTCTTAATCCGGAACCAACCAGACAACTGGTAACTAACAATTACTTCTAACTATTGTCTATTGGCTTTGTACCCCAGCCAGAGGGGACCGACCAGTAAATGGATATCTATTAGGGACAAGTTTACCAGTGTTAAATAGGGCTGCTGTCACAGATATACATTTAATGCATTAATTCTTGCAGTATGATTTTATATTATTTGAGACCTGTTTTCTCATGTTGTGGTACATGTTTTTTGTTTATTAATTTGATGCGATTATTGCAAAGGAAGTTCTGGGAAACAAAAAGGTGTGAGGGGTGGGTAGAAATCCGTGGGTCAATGTGGCCAGGAGTGACGCATATGAATTCATCCCTCCCACTGCGGTGCAAGGCGATAGGTCGAGAGAGTCCGGCTGGAGTTTTCAAAAGGTTTCCCTCAACCTTTCTCTCCAGATCCGGCCCGCCACGCATTCGCCGCCAAGACCTAGATAAACCCTAAACCATGAAACCGGGCACCCCTGCTAAGTCACCAAACGTAGCGAACCGTTTGGGTTAACCTTTGGAACGGGTGTTGGTTATCTAATTAATGGTTCTCGGGGCGGCGGTACCCATACCCTCCTCCCAAATTGAAAATTAAAAGTGATTGTACACTATGCAGGGTGTTAAGAGACGTACTTAACTTAATTTTACCACTAACTGATTCCTGAAATTATTTGGATTAGAACATGTAAATTATGTTTCGGTCTCCGTTGACTTTGAAATACGAACTTTTTTTTTTCATGTGTATCCCTCACCCGAGGAGTCAAGTAACCTCCAAACCTCAAATCCTCCACCCCGACTAATTATCCAATACCTACTGATTTCTTGTGTTTTTGTAGAAAAAATAGTCTTCGGAGATACTTGATTCAATACAGATGCAACTCCGAGAAACTGGTGAAGGGGAGATTCTTCTTCGTTGTGTTTTAAATTATCCACTCTGATTTTCTATAAATTTTTCTGACACTTCTTTTATTTATTCCGCTCTGCATGTTTAAAGCATCTGAGCATTCCTCTCTTAATTTTCTCTTAAGTTCCAATGTTCCCAATCCAATTACAACTCTAAGTTTCCATTAAAAAAACATACGAGTTTCTTATGATTTAATTGTTATTTCAGGCCAAATCCGAGGACGAGTCTGATCCTGCCACCTGTGACGATGATGGCGAGAGACTGTGGTTGTGCCACCGCGCCGGCTTCACGGCCACCCTGCGGCCGGCTGACAGCGCCGCTACCACTGTGCCCACTGCTGGGGACGAACGACGCGTGGGGAGGACCTCCGTGCGCCTCAAGCACTCGGGGCAGGACATCGAGGTGGAAGATGATGATCTGGAGAAGGTATGTATATTCAAGTTTTGTGGTTGAAAAGATATCCAAGCTCAGGTGACCTGTGTAGGCACATTGCTCGAGTTGAGGATAACGGATGGATGATTGACTTGAGACCTACAACCCACAAAAAAACTGGATAGTTTAAAGAACGGCTGCTATTATGATGTCAGACTAGCAATCGGTACATTGACATTACTTCACTTGTTGACAGCGTGTGGAGACCTATAACAGTCCCTAGAAATCCGGCTAAACAACACCCGCTTTTCTGATGATACAAGACTAATTGTCGGCACCGGAACATTGCTTTACTTGTGGACAATGTGCGGAGTGCTCGAGTGTGGAGACCTATAACTTCTTATTTTCGTAACCTGTCTGTTCAATGGATATTTGGCTATCATTTTGACTATGCTGACTTTGTTTACTGCGGCCCGGAACAGCTCTACAGTAGACTGGCCAAACCACTGTCTCGGGTTTTTCAGCCATGAAGTTCTCCCTTTTCCAGGGCTCCGTCTTCCGGCGATCTTTCCCTGCATTATGAGACCTGTAACAGTTCTTAGCAATTGGGCTAAACCAACAACCTGCTTTCACGTGATATAAGAGAGACTGTCGGTACGGGAACACTACTTGACTTGAGGATAACAATCCTTTAGAGTTATTACAAGCAGTATAAATCAGGACAGATAAAATACGATATTAAACAAATCTCAATATAATATAGGCAATATTAGGCGATATTAACAATAGCAGGCCTCGTCACTCATTCAGTCCGTTTCAACTATGGTTCCACTTCTTTTCCTGTTACTGCGTAATTTACGGGCCTTTAGGTTGATGATCATGTCAAATCGTGTTAAAGCCGCCGACGGTAAGTCTTCTACAGATCGTATGTCTAAGTTAACTAACGTGTGCAATGTTCATTTGACACGTTTCGCTCAGGTGATGCATCGCACGACGTGCCGCTATGCAAGATGCCAGATGTAACGCACTGATGGAATTTCAATTAACCCTTTTATACTTATTTGGAATTATGTTGCCACCCACAATTCACAACAGAATCTAACGTCCTGTGGGAAAGTTTCTAAGCGGTTTTGTATCAGGTTATTAAAACTTCAATATTTTCTTTACCGGCCCAAAAAATCACCAGTGTTGTTACAAATAGAAAACATGCTTAATTTTTAGTTCTGAATCACAACCGGTTTCTTGTTATAAAAACGAATATTTGAATTATCTTCCCGTATCACTTACCTACCCATTCAACCATGTTGCCTTTTTCGTAAACCTAAAACTGATTGATTGCAGTAAATTCCAAGAAATTTCAAACTTACGACTGTTTCGTTTTCTGTTAAAGGCAAAACTTTGGTTTCCCTACCGAATTATAACCTTAATTTGACTGTTCGAACGTTAACAATGAATTATTTTTGACCCGAAAAACGAGACGAATACATTTTCAAGAAGATTTGTATAATTACGATCAGCCAGTAATAATCTTATAATAATTGTCCCCAGGCCAACCCTTCGCAGTTCGACCTGGTGGAGGATCTCGCCTCGCTGCGGTACCTTAACGAGAGCTCGGCTCTGCACACTCTGAGGCAACGCTATGGCAGCAACCTCGTGCACACCGCGGCGGGGCATAGTCTGCTGCTCATAAACCCGCCTGCGCCGCTTACCATCTATTCTGATAAGGTAAGGATGTTTTTTTTTATGTAATATCGGGTTTTCTGCAAGGCTCTCGTCTTGGACCCTTATTGTTTTAAACTTATTTTAGTGATCATAAAGTTATAAAAATAAGTTTTGCTAGTGATGTTGAACTGTATCTAAATCTTGTGCATGTGTGCGATCGTTTTATAGAAACATTGGGAATGCCACAAGACTCTCACCTTGAACCCTTGTTGTTTTTATCGTTTATAAACAACCTTTGTAAAAGCATCTTATAGGTTATTTATTTAAATTTCTTTTATTTGGTTACTAAACTTTTATTTGGGAGACGGGTTGGGTACCGCCGCCCCGGGAACCATTTATTGGATTACCAACACCTCTGCCATAGATCACCTCAAGTGGTTTGCTACGTTTGGTGACTTGGCAGGGGTGCGCGGGTTTATGGGGTGAGGTTTATCCGGGTATTGGCGGCGGATGCGTCTACCCACCAACTGCGTGGCAGGCCGAATCGGGAGAGACTAGTTGAGGAAGACCTGTAGACCTCTCCAGCAGGACTCTCGGCCCTCGCCATACCCGCAGTGGGGGGATTGATTCATACATCCGTCACTCCTGGACACACTGACCCCCAAATTCCTACCCACCCCTCATACCTTTTTCCTTCCCACGACTTCCTCTCCTTCCTTTCCCTAAAAAGGCCCTACACACAGCATCCCCAAAGATGACAAAGACCCTGAGGGGAATTATTTTCCTCAGGGCCTCCTGTGCGGAGCTAATGTAAAAAAAAAACCTGACTACATAAATTTTAAGGGTTTCAATTCTGAATATTGTTCTTTCATTGGGGCTTGTTAGGTTTATTCTACTTTGGAATTGATGTCAACTTTCTTTATCTGCAGGTGGCTGCCATGTTCAAGGGCTGTCGCTGGGAAGACGCACCGCCACACCTATACGCCGCAGCACAAGCCGCCCACCGCGCCATGCTGTCATCTCGCCGCGACCAGGCGCTGGTCTTCCTCGGCCGCTCCGGCTCCGGCAAGAGCGGCGCCCTGCGTCGTTGCGCGCTCTACCTCGCCGGGCAGGGTGTGACCAGCGGCAGCGGGAACTCCGCCAGTCCCTGGGTCGGCAGAGTACGCGCCGCGCTGCTGGCTCTCACGGCGGCCGGCTGCTGGAGCGGGGGTCGATCAGCGGCTGCACAGGTCATGACGCTGCACTACGATCAGACGGGCGCGCTGGCTGGGGCGGCGCTGCACGCGCACCTGCTTGACCTGACGCGGGTTCCTACCAAGCAGTCGCTTGATGGAGCTTTCGACATCTTTAAATGGTGATTAAATTATATTTTTTTATCATATTTACTCTGCCAAATAGATCTTCCACTCTTCCTTTTTATTGATTTTATTTTTTTATTTATTTATTTTATACACTTTACAAAATACAAGACAAAAAGTCCCGATAAACTACTTTTTAGCAGTTTGTCTGAAGGGTTCTTTACGTTAAAAATCTTATTATAGTGATTTAATAGTTACATTTTTACAATTATATAAAATAAAATTTAATTTTTTACAGAAATATAGAAAAAAAATAATTTTGAAAGTCTTTAGAATAAATATGTCATTGTAAGCTAATACAAATTAATTCTTTCCGTAAGCCAAGTCTTCAGTAAATTCATAAATTGTTTGTTTTGGGCACAGTTTTTAATTTCAGCAGGTAACATATTTAAACAACTTTTTTTTATTTTTTTTTATTTTTATTTTTTTTTATTTTTTTTATTTTTTTTTTACATGAATACCTCACAAGAGTTTCAACTGCTCCCGTCTGAAGCCAGTGAGACTATGGCATCCCCAATTGGGGTATGTTGTGAGGCTGAGGGTAGTGGGGAGTGGAAGGAGATAGGGAAGAGGAAGGTGGGGAAGTACCTGGCTATTCAGATCTGGTCACTAAACACGGCTAATACCGTTTCAAGCAACGTTTCAATTCTGAATGGTGGTCTTAACACCAGGGCGATACAGGGAGTATCTTCCACTCTGGAACGTGCCGCAAATATACTATTTATTATTTTAAATGAATACATTGTGAAATAACACAAATTAATCAAATAAAATTAATTTGCCACGCCGGGATTCGATCCCGCGACCTTCGGTGCGCGAGTCAAGCGTCTTGTCGCTGCGCTACGCCGGCCGCCACAACTGGGAATCATGTAATTTAACGTTCTTTGTCCATATTTATTTGTATGCTTAGGTACAATTAGCCCTTCATTAAAGTTAAAACGAGTATTGTGGTTGTGTTCCAGCCTGTTTATATATAAAGCAGACCCGGACTGGCCAGGTCCGCAGGTCCGCGATCGCGGAGGGCCCCCGGCGCGAGGGGGCCCCGAAGGGGCCCCAAAAAACGTACAAAAAAAAGTTTTTGTCTTGTTATTAGTTATTTTGTGTTCTTGGTAATGGACCCCAAAAAGTTTGACTTTATCTTGAAACTCCAAACATTTCCCACAGAAGCTCTGCACAGTGTTTCTAAACTGTGTAAAATTGAAAGAAGTCGGCTGTTGATAGAGCTGCGACAGTTTGCACAACAATACAGCAACTTCATAGCGGCAGAGTCCACTGATAACTACGGAGACAGATGCAGTGACGAAGAAGACGATTTGGACCCAACGGCAGCGGAAACAAATGCTGACATTTACTGCTCTGAAAATAGATAATGTTTCCAGTGTTTGACATGTGCTTTTTCTGTTCTGTTTGAACTTACTCAATCTGGACTGTTTACCAACCTGTATATTGTACATAAATTTGTTCTTACCATACCTTGTACCCAAGTCACATGTGAACGAGTTTTTTCTAAACTTAAAATCGTCAAAAATCGACTTTGGTCGTCCTTAGGCCAAGACCTTATGTCCAGTCTGCTTTTTATTAATGTTGAGAGGAATTTATTTTATAATTTGGACAAAAATAAAATAATAGATGAAGTTGCTTTAACAAGTGAGTTGCTTACAAAGAAACTGTTACTTTAGGGCTATGCGAGC
Source organism: Limnephilus lunatus (assembly GCA_917563855.2). Taxonomy (NCBI): domain Eukaryota; kingdom Metazoa; phylum Arthropoda; class Insecta; order Trichoptera; family Limnephilidae; genus Limnephilus; species Limnephilus lunatus. Next base: position 8,675,240 of record OU830600.1, on the reverse strand, counting down.
AAAAAGTCAAATCATTTCAGTTAAGTTAAGCCCCTTCTATTCTAGTATACATATAACATTGTAAACTGTTAAACATCAGGATGTTAGTATTATTTTTCTAATCCCTAAAATCCGTTTGTCATTATTTTTACTACGCAAATAATTTTGACATATTTCATTAATGCTTTGGTGTGAATAAAATCCTGCCCTTTATTTTGAACTCCGTTATAATTATTGGCAGTTCTACAGCATGTGTTTAGTAGTGTTGTGGCGTCCTAAAAATACCGTGAATTTCTTATTTCAATAAATAATAATGTCAACAAAAGTCGAAAATCATAATATTCGTATAAAAACTTATCTGAATTTCTTCTTCTTTATAGGTGCCAATATAGCGTAGAAACGCGTTTTCATTGTTTTCAAGCACCTAGTTTTCAAAAATTATCCGGGGGTGGCCCCCCGTTTTCTTTGCTCGCACTCCGAAGTGCGAGCAAATAAAATTTATTTGATTGATTTGTGTTATTTCACAATTCATTCATTCAAAATAATATATACTATATATTTGCGGCACGTTCCAGGGTGAAAGATACTGTCAGTATCGCTCTGGTGTAAGACTACCATTCAGAATTGAAACGTTGCTTGAAATGGATTTAGCTGTGTTTGGTGACCAGATTTGAATAGCCAGGTTCTTCCCCACCTTCCTCTTCCCTAGCTCTTTCCCCTCCCCATTACCTTCAGCCTCACAACATGCCCCGATTGGGGTTGCCATAGTCCCACTGGCTCCAGACGGGAGCAGTTGGGACCCTTGCGCGATGTTCATGAAAAAGAAAAAAAAAAACTAATGTTCTGTGATGTTCTTCACATCGTCGGATCTACCGGATCTGCCCTGATGATGGGCACTGCAACGCTGTCCGAAACATCGGCTATAGAAGGAGGTAGCGCAACACGGCATAACATCCCAAAAACTAACAAAGAAAATGCTTTTGGCCGTGAAAATCTGAAAACTTATCTAATGTTCTGTGCTTCCGAGGTTATATATGGTTACATACATGGCTAATATTTGAAGAAATTGCGTTTCTTTTCCCTTTTCATATTTTCTACTTCTATTTTTGCTTCTCCCAAAAACTAACAAAGAAAATGCTTTTGGCCGTGAAAATCTGAAAACTTATCTAATGTTCTGTGCTTCCGAGGTTATATATGGTTACATACATGGCTAATATTTGAAGAAATTGCGTTTCTTTTCCCTTTTCATATTTTCTACTTCTATTTTTGCTTCTCCTCTTCTAAATAATTTCCATGTTTCCAGGGTGATCCACGGCTGCGACAGCGCCACTAGGAGGGTGCTGCTGCTGGAGGGGGCCCGTGCCGGGGGTGAGGAAGCCCTGGGACTGGCGCTGCTGTGCGAAGCTCTGGCGGAGCTGGGAGTGTCAGAACGGGAACGCCTGTCCCTCTGGAGGGTGCTGGCAGCCATCTGGCACCTGGCCTCTGCTGGTGCTGTCAAAGGTGAGTTAAAGAGGGAATTCACTTAGTGGCATCGGTGAATAGATCTTATGATGAATCCATTGGTATTAGTGACCTCTGCTTTAAAAAAAAAACTTTGCTTTGATGGTTACATAATTTGAGGATTTTTTGACCACCATGCTAGACTCATGCCCGTGCTATGGTAGTCGATTTTACACACAGTGCCAATAACTGAGCTGTACCAATTGTTTGGAAGAGCTGTCATCACCATTACCAGATTCAGATTTGTAAAACTGGAACAGTTCCGCTAGGCAGGATCTAGAATTGTGGCAAAGAGGTTTTTTTTTTAATAATAACTCTACGTGAGGCCCTGAGGAAAATAATTTCCCTCAGGGCCTCTGTCATCTTTGGAGTTGCTGGGTGGAGGGTCTTTTTAAGGATAATGAGGAGAGGAAGTTCTGGGAAGGAAAAGTTATAAGGGGTGGGTATAAATCTAGGGGTCCAGTGTCTCCAGGAGATCCATCCCGGAGATCCATCCGTCGTCAACAGAATCCAGTTGGCGAGGTCGAAGGATCTGCCTCAACTGGTCTCTCTCCGTCTGGTTGAAGGGCAGATGCATCCATCTCCAAGACCTGGACAAACATCACCCCATGAACCCAGGCACCCCTTCTAAGTAAACAAACGTAGCAAACCTCTTTGGGTCAGTGGCGTAGCGTGGGTATCAGCCACCCGGGGCGGAGGAAAATTTTGCCGCCCCCCCCCCTATATAGGTACTTCTTCGAGGGGGGGGGGGGGGGGGTAGTGATCCTTTTTTTTTTTTTTTTAATATTTATTTGCCGATTTTTATTAATTAAATCTGTATGCGGTGAATTAAAACTACACTCAGAACATGAAAACGGTTTTTCTTTGGTTCTGGCAGCACATAAATTTTCTGCAACTAGAATTTTATATATGCACTTCGAAAAAAGTTATGTTTTCCTTCGAAATATGTCAGCAGATGAATACACAATTGGAATTTTACATTCTGAACAATAAACTGGCTTAAATTTTATCTGTATGCGGTGAATTAAAACTACACTATTTAATTAACAATAATGAAATTGCATTAGTACCATTTATCAAAGACCTTGGTGTTATTTTTGACCGGAAACTTACATTTGATCGTCACTGTGAAACAATTTCCAATAAGGCCATGCAAATTCTAGGTTTTGTAATACGTAACACAAGGACTTTTCAAAACATTGAGTCAATTAAGCTACTTTACTGCTCTCTTGTAAGATCGCAGCTGGAATATGCATCTCCTGTATGGTCACCGATTTATACCTGTAACTTACACCGTTTGGAGAGAGCACAAAGAAAATTTCTTCGATATGTTCAATTCAAATTGAGACAGCCTTTAATTGAAATACGCTACAATGCATTAATGTCTGATCTGAACCTACCACTACTTTCTACCCGGCGTACTATTAATGACATTCTTATACTTTTTAAATTACTGAACAATCTCATAGACTGCCCTCAAATGTTAAGTGTTAAGTGTTATAAATATTCGTGTCCCTGTTAAATCAACTCGACTCCACCACCTTTTCCACAGTGACAATCATAGCACTAACTATTCCTATCATTCACCGTTAGTGCGTTTTCACCGAACTGCCAATACGTATACAGACCTTTTTGATATTTTCAAAACCTCATCATCTTGCATCAAAGCAAAAATAACTAGTTATTTATGTAACTGATATGTTTGTAAAATGATAAATATTTGTTGTACTAATATACATCGTATGTATGTACTGTATGTTATTCTATATATATATGTAATGTTTGTAAATGTTCGATACACCTGTATTATGTATGTAATAGCCCTATGTACGGGCGTTTAAATAATAAATAAATAAATAAATACACTCAGAACATGAAAAAGGTTTTTATTAGACTCTGGCGGCACATAACTTGTCTGCAAGAATTTTACTAAGCACTTCAAATAAGTTTTTCCTTCGAAATGTGTCGTCGGATGAATTCACAACTGGAATTTTACATTCTGAACACAAAAGTGGTTTTAATAAAATCTGGAAGCGGTGAATTAAAACTACACTCGGAACATGAAAATGTTTTTTCTTTGATTCTGGCGGCACATAAATTGTCTGCATGAATTTTATAAAGCACTTCAAATAATATGTTTTCCTTCGAAATGTGTCGTTAGATGAATCCACAACTGGAATTTTACATTTTGAACACAAAACTGCTTTTAATTAAATATGTATGCGGTGAATTAAAACTACACTCAGAACATAAAAATGGTTTTTCTTTGATTCTGGCAGCACATAGATAGTGTGCATCTAGAATTTTATAACTGCACTTCGAATAAGTATGCACAAACCTGTCAGCTATTTAACTTCTCTGTGATAATAAATTTAAAATATATACACCGTGATATATACGTGGAAGAAAACCGTATAAGTGTAATTTTTTGTGCGCTTTCAGTAAGGCGCACAAAGCTTTACGAATATAAAACACAAATCGACTATCAATTAGAGCTAAAATGATACTGTTGCTATTTACATTTTTATTTAAAAATAATGTATGTGTTAGAAATAAAAACAAAACATCTGTCATTAATATTTTGATTTTAACAGTATATAAAACTTTAGAAAGATGTTAAGAAACTATAAACTAGAAAAAACTTTTAAGTCCTGACGCGGGAATCGAACCCGCGACTTCCCCAATCCAAATTTTTACAAGATGATTATTGATTGTGAAATTTTGCCGCCCCCCCAAAAGTGCCGCCCGGGGCGGGCCGCCCCCTCCGCCCCCCCCACGCTTCGCCACTGCTTTGGGTGACCTAGTTAGAGATGATTAGGTAAATATTCCTATCAAGATTACTTTGCTTTCACTGGAACCGTCGATGTTATTTTTCTGAGGAAAGGTGTTTCATTTGAAATTTTGATCAACATTTAAAAATGTTAAACTTTTTCTTTTGAGGAGTCGTTTGCAAAAGTAACTTAATAAAGAACAGGTTTCAAATCGGTCTCCGGTAACTGGAACTGCAGTGATAGCCCATTTCAGGTTATAAATCATCTCTACTTCTCTATAATAAGCCTGCAGGACGAGTGAGAATGTTGGGAGGCATCAATCTATTAGGCCTAAAGCTGGTCGGTGTTGGGGCAAACCCTCTTCTGGAACTGAAGGCAGACTACAGGTGACCGGCAGGAGTTAAAGGTTCACTAATGGTGACTACCCAACAGTTGAACTCAACAGGCGATGATCATATAATTTGCAAAGAAGAAACTTGTCAGTGTTCTTATTTATTATTTTTCCATTCCAGTGAGTGGGCGTTACCAGTTTGCTGAACCTGCAGCCGGAGCCAGGGCTGCCCAACTGCTGGGCTGCTGTCCCGAGGAGCTGGCCAGGGCTTTGTTCAGTGGGGCCATCGGAGCTGCTACTGCAGGGGCCAGGTTGGTGACAATTTGTATTTTTCAACTTACATAGACAAGAAATATGCGATTTACTAAAGTTTCATGAATATAATTTATTCATAATGAGTAATCGAAGTATGTATTTTCTTTTCTGATAATCAAAACACTTCATCCTTTCCAGAACACCTTCTCCGACAGATCGAGGAGTAGAACGGGAGATTTCCGGCAACGAGGCTCTAGAAGGGCTGGTCATTGGTCTCTACACCGAGTTCTTCAACTGCATGGTGGCACTCATCAACAGGTACAAATATATTTTTTTTATCCATTCTTATTTTCCAAAACTCCACGGAAAGAAGTATGATAGAGAAAAGACTGACTGGTAGAATAAAAACTTAAACTATTAAGAAACAAACATGAACAAAAGATGTCATAAAAACAATAAAAAACCTAAAGTGGAAGTGGTCAGGCCACACAATCAGAGGAAGTGAAAAATGGTCAAAATTAGTAATGAATTGGTTCACAAGTGACAAGAAGAGAAAACGAGGTAGACCGTTTAGACGGTGGGTTGACGACATCAAAGCCATAGCAGGTGGTACATGGACAAGAGTAGCTAATGGTAGAGAGAAATGGCGACAGTTGGAGTAGGCCTTTGTCAACTAGTGACATACAGACAGGGAGTCGATGCATGATAAGTGTTATAAATATTATAAATAATGTAATGTAATTTACTGTCTGAATAAAGGCTATTATTATTATTTTTCAAAAGTCCAAGATAGCCTCACTTGATCCCTGTCAATCCAACATTCCTATGTTGGCGCTAGGTTACAATGTTGCCAGTTGGTTAAACTATAACCTCCTTCACATCCTTAGAACATGTTTTGCAAGACCTAAAAATCAGTAAATAGTTTTCATCAGATAAAAATGACTTATGGGTTGATGATTTCCATAAATAGGCCACTTTCTGCATTGATCAAGACTCCATTGAATAAAAAGACATCTTTTATAGTCTTGTTTCCATGTTTTATAACTTTTTCCATATTCAAGATGTCTGACCACCAACGCCCGCACCGTCTCTTCCCTGCTCCTGGTGGATCCGCCAGGACTGGCGGGGGGCAATGGTGGGGTGGCTGCAGCAGGACTGCAGCAGTTGGCTGTGAACTACCTCCAAGAGCGGCTGCAACTCCTCGCTCATGAGCGTGCTGTGTTGGCACCCCGGGCAGCATGCCGCCAAGAGGGGCTGCCTGAAGAAGGTAAAAACAAACTGTCAAAATGTTATGTTTAATCTCATCATCTTCCTCTTGTTCTGTTCGGACAGATTCTAGGGGCCTCCAGGTGATCTTATCCTACACTGCTTCGGCTTCGTTCATAGCAGGCCCAGCCTCTGGAATTTCTTCTCCGAAATTTAAACTTATGATTATTAACTTACAGCTAAGATTTACGACTTGTGACTTACAACTGGAATTTATATACTTATAACTAGTGACTTATATAACTAGTACTTACAACAAGGACTCATAACTAGTTACTTACAACTTCTAAGACATATAGCTAGTGACTTACAACTAAGACTTGTTACAAGTGACTTACAACTGAGATTAATAATTAGTGACTTGCATCTTCTAAGACTTATAGCTAGTGATTTATAACTAAGACTAATAATTGGTGACTTACAACTAAGACTTATAACTAGTGACTTACAACTAAGACTTATAACTAAGACTAATAACTAGTGACTTACAACTAAGACTTATAACTAAGACTAATAACTAGTGACTCACAATTAAGACTAATAACGAGTGACTTACAACTAAGACTTATAACTAGTGACTAACAAATAAGACTTATAACTAGTGACTTACAACTAAGATTTCTAACTAGTGATTTAGCTAATGTTGATTTGATGACCATATGTAAATGTGGACGAAACACATATACACCTCTTACTTTATCTCAATAATTTAACAAGTTCATGAATTTGATTTTAAAGAAGAGCTTTAAATCACTTATCGTTCTCGTGTCAACTTATAATGGTATGTAAGTATAGGTAGAGTATTATTATTTGATTGCAGAGTTTTATGCACAGTAACAAATTGAGTGTTTTTATTGCAGACTGGATAACGGAGGTGATGAACCCTGGCCCCATGGTAGAACTGCTGGATAGGACTCCGCAGAACACAATGCTGAGGACCTCACAGGCCGACCTTCGGGATGTGGACAGGAAGGGTCTCTTGTGGTAATTCATTTGCTATTTACAATAGTGCTCTCTTATTGCGTGTTTACTGACAGATCTACTGTCAAAAAATTACGAAAAAATATTTGGTTTATACCTTGATCTAGTAGATCTAGAAGAAATCTTGTTTTGACCTTCGTTATTTTATAAAACCTGAAAGTTTCTCTGTGTATGTCCCTAATACAGGTTAAGACAATCCCCAACTATGAAGTTTGGTTAACGGTGGCTTTGAAAGATATATTAATTAATTATAATTGTACCAACTTACGTTTAAGTATAAAAGCTGAATTTTATATATGTTACTTGAGGAACTATCAACATATGTTTTCTCAGTTATCAGACAGTTTTGATGGTTCCTTCACCTTATCAGACACATTAAAAGTCTACCGTAAGTGCGAGTGCGATATATACATGCAAGCGGGCGGGAGCGAAATAGTGCGAAATTTCGACGCTAGCAGATTACTACCTTGTAAAAGTGCAACCAAAATGCTCTTGAAATTGATGTGCAATTTTATACACCTTTGCTACCCGCTATCTTTCAAGGCCACCGTGATCCAAACTTCATAGTCGGGGATCGTCTTTACCTGTATTAAGGATATACATAGAGAAACTTTCAGGTTTTATAAAATAACGAAGGTCTGATCGTCACGGGCTCTTGATCTATTACCTTTTCTTTCATAGATTGTTAAAGCAGGGTTCATTTTCGTAGAAGCTGAGCTATATTGGTCACTTCTTCAGGGCAGTGCGTATATATGTTCTACATTGTTTTACTAGTATTCAATGGAAGATGTTCCGAAGAACTAGTATCATTGATCCTTTCAGCACAAGTGCATAGTCGGAAAATACGTCTAACGCGCACCCAACATTATACAAAAATTGACATTTGTCTCGTGAGAATGGGTCGTTTCTACGACTCATTCTTGAGTTCAACAGCTCTGCTGGAATGATTTGGTCTCTGCGTTTCCTCCCTCCTCATGTTCACTCCTTCCTCTTCCTCAAAAAGATCTTCCACACAGGAATTGGTGACGAATGCGTTTGCCCACCTGCTGCGTGGCGGGCCAGATTGGGAGAGACTGGTTGAGGGAAACCTAACCTAGACCTCTCTAGACGGACTCTCTCGCCCCATCGCCTTACACCGCAGTGGGAGAGATGGATTCATACGTCCGTCACTCCTGGACATATTGTCCGCTAGATTCCTACCCACCGCACATACCCTTTTCCTTCCCAGAACTTCTTCACCTTTTCCCTAAAAAGACCTTTCACACAGCACCTCCAAAGATGACAGACCCTGAGGGAAATTATTTTCTTCAGAGCGTCCTATGAACATGATGTTCATATGCATTTATTATTATTCCAGGTTACTAGATGAGGAGTCGATGCACCCCGGAGCGTCTGACACCAGCTTCGTGGAGCGGGCGGCCTCCATGTGGAGCAGCTCCCCGCAGCAGTTGATGCGTCGTGCTCCACATCCCATGCACTTTGTGCTGCACCATATGCAGGTGTGATATTGCATCATATTTTTCCGGCAATTATTCAGAACCTGATGTTTTGTTCTATTTCTTAAACTAAATATAAAGTTTACTTACAGCTATATTACAATTTAGTGCTCAGAGCTGCGATCCCAGAGCAACGATCAATCGTTATGTGCCATCTATGAATGAAAAATTACTGTGAGTATTGTCTATGTTCTTGATGTTTTTGAGATTTCAAACAGTTGTTACACATATTTTTACCGCATGACATGAGTGAGAGTTCAGGATATATTACAAGCAATCAAAACATCGCTGGTAAATCAGCCATTGTAAAATGGAACCTTAAAACGACTTTATAAAAATATACAATGTCGTGAAAGTTAGCGCGGGAAAAGAATACTAGATTTTAACAGCCAATTCCATAGATGCCTAAAAAACTCACCACTCGCTACTCGGTATCAACTGGTTCGACCCACTCGTTCGTGTGGAATGACTTTTGACATTTGGCGTCTTTTTTGACGAGGCTCGAGAATAACCAAGTCGACAAATGTACCTGGCTTGGAGAATAGCAGCCCAGAACTCTATCTTCAAACATTCACAAAACTTACCCTGTCTTGAATAACAGTAGTTTAAATGTATTTATGATGTATGTTTGTTTTAGGGTACCTACCCCGTGATGTACAACGCCAGTGGATGGCTGAAGGCAAGCCGAGAGAATCCCGTTTCTAGGAATGCCGTTGGATTGCTGCAAGAGAGTTCCATGTAAGTTATCTTTTTTGTGTCAGCTTCCACTGATTCCAGTCACCCGACCCTATCAGTCCTACGCTCCCTCAAACTTCATTCTTATTATAGAGTACCGTAATATATGGGGCAATTGTTGAATCAGGTATGGACTTTGTTCATCACGGATATCTGTAACAACTCTTGCTGTCACTCAAAAATTATTTGATCCTTTTTAATGATTTTTTTTTCTTGCATTGTGGATAAATGATGCTTTGAAAATAAGTGTCAAATTAGTTGTTTTTTTTTTTATATTTGCTTCACAGAGGGGTTCTGAAGAAAACAATTTCCCTCTGGGCCTATGTCATCTTTGGGGAAGCTGTGTGGAGGGTTTTTTTAACGAAAGGAAGTTCTTTTTTTAAGGCTATGACCGCCGAGTTTGGGTGCGAGTACTGGACCGGGTTCTTGATTCTGGTTCTCTAGTAGTCGATTTGAAAAAGGAGTAGGATTCGCTTCCTGCGAGGAACCTGGGTTCAAGAGCCCACTCCAGCTGAACCTACACATCGCTAGTACCCATACCGACCTCCAAAATTGATACCTAGTTATATTCAAACATATTAATTATATTAATTCAGAAGAGATGTGAGACATTAAATTGGTTGTTGAAAAGTGAAAATACTTTTAGAAATATTTTTAGAGATGGTAGTTGTTATTAATTTCTTGGCAAGAGTTCCACTGCAAATATAGTATGTTTTATAGTTTTGTTAATTAGATGTCATGTTTTTCCCCAGTGAGGATGTGTCCCGCCTATTTGTGTGGAGTCGAGGATTATGCGGAGCAGGTCCCGATGCCCAAGCCAGTCTGAGGAGGGCTTCCAGCATCAGGAGGACCCTGACAACAGGTTAGAAATTCATACTCCACCTTTGATATATACCTTTAGTTGTAATTAATAATAAATTCCAAAATATGTAAATATATATAAAAAGTTTGGTTTGGCGGACTATTTTTGTTGCACATAGATTTATCATACAATGATTATATTTAAATTGTATTAATCAGTATGCAGTGTGGCAGTAATCAGTGGGCGGGTAAATCGAATTTACAGTGGCCCATGGTCTGTAAAAAATATTAAAATTGTCTTGGATTGAAAGACATTTGCACAATTTGTAAATGTGCTTGTTGTATTATCATAAAACTGATAGTGGTGAGAGTATAGTTTGTCAAATAAGAGTAGAAAAAAAAGGAGGGCGCCACTATTGTTCAAATGGCAATATTAAAAATGTAATCATAGTGGTTATCTAAAGCTGTGTAACCTACATTTTTATTAAAAATTAAAAAGTAAAAAAGATATTTTTTCATTGCAATACATATAGATACCCACTTATCTCAAAATTAGAATTGCATATAGGTATATTATTATTATACATTTGCAATTTTGTATTAACATACTGAAGAATAACGATGTCATAAAATATAAAGCACGCTTTAGAAATTGCTCACATTTATTTAATCTTAGCTTAAGTGCTTAGCCTTGCCCGTGCTTTAGATCATGTCTCTAATTTTAGATCTGAATATATTTAACTCATTCATTTATGATTCTTCCTTTCTACCTACTGTTAAATTCAAATCTGTGTTAAATTAAATGAAAGCCAATCACTTTGTAAAACACAATTTAATCAAATTTATGTCATTAAGCAGGTACCTTAACAACAGTGCTTCGATTTTAATATTTTTTTTAGGACCAAAAAAATGTTTTTTAAAATGTGTGTGCAGTGTTCTGCATTTTCAGTGTCATTGCGTTTAAGAGAATATTTGACAAGTAAATTGGTGTTGCCAGCCTACAAATTTTGTAATTCTATTTTTTATATTTTCTATTCTTATTTGACAGACTGTAATTTGTTATTTTATTTAAGGTATCCAAAATGTTAGTTATAATAAATTGAATTTTGGTATTCTAATTTGTTGTTATTCACACAGGTGCGGTAGTGGTTAATCGGCGCTCCATCGTAGCGCAGATTCAGGGCGGCGTGGAGACGGTACTGGGGGCCTTGCGCAGGACTCGGCCCCGCTTTGTTTTCTGCGCACTGCCACGCAAACAGAGCTCGTCCCAGGCGGGGGCGGACGGTAATCTTGACGTGCCACTGCTGCGATCTCAGGTATGGAAGAATTATGAATTTTTATATGTAGGATAAATTTTTGTACTGTGGAGATTAACTTTAAGAACTCCATTTGCACCATGATATACATGGGAACCCTCATATAAGGTTCCCACACAAGAAGTTTTCATGGGAACCCATAGGGGCCGACGAGAAACTTCAATAAATAAAAAAAATTCTTTGTTAACCCTCTACCCGTCGCGTGGGGTCTTTAAAAGCCCAGGTTTTACAGAAATGCTAATTATGTACATTTTAAATGTTCCCACTGATTCCTTACTTTAGGTAGCTTCCTATAAGGGACTATACTTAACGCTAGCGCTGAGAAAATTCAGTCTGCGCATGTGCGATGTGAGATACAGACTTGTGTTTCGGCGTGAGGCACAAAAAAATCAAGTTTATATGTCTTTTTATTGTATTTTGTTGATTTTTTTGTTGTTATAATAGTAGGTCTGTATCAACCTCAAATAGTTATAAGTTTAATAGAAATTGGTTAGACTTTTTTTTTAAAGTTTTGTATTAAAAAAATATGATTCGAAATTACAAAGAAATGTTCCTTGTTGATTTTTAAGCTCTCGCATTGAAAATAAATATCTAATCTTTAATATTTCTTTTTATCTCAAAGCAGTGCAAGTGCAGGGCTTTGGCCCCTAAGGGTTAAAGAAGTTTTATTCTTTTGGTCTCTATAAATTTTGATTTTTTAAAATTGACTAATTTGTAACCCACATTTGAGGTTCTCTTGGTTTTACCGAGTGGTATACATCGTCTTTCACTCTGTAACTAAGTACCTATAAATTATTGTAAAAAAGTTATGTATTTTGGTTTATATAACTTAAATTTTTATTGCAGTTCCGAGGATTCCAAATACTGGAAGCAGCCAGAATGTATAAACAAGGATTCCCAGACTCACTTCCATTCGCTGAGTTTGCTCGAAGGTATGCTCAAAATATATATATATACATATTTTTATTTTATTAATATTAATTGTTGTCTAAGACCCATCTGCCATGGGTGTCCGATACTGATAATGGCAAGTGAATTCATGTCGCAAACAACTGAACCATAATGCTACTAGCTTATTGTATCAACTCATCATCTTGAGTCATGCACTGATCTTAACTGATGGTAATATTAATGATATGTTTCTACTCAGATTCCGACTCCTGGCCTCTCCCCATCATGAAGGCGGGGAAGGGTTCTCCCACCACCCCTCGCTGGCCTCCCTGCCCCAAGACGAGCAGCGGAGAACTGTCGAGGAGATGTTGAAGACCCTCGATCTAGACCCGTCGCTGTACAGGATCGGCCTCAGTCAGGTAGGAATCTCTTTTGTTTTCAATAATAAATGATTGTTGTGATAATGCATTTCGGAGGTTAATTTTAAGATGTAAAATGAAAAAAAACTCCAATATAATATCTTACCAAATATATAATGTTTTGAAATGTAGACATATATATATAGGTGGTGCACCTTCCAAACACCCTAAACCAGGGTTTATCAACGTTGGGCACTTGAATATTTTGGGGGTAATGCGCAAATCATAAATTTTTTATATTTGTTAAATAATCGTGTGTTAAAATTTTATTTTGGTTTGTAAATCATTGACTCCGAGAAAAACAACACAACACTAGCGCAAATGTTAACGAAGCGCGGAGAAAGTTTCCCCTATTAATATATTTGATATGTGATATGACTCATTGTACATTATATAAAAGTCTTTATTTATTTATTTATTTATTTATTTAAACGCCATAAAATGGCTTTTACATTAAAGTGTTACATGAGATTAAAAGTATACAGAGATACACAGGAAGGTGTCAGTATTATATTAAGAACAAAATAAGAATGTACAAGTATACAAAAGTAATATCGCTGAAGTGATACAGTTGTTATTGTAAGTACAATGAGATAAAATTGAAAAGAAATACAAAATAAATATGTAGTCGTACAATAGAAAAAGAATATACTAGGGTTATATAAGACCTGACATAAAACAAAGTACCAAGTAAGCTATAAATATTGAAATTTGATGTATTGGAATACGTGTTAGTAGGTATCCAAGTAATGTTATAGCAAGTTATTGCAAAAGGTATACATGGTTTTAATTCTAATCTGTTATTCACAGTTGTAACTGCAGAAGGAAGCAAGTCAGACAAATGGCCTAACTAATTATTAGGGCTCAGGCTACAGTAGATTCAGCAAATTATTGTCACAATATTACACAAAACAGGATTACAAACATACTCGAAGCATACCGGTTTGCAGTGGTTTAAAACATTTTTTTTTAGCGATTAATATATAATTTCATTTATATATTAATCGATTAATATATTAATATAACTGCCTGCATATAAGCTTTTTAAAGGGAGCGATGTTTTTATAAATAAATATGTCAGTAGAGCAAGTTTCATTCCCCACACGATGCAATCTCTGAATACAAGAGTTGAACATAAAATTAGTGCGAGAAGCAACTATGTTAAATGGAGCATGGAGTCTAGTGTTGTATTTATTGGGTACTTTATAATGTATCATATTCACTAGTTCAGGGCTATCCAAATATCCGTTAATGATTTTAAATAATAATAAAACATCACAGATTTTTCTTCGCTGTGATAATTCGGGTAGTCTAAGCAATTTCATTAAATAATTATAATTTTTTAATCATGAACATGATACGACACAGCGGACAGGGAAGTCAAGTTTGGTTTTGCAGTAAGTATTATGTGGTCTGTCATTTGTGTCACAACGGGAACGCTCATATACTTACTATAATTTCACAGCCAAAGATGATTATTTTTTTATCACTGATTGTCATCGACTCACAAAATACACGTGTTTCCTGAGACAAAACGCTTGTGATAGTGTCATATCACGAACCTCTGTTTTCCAGCATTTTCCGGCAAGTGTCCGTGATTGTGTTAAGAGATGGGGCATGGCACAAAAGGTTGAGAAACACTGAGCCCTTTTTTAACCTCTCGAGGGATGAAGATTTCCAAGTGATCGGTTTTCGATTCAACCATTCGATTTAAATAATACCCTACTTCCAAATATTATTACGGAAACATACAAACTGCTTACTGCGGTTTAAAGCCAATGAATCCACCTATATTTAATTGTTCATCCCATATTTTTAAGTTTTGTAAAAAAAAATTTAAAACTCATTAAATTTATAATTCATAAAAATTACCTACCCAAATTTGGGTAGCCATCGCTCGGGTTGCTAAGCAGTACCCGCATACATCAATAATGCTGCACAACCCTTGGAGAGTCTTGTCCGCCTCCGGGGAATGCCTCCTCGTCACTCTCTGTAATTTCCTTCGAGTTGCTTTTGTCTATGGCTCCGGAATAGTTCTCCTCAAAATACAGCCACCTACACTCTGACCTCCCAAAATTCCAACACATTGACACCTCTTTGGTGGTCAGCCTTCTTCGGTTTACATCAGGTGTCCTATCCAGCAGAGCCATTTAAGTTTTATTAACCACTCAGCAACATAAGCACATATACACGTTAATATGCCGACATCAGTCAAGTACAATAAGCGTGTTTACACGTCAACGCGTATGTTTATACAGAAATCGTCATAACTCCGTTATTGTTCTAGTGACATCCCTAAAACAAAAAGGAGAAGCTCGATAATAAATCAAGCTACCCATCACTATTCAAGATGTCCATAGAAATACATAAACAAATCTTATCTGTCAGATACATGATAGACCGCCAAATTGCCTACCCACTGTTAGACATCGTTATTTTTTTATTAAATATTCTTGTATTAAATGATAAAAAAGTGAGGTGACCAAATTGTTTATTATACATTTATACGATAGAATAAATATTGCCTTTTATATAATCCGTGATTTTAGTACCATTTTCACATAAAAACATCACGTGAGTCATTTTTTCATTTTTTTTATGTTTGCATTCTAAATTTTAATGTTTACAAATGTTAATATTTATTTGTAACATAACAATTTGAAAGCTTATTTCATAACCTTTCAAAAACAGTTTTTAGTAATCGGCTACGTTCTAAAATGTTTCATTTATAGAGCTTTAATTGTGAAGCGGAAATAACATACAGTTTTTGTAAATCTGACATGTCGTTTAAGACGTAAAAAGTGCATATTCGTGATGTATCGGAGTGGTTAATCTTATTATATCGACCAAGTATCGATCAAACATCGACAACACGGGCAAGTGGCCTAGTATGGTGGTCGCAAAATCCTCAAATTATGTAATTAAAAACGCAATGAGTAAAGGAAAAATTAAAAAAAACCCATAAGTTTCGGCTGATGGTTTTACATTCCACGTCAAAATGATTTCTGTCTTATAATGACAATAAACTGTATTTGTAAGGAAGATACTCACGGCAAGTAAAGGTGGGATGAATTCTCTGCTTGTTTTTGCTATGTTTTTGAATGATTTCACTACGAATATAAATAATTTCCAAAGGAATCTTGCAATGCATTTTTATATGCGATTTATAAATTCACAGAGAGATTATTGTCACTCCGGTTGATTGCGAACACTTTTAAAAAAAATAAATTATTAAATAAAACATACAAACGAAGTTGCACTCCCGTGAGTTATAAAAACTCATTAAGGGATCGCCAATTGGTACTTTTGAGAAGTTAAACCCAACTCAACCCAATATTTAGACACAATATATGAATAAAAAATGTATAAAACATTTCACAGAAGCAACATACAGACACAACATGAAGTGCTAGGCGGACAAGTGGGGAGAGAGGAAAGGAACAATTCATTGCCATAGAATAATTCTTTGTTCCCAAACAAAACACATAATAATTCGCCAGGTTGTCACCTATAACCGTCGCGAACAATGTATAAAAAAAGTTGGTTTTTTGTATTTTCATTGAAACACTAAAAATTCCAATCCATGGATATGAAAAGAAAAAATCTCTGATATCTTTGTCACGCCAGGAGGAGTGTCAAATATTTGAATACGCCTAAATTATGAAATACAGCATTTTCACAGTTAATATTGCAGACGTTAAAGGTATTTTAATTGCTTTCTGAGGGTTGAACGATGTTTAGCAAATAATTAAAATCTGTTAGTCAACGGCTAGGAACATTACCTAATAAATCATTTAGCAAGACGTTGCGTGTGGGTGAAAACTGCATACGGTTTAAAGGTAGACAGACGCACTGTGACATTATCTGGAGACAATATTCTAATTATGCATCTGTGTACTTAACTTATTGTCATATTATCATGCAAGTAATTATGCAATAGCAATTAACTAAAGAGAAGACGGCAATTCTGCAGGTGGAGGTTTTATCACAGAATTTGCTATTGTCTTGAGTATTTATAGGTATTGCAAGCAGAGTTTAGTTTGTTTTGTATTTGTGCATTACAGAGATATTGTTAGCGAGGGGATGCTATTTCAGACATTCATTACAGTGATTTCTCATGGCAATTTTTTTCTTGGATAGCTTTATAATAAATTTATCTTCTATTAAATTATTCCATGACAGTTGATCTTGCAACAGTTGGCCTTCCTGCATACTTATACAGGGTGTCCGAAGGTAAAGTGCGATAACTTCGGGAGGTGATTCTACATGATTTTATAAGTAAAAAAGAAAAATAACCTTTTTCAAAATTACAACTTTTAGGGGTAATTTTGTTGTAAAAAGATGAAATTAAACCGGCGTGTGTGGCCAGCTTTATTATTTTCCACTATTACGATGCGGGCCAGTCACAACTATGCAATGTTGCCTCAATCGTGCCCGGCAGGCTCTCAGCAAGTAAGATTGTACCTCACACTAAGGATTTTTAGTAGGTACGTCTTTTTGTATGGGAAAAAAATGTTGGAATATGGAAAAAGTTTATCTTATTTTTTTGTATTTCTTGGGCACTAACCGTGTAACAATTTCTAGACATTTTGTTTTTAAAGAATTTTAATTTTCAATGTACATTATATTTTTAATTTTCTGCTACCGGTTTCGACATATCCGTATCATTCACTAGCAAACTTAAAACTAACTTAAAAATTCTATGCAAGTACAAAAATGATTAGATTTGATTACGTGGGGGTAGTGGGAGGGGTGATTTTGGGGGACGGGAAGAACGGTGGGAGGAGTAAAAATTTCATGGGAATATCGTTAATAAGGGTTATTTACAAGGTGCTATTTTTTTATTAACTAAATTAATTTTTGATTTAATTTTTTTATGTACATATTTCTAAGGTTTCCAAAGTGCACAAATTCAAATATGAATTTATATTAGAATGTTTGAACTTTGACGGCCGGCGTAGTGCAGCGGTAAGGCGCTTGACTAGCACACCGAAGGTCGCGTGATCGAATTCCAGCGTGGCAAATAAATTTAATTTGATTAATTTGTGTTATTTCACAATTTATTCTTTTAAATTATATATTTGCGGCACGTTCCAGAGTGGAAGATACTCTCAGTATCGCCCTTGGTGTAAGACCACCATTCAGAATTGAAACGTTGCTTAAAATGGCATTAGTCGTGTTTGGTGACCAGATCTGAATAGCCAGGTACTACCCCACCTTCCTCTTCCCTATCTCCTTCCCCTTCCCACTACCCTCAGCCTCACAACATACCCCGATTAGGGATGCCATAGTCTCACTGGTTTCAAACGGGACCTTAAATGGTTAGCAAATTCGGAATAGTTATTATTTGGCAGACAAAGTTCATGTTCCCTGAGTTTAGTTTTAAAATTTCTAGTAGTCATACCTACAAACTGTGCGTCACAATCATTACATTCTCACGGTGTATATCCTGGTAGCAGATAATTTAAATTTAAACAAAATATAAAGTATCAAATGTGCATTGAAAATGAAAACTCTTCAAAACAAAAATACACAAAATATAATTAAATGTCCCGAAGGGGTGTGCAGAGAGGATGTACCGCCGAATAACAAAATATATCAAATACATCAAAGATAAAATTACTTATCTACACAAGTTGTTAAGGGATCTACTTGACCTTCTTTAACCAGTGGTTCCTGACATTATTTGGAGTAAAAAATGTGAATGAAGTTTTGGTTTCCGGTGACATGTTTTTTTGGTTTCCATCTCAACTCCGAATGAAAATAACTCAGAACCACCTCAGAAATGTCATTAAAAGCTATGAAAATATAATTTTAAAATAGCCGGTAACCCTAACTTAACCTATTCAACCTAAATTAACCTATTCAACCGATGTTTTTATATTTTTTTATTATCACTCTTAATGACCTTTCTGAGTTGGTTTCATAATAATAATTGGATGACTTCTATAGCGCCATTTTCGTGAGAAAATCACCTCAAGGGCGCTTTACAAATTCATTTATACATTTAATCTATACATATATATACTACAAACTACAAGTGCCTTTTAACTAAGATTGATAACTAATGACTTACAACTAAGACTTATATCACTAAGAACTATACTTATTTTTATAACCGAGCTTGTACTTGCAAGTCATAATACAAACAGAGCAGTATTTCTATTCGCATCATGACTTTCAACAGTCTTACAATTAGTTGTCTTACAACAGTTTACAATTAATTACTCATTCTGAGTTGTCTGGTCACCGTTTTTTTGCTGTTGTAGTTTTTCTACTAAAAATATAAAAAAATCAGTAGGTATTGGATAGTTAGGAGCGGGGTGAGGAGTTGGGTGGTTTCCCGTCTGAGTAGCTAGTGACGAAATGAGGAAGTTTTTTTTTTAAGAAAAAATCTCAAAAAAGTCACCCGAGACCAAAATTTCTTTTACATTTTTTACTCCAAATAATGTCAGGAATCACTGGTTTAAAGTAAGTCTACTACACCTCTTAACACCCCGTATAATTGTATAGTATTTTTTTTGCTTTGCGAAATTACCTCAAGGCACTATGCAAATTTTATATTTGATAAGACCCAAATTATCTTCTAGACTGAGTAACAGTTTAGTCAAGGTTCCCACGCAAATGTCCATTTTTAACTGAAATCCTCTGATATTTTTATGTCACCTCGATTAGAATTTTGTCTACCATCCCAACATTCTCATTGTCACTTACGAGTTCTTTTACTATTCGAATTCTTCTTACACAACAATCACAAATAATTGTTATGTTAATGTTTCTCCAAAAATCATACAACAGAAACAAAAGATAAAAAACGATGTTTATACGATCAACTGGTGTTAGTTTGAATAATCCGTTATTGAATGAAAATCAAAGATTCAAAAGAATCCTCATCCCCACAAATTAGCCTGAGGTTTTAATAATTTATTTTTTTTTAAAGAAAGACATTCTCGGGTTACAAATAACCCGAAAATATTTGAAAATCTCCTACTACCACCACAGTAAATCAAAAATGTTGCTTGAGTTTTGATGGAGAACTTAGCCAGCCGAGGAATCGAACACGGAACGCCTGGGTGGGACCCAAACGCGATGCCCACTCAACCACTGACCAGGTGTTAAAGCAGCGAGTTTCGTACCACCACAATTTACCAACCATAATAAATCATTATTGTCATCATAATATATCTACTACACTAACTACACTATATAAAGAGGAAAGATTTGTTTGTTTGATTGTTTGCGTTGAATAGGCTCCGAAACTACTGAACCGATTTGAAAAATTCTTTCACTGTTGGGAAGCTACACTATCCCCCGGTGACATAGGCTTATATTATATTTTAAAAAAAATAGGGATCCTTACTAAAACTCTAATAATGTAACCCAAGGTGTAAAAAAATTACCTAAAATATTATTTACATCGCGTGCGCTGCGAAAAGTATTGATGATAGAATAAAATTATGTACTACGATTTTGCAGAACACATCATTATTTACAAAAAGTGTCGCGACAGCATATATCTAACTATTATAGTTATGCCACAATAAGTGTTAATTTTATTTTAAAAGTTTAAATAAAGTGTCGCCGCTTGAAAAGGCTCTTTATTTGTATCTTGGTTTTAGTTCTTATCAAAATAAACTACTTCATATTCAAGAATGCTTCAATACCTTTATTTAAATTTTTGAATTATTCATTTCGGACATACCATTCGAAAGATATCACGAGTTTAAAGATGTAAGTATTAGAAACGTAAGAAAGTATTAGACGCGGGAGGGGAACGGGGACGCGAAGGTGATTCCGGGAGAAAAATGTATTTATTTGAATATGGCATTGCAACGCATGCCGGGAACCAGCTAGTATATATATAAATTGGTGTGGTGTTCGTTAACCTTAGCCCACCTGCTGTAGGAGCCATTTTTACTTTCAATAATAAAATGATGCCCGTTGGGTTTGCAGTGATTGCTGCAAAAAATGATTAATGAAAAGTTACAATTATTGTGGGGATTATGGGTGTAATTTTGTTCAAGTAATTAAATTATACGTTTGTTTCTGATGTTTTATTGTGACTCGCCGTAAATGGAAAAGGAAAGAGTATGATTTATTATTGTAAGGTGAAATTTAAGACTATCGTATTTTTAGTCTTGTGTTGTAAAAAGTGTGGGTTAATAAAAATGTTACACAAAAAGCAAGAAAGATTGGTATATTAGAGATAATCTAATTGATTCACTTTAAAGACCATTATTTTTTATATTATGTCGAAGAAACGATTCGTTCTCGTAACTCAACATCAAGTGTGAACAGTTTCCCATACTTGCACCGGTGCACTGGGAATCAATGCTGCTAGCTCCATTAAAATACCTGTAGTACAGACTCAGTGTGCCCACATTGCGTTTGTGCATTAGAGATGGTAATCGGTCTGTTAACAACGGATTGTCAATCGGACGGACCGCCTACCTTTATCAAGTATTGTGGGGCTCCAGCCCAGAGGTGGCTCTGTTATTATCCAAGTACTGTGAAACAACGCTCCGAAACCGAATATTCGGTATGTGTGTCAGTTTCTGCCGAAACCGAAACTTTTTTGACATGTTAAAAATATATTGTTTACTGAAATTTGGCTTATTTTTTACACTTATACTGACGGTTAACACGTGTTAAATGACATGAAACAATGATTAAAGTATGTGAAAAAATCTTTTTTTTATATTACTGCTATAAAACAAACAAAAATTATAAAATTTTACAAAATATGTTAACTACTTCTTGGAAAAAAAATTTGTCAATAATCAACACTTACATTAAAAAGGAAGGACCTCATTAATTGAGTGTTTTAATTTCAATTTCTTTTGCAATCACAATATTCTTATTACACAAATAAATTAACTCAGCTGATGATGGCGGGTGACACACAAACCACCAACTCACCCGAAATCAGCCGAACGACGCGCGATAATTGACGAACGCAGAGTTTCGGTGCGGCCGAATGTTCGGCAGATTTTCTGCCGAAACCGAAACTGATGCCGAATCTAGATTTTTTTGTTGAAATTGAAACCAAACCTTCGGTCGGTCACTAGAAATAATAATAGAACTTGGATAGAACTTTCGCAGAACCTGAATTTTTACTTTGAAATTTGACGAATTATTCAATTTCTTTGAAATATTCCTTCCTAAGTTTTTTTTTTCATTCAAAATTTTAAAAAAAGTTATAAAAAACAGCCTATTTTCAACCGTTATTCAAATGATCACACACCATTTAACGATTCTTATATTTTACTATAAATTTTCTGTCTTGATGCCTTTTCCATGTTGTGATTCAAAAAAGCTCCAAGCGGCTTTTTTTAGCCATCCAAAAATGTCATTGACACAATGGCGTCCATTGACGACAACATAGGCTTTTTTTAATTTAAATTTTACGTTAAATTAGGCACAGACTTCAATATCCATCAAAACCGCAATCACAAACCGAAGCTTTGCATATTACAATCCATCTTAGCAATTAATCCCACACGAGCGCCCGAGAGATTCCGAATTAGCATAGAAACCTGGCTATCCATACGGTGTACGCAGTCATCATAATAGAATACTCACTCCTCTGTGATTACTGATTATTATAATTGTTATTGAGCCGAGTCGGGTCGGTGAACTCGGCTCGGATTAGGTAGGAACTTGCAGGTACACCTACACTCTTAACTCTTGATGGAATTGGCTAAAGAAAGTTTTAAGCGCCGCTGTATGTAATCAAATCTTTCAATTAAAATAGACATGGTTTAATCAATGGTCTCTGACGATTGTGTAATGATTGTTTATGGCAAATTCGTGGTAGAATGGTAAGATTTTCGTCTTTGAGTACAATGGTAGAAGTAATTTTAAATCTCGAGAAATCAAATTGAAATTCTCATGAGTTTCTTTGTAAAATATAATTTTTTGAGCCTTTGGTGCTATAGTAACTGATCCCAGTGAGACTGGGGATATGGTAAGGGGCGAAAATATCTGGCTATTTAGATCTGGTCACCAAATACGGCTAAAACCTTTTCAAGCAACGTTTGAATTCTGAATGCTGGTCTTCACCAGGGTCATGCTGAGAGTATCTTCCGCTCTTGTATGTGCCGCAAATAGAAATACGTATAAGTTATTTTTAATTTATTTATTGTGAAACAACGCACAATTGGAATCTTGTGTGACCCGAAAATGACTATAAAACTCAAAGGAAAGATATACCAGACTGTTCTTAGACCCGAGATATTGTATGGCTCCGAATGCTGGACTATGTACAACTCCTGCTCTAGGCAACTCGAAACAGCAGAATGCTTACATGGTCTGCAGGAGTATCACTAAAAGATAGGATTAAAAGTTCACGCATTCGTGGTAGCCTGGGTGTCACGGACATAAACCGTAAGCTGGAGGAACGACAGTCGAGATGGTATGAGCACATAAGACGGAGACCACCAGACCACACAGTGAAGCAGGCAATGTCTATGAATGGAGCTTCATTGAAAGTCATCCAGAGGGAGACCAAAGAACTCCTGGATGACTCAATGCTCCAAAATATTACAGAGAAACGGCCTGGATGAAAGCGATACCCGGAACCGAATAAGTTATAGCCTGAGAACGAGAAGAGCCGACCCCCAAGAGCCTACCTAGGCAATGAGTTGGGACAGTGCCAGGAAGAAGAAGAAGAATTGGGAACAACACAAATTAATTAAATAAAATTTACTTCGCCCGCCGGGATTTGAACACGCAAACTCCGGATTCGTAGTCAAGAGCCTCACCTCTCGGCCAGAGAGATGAAACCGTTCTACCACGCAAATAATCACGACAGGAATAAAGCTAGCATTACATGGCGCCTGGAAACTCGTCGTGGTATAGTAATCTACATCACATAGAGAATCGAAAAATACTTTTTTTTCGATCCGAGCATTTCGATTTTTTTCGGCAACCATTTGGTTAAACAAACTTTAGGACAGGGTCAACGTTTGGATGCATTTTAAAGACGTATGTCTAATATTAACCCCCGAGTGACCGATTTTCCTCAAATTTGACCTTATAAATTCAAACTTCTGACTCGATTTTCTCGAAAACAAAAGATCAAATCAAAAAAAGCTGTACCACGAATTCGACTCCAAATGTGATTTAGATTGGCTAGATTCACCAGTTTTCCGCTTGTACTACGAGTTTCCGTACACCGTGTACATCTACCTATCCCATATATCCATTACACCATAGCATTCACGACCTCCAGATCAAAGCCTCCTTCTATAATTATATTTTCATCGTCATAAATCGTGATGTCATTAGCTCCATTATCATTCCCTGTGTGGGCTTATTAATTGTCCGCGCATTATAGACGCGAGAATACCATTTATCCGCACAAATTACTTTTATATCTCTTACGGCGTTTACCTGCTGACTTAGAAGCACGTGGGCTGGATGATGGACGTCTCTATATCCGCATTAACAAACTAAAAGGACTGCTTTAAAAAAAATAAAAGCTAAAAAAGGTATAGAAAATGAGCTTTCTGTAACATTTTTTTTTTTTTTTTTTTGTATTTATTACTTGCTGGAGCAATCCCGATGAGTTACAGAACTCATTTTAGGACAGGAGGAAAATTCATGGGTGTGAGGAAATAGTTACAGTTTTACTTGGAAAATGGATATTAAAAATATAAGTTTCACATACAACATAGACAAAAAATAAATTTAAAATAAAAACAGGTTGAGTGAGCAAACAACAATAGAAAATAATTAAAGAAACAAAGAACAAGGTTATACAAATGTGGATGATTATGATTACAAATAAATGGAACAGAAAAGAAGAGAAAAGGAAACAAGACAAATGAGACATGATAAGAAAATTTACATAGTTTCATCCTTAAACGTATTTAAAAAATATTCTTTTAAAGCATTATTCTGAACTTTTTTATTTTGCTGGTTTCCCTTGTATACACATGTAACATGCTTTTATCATAGGAATTGTCTTGCGCCTTTGAAAATAAACTGAAAAGTTATAGAAAATGTATGGAACAAAACATATGGCTCCTTCTCTAAAACTAATTAACTATCACAATGAGTAAGATTAAGAAAGGGACCCTCAGATGGTTTGGGCATGTAGAGCGAATGAACGAAGAAAGTAGTGTAAGAAGAATATACGACGCAAATGTCAATGGTAGAAGAAGTCGGGGACGCCCGAGGAAGACATGGCACGATCAAGTTAATCAGGTACTTGAGTCAGGCCATGTCAAAAGTCAGAATAATAGAAGAGAATGTATGAAACGATGTATGAATGTGAGTGAGGCAAAGAGTGTGTGCCAAGACCGAGTTGTTTGGCGGTCCGTCCTCTCTGCCTACCCCTGCGGGGAAGCGGCGTGAGACTATGGCATCCCCAATTGGGGTATGTTGTTAGACTGAGGGTAGTGGGGAGGGGAAGGAGATAGGTAAGTGGAAGGTGGGGAAGTACCTGGCTATTCAGATCTGGTCACCAAACACGGCTAATGCCATTTTCAAGCAACGTTTCAATTCTGAATGGTGGTCTTACACCAGGGCGATACAGGGAGTATCTTCCACTCTGGAACGTGCCGCAAATATACTATATATTATTTTAAATTAATAAATTGTGAAATAACACAAATTAATTTTGCCACGCCGGGATTCGATCCCGCGACCTTCGGTGTGCGAGTCAAGCGCCTATCAGATTAGTTAGTTACCTTTTATTTTTCTGTGTCTTTTACATTTTCATATTTTTATTTAGATTTATTAGTATTACATATTTTAAATTTTTATGAACAAAGTGGCTGTTTTCCATAATATTTTGCAATCAATATTACCCACGTGTGCAAAAGATAAATGATAAGCCATACGTTTAGTGAATGAGTGGGTGATACGATTTATAACTTAATACGAATTCTCAGTACCTAAGCGTGAAAAATCTACTATTTAGCAATGACTAAATAATAGCTCTTAACTGACAAAAAGGGAATCTTACCATTAATAAGGTGTGTGTAAATGTAGTTTTCATGCGGATATAAATTTAAATTATTTGTAATTTTTTTATTTAATACCTTGCTAGTCACAAGTTCTTAGTATTTATTTTTTACTTCCCACGTTAAGTGATTTTGACATACGACAATGTCTTCCATATTTTCCATTAATATGTTTTGTTATTAAACACGTTCTCGTGTCCATAAATTCAAGTCATAAATAAGATGTTAATAATTTAGAAACTAATTTAATGGTGGTGTTGTTTACTAGAATTGAAAGACAACTAGTTTTTTTTCTCTAACTTAATGCTTTGTACCTAACCAAAAAATAATAAAAATAAAATGTTAACAGAAAAGACAGTAAAAGATTCGGTCACATTTAGGTATTAAACCGCCGAGGGCCTCTACCTTGCAGAGGCATTGCATTCTCAACCTTTTTTTGTCCACCGCCCACTTTGAGAATATTTTTATTTCTAGCGCCCCCTAAACCGTGAATTGAATCCGTAACAGCAATTGTCGTGGGCATAACGGGATACCACGACGAAGGGAGCGTAATGAGATACCACGATGGGGTTACATTTGCTATAACGGAGGGGGCGTAATGGGATACCACGATGGGGTTACATTTGCTACAACGGAGGGGCATAATGGGATAGGGAAAATATGTTTGTGGATGGATGGTCCCTAATGGGATGGGTTTCTCTGGGTCTCCTATCGCTCCCTGAAAGTCTGAAACGTTACCCAATTTTCTCTTGGTCTTCTACCGCCCCCCTGAAGGTCTGAAACGCCCCCAAGGGGGACGTTATCGCCCACGTTGAGAACCTATGCTTTAACCACTGAGTTAATCCGGCCATGTCAACTTTCGTCATTTTTAACCAACACCTCTGCCATAGGCCAAGTCCCCAAGTGGTTCGCTACCTTTTGTTACTTAGCAGGGGTTCCCAGGTTCTTTGCGGCGGAACGATTGAGGGAGTCCCTTTGACTTCTCTAGCCGTATTCTCTCGGAACATCACCTTGCACCGCAGTGGGAGGGATGGATTCATACGTCCTTCACTCCTGGACACACTGACCCTCAGATTCCTACCCACTTGTAATAGGTGAGGGGATCGCAGGAGGGGGGGCTCACGGGAGAGGGGAGAGGGAAGGTGGGGAATGTGGAGGGGGATGCGTGAGGGGAAGGGGTCATGGGTGAGGAAGGGGTCATGGGTGGGGAAGGGGAGGCGGAAGGGGAACGGGACGAATGGGAAAAGACACGCAGGGAGAAACAATTTCTTTTTTGATGGCATTTCAACGCATGCCGGAAACTCGCTGTAATAAAAAAAATTATAAATATTCCATCTTTCTAGTAATAATTTAATCTGCCGCCATAATCGTTAAAGTTTTAACCACACAGGCCTAGTGCAGGAAGATTGCCGTGTAGACCACCCAGGACCAAATTCCTGTGTTTAAATCGCCTTTCTGTTGGAGAATGCCTTCGGCATGTTGCGGTCAGCTAGCATCGATGTAGTCTACGGTTTAATGTGAAATAGACTGGGAAATAGCGACAAACCGCCGCGGGACATTTTAACAAGACTTCCGTAAGATGTTAGAGCATTCTAGCTGCTACCGCACATGATGTAAGGAAATATTAACAGAAGAATTGGTGAAATGTCAGTAGATAGCCTCACTTATTTTCCGCATTAAAAATATAATAATAATAATAATATTCAGAAAACTGTTTCTGAAAAAATAAGAAAATATACAGATTTAGGAAATGAGATTAAAAGAATTTGGCATTCTCAGACTATAAAAATATTACCATTTGTTATTTCGGCTACTGGCATTATACCTAGCTCTCTCATTCAAAATTTAGGCGTATTAGATTTGTCAAAAAATTTGTATATAAAAATGCAAAAGTCGGTCTTTTAAATACATGTAGGATTACGAAAGATTTTTTAAATATTTATATTGAGGGATCAGTAGGATTTATCGGACCAGTTAGGATTTCATCAGAGCCGAACCCTCTGATATGAAAATATCTGGAGTCGGTGAAATATTTTCCCATTATGTTTCTGGTGGATTGACGTATTGTTCTTGTATTGTGTTGTATTTATTATACTTTTATAGTGCACTTACATTGCGTGAATTTACTAGATATTCATTTGTGGAAAAGTGTGTGGAAGGGTTTAGTCTTTCATTTGGGAAAGATTCAACCCGGACATAAAATCTGGAGCACCGTAAAACGTTAATTCATCAATAGATTTTTTACAGATACATTATGTTCTTTAATCATTGAGTCCGTTGATGAAAAGGTCACTGCACAGCTACTCCTACACAGGATTTCTCCTGGAATGCAGCTGGTTTTCAGCAGTGCCTCCAATATAAAAAAAAAAAACAGAAAATAAAATGAACAATTAAATTAAATTAAGATAAAAAAATACAAAAATTATTACCTACAAAAAAAAATCAAATCCCTAACTCAACACACGAAGTTTAATACAATATAAATAAAAATAGAAATAAAATTAAAAAATAAATTGATTATTTAAATCGGAATTCAATGTAAATCTATTAAAATTATTATTAAAACTCAAATGCAAAATAAAATCAATTCAAATAAAATATAATATAATAAAATCAGTTCAAAACAAAATCAATTCCAGTAAAAAATATAATCAAAATCATAATCTTACTATCTTACTTCTTACTAATATTATAAATGCGAAAGTTTGTATGGATGGTCCTTACTCTTTCACGCAATAAATATCGAATGGAATGTAAAAATTCTTTCACTAATCGAAAGCTACATTATTTGCGAGTAACAACGGCTTTATATATTGGTAAGCTCTGGCGTTATGAATGAGCTGTGTTTTCTGTCCCTAACAAAATCGAGTTATTACAAACGTCAAACAAATTGTTACCTTGGAAACAATGTTTTTTTTTTATTTTAGTTTAAAAAGAGTGCTTTGTTGTGATTAAAAAGAGTCCTTTTTTGGCGTCGTAGTTAATATCTACATATCTTTAAAAATGTTTATTCTCCGAACAAAAAGCATACCGTTTGAAGTGGACTGTCATTTTCTTATTTTTTTAGGTTACTCTGGACTCAAATATGAATAAAATACTAATAAAGGGAGTAGGTACTAAAAATAAATTTCTATTTCTATAATTCAAATATTTTCTAAAATAGAATTTTTATTTGCGAAATGTCATTCTCAAATTTTGTAATTTTCTATTCAACAATAATTATTTTCCATTAGACAAAATAGCAAGAATAATAACAATTATGCCAGATTTCCCACTTATACTATGCGAGCGAAGCCGTGGGTAAAAGCTAGTCAATAATATAATCAAAAATGTAATCAAAATAAATAATGTAATCAAATAAAAAACACAAGAAAGTATTCCTTCAATTTTTTTTTTTTAATCAAGATGTTGTGCGGTTGACTGTGCAGTCAGCAACCATTCGCCGCTTCTTGAAGCACTGCAACGATGTAGAAATTCGAATGTAGAAATCATTGAATTTTTCTATAAAACACTGTTAAGGTTAAACGACCGTACGTTATAATCTACGCATTCACAGATGGCGCCAATCAAAATACTTTAGGTTTTTAATGCTTTTTGCACGTTACGCTTTAAAATATCAAGGTAAATTAATTGTTCGCGATCGTACATATTTAATTAGAATAAAAATAAATAGTTTTGTCCATAAACAAACCCAAATCTTTCAAGAAAGACTGAAAAATTCAATTTTTTATCGGTGGCACAATCCAGT
This sequence comes from Limnephilus lunatus, assembly GCA_917563855.2. NCBI lineage: Eukaryota > Metazoa > Arthropoda > Insecta > Trichoptera > Limnephilidae > Limnephilus > Limnephilus lunatus. The sequence goes on along the minus strand of OU830600.1, from coordinate 8,645,780 downwards.
ATTGTATTTTTCAGCCTTTCTTGAAAGATTTGGATTTTTTTATGGACCAAAATATTTATTTATTTATATTCTAATTAAATATGTACGATCGCGAACAATTAATATAGCTTAATATTTTAAAGCGTAACGTTCAAAAAGCATTAAAACCTAAAATAATTTGATTGGCGCCATCTGTGAATGCGTAGATTATAACGTAATACTTAAAAGAATTCATAATCTACTCTTTCATAGATGGCGCGAGTTGAATTATTTTACGGAAAAACGCTTTTTACAAGTTATGCTTTCATAAAATAATATTAGTTGATGGTTTGCGCCCATACATACTCATTATGAATATAGATATATAGTTTTGTCCATAAACAAGCTCAAATCTTTCATGAACGGCTAACAATACAACATTTGATCGAATCGCCGACAAAATTATATCATATTTGTTAGCCTTTCTTGAAAGATTTGTGTTTGTTTATGAACTATTGCTTTATACATTACTTGTATAAAGCGTTTTACCGTAAAATAATTCAATTCAACTCGTACCATATATGAAAGAGTAGATTGTGAGTTCTTTAAGTATCAACCGCAACCGGGCTCGAAAAGAAGAAGATGGAGAGATACGAAATTACGAATGTTAGAGGAGCGTGCTAACATTTACAGCGACAAAATCGATGCGAAAATTGCGAAAATGTTTAATAAAACACGTTTCGTTTAAAATAGGGAGCATCTTAAGTATCATTTAAGAAACATTGTGAATTTTTTCACGAATATAATTTATAAGATAATATAAACTGATTTGTTTTTAATGATTTTTGGAGCATACATTTCACATAATTTGCGTTTCGGCGTGGGCAGCATCTAGACATTATCTTAAAAAATAACATATATTTTTTTAAGAGCTTAAAAACTTCAAATGTTTAAGTGAGATATGTAAGAAATCGGTAGAAATTCGGGTTGCCGAGCACACGTTAGAATCTACGCGTTCACAGATGGCGCCAATTTAATTATTTTACTAAAAAAACACTTTAAAAGTTATGCTTTAAAATATTAGGCATTTTGACAATATTGGTTTTTGAAACGCATGGATCCTGAGGCAAATATTTTAAGAAATACTTTCGGCTTCAGAAATCCTACAATAATTTTGCTTTTGGCAGGTATAAAATATTGTTACAAATCATTCTCAAATTACCCATCTGGTCTTCATATTATTATATTATATTATCATATTACAGTACGTCAATAAAACTATTTAAATGGTAATTATAGATGGGTAATTAGTATGTAATATTAGTGTTTTAAAAGTTTAGTAGTGTATTTATATTGTGTTTACATGTAAAATGCATCCTCAAATTATAATTATTAACCTCAATACAGGCATTAGTCCTAGTGAGGTTAATTTATGTAAAAAAAAAACAACAACAAAATGTATGGTGAGAATATAAATAAATAAATAAATAAATAAAATTATAATGTTCGGTTCTGCGCCAGTTTTTCAAATAAAATCCCACTGTTACCCATTCCCATTAGGTACAACATTTTCCAACAACACCAAGATTCCAACTATTTCCTCACGTAATATGGGCTATTCTTTCCCCCATTCTACCCTGAAGAAGAAGCTGCAATATAACCACAAGACAAAACAACCAACTGTCTTCTAAATAATAGTTCCTGTCCGCTTTCATTGAACTTGGAAAGCGACTGTACTTGTAATTTGTAATAACGTTGTAATGGTTGCTGTGGGGCCTCTCTGCGGTGGCTCTGACCGCGGCCTCGAATAAGTGGTAACTTGTAAAAGTGACAGATAAACTACTGGTTTTCTTGCTTCTTTGTCAGGTGAAGAAAGATTTGATCTTTTGAAAAGTGCCACATAAAGATTGTAATGTTCACTGACTTTCTTGTGGAAGAAAAGTTTTATTTTACGGGGTGACTCGACCATTTTAATTAGGGTGATAATATTAATTCAATTCAACCAGCAATTTTCCAACGGCATGAAGCCAGGAATTTAAAAATAATGTGTGATTATTGTACCTACATGAGTTTTGTACATTTGACGACATTAGAACCATGGCATTTTTTTGAGAATGTTGAATGAGGTGGTGGAGGAAAATAATATGGAGAAAAAGGAAAGTCAGAAAGTGCATGGCTATTCAGATCTAGTTATTAAACAACAAAGATGTGTGATAATAAAATTGTCAGTTTAATATATACAGTATTAGCACGAGACTGCAACAGTTAAAATTTTATGTACAGTAAGCAGTTCTCGTTCACTCGATCTCTTAACATAATTATACAGAAATCGTATCATGTACAGAAGACTTTTCAATAATCCTTCACTCTATCCTTTAAATAACATTGGCGCAGCCGGTAGGATTTAGGATGTAGGCGATATCAAGCCACGTTTCGGTTCTGTATGATGTTAGAGAGATCTCCGTGAGAACTAGGGCAAGATTGTGAGTATATTCCACTACGTGACGAAGTGGAAATGAACAATGTTTTTATTTGTTCAATTTCTATATGTGATAAAAGTCATATTTAAATATATAAATTTTGGTCTGCTCGCACCGGAATTTTAACCCACAAAGTATTGCATTTATTTATTATTTTAAGTCATAAAAACGCTCTTCATATATTTCTTTTCTTTTTACTTTACAACCATAACTTTATTAAAAAAAAAAAATTCCAAAGTTTATAGAAATATTTCTTGTTGTTAAGGCGATGCATCACCTCATGTAATATTTGGAATCGGGCCGCTATTTTGATGTATGCAAGAATAAAAATTGGTCAAAAAAACCCATTTTATTTTATTTTGCAAGGTTCAGGCAGAAATATTTAAATGTTTTGCGATTATTTTCTAAACAACTTAATTTGTCACATGATTCAATAAAACCGTAACCGAAAAGGGGTTCGGGAGTAGAAGATTTTGAACGTTTAAGCAATTTTTATAGATATGATACCCTTTTCTGGGCTTGTAAAAGTACATATCAAAAAAATACTCGATCATTGTATTTTAAAGCATCTAAAATATTTCTAAGCGATAAAGTTTTCATACCAAAAACACAAGATTTTACATTACTTTGTAGTGCTTCGTCTTAAGGGTCTGGTCCAGCCGATCCACAAAAATTGACTTTTTTGTTACCTAAAAATCTGCCTGTACATGTGGAGAATATATTCCCAAAGTTATAGCATCAAATTCGACCTCTAAATATGGCTAGGAGCGGTGCGCGACAAGCAGGTAGAACGGAAAACGAAGCGGCCCGGTTACGAGTGAAAACTTTAAACGCATTTTTCTAAAAACCACGTTTTTGAAGTTGACTGGAATCGTAGTTCAACGAATTTTCATTCGATTCACTTCCTTCAAAGTTTAAATTTGTACGCGGATGAACCTCGACTTATGAAAAATTATTATTATAGGGCAAAGTTTTTGCAAAATTAAGACCGTTTTTGCGTCAATTTTCATTTTATGTCCGCCATTTTCGCAATCGACACTTTTTTTGCAAACTGTGGTTCATGCGCATTCTACATTCATACTATAAATTTTTTTGGTAATTATCGGTTCGGACTGGCCACGCTTATTACGAATAATTTTTAGGAAAAAACTTTAGATTCGCCTTAATTTACGTAATTGAAAATTAAAATGCATTATTTTCCGCCGCCCCCAAGCCAAAAAGTTTCATTTTATAGTTAATAAGGCGAATCTAAAGTATTTTTCTAAAAATTATTCGTAATAAGCGTAGCCAGTCCGAACCGATATTTACCCTTTTTTTGTAAATTCATGTTACAAATGATTTCCAAGGACTCGCAAGATTCCAGCCGATTTGGTCAGACTCTCTGTGTTTGTGTATAAATATAGATGTTAAAATCGATGTTTTCTCTTGTTCAAATGTACCTTTACAAATAAAAAAAGTTTCGTGAACGAAAATAAATTTTATCTTTGAAAAAACTGCATTGAAAAAAAAACTCAACTGGACCAGACTCCCCCCTTAAGACTTATGAAAAATGTTATGAGAGGAAGTTTCTTGTCTTGTTTTGTAACAGGACTTGCTTTTACAGTTTAAGATCAAATCAACGTTTCTGTTGAGTGTTATTAACTTTTCGTCCTCTATTTATTTATATACTTAATAAACCTATATCGCCTAGCTAATTTCACCAATTACCATTTACCGTTTGAAAACCGTGTACCTAAATAAGAAGCACTCTTCAAGTACGTTAACTAGTCGATAACGGCTTAGAAAATGTTAGATTTATCGGCGATTTCCATCGATAAATTAACTGGCCGCAGGTAATTATCTTTCTACGCTTTATCAGCATTAGAATTTAAATCACCTTATTACCTTCCCCCTCCCCTTCTCTATCTCATCTCGACTGATTATAAATGATAATGCGTGCGGTGGGTACACAGTTATTAATAATACTAAACGCACAAACACTTGTTTTACTCCTCTTTAAACAGTTATGGCATTTTCACTAGCTGTCTAGTTTTACGCACCTTTCCCTGTGAAATTGATGGCTCGCTACCTGCCGTGTTTACATGTGCGGATCGCAACAGTGGCGGATCTAGCAATATCCTAAAATACATACATCAGAAGACAGATGTAAAATAAACGTTTTAACATTTTTATTCAAAATACCTAACTCAAAATTTGACCGCTGTGAACTCCTGCAACTCATAAATTTACTAATATCCTCAGTAATAACACGATAAAATTGCCCACTCTACGATACAAAGATGGGAAATTAGTACTTGGGTGATGTTGAATTGATGTTATGAAGAGTTTTGTGGATAATGTAAAATATTTATTCCAACACTATTCCTAAACACATTTTTTTAACCTCTCAAATCACTGTATTTTTCAGTTTCTGTTTCTTGTATTTTTATGACTTTTGTGCATTTTTTATCTAATGTAATTTTATTTTTATTTTCTTTCAGGTTAAGTTTCAAAATTATCTGTCATATTAAAATTGTACCAATCTTGTAAAAGTCCTCTGGACGTTAAATAAATAAATACAAAAATTTAAAATCTTCACCAATAATGCACCGATATTTCATTATAGCTATTAAGTTAGATAGGTACCTACCTACAGACCTTTTTAACAGACTTTACTAGAGACCTGCAAATTTTGCTTTTGTGTTAACGAGAATTTTTATGTGGAATTCGCATTTTGTCAAATGACGCCAATATTCAAGTGATTTTCCGATATTTTCAAAAATATTCTAATTTCTATGGGTTTGAAATTCTGTAATAGCCATAAAATGGAACGCAGCGTACTGTCATTTGTTTTTAGGAAGTATTCTTCTGAAACCGGTAGTGAGTAATAAAAATTAGTGAGCTGAAATAAATTTATGTGTTTATTTTGAAAAACAAAATTATTATTTTTTAAAACCTTACTTTAAAATTCCAGTTTTTTTATTACTCTTTTGATGAAGAATTAAAGAATGAAGGGTCCTTCGGAAACCGGTTTTGTGCTATACAAATAAAGTGGTCTAAAAATTGTGTATACTGTAGATAGTGTAGATTATGAATACTTTTAAGTATACCCTTAATGGGAGCACAACTTAAATATGTGAATGTAAATCATTCTGCCTGTGGTTTATATTCACAAAATTGGCGGCCCTTTCCCAATCCGACACTGCGCTGTTAAAACTTACCACCAATTATCACTGCAAAACAAACTGCACTCAACTGAAGCAACGCACAAGAGCCTGCAGGCAACAAGTACTCCGCACACTGCAGCTATTTTGCTATCAGATCAGCTATCACCGCTGTGTTGACTATTGACTGCAGGCTTTGCAGTGACTGCAGAGTAGTAAGCACCAGACACAGCCAGTCACTCTCTGTCAATACTCGGTTAACTCGAGTCAGTCAGTGTGTGTTCGGGAGTCCGCGCTCGAACAACCGTCCCAGGCCACTCTCGAAGGCGGGAACCGCAAGAAAATAATTCTCTAACTAAATCTTCTCTGTTCGCGTTCTTCTTCTTTTCTTTTTTTGAGTTCGTTTGTTTTCTTTTATTTTTATATTTTCTTTCGTGCTGTTTGTTTCGTGCAACAGTTTTTATTAATGCTTCTGATATTAAACAATTAAATAAACAAAATAAATTAAATTGATTTGTTAAATAAAATTGTTTTACCGGTTGGGAGAGGCAGTTCGATTCGAGTGTTTTTGTGATTTTAAATTGTTTAATTTATTGTTTTTGGTGGCCATTTATTTTTGTTTGATATTTACAGTAATGTTTTGAGAATAAGCTCTCAATTTATTTACAGTAATGTAAGTAAGCAGGTTTATGATGTTTGTTTAATTTAATGAAATTATTTCACTTATTTTATATCGACTATTATTTATATGAGGAGAGAAATATCTCAAAAACCGTGAGATCTGGCGTCATGAAATTTGCACAAATTATTCTATCTGGAATATCTCTTTTTTTTAATTCTTCAGAGCCTTTGTCATCTTTGGGGATGCTGTGTGGAGAGCCTTTTTAGGGAAAAGAAGGAGAGAGAGTTCTGGGAAGGAGAAATGTTTGAAGGATGGGTGGGAATCAGGGGGTCAGTGTGTCCAGGAGAAACGGACGTATGAATCCAACCCTCCCACTGCGGTGCAGGGCGATGTTCCGATAGAGTTCTACTGGAGAGATCAAAGGTCTAACGCAGTTAGTGGGTGGACGCCTCCGCCGCCGAGACATGAACAAATTTCATCTCACGAACCACAGGTCACTCTCACTTGGAGAGATCTGTGGCAGAGGTGTTGGTTATCCAATAAATGGTTCCCGGGGCCTCGGTACTCATACCTGCCTCCCAAATTTAGTATCTAGGTCAATGTTGCTATTTTCCACCTCGCAACGTGATTTTTGTCATGAGCTAATGAGCTTTGAAGTGAAAACGTTTTTCTATTTTATAATTTAGATAACAATTTGTAAAAAAAAATTGTTCTACTTTTTGATCAAATATTCTTCTTAAACGGTCATATTAATACCAAAATGAGATTGAAACAATCCAAATGACGTACAGGATACTTCTAATAAATGCAATATTAACTCTCTGTTAACAAATAAAAAGCACTAATACGATTTAATTAATGTCGGTCATAAAGAGATGATCTAAAAATATCCACTAATTGGTTATAATTAATTCCGTGCTTCAATGATTTTAGTAAGGCAGAATTAATTTTAAATATGAGAGTTACTTTTAAAACCAAAACAAGCATCTGCAACTGTGCTATAAAAATGCAATGTTGTAAAAAGAAATACTTGTTGTCGTCTTCTCTGTAGAATTTAGGGGTGTGGGTACCGCCGCCCCAGCAACCATTTATTGGATAACCAATACCTCTGCCAGAAGTCACCCCGAGTGGTTCGCTACGTTTGGTGATTTAGCAGTTGTGCCCGGGTTCATGGGGTGAGGTTTGTCCGGGTTTTGACGGCAGATGCGTCTGTCTAATAACTCCGTGGCAGGTCGGATCGGAAGAGACAGGTCGAGGGCCACCTCTCCAGCAGGACTCTCCCGGAACATCGCTTTGCACCGCAGTGGGAGGGACGTCGATTACTCCTGGACACACTGACCCCCAGATTAATAATACCTTTTCTTTCCTTGAACTTTGGGTCCTTCATTTTATAAAAAGACCCTTCAAACAGCATCCCCAAATATGGATAGGTCCTGAGGGGAATTATTTCCCTCGTGGTCTCCTGTGCGGAGCTAATGTTACAAAAACTTGCTAAAAAAAGAAATTGGGGAAAAAAGACCCTCCACACAGCATCCCCAAAGATGAGTAGGTCCTGAGGGGCTTCCCTCGTGGTATTCTGTGCAGAGCTAATGAAAAAAAACTTGCTGCAAAAAAAAATTGGGGAAAGTTCTGGCGTCATGAAATTTATAATTTTTCTGTGTCTTATTTCTATATCAACACAGGTTAATTCTACCGTGAACTACAGAACTTCGAAAATATATATTTTTTAAATTACACATTTTTCAACTATTCAGTATTATAATGAAAAATAGTGTTAAAACTCAGCGAAACCGGTTAGTAACCAAAAATCAATGTCAGTATGCATATTTTTATGTCGTTATGGAAGTTGAACCCGCAGCTTCCACGTTCAAAGGTAAATGAGTTACCACTATCCCACAAAGCGCATTGCATAAATTGTACACATCTGTTGATAAAAATAAAAAATGCCTAGCTTTATTTTTAGATTTAAGAAAAGCTTTTGATACGGTTAATCACAATATACTTATAAAAAAAATTAATCAAATAGGTTTCAAAAAAGATACACTAAAAATTCTCACAAACTATCTCAAAGACAGAAAACAAAAAACAAAAATAGGGAATTTTTATAGTACTGAAACGAGGATAAAAAATGGAGTACCACAGGGTACTGTGCTTGGCCCAATCCTGTTTTTAATATATATAAATGATTTATGTAATCTTGTAATCCCTGGTGATATTGTATCTTATGCTGATGATACAGTAATAATTGTAAACGGAAAATCCTGGCTTGAAACTTATTTAAATGCATCAAAATGTATTGCACATGTCTCATCATGGCTAAATAGTAATAGACTCTTCCTAAACAACAATAAAACATTTTACCTACCTTTTTATAAAAACAGTAAAAACAAACCCCCCAATAACCTTAAAATTAGAATTCATAATACTAACTGTAATCAAGTAATATGCTCATCTTGCTCTGAAATTGTAAAAGTTGAAAAGATAAAATATTTGGGTATATGTATTGATACAAATTTAAATTGGCATTCACAAATAAATAATACCGTTTCTAAATTGAGATATCTTACATACATATTTTACAGACTCAAAGAAGTATTGAATATTGACAAATTGAAAATGATTTATTATTCTATGGTGCAATCTTCACTCATGTATGGAATAATAGGATGGGGTGGTGCCCTTGATACTTTTATAAAACCTTTACAAACAACTCAAAATTATATTATCAAAGTTATGTATAATAGAATTAAAACATTTTCGACAGATGCTTTATACAAAGAATCTAAACTATTCAGTCTCCGTAAACTATTTATACTGCAAACTATGAAATATATCTTTAAAAACGTAAACAAATTCGAAAAAAATGTAAACAGAATCAACATTAGAAATAATAATGTATTCTATACCCCCCAAACACACACAAAACAAATGCAAACTCACAGTAGTTTTATTGGACCTCGTACCTTCAATAGTTTACCAAAACATATTCAAGTTGCAACAAAACTTCCGCATTTCGTAAAAGAGTTAAAATTATGGCTAAACCATACAGATGTAAAAACTCTATTTATTTAGTTTTATTTCACTTTATGTTTCTAAAAACTCTATTTATTTAGTTTTATATCACTTTTCTCACAAACTTCACACCTATTATTACAATGTATATCATTAATTACACTTACACTTATTTAACCGTACACTATTGTATACACTTTTTGTACAAAATGTTTTTAAACAATTTTTGTTTTTGCTTTATATACCCCTGTTTGTTTTTTTCTAGGTATTAAAAAAAAAAAACTTTTTTTAAATATATTACCCACGCACAGGCTGCGCCTTAGTGGGTTCCCACATTATTGTTATGATTTTCAAATATGTAAATATAAATTGTAAAATATGGGAAAAATAAAGGAATTAAAAAAAAAAAAAAAAAAAAAAAAAAATGCTAAATTCGTCACATAATATGGTAATGTTCCGTTATATGCAATTTCGTATTTGAATATTTTCATTGTCATGTGTTTGAATACCGCAGAACCCCAAGTTGAATACCACAACTGACTTTTGATGATATTACTATATGAAAATAATGTAAATTTCTCTAAAGGTTTTGTGTACATCAAATAACAGTTATTCAGCCCATAAGTGACTAAACCGCTTTCAAGTTGTTACTGCTACTTGGCTGTTTCGTTTGTTTTGATGTCAATCAAATCGATTTATCGTTTGACTTTTCATTGTAACTTTTTATTATTTATTTGCGTGTTTCGGCGAATTCTGAAAAGTGGAATTTGAATTACGCATTTCTATTTTTAACGATTTTATTTGTTTTTTTTTTTAAATATTAATACCGCACAAGAGTCCCAGCTGCTCCCGTCTCGAGCCAGTGAGACTATGGCATCCCCGATTGGGATATGTTGTGAGACTGAAGGTAGTGGGGAGGGGAAGGAGATGGGAATAGGAAGATGGGGAACCTGGCTATTCAGATCTGGTAACCAGACACGGCTAAAGCCATTTCAAGCAACGTTTCAATTCTTAATGGTGGTCTTACACCAGGGCGATACCGAGAGTATCTTCCACTCTGAATTTCTTTTGATAAGAATATAGGTTGATCCTATCAAAAGACATTTCGATGTTTTTAACTCTTTTTATAATGACGGGTTAGCCCATCCTTTTTTTACATTAACCCCATATTAACAAGCGGATTCCAATCTTTAGAGCACAGGCGTCAACTAGTTATGATGTCCAGGTTCTACCGGTATTGTAATGGAAGATGCTCCGCGGAATTAGTGTGATTGATTCCTTCGGTATTGGTGCATTATTGGCAAAAAAAGCCAATCGCTTTACACGGTTAACATGTCACCTGCGAACGGGTCGCTTCTACGATTCTTTCTTGAGTTCAACAGCTCGTTTTTGGATTGATTTCCCGACCTCTGTGTATCCTCTCTCCTACAACATGGGTCTCTTTAAGACCGTCTTCAGTCCTTCCTCTCCTCAAAAAGAACCTCCACATAACATCTTCAAAGATGATATAGGCCCTTGGGGAAATTATTTTCCTCAGGGTCTCCTGTGACGAGTTAAAATATTTTCAATCTGGGAATCACGTCTTTAGAGATGCTGCCCGGAGGGTCTTTTTAAGGAGAGGAAAGAGTAAGGAAACACATGTTATAGAATTTCACAGAATACACGTATTTTCCCTAAACCGACTGCATATTATATATAAGTATTCCGGGGGAGCAGCTGTCGGGGATCGGCTGTCGGGTCACCCTAAAATAAGTGACACAGTGTTCATAATTTCGATCAATAATACATTTTTTGTCAATATTTAGGTGTCTGTTTTGACAAACAGTTTTGTCTAGACTTCTAGAAAGATGATAAACCTACAAAATTATCAGATAATTTTGTGTACATAACACACATTCTTTGTTTAAATAGGAACAGAGTTACAATATGTAGATACTTAATCTCTGAGAAAGGGTATCAACGTCGTTAATTCTTTAAATAAATCGTATTTTTTTAAAATTGCTCTAGAATGCAAAATCATTTTTTTTTGGTCATCTCTATAATTATTTTTAGGGCCATCTTTGTTCTATTTCCGTAGATACTTGCGTGACGATGTTTTAACATCAAGTTTATAATATTCTATTTATTTTTCAAGGTTTTAACATCAATTTCAACCTATTGCAATCGTTATTTTTACTTTTATCTGACTGTTAATAGCTTTTACGAGGCGCAGTGTTCGTCACTATAGTTGAATAGGGTCCTTACCATGTTCTCGGGTTGTCAAAGTTTGCAAAGACGAATTCTTATAATCTATTAAACAATTTCTGATTTTTAGGTTTGATCTTGAATAAAATATTTTAGTTTTTTTTTTTTTTTTTTATTTTTTTTTATTTATATATGTATATATTTTTTTATTTTTTTTTATCACAAACAAGTCCTGCTAAGCCAATTCAATTGGCTTGTCAGCAGGTGCTTATAATTAAGTTACATATACATTTTAAATGTTATAATTTTACATCTTATATCTACAAATTCAACATTATTCATACAAATCAATCTAAGTATAAATATTTTTTTTCCGATAGCCAATTTTTCAGCATATATTTAACCTTATTCATAGAATTACATTGCTTTATAGTATCAGGTAATAAATTAAATATTTTCGGTATGTTGTATTCAAACGTTCTCTGTCCGTACTTATTATTAAATTTCGGAACTATTAACCCGTCGTTGCGCGTGAATCTAGTGCTGTATTTATGTTCTAATTTCTCTTTATGCTGCTGGGTAAATATATACTGAATTATAATTTTGTGCCATAGTATTGCCTTAACAGGTAAAATTTTAGCACTCTGAAACAGTAATGGTGTATCATGTCTCTGTTTGAAAATATTCGGAACAACTAATAATTTTACAATTGCGTTTTGTACAACTTGGACTTGTTTCAGATTTGTTACAGAAGTATTTCCCCATATTGTTAATCCATATCTTATAATGGATTCTGCCAGTGACATATAAATTATTTTTAGTGTTTCAATGGGTAAGAAAAATTTCAAAGTGTACATTCTGCCAGCAATTGATCTGAGTCTTTTACAGGTTTTTTTAATATGTTTATCCCATTTAAAAAAACAATCTACGGTAACACCAAGATACACATATTCCGTAACTAATTCTAAACTTTCACATTTACAATTAGTTGGAATATTTTTATGGATGCAATTAAAATTATGAGAAATAATATTAGGATTAAATTGGAATTTGGCATTAGGTGATCTTATATGCATTACTTTGGTTTTTTTGGCATTAATTAATAATCCTGCATCATGGGACCATTTACAAAGTTGATTAAAGTCAATTTGCATGAGTTCAATTGCAGTTTTTAGATCTTTATGTGATATGACCAATGCTGTATCATCTGCAAATACAAAATGTTTAACAAAAGAGAAAAGTTTTTTCATTATAGTTACATAGATTATATACAGTGTAGGTCCCAATATGGAACCTTGTGGAACTCCTGCAGATACATTTTTTGTTTTACTAAAAGTATTATTTATTTTGGTACATATTTTTCTATTTCTAAGATAATCTTTAAATAAATTTAACACATTTCCTCTTATTCCAATTTTTTCTAGAGTTTTTAGCAGTTTTTTTGAGTTAATTGTGTCAAAAGCTTTAGAGTTATCGATAAATAAAACAATGACATGTAATTTATTATTTAATTGATTATTTATGTAATTGGAAAACTCTTGCAGTAGTTTTTCAGTATTTTTTTTTCTTTGGAAGCCATATTGATTTGGGTCTATGATAGCGAATTTTTCAATGTAATTATTTAATTTATTTGATAAAAATTTTTCGAGAATTTTTTCTAATGCTGGTAGTATACTAATAGGCCTATAATTTCCTAGTTCAATGTGTTTTCCACCTTTAAATATTGGTCTAGTAATACTACATTTAAACTCTTGTGGAATTTTTGCTTGCTTTATTATCATATTGATTAAATAAGTAATTATTGGCTCAAGGGTTTTTATATTTCTTTTTAAATCAAACATTCTTATATTGTCAATACCTGTGCTTTTAGAGTTTTTCATTTTTTTAACAATGTTTTCAATATCAGTTATAGTAGCTCTTGGTATATATAAACTGTGAGGTAGTTCTTCCAGAACTATATTAGTAGCTTTGTGATTGCATTTATGTAACATGTTGCTAATGCTATCCGAGAAGTAATTCACAAAATCATTTGAGACAGAATCCTCAGTTCTATCTTTTAACATATATCGTGTTATAGTTTCATCACAATCGTTTTTGGGTTTACGTCCTAAGATATTATTTATCTCGTCCCAGGTTTTTTTAGTATCATTAAAACAGTTTTTAAATTTATTATTATAGTAGTTAGTTTTATCTTTATTTATAAGTTTATTGACAAGGTTACGAGTTTTTTTGTATTCTGTTTCATATGTTTTGTTTGTTGGTGTACTTTTCCATTTTTTATAAAGTTTATCCCTTTTATTTATATGACATAATAATTCACTGCTTATCCATTCATTTATTGCATAAGGTCGTGTTTTCGGTTTTTGCACTATCGTTTTAGAACTACTCTTGTAAAATTTGTTAAATAAAGTTTTTATTTTTTCATATAATGAAATACAATCCTTCTCTTCTATAAGTTTACTCCAGTTATAATCTCTGATATATCTATCAATAGCCTTTTGTGAAATGATTTGAATATACTTATTTGCAAGGTCTACCTGACGTTTATGAGATCTTATATTAATAGCAGTAATAAAATGATCGGCGATATTATTTTCACAGACGCCAGCAGTTATTTTCTTGCCTCTAAATTTGGCAAATATATGGTCAATACACGTACGAGTAATTTGTCCATTTAATACAGCTTCTCTGGTTACTACATTGATGCATTTAGTTAAATAATGGTTAGTAAGTAAGTTTTCATATGAGCTTATGATATAATCTTGGTCATTAAGCAAATTCAGATTTATATCTCCAAGTAAGATAATATTTTCCTTACTATTAATTGTATCAAGATATGATGATAATTCCGTTAAAAATGAAGATTTACTGAAATTAGGGGGTCTATAGATAGCTATTACGTTAACTTTAGTTTTGTCCTGGAGTATGAGCTTTCCTGTTATATTTTCAAAATGTAGTGATTGGAACGATTTTAGTCTAAACTCAAATTTATTTCTTATATACAATATAATACCTCCTCCTGACTTATCAGTCCTGCAGTAGTTATATGAATTATATCCGGGAATATTATACATAGACGCACTTTCAGTATGAATAGAGGTTTCACATAGCATTAGAATGTCAATATGCTTCAAACAATTAAGTAAATATATATGCAATATATCCCAATATTTTTGTATAGATCTTATATTTAATTGAATACAAACAAGATTATCAGACGCATTTATTATTATTTTTAATTGATAAACTAACGTTCAAACAAGATTTTTATGCATAGCACAAAGGGTAGATAACAAATATTATAATTAATAATTATCAGCCTGAAACACTCATCTACATTGAAAAAATCTTCCGAGAAAAGATACTGGCCGCCAACGGGAATTGAACCCGTGATCTTCTGATTGCCGGTCAGGTGCTCTTGACCACTGAGCTATGGCGGCTTATCTAATACCCGCCAAATAATTCAATATATACTAGTGTTTCATTCGACAATTACCCATTATTACATTTTTCCAACTGAAAACAACCAACTTTATTTTTGTGAGAGAGGTATTGTTAATACTAAATCTCCCGCTAGGTGGCGTCGAGACTAATTATGTCTGCATTTTTTTGCTGAAATACTTTAACTTGTCAAATATTAATTATTATTTTTAATTGATAAACTAACGTTCAAACAAGATTTTTATGCATAGCACAAAGGGTAGATAACAAATATTATAATTAATAATTATCAGCCTGAAACACTCATCTACATTGAAAAAATCTTCCGAGAAAAGATACTGGCCGCCAACGGGAATTGAACCCGTGATCTTCTGATTGCCGGTCAGGTGCTCTTGACCACTGAGCTATGGCGGCTTATCTAATACCCGCCAAATAATTCAATATATATAGTATCTTTTCTCGGAAGATTTTTTCAATGTAGATGAGTGTTTCAGGCTGATAATTATTAATTATAATATTTGTTGTTAGACGCATTTATGTTTTGTTTTTTTATCCAATCTTCTAAATTATTTACTGTACTACTTTCTATTTCATTATCATTATCTATATACGAAAAATTATTCTGTGCCATTTAAATCGTAGTTAAATTTGAAACAATACAGTAAGATTGTGGTACGAAGTTTGGTTAATTTTACAAATAGAAATATTTCTATAAGAAATATCTCTACAGAATGCAGTATAAGGTTCAATTTAATACTTGATATAATTACATAATTTTTTTTTCTAACACCTGTTTTTATACTTAGCATATTACAGCAATGAACAGTTATTATACACGATAATATGATAAAGCATTCGTTTTTATCAAAGATACCACAATTATTTTTCTTAAAGTAAAAGTAGGTATAACATAATGATACAAAATGGTTTTCAATGCATTTAGCATTAAATAATATTACAAATATTTCATTTATAGATAAAACAATAAAATTTAATATTTTTGTTAGGTTGATTAAATTCCATACATAAATAGTATATTTAACACATATTCTTTTTATCTTTATGGTAAACATGAAAAGAGAGCAATATAAAATAACTCCATTTATGAAACCAGAGTAATTAATATCTTTTGTAGGTTTCAGCCCGTAAGAATGAATTCTTTTCTTGTTTTGTTTAAAAAGAGAAGTATTTTGAGTATAGATTGAAGGATTTAATGTTAAATATTTAGCAATATAAAAGTGCTTGTGTCTAAAGCTAATTGGTACAAGTACTTTTTGATAAAGACTTAATAAATATAAAATAAATTGAATGTTTACATCTAGGGTTATTTCAGAATATTTATCACATTTTAAGATTTTTTTAAAAAATGTTATATTTATGAATGTGAAATATAGTACACGGTGAATATATACATGTATAGGTAAACAAAAAAATGTTTTTGAAGGTGTCGTTATGATATTACCGTTAAAAAAATAATGAAATATAATAATAATATTTTTGTTAGTTTTTTTGTGATTTTTTATAATTTTTATAACAATATTTATGTAATAAAGTGAAAGTTCAACAACAGAATATGGCGATGTTTGGAAATCTAGAGTCTTTTTACAATGATTTTTTTCTTTAATATAATATATAAATAGAAATGTGTAATGTTTGGAAATAAAAACGTAAATTGTATTTATTGAAATATAGCAAATTCTACGAGAAAAAATCATACGTATTATAATAACACTATATCTACTTTGAGACAGGTTTATTGTTATTTCTAGTCAAAATTCTATTTTTTCTTTTGCTAATATGCTCATTTTTTTATACACATTGCATTTTGTTTTATCGTTTGCAGAATGCCTGGTGTCAATATTCCAGTTCATTTTTTTATTTTTGCTATCACAGTTTTTACACTTAGGTTCTTTATCTTTGTTAGCACAATCTTTGTAGGAATGATCACCAGCACAGTGTGTACATAATGGTTTGTCCTTTTCTTTATGAAGACACCTGATAGAAGTATGTCCAAAGCCCAGGCAGTGATAGCACTGCACCAGAGGAAGGGCATCCTCTACTTGTATATTTTAACAGAAAATATTTAATTAGAACGTGGCCTCAGGGGGCATCCATTAATGACGTGAGCACAAACGGGGTGTGGGGGGGGGGGGGGTCCAGCAAAATCTTACGTTACTTGAAAAAAATGCACGAATTGGCCCAAATTTATCTCACAGATGGGGGGAGGGGGGGGTCTGGATTGGAAGAAAAACTGCTCACGTAATTAACGGATGCCCCTTATCTTGGAATCTTATGCGATGAATTATTATGCCCAAGCTGGTTGCATATGGTACTATCTGCGCATTTGGGTATGTTCTAAAATGATAAGTAAACGTCATATTTAAATATTTTCCTTTAAACTATGCACAACTTAACAATTTTTCTCAAGATTCAACCTCAAAATCATAAATTGGTAAATAGATAATGAGTGAGGTAAAGTGAAGTTGAAGACATCAGATTCTATATCTTCTTTAATATAAATATATAGAATAACACCATAATTTTTTGTATTATTCATTATTGTAGAGTATTTGCTAATTTGTAGTGGATAGTAATTATCAGTTAACCAACGTTCAGTAAGAATAATTTTATCCCAGTTTTAATTTAAACTTTTTATAAATATTTGTAGTTGGTCAAAGTTTTTATTGATACTTCTAATATTTTGATGCATTATGTTAAAATTATTTCTTATGGATAATATGTTTGGTATGTTTGTTGTAACCCTGTCCAACCAAAGTGACGCAATGATAATATAACCCAATTAATTGTAGAAAATTACAACGCGCGAGTAAGAAACAAACCTGCTGTTTCGTTTCAATTGTATTATTTTTTAACAGCATAATTATATCCGTACAGCATTACCCCGTACGTAAATCGCACAGTTATTAGCTACGGATTCGTACGGTGGATAATTAATTAATAATTATTCATTACGTACATGACTTTTGTTGCTTTCACCTCGGTACAACATTTTCACCTTCATGACCAACGCTTTTTAATACTATACTTCCTAGTTATGTATATTGTGTATATGTTAGCGGAATAAAATTTCTAATTTCATATACGTAGGTACTGAATTCATTAAAGCACTGTTGTACCTAACACAACCTACCGGCATGAAATTTAGATTGTAATTGCTAACGGCTGTCTCTACCTTCTCGCAATGGGATTAATCGAGGGTCATCTGTTTCAACGGTTGCTATAGTAAAAGTAAGATTAAAAGAAATTGCTAAAGTTAAATATCAGAAAAATGCGTTTTTCAATCAATTTAACTGCCTGTTTTACATCACTTTTAATGGTTGCTTTAACTGCTGATTTTCGAAAACCTTTAGTTACTCCGCCATTTTGACATATTTGACAGATCTGTCAGAGGTAAGGTACGAAATCGCGCGCTTCTACATTGATTTGTAATCATGATTAATATTAAAGAAAATGATGATAGTGACGATGAACTCTTCATCCAATATGTCTTGAAACGAAAACGAATTTTTGGACTACTGGAAAGTAAACTATATTTTTTCGTGTAATATCGTATATATATTATGATAGGTCATCATTTATTTTTGAATATTCATACAAATATTTTTATAATAAAAAGCTGTCAGATCATACAACGACGCGAAACAAATACAGCTGGATATTTTAGCAACTGTTCTGGTTTTCAAATTTAATTTATGGTGTGGCCGCACCAAAAAATAATGCGGTTCGTTTTTTCATACAATTTCGATTAATATTCTGCTTTTTAGACTAACAATTGTTACTTTAGCAAAAGTCCACTTAAAACAGCGCGTGGTCCTATTTAACTGACGGTTAAAATTTAGTTCATGATTTGGCTTTCTGTTGAAACAGATGACCCCGAGATAGTCATTTAGAAATAATTTATGTAACTTGATTTCTTAACTAGCGCAGACCCTTGTAGGATTGATAATTGCATGTTAGCTATAAAGTAGAGGCCCTTGAAAAATATCACGATGTCTGACTTTACTTGTCGAGATTAACCCTAAGAAATTTAAACAATTGAAATGCATATCTCCAATATAAAATTAATAAAAAAAATCTGTTAAACTTTCGAAATCGCGAGACACATTTTGAAAAAAACATTTTGATTATCTTATTTACTTATAAAAGACAACGTTTTGTATTCGGGGTAATGTAAATACTGCATTGAAAATTTCAATTACGTAAAATGAAAATTTTTCTTCGAGTGAGATGATGGACATTTGAAATAATTTCTGTCATTTTATTATGTTGGTATTCCTTATACTATAGCAGCATGTATTATACTGATTCTATAGCTATATCCAGATACTATAGCTATAACGAAGGGCTAGAAGAGACTTTGTTTCCATTTAATCTATGGGTATTAATTAGGTAGGCACTAGTTTTGGCTGAATTCTGGAAAAAAAAATTAAAGGTTTTAGGCAAGTTTTTTACTAGTTTTGGCTGAATTCTGGAAATAAAATAAATTAAAGATTTTCGGGCAAGTTTTTTTAATATTGAAAGTACAATTAATTAGAAACCACGTTCGATGGTTTAAGTAGATAGTTAAAGCGGCCTCCAAGCGTAGTGGTTACGCACTTGGCTTTGAATCTGGAGGTTGCGATCTAGTTCCCACGAAGTGTAAAGTATCATTTATGGATCTGTCATTTTATTTATGGACGCTTTCCAAGTTTGGGTGACAAATTGACATCGGCGCATTAATAGAAAAATTATTAAGCCACTTGTGCGTACGAGTGTAACAATTTTATAATTGGAACTGATTTATGCATTCCGTACCCTTAGACCACGGAGGCTCTCGGCCAGAAATCCGACGGTCGCAGATTTAAAACCCGACGGACGCAAGTAATTTTTATTTGATTAATTGTGTTTTATTTCACAATTTATTCATTATAAATAATATACAGTATATTTGCGGCATGTTTCAGAGTGGTAGATATTTTTAGTATTGTGATGGTGTTTAATTAAATGTTCTGCAAGTATTTTTGTTTTTATTTTTATGAGAGCTGTTTCGGCTTACAAGAACTTAAGAAATAATTTAGAATCGTATAAATAAGTCTTCTCAAAGTGTTTTAACCACAGTTTGAAAATGGCCGTTTAAGTTTTTTAATATTTAAAATTAAATTTAAAAAAAAACAGTGTTACCTACCTATCTGTTAATAATCTCAGTGATTAATACTACTTGAAATGTGTTGGGAAACTTCCAAATAAGACCGAGGTTCATTTAGACCAGACTTCCTTACTCTAGTAGGCTCTAAATTATTCTGTCGCAGCATGTCGCCAGGCTGATGGCGTCTGCCTGACTACTAGATGCGTTTGGCTATCAACAGAACTGTTCGTGCATTAGACACGAACTACGATAGATGATACTCTTCTAAAATAATACTTACGTAATTGATATCTGTTGAGGTACTACTTTTAAAGGACCTTGAAACCACACGTCTAACCCATACACTACAAATACTTAACAATTAATAAATTAATTGATCTAGTAGATTTTTTCAATTTGTATATTTTTCTCGTGGGAATTTTAGCAAAGGCTCGTAGTGCTAATAGAAATGGCTTGTCGTGAATTGTATTCAAGATCAAAACCGTTTAATCAAGATAAATAAAGATTTTTTTAAAATTGATCAAGTGTAGCTAATGTGTTATGTTTTTGTCATGGTTTCTAAGCGTATCGAAACTAATCGACTGAATCATTGCTGCGAAACAAAATTCTTACGATTTTCTCTCGTATCGTATACCTTCTTACGACCTACGTAGAAAAAGAAATGGTTTTTAACGCTTTTGGTGGTTATTTTTATAGACAAATTGTGCGTATTTTTTTTATTATTTGTTTACAGCTGTTATTGTGATAAGAGCGGGGATTAATGCTAAATGACTATTTTCGATTAATCTTTTTAATATTAATCGAAACGAATCGAAACTACGATTACTACGATTCGGTTTACATTACAAACACAAAAATAAGCTTTGGATAATTAATCCAATTAGAAGCTTTTTCTACCGTTTCCGTTGAGTCAATTAAAATAAAATTGTTAATTAATTTATAAAAAATAAAATCATAAACAAAAAAAAAAAAACAGAGTGTTTGATTCACACGCTGTAGAAGTGAATATATGTATCTATGTGTTTCTCTCTTTTTAGTGTTGCTATTTTCCGTTTCGTCGAGTTTAAAATCACAACGGATTTCTTAGAAAACTTCTTTAGCACCGTTGTGTTTTGTAATTCGATGAAACGAAAACGAGCGACACTAAAAAGAGACTAACAAATACATTAATAGGATTTAGCCTTGCGAGAGAATGAGATAGTATAATTTTTTTTTTAAAGAAAGATAAACACTCCCGAGTTACGAATAACCCAACAATGTTTGAAAATATCCTACTACCACCACAGAAAACCGAAAATGTTGCTTGTGTTGTGATGGAGGACTTAGCCAGCCGAGAAATCGAACATGCGACGCCCGGGTGGGACCCAAGCGCTATGCCCACTCAACCACTGACCGGTCATAACATAATCGGTCTCCTCTTTGTGCGGTGCTTCGTAGCCTCCCCATTATTGTCTACTTTAGTTTTCGGAAGGTTTCACTTCTACCGCGTGTAAACTGCACACAACTTTTTTCTTTAGAAATGTATGAACGTATATAAGAAACTTTATAAAAATACAGTTTTGCGGCTAAAAGTATCTGTGACAGTTTCCATTGATTTATGTTGTTTCTTTTTTATGAAATTATTGATAAAATAAATAAAAACCACTTTTGCGTTTGAAATCGTGACCTCTAGATTCCCTTTGCCAAGCGATTTTGCGATGTCTATTATCTGTATTCGCGGCGATATAAGGCACACTGAGAATACACAAATTTTGGCTTATGACTTCCTCTTAAAATCGTTATTTTGAAACTATTGGAATCTTCAAACCAGTACATTTAAACGCACAGTATTTGAATTATTATGACAAGTCCCAAAGTAAATCATTTTTACGAATATATGTATAATGTGTAAAATAAGTTTATTTATTTATTTGAACTGCGAGTAAGTACTTTTATTTCCCGGTAATAATTTACCTAGTTTGCAGAGCACACACAGCCTCACACTCCACTTCCTATGGAGATCTAGTCACTATTACCACACAGAGTAAGATGCTAATTTAACCTTTTTTATTGCCTTGTTCTCCATACAATTAGGTGCATTCATAACAACCACAACGCGTGACCAATTTTTATGGGCAATGGCTGTAATAACCGGAATAATAAGCCTTTGATGAAGAAGTCTTTGATCCCAATTTATGAACCTTAAACAAATCGTCTTTCCCGAAGAACAATAATTATTAAAAAGTCTATATTATTTTAAATGAAAAGTAAAATATCAAAACAACAATATATTTCTTGATCTCAAAAACAGTAAAAATGCAGAATCGAAAATTTAAACAGCTCTACTGCAAAACTAATTTTTTCTTCGGGACCGTCGAAATCTTGCAAACCACGCCTTTTTTTAGTAGGTTTCCTCTAAAGACCCCCATTCCGAATTCTTGCAGAACTATAACGTATCTACTTTCCTTGAAATTTTTAAGCTCTTAAAAATATGTGCTATTTTTTACGATAATCTCTATGCATTTGCCAAGCTGAAAAAAATCCCTCGATAAATTGCTAAGTAGGTATGGTCCGAAAGTTATAAAAATTCATGTGGTTCTGGTATTTGGGACGTTATAGGTATGAAAAAATTCACCGAGTTTCTTTTAATGCTACAGACATTTGTAAAGAGATTTTTGCCCCTATTTTAAATATTTCATGATTTAATACCTAAATATTTTCTCTGACGTCTAATGATAATAAAATACTTTTTTTCAATGTTAGCGCGATCCACTAACCTTTGTTTTTACATTTCTTCCTTTCAAATTATCTTCATCTTTATTTTATTACTTAAAAATCTACAAACTATGCCATTTATTATAGGTTTCTTCTTAAATGGGAATTATAATTTAAGGCGAAGCTTGATGCTAAATCGTGATTTTAGATTAATCCTTACTACGAATCATTTTACATTATAAATGCACAAAAATATGTTTTGGATAAATTGAAGCTTTCCCCACCGGTTTCATTTAGTAGAATTAAAATAAAATTGTTATTTACTTTATAAAAAATGTAAGCCTAAACTGCTAAAAAATATTTTTTTCATTAGAAATACCTACAACGGACAACTTTAAAAAAGTACGATTTGATGGCTAAAATTATCTGTGATACTTCACATCGATTAGCTTTTTTTCTTTCTTACAAAATTATTCACAAAATAAATAAAAATATATTTTTAATTTGAATTGAGTCCTCTAGACTCCGTTTGTCTAGCGATTTGTACGCCTATTTACCCATTTTCCTGGAGGTGTATAGTGTATATGGCACACTAAGAATACATACATTTTTGGCTTGTAGCTTACTCCTAAATTTCTAAAAATTCACTGTTATTGTGGTATGGAAAGGGGTAGTGACCGGTATTGGATATAATCGAAGATAAATATGTATTTACTTTATTTACAATAAGAGTATGCTACCGTTTTACATTTTAAGGTGTGAAATGTGGAGGTAGAGAGTTCAAACTAACGGTAAGAAGTGTTCAAATGTGTGATGTGTGATAAATAAATAATATTTTATGTTTGGAAGTCGTGTGGCAGAAAAAGACAGTTAGAAATGATTTGATAAAAATGTCTTGGAAAGTTTATAGACAGAGTCCAAACTGCTCCCAACCGTCTGAAGCCAGTGAGACTACGATATCTCTAATTTTAGTATTTTGTTAGGCTGAAGGTAGTGGGGAGAGAAGAAGATTTAGAGAGGAAGGTAGGGAAGTATTAGACTTTTTCTATCGTTCTCTGCCTTCCTTATTTTGATTTAATTTGGATTTATTCAAAAATTATTGCAATCCAACAAATAATAATAACGTAGATATGTTATAATACGTTAACTTTGTTTTGATTGCGTTGAATTGTATTGACCTGTGAGACGACGATATCCCCAATTTTTGTATTTTGTTGTAAGAAGAAGATTTTGAGTTGAAGGTAGGGAAGTATTAGACTTTTTCTATCGTTCTGTGCCTTCCTTATTTTCATTTAATTTGGATCGATTCAAAAATTATTGCAATCGAACAAATAAGAATAACGTAGATATGTTATAATACGTTAACTTTGTTTTGATTCTGTTGAATTGTATTGAACCTATTCTGTTTGTAGAACCCTAGTTAGAGCAAGATACGTCGACCTATTGACTCACAAACTTCAATCTAACATAGTAAAATATAATACATTAAATTTGTTTTGATTTTGTTGAACTGTATTGAACCTTAAGATACATTGACCTATTGATTCACAAACTTCAATCTAATATAGTAACATATTAATACATTAAATTTGTTTTGATTCTGTTGAACTGTATTGAACCTTAAGATACATTGACCTATTGATTCACAAACTTCAATCTAACATAGTAACATATTAATACATTAAATTTGTTTTGATTTTGTTGAACTATATTGAACCTTAAGATACATTGACCTATTGATTCACAAACTTCAATCTAACATAGTAACATATTAATACATTAAATTTGTTTTGATTTTGTTGAACTTATTGAACCTTAAGATACATTGACCTATTGATTCACAAACTTCAATCTAACATAGTAACATATCAATACATTAAATTTGTTTTGATTTTGTTGAACTGTATTGAACCTTAAGATACATTGACCTATTGATTCACAAACTTCAATCTAACATAGTAACATATTAATACATTAAATTTGTTTTGATTTTGTTGAACTGTATTGAACCTTAAGATACATTGACCTATTGATTCACAAACTTCAATCTAACATAGTAACATATTAATACATTAAACTTGTTTTGATTCTGTTGAACTGTATTGAACAACAGGTAGATCAAGATACATTTACTTATTGATTCACAAACTTCAATCTAACTTAGTAACATATCATCATCATCACTCTTGGCTGTACAACCCCTGGTGGGTCTTGGCCTGCTCAAGAGTCTTCCTCCACTCATCTCGGTTTTGTCACAGCTCTCTCCAGTTTAGAATCTCAAAGGTAGATATTATACGAGTATCTTTGAGGACGTTGTCGCTCCATCTTAATCCTGGTCTTCCCGGGCTTCTTCGCCCTGTCGGTCTTATCGGAGTTCAGCAGGGACTTTGGTGCTTGATGCTCGGTCATTCTCTCTACATGACCCAGCCACCGAAGTTTTCCCAGTTTTATAAATTTTGTGACGAATTGTATTGAACCAATCAAGATACATCGACCTATTGATTCACAAACTTCAATCTAACGTAATATTTTAAATTTATTTTGATCCTTTTGAATTGCATTACCCTGGCTAGATCAATTAACGACTTACACCCTAAATCTGTAATGTTATAAAAGTTATACAAATTGAATTGAATAAATAAATTACGAAGACACATTGACGTATTGGTCGATAAACTTTCATCTGTCTATAAGCAATCTGTCAGTCCATTCTCTGTTGCATCTTCTTTAGCTTAGTTCATTGAATGGGCGGAATGAAAATAAACAAACAAATAATGAAAGCCACGGGAAAAACAGTTTGTCGGCTGAATAACCCAATTCTCTGCGTTATGCCGTGAAGAGTTCCAAATATAACCAAATTAACTCGAGCAATGACGGTGGGAATTGTTACAACTGACTGATTTTGAAGTGTCTTAGTGAAAAAAAAAGGTTGTAAAATTTAGAAGTCTTTCTTTCACTTCAAGGGTATTTTTTTGTCCGATGTATGAAGCAAATTTTTGGACTTCAAGACTTCGTGAAATTTGCGCGGCTTTACCTGTGTATATTTTCTACTCGCAACTTTATTTCCATCGTGAGAAATTACGTACGCATTGAAATAAAAAAAAAACAAGTTTAGTTGGGACGCCATATTTTTTTGTTTCTCAATTGTTTTAGTAATTGCGGGCTACCTTAGCTAACAAATGTTCGCAGTGCTTTAATGAGCCCCAAAGTTTGTTCGTTATAATATTTTATCCCTTAGCGTGATCGATTCTATAAATCTTTTCAAATTAAATATTTTCCCCAAACTAATAGACGTTTTTTTAAATTTTACACAACTGATAACTATCTATTTACCCTTCATTCATGATTTATTATCAGTTATGTAAAAATTAAAACACTTTTATTAGTATCTAAGGCGCTTAGGATTTTTTGACCGTTTAGCCGTATTTTAATTATAGGGTGCACTTTATGACCGGATTTTAAGCCGAATGTACATTACGCAATTAGTTGCATGCATGTTCCAAATAATTATACTCCACCAAAAAGTTGTAAAGGTGTAAATTGCGCAAATTTAGTGTCATGCAACCTTCAGTATTACAGTAACTATGACACCATCAACATCAAAGCTTTATATACAAATATTTTCTGCAATGCACAATGTTGTTGTACACAACTCTCATGTTGTTACAGGGAACACACACGTCCGCGTAGTGGAAATGGTTTCGCGATACTAGTTGCATCACGTTTTTACGCCACGCAATTAATTGTATACCACTAGTGGTACCGTAATTTCGCTCTAGCGCGATTCTAAT
Organism: Limnephilus lunatus; assembly: GCA_917563855.2. Classification (NCBI taxonomy): domain Eukaryota; kingdom Metazoa; phylum Arthropoda; class Insecta; order Trichoptera; family Limnephilidae; genus Limnephilus; species Limnephilus lunatus. The sequence goes on along the minus strand of OU830600.1, from coordinate 8,619,309 downwards.
TTTGTGGCATACAACTAATGCATGCCTGATGAAACCTTGTTTGATGCAAAATGCATAATGCATACCTGATGAAAAATGTTTTCAAGTGAAACTAGCAGTGCAACTTCCATGAAACAACTTGTGCGCAATTAGTTGCGTAATGTAAATTCGGTTTAACTGTATTTTGATTTTAGTGACAAATTATTAAGTAAAAATCGTTTTAAGTATTTCTCGACATTATTTCAATGTGCTCTTGTCATTCTATCCCTGTTTTATTATCATCTGTTTACGCGTGAAACTAGCAGTGCAACTACTGTCATGAAACAACTTGTGCGCAATGTAAAATTAATGTAAAATTAATTGCGTAATGTAAAATCGGCTTAACTGTATTTTGATTTTAGCGACAAATTATTATCTAAGTGAAAATAGTTTTGAATATTTCTCGACATTATTTCAATAAAAAAAAAATTTATGCATTATTAACATATTTCCATCCCTGTTTCATTATCATCTCAATTGTTCAGATGAACCATAAAACATTAAAGTCATTGTTTACACTGATACTGCAATCTGTCTTCCGTTTTTCCACCGATAACACATTCCATCATCCGTTGATAAAAACACTGGTTATTATTAAAACAAACATTTTTCGTAATCACCGCGTAGTTGAAAATAACAAATATTACAATATTTTCATTCTATTTTGATTTCATCTCATCTCATCTTCAGAACAGTGTGGGACTAAACAAAATTAGTTTTTTTACAGCATGTTGTACGAAATATTAGCCAATTTAACTGCTTTCAGGTACTTTGTATCAAAATTGCTATTTTTATGTGTTATTGTGTTTTTAATTGGATTTTTGTCAGAATTAATATATTGTTATGGTATGGTGGGGTCATCGTCATCCCACAGTGTAATTAGGTTGGGTTTAAATTGGCAAGGGGTTTTATTTATTTCTCTTACGAATTAAGATTAATTAAAATAATATTGCTGCTTTATGTTGAGATGTTATTTCGTGATTTCATAATGTTTTTTTATAGTTTTTTTAGAAGTAATCGCGTGTCGAATTTTCTGCGTTGTTCGTTAGCCACAAGGTCATCTCTAAGGGGAGATTGTAAGGAGGAAATATTCGTGGACATGTCGGAAAGCTATGACGCAAATCAAATATTTCTTTTGGTCAAAACTGAAGTATGATTCACAATTATAAAAAGAAATCATGTATGCGACGATTTTTAAATATATTTAATCCATTTTTTTTGTGTTACCGCACAATTGTCCCGACCGTTGGGAGCCATTGGAACTATGGCATCCTCAATTGGGGTGTGTTGATTATGAAGGCGTGGGAATAAAAGAAAACGGTGAAGAGAAAGGTCGGGATGTGCTTGAATATTTAGTGTTGGTTGTTAAACGCTGCTTATAAAATAACGTTTAGGTTTTGAATGGTTGGCTTTCACCAGGACGATATTAAGAGTGTCCACCCCCTAACAACGGTTTAGCATTTAAAACTAACTATTTGGTTAAAAAACAATCCAAACAGTTTAAATTTGGGTATACCAAAGTTTTAGGGTGAAATAACCCGGCCACAAATGAAACAACCGACTCTTACAGTTGTCAGATAGTATCTGTTACAATGATAATTCGGCAGCAAAGGCAGTTAAACGGAGCAACATAATTATATTTAGTTGTTCCAGTTGTTGTGTTTACCGTTGTTATTATTGGGCAGGTTGATACCACAGAGTACAGGCTGGTCCGGTGGCCGACTGCCTTCATGCCTTGCCTCATGCCTTGCCTCACGGGCCTACGGGCATCTCCAAAATACCTGATATTTTATTACGTCTGTCTTGTCAAAACAACCGTTTGCTCGTTTCTTGGCGGTCAGATGAGATAATGATAAGACAAACAGGATAGACCGCCTGATTTTCTTAACTTTTTTTTATATTGTCATGAGAATTTCATAAAAATATTATGTTTAATAGTTATTTTTTCTGCCGTAAACACAATTCGAGTTTTATTTCTAACTCTCTCTTTTGAAGCAAAATATACGAAATGAAATCACTTATTTTCAATAAGTATTTTATCGTGATCAATTTGTGAGTTATTGTGCCGCGTCGCACTTCCGAAACGTCGTTTTAAAGAGAAGGCACGGCATAATATCTAAAATCCTACTAATACTTCTGAAATTGTTGTGAAACTAGTAGTTATACCCCGAATTGTTTGACTCCAATTTCAACCTTTGTATTATTATTGAAAATTGAAGAAATGTTGCCTTGTTTATATTATGTTGTTTAAGAAGTTTTTTTTATTATTCTAAAATACAGTTTTTATTTTTTTATTGATATGCAGTATGTACCTTGGTACTCGTATTTAAATTCTGACCACATCTCAGGATGGGCTAACGCCTGGTTGTTTACAACAATCATTTAACTTATTCGAAAATTCTGAAAAGTCACTTAAATGCCCCATCATTCTGTCCTTTTTAATAATCAGCTCAAAGAAATTGCTCGATCTTCCTTCTGATATAGTTTTCTCTGAAGAAAACAACCGTCAATTTTGATACCGTCCATTTACAGTCGATATTCAGTCGATTTAACATACAGAAGATTTAGTTGGATATACATACAGTCGAATTATTTGGACCAACAGTCGATATAATTGGATTAAAAGTCGTTTTAGTTGGATATACCATAGATTTTATTGGATATACAGTCGATTTGGTTGGATTTACAGTCCATTTAAAGTACAGAAGATTTAGTTGGAATTACAATCGAATTAGTTCGACCAACAGTCGATTTAATTAATAATAATAATAATAATAATTGGATAATTTATAGAGCGCCGTTTTTGTGAAAAATCACCTCAAGGGCGCTGTACAATTTATTCATAATTCTTAGGTTCTATCTAATTTTAATATTTACAAATGGATACAGAAACATACTTACCTGCAGGTCACTTCCGATAAACACTTTAATTAGAAAGTTTATGCTTGGAAAAGATACGGCTTTGCACGCGGAGGGTATTATATTTAAAACACTGGACATTGCATTGCTACCCCCATCACTATAAGAATTACATTTTAAAAGATTGGTGGCAAAAGTGGAGTTGATTATATCAAATTATGTATTTTAAAAGACTGGAGAGTTTAGGACTCTTTAGGGCTGGAGAATGTTACTGAAATGACCTTTAAAAACGCTTACAAATAGTATTTATTGTAAGTAATATTTACAGTGTCGCGGGCATTGAATGTGAAGGTGAAAGAATTTGAGTTTATGGATACGACTGTCTGAAAAGGTGGGTTTTAAGTTTAGCTCTAAATTCTGCCGAGTCTGTGATCGTTCTTAAGTCATGTGGCAGTCCATTCCAGGCTTTAGGTCCCGACACTCCGAAAGCGCGCTCACCGAACTGTAAATTGTAAATTGTATGTAAAGTCGATTTAGTTGGACATACAATAGATTTATTTGGAATATACAGTAAATTTAGTTGGATTTGCAGGCTGTTTGTTTCGGCCCCATGAATGTCGCTAAGTCGCGTGTTACAAGTTGCAAGTAGCAATGCGATAGTACTAAAAGTCCAGTTATTGGTCCAATTAACTTGGCTGTACCCGGGCAGACTGGTTGACTTGACTGGCAAATATAAACCAAGGCCCAGGAATGAATCTACGGGTACAACAACAAACAAACACAGTTTAGGATTTATTGACTTGTGTCTTTGACACATTATTTAATTAAACAAACACTTTGTTTTAAACCGATGCATCATGTAAAATTTGGGATCAGGCCGCTAACAATAACATTCCTTATTTAGATGGCGATAAGGTTTAAATTCCAAATTTTCCATTTATTAAAAAAATAACATCCCCAAAAAGTTTTATTCTATTTTATTTTGAGAAGTTCAGGCACAAATATTTAAGTGTTTCTAAAAAAAGTTTAAAAAAAAATAAATCTTACACATTATACAATTAAACCATAACCGAAAGGGGGTTCGTAAGTATTAGATTTTGAACTTTAAAGCAGTTTTTGTAGGCCTGATACTTTATTTTTTCTGGGTTTAAAAAATACTATATAAAAAGTACCTGATTGTTTCAAAGCCAAATATGTTTTTAATAATAAATAAGTATCTAAAATATGTCTGAGTGATCTAATTTTCCAACCAAAAAAACACCGCCGCCCCGGTAACCATTTATTGGATAACCAACACCTCTGCCATAGGTTACCCCAAGTGTTTCGCTACGTTTTATGACTTAGTAGGGGTGCTCGGGTTCATGGGGTGAAATTTGTCAAGGTATTGGCGGCAGATGTGTCTGCCCACTTGCTGTGTGGGGGCCGGATCGAGAGAGACTGGTTCAGGAGGTCTTTTGACCTCCAGCCAGAATTCCTCGACCCATTGAAGGGATGGATTCATAAGTCCGTCACTCCTGGACACACTGACCTCCATATTCCTACCTATCCCTCATACCCATTTCCTTCCCAGAACTTTCTCTTTTTCCTTTCCTTAAAAAAACCCTCCACACAGCATCCCCTAAGATGATACAAGCCCCGAGGGAAATTGTTTTCCTCAGAGCTTCCTGTGTGGAGCTAATGTAAAAAAAACACAATTTTGCATTACATTACCGATTTTTGAAAGGGCTTTCAAAATTATATCAGTCTCCATAATTTAATAGCGTCTTCTATGACAGATCGGGTAGACTCTTAGCCAATTTGAGAGTGTCATACTTTTATCGTTCGAGATATTATTCTTGATCGAAATTTGAGAATCGCTACCCGGAGCGTAATAATTCGTTGCACCGTCATTTCTCTAATCAGATATCTCCAGTCCATTCGACTCTAATCACGCGTGCTCTGCAATTTGAGTTATTCGATCGTCGGTCTTTAATATTATGTGCATACTCGTTTAAAAAAACGGATCATTTACAGTTTGTTGTCCATTGAGTCTGCCTCGGTTTTGTAACAGTTCCAGTAACGAGTGGTTTAAGTTGTAACAGTCTCTCCCTTTTTCACATAAACATACGCGTGTAAGAGAAGGAGAGGTTTGAACGGAGCTATCGGTAGCAAGTAGTTAAGTTACTACTGGTTGTCGAGTTACCATAATAATAGTACGTGGCCGAGTTTTCTTGACAAATTATTTCAGAACGGTGAATTTACACTCGTTTTGTTTTTATTCTTTTTTTTAAACGATAGTAAAACAGATCAGAGCGGCTCTCTTAGATCTGTTGATCCGGGTCTTGAAGTCGATAGGACGTGATGGATGGAATGTTAGTGATCAAGTGTTTTTTTTTTGTGAATACCGCACAAGAGTCCCGGATTTTTTTTGTTTACATTAGCGGAGACACAGGGAAATAACTAACTTCTGAGGAAAATAATTCCCCTACCCTAATGGCATACGTTATCTTTGGGGATGCTGTGTGGAGGGTTTTTTTAGGAAAGGAAGGAGAGGATGTTCTGGGAAGAAAAAAGTTGTGTCAGGAGGGACGCATACGTGAATCTATCCCCCAAGCCAATGTTCCGAAAGAGTCCTGCTGGAGAGGTCGAAAGGCCTCCCTCAGCCGGTCTATTCCGATCCGGCCTGCCACGCAGTAGTTAGGCGGATGAATCCGCCGCCAGGACCTATGCAAACCCAACCCTATGAACCCGGGCACTCTTATTAAGTTACCAAACGTAGCGAAGGAGACCTATCACAGAGGTGTTGGTAATCCAATAAATGGGTCTCGTGGCGGCGGCGGTACCCATACTGGCCTCCGAAAATAAATGTCTGTTCCTAAACGTCCGGAGCCAGTGCCAGACTATGGCATCCCCATTTGGGGTAGGTATATTTATATATTTATATTATCAGGCTGAAGGTAGTGGGGAGGGGGGGAGATGGGGATGAGAAATGTTGAAGTACCAGACTATTCAGATCTGTTCACCACAAAACGCGGCTAAATCCATTTCAAGCAACATTTCGATTCAGAATTAGGTATTGATCTTTCACCAGGGCGATACTGAGAGTATATTCCACTCTGTGTCGTCATTAGCGAGCCATTTTCGGTGACAGGACCAAAACATTCCTCAAGCTGCCGTTGCCTCACTTTACATGCCGAACTTCTGCATTCAAAAATCGAACACGCCATTCGAATTTCAAACAGTCGTGTTCCAAATTTGAAAATCGCAGGTTGTTGCAAATCGTACGAATTTGGCGCCCAGTGACAACACCACGCATGCTCAATTAATATTGCCAGCATTGTCATAATTAAACAATTTATTATTATGTTCCTGGTACCTACTTACCTTATTATAAAATTAATTTGATGCTTACCTAATTTAATATTGTTAAATTTACATTTTAACACTAATTTGATCTGATCCAAAATTATTTCAACCCTATGTTTTTTGTGGCTTCAGAAAACATATTTACGTTTTATGGTTACGATATACATACATAATATACAGGTTTTAAGGTCCTGTAGTAAGCGCTCAAAAAGAAGAAGGGGAGATATGTAAATACGAATGTTATATTTGACGGCCGGCGTGGTCTAGCGGTAAGGCTCTTGACTCGCAACCCGAAGGTCGCGTAATTTGTGTTATTTCACAATGAATTCATTTAAAATAATATTCAGTATATTTGCGGCACGTTCCAGAGTGGGCGATACTCTCAGTATCGCCCTGGCGTAAGACCACCATTCAGAATTGAAACGCTGCTTGAAATGGCTTTTAGCGTTATTTGGTGACCAGATCTGAATAGCCAGGTACTTCCCCACCCTCCTCTTCTCCATCTCCTTTCCCTATCTACTACCTTCAGCCTCACAACATACTCCAATTGGGGATGCCATAGTCCCACTGGCTCCAGACGGGAACAGTTGGAACTCTTGTGAGGTGTTCATATGAAGAATATAAAAAAAATAGGGATAATTAAGCGAAAATTCTGATAATGTTTATTAAAACATGACTCGTTTATAATAGAACAAAAATTTTGTGAGAAATCTCTTAAATACTCTTATTTTAAAAATATATAACTTGTAAAGTAACAGAAAAAAACGTGCTTATAGTTGCCCGGGCATTATGTGTTTTTCGAAATCGGATGTAGATAGACAATATTTTTCCTCTCATTTTGAACATAATTTTCCTTATGAGAGGCTCGCCACAGAAGTATCAAAATTCTGCTTTAAAAGGAGGATGTGGTTGTTTTTCTAAATCTCATATGTTCTCCTTGTTTGGAAAGTCAAGTGTGCAAAATTTTATCAATCTCGATACGATGTACCACGAAAAGAGCACTCCTATCCCGGTGAGACTGGTATACCGGAAATATGGGAAGGAGGTTGGAGTTTAATCGACCGGTGTACATGGCAGCCTAATAAGCCAATATTGAATTTTTTTATGAGCAGGAATAAAGAAATTGATAGAACATTGCTTTTTGTTCCTCTTGTTTTAAAGGTCAAGTGTGCAAAATTTCATCAATCTTAGAAAAAACCTGATTTGTATAAAAAACAAAAACCACCCACATATACTCTTCTTTATATTTTTATTTATAGATGTATTTACATTTTATAAATGAAGCATAATTTGAATCAAAATCATTTCTAGTTAGTACCTACCTACCCCAAGTTCATTGGCATCATTGTCATTCATACTGAGAAGCGTCTCGTCTCTTCATTATAATTTATTGCATATGCAATGATATGTTTCCAAGAATTATTTTAACTAAAAATAGTACATAGAGTATTTGTAGGTACTCAGCATTGTTAAATAACAATACTTGTTATTATTTAATCCCTGACTTTGTCGGCTTTATTTTAAGGACAACATCCCGGTGTGCGCAAATAAATTGTATTTAATAATCCATTTGTCATCAGCTCAATTACGAGGAAATCTGGCGTAGTTTTGTCCATATAAACGTATTCCTCTATTTTCTCTCTGGATTTTGACACTAGTGCATATATTTTTTAAGACGACAATATACCCTAAAATATATTCACAATCTTAACGACGTAAGTAAAGAAGCCGTGTATACAAATTGCGACTCGCGACCCTATGTTGGACGGACCTACTGTCGAATTTGTTCTGTCAAAGAAAAGAAGAAGAAGACAAATAATGTGGGAATCTTAACAACGTAAGTGAATAAAGCGTGTAAACAAATATGCGCCCGCGGCACAGCGTTTTGGACGGACGTGCAGACGAATTCACCCTAGCAGGTCTGGAGATTCGACCTTTCCGCCGCGTTCATTTTAATTAATTGATACGAACGTGTTACAAATATTTAAATAATCCATCGTCTAGAAAAATAAAATCTGGTGCTTAGCGCTAACTTTATAGTTGAAAACCGGATTATAAAGATTTAAAATCGTTGTACGTAAAATATATTAATGGGCATGGAAATAAAGATGATAATTCAATTACAAAGTCGTCGGAAATGATTAAAATGTGAGTTTTGAGGAAACAAAAATTATTAGGGTTGTTTACCGCGTTAATGTAATATATATATCTATGCTCGTATCGACCACTAGCCTGGCGGTACTTTTGCTTTTTTTGATAAATTACTCCTTATAGGAGTTAAAACCCTCCGAAAATCGTTAAATTTGCCTGGTAAACAGTGACAGTTTGGTAAAATACCTATTATTCACATTTCTCGGCGACCGTGTTTCCTCTTAATAAATGAAAAATAATATTGTACATGTTCCAGAGTGGTAGATACTCTCAGTATCGCCCTGGTGAAAGACCACCATTCGTTATTGGAACGTTGCTTGAAACGGCATTTGCTGTGTTTGGTGACCATATTTGAACAGCTAGGTACCTCTTCCTTTTCCTCTTATTCTTCTCACCCCCAGGATCAAAACATGAACGCATTTAGGGAAACCATAGTCCCACTGGCTCCAGATGGTTTTGAACAGCATCATATAAAAAGCAGACTTTCCTATACATATATCGGTATATCATCATACAAGATCCACATTTCTTCTTCTTTTCTAGATTGATTTATTGGTTTTGTAACGTAAGTAATTATCATAATACAAATATTATGCATTCGTTAGTAATAGTTTTTGCAACGTTTTTATCGCCCATTTATCTATGTTCAATCAAAGTGGGCTAATCGTGTTCCGTATGCGATTTCAACTAGACCAATATTACATAATAAATCGTTTGTTTATTTATTTTTGTTTCCGTGTGTTGGAGAGAGCGTGTAATATCCCCTCCCCAGGAAGCATACGGTTTGCTATTTTTTTTTCTTAAGATTTTACGCTAGGATGCAGTTAACTCAAGTGGTGTTAGTTAATACTAGACCGTAGTTAATGTTCCAACGTAAAGCGACGTCCCGTTCGTAAAGACAATAGACCGTAGTTAACATTCCAATGCAAAGCGGCGTCCCATCTGTAGGAACAAATGACGTATTTAACATTCCAACGTAAAGCGCAGTCCCTTCTGTAGGGATGAAAGACCATATTAAGCTAAGTAGAGTAGTTAATATTCCAACGTAAAACGCCGTCCCATCCGTAGGGACAAAAGACCATAGTTAACATTCCAACGCAAAGCGGCGTTCCATTTGTATGGACAAAAAGCCGTAGTTCACATTCCAACGCAATGCTGCGTCCCATCTTAAGGGATCTTCGACCAAGACTTGGTCGATGCTAGGGATGAAAGACCATAGTTAAGTTGAGTAGTTTGCATTCCAACGTAAAGCGTCTTCCCATTCGTAGGGATGAACGACCGTAGTTAACATTCCAACTTAAAGCGGCGTGCCATACGTAAAGACTTTTCAACACAGAACACCATAATTGAAGAAACTTTCGTGTATAGAATCATTTAGTATTTGATGCAGTTAATTAATAACACTTCAACGCAGATCAATATTTAGATGTTTCATCCTTAAGAATCACTCTCTTTCCCTTAAAAAGGCTTCAAATTTTTTAAGATTTTACGGTATATAATATGTCGCAGTTAACATTTAAACATAGAGTGGTTTTCAACACAGAACAGTTTACTATCTTCAGACAGTCTCTTTCTCATAAAATTGTCTAGTATTTAAAGATTTCACATAAGTTGGCAGTTAACATTTCAACGCAGCGTGGTGTACCATCCATAGGAAACCCTGTCACAGTTAAAATTTTAAAATAAGTACCATATACCATCCTTGGGAACACCTTTTCCCACAATACGAGTTTTAAAGCTTCCAACTTCCAACGCCACAAGATGCAATACAATATTATATATTCTTTAAATTGACTGCTCTCCGAAGGCAGCCGAATCAACAGATGCGTAACCACAACTTAACTGTGACAATGAACCTGTCATGGTTATATTGTCTCTCGTCTCAATCTTGGCACGCCTGACTGCCTGAACGCCTGGCTACTTGACTGCCTGTGTCTGATTGTGCCTGACTCATTTCACCATGCACATTCGTGGCCGCATATTATTATTATGACCGCTTTACATGCCGAGGCGTATCACTTGTCCGCTGTGGGTACCAGTATGATATATTTCATTATGGATCGTTGCAGGTTGAATGATGACTCTGTTATTATTGGGCCATTTAGTACCTACTCAAATTTCGAATGTAGGTGGATTTTTACGTATGAATCATTTGGCGAGTTAAATATAGAAAACTGGATAAACTGGTGAGGATTTTTATTATGCATTCTTATCCGTATTTGGATTCGTGACCTGTTTGCACCCATAACATTGTATGTACTAGTCCCAGGGAGAGATCGTGTGCACGTATGCATCGTGCATATCGTTTGCATCGACGATCGTCCTAAAAGCCGTTCACGAAAATCTTTCTTCTCACAAATCTTGTTTGAAAATAACAAAAAAACAGAAGAAACATGAATGTCGTATATCGGCCCGATATATTTTTTGCCCGAAAAGTGCTTGTATGAGGGAACCTTGTTAACTGATTATAGAATCTCATGCGAATTCTTGCGGGAAAAAAATTTGTAACCAACACAGCCACCATCTTAAATCAGAACACTAAAACAAACAAGATCGAGTTAAAACAGGACTTCGCTTAGTTCATTAAATTATAATTAAGCATTATAGTATTCGTAATTAGCAAGCAAGTTGAAGAAGCACCGATGCGCGCTAGGCATAATGTATTAAACAGAAATCTGTACAAGTGCTTAGTAATACCAGTTGCATGTGCTTAGCGAGACTCCACTGATGCCAGGAGCCAGAATTTCCAAGAACAACTAACAATCGCCCATGTTTAGTAGCTTTGCTATGGCCGACTTAGATCTGTACAATGCATACCCAGTAATCAGCATTGATGCGAAAATAAATTAACAATTGAATAATATAATAGATGGTTTTCAGTCAGTTTTCTATACTCTATACAATCCTACACCATTTGACTGATATAAATCCAATTTTGTTGAGTTGAAAAGTTACCTCGAATCCTTATACCCCCGAAATCTCCGCCTCTCCCTCTCTGGAACAAAACTCTGGTCTAGTATATAATTATTTTTACAAGATTCTTGATTTTGTTTTAGATTTTTCGTTGGTTTTTCTAGAATTTCTTTTATTTATTATATCTTCAGTATCTACATTTTTAAATAACCACTTTAACAGTTTGTATGTGATTACTTCACAAAATGGTATACCTACTCAAATATTGGGTAACGTTATGATCTGTATAAACAAGAAAAAAGAATGGAAACGAAGCATGGCGGTGTTTCGCACCGTTTGCGGTTGCTTCGTTCCTATTCGTGGTTCGCCTCATAGTTTTTTTTGTATGTGATTACTGCACAAAATGGTATACCTACTAAAATATTGGGTAATGTTATGCTCTGTATAAACAAGATAACAGAATGGAAACGAAGCATGGTGGTGTTTCACACCGTTTGCGGTTGCTTCGTTCCTATCCCGTCGTGGTTCGTCTCACGGTTTTTTTTCTCCCTTTTATACGCAACATTACATGTGAGACTGTGGTGTTCTGTCGTTTTCTCTGGTGAACAATACATGATGATGATGATCGGGAGTTTCAATGATACTCCTCTGTTTTTTATCGTCTTATTTACTATGAATACTTAACTGGACTTAACAGTCCGTTCTAAATGATTCTCTGATTTGTTCTGCGATAGAGGAATTGATCACTGAAGATGCCCACCTGTCGATAGGATATCATCGGCTATCTTCATAACCGTTCGGGTCTAATACAGTTGACTCTCTCATATAGTACAACTTTACTGACCTCTGTTGAAACTCATCAAAACTGCATATAACTACCTTTACTAACGACATCTGAAAGACATTGAAACTACAAACACAATGCGAAATCTATGGGAAAATGACATTGAGGAAAGAGAAAAACTGGGAGAACCTGATTATTCAGATATATTTACTGTGGTCTTCAGCAGGGCATTTCTAAAAGTATCTTCCAACTGCCTATCTTATCCGCGCAATCAATTTCATCGCTGTTATAGACATTGTAGTTACAAGTGCAATAAAAACAGCTACATTCGTTGATTTACCTACTAGATTATTTTGTGAAGTTTTGGTAATTAGTCAATGGGAAAATGACTAATTTCAACGCCGGTAATTGTTGTAGTCGAGTTAATTACTGCTAAAAATACATCTCAATAATAATTACTCTCCGCTCTGACAGAATACAGAATGCCCATTATTTAGTGTTCCGGTCTAACTTAGTATTTAGCTGTTAGAGGGTTTATTTACAGATTGGTCCTGAGACGAGATGCTCTGATGGATCAACGTTTCCGCTGCGAGATAATCGCCTTTTCAGCATCAATTAACTCAGAGGTGACTTTGCCAGTGATTTATTTAACATTGTCATTGTTTAAGTTAGTACCCAAGTTTTTATTTATTTATTTGTACACCACGGTGGAACTATTCTCTATGGTCACTCTTAGGAATGTTTTTGGGGCGTAAGGATGAGAAGATTTCGATAGAACCTAAATGAAAAATTAGATCAGTTCATCACTACTTCGGAATTCATTTAGTAAAAAATACGATATGGTTTAACAAAACGTACTCGGTTGACCTTTGTTTCATGAAAACGGGTCGTTTCTACGACTTAGGTCGATTGTGGAACGATTTGCCGGCGTATGTGTTTCCTTCCTCCTACAACGCTCATTCCTTTCTCTCCACACAGCATATTTAAAGATGACTTGGGCCCTTAGGGAAATTGTATGGAGTTAATATAAAAAACAAATAACAATTACCGGAAACCTTTTGAAGTGAAAACTTCTTTACACCGTTGTGATTTGAAACTCGATGAAACGAAAAATAACGACTCTAAAAAGAGTCAAACATATACATCTATAGGATTTAGTCTGCGAGAGAATAAGATAGTATAATTCGGTCTCCTATTTGTGCGGTGCTTCGTAGTCTTTCCACTCTTGTTTACTTTAGTTTTCTGAAGATTTCTCTTGTACCGCGTGTTAAATGTATACTCTGATTTTTTTAATTATATCGACGTTGGAAAGGAAAAATGCCTAAAGCGCCGTACAGCTGGATGGCGCTTCAGTCACTTTTCCTTTCCAGATGCATGGCGCTTAAGCCATTTTTCCTTTCCACCTTCGATATACGGTTTTTTTTAACGTGAAAACGTTTTTTAAATGCTCCCACACTCCTTTGAAAATGCTTTGGTTCCGCCAAAGTTAGCCATGAAACGCTTTAGTTGTCGCCAAATTTCTAAGTATATATCGTGGCCCAAGGGTTGTGGCGCCAAATATATTTAAAAAATAAATCATTTTCTGTTGTTTTTCATCAGCGAGTGGATTGAGGGGGTCAGATAAAGAGCCTCGAAATTAACTTTGCGTGACCAAAGAATCTATTGTAACTCTCCAACGAAAAGGAATACATGCGTTATTCGTACATCGTCGTGTAGATCTTGAGGTTCTCTTAAAAGTAAACTAATCAGAAAAACATACATTATGCCCAGTGATGAACGAAAGACATTTTCATACAAAAAAGTAACATTGTATGTATAATGTATCACTGATCTAGAGACATTGTCGTCTTGAAGCGAACACAATAAGTGTACAATTAAAATAGATTTCCTGTGTCGTTACGTCCTATTTATAGGCACATAATAATGAGATAGCTTCAACGATGATTGACGCGTTCAAACAACTCTGACATTTCACCTTGTTCAGAACACATAAAGGGAGAGTGGCAACAAATAGATAACAATTATTATGCTGTCAATTTTACTAAGTTATTTATTATTTAATGTAATAATAAGCACAAATATCTCATTAATTGCTGTTATAGTAATCATGTGTCATATTACCCTATAATATTATCTTTTAGCTTGGGTACAAGCTAAACATGATCAACGTAAAATATGTTAATGTAATGTTAAAACATACATAGTAGGTAACTTTCTAAGTACAATTTTTGTAATGTTCCAAAAACGAGTTGTATTTATATCATGATATGATATAATTAAACAACATAATTCCGGTTATTTCTATACAGGGTGTTAAGGGAGTACTGGACAAAGAAGTGATTCCTGACATTATTTGGAGTAAAAAGTGGATATAAAATTTTCGTATTTTTTTTTAAATTTCAGCTTAAGGGGGTCGTCTAGTGTGAAGGCCGTTTTTTAATGCTTATTTGGGGATTTTTTTTTTTTGAAAACCATTACAATCAAATATTTTATAAATTGTTTGTCATTTTCATTAAAATTCAAACAAATTTTGTGAATTTTTTGAAGTCATTATACATATAGAATTTAGTCGGAGATACACTGCCCAACAGGAACACATTATATAAAAAGAGGCGCTCCACTGCTGTTATGATTCTGGCCGTTCTGCTCAAATCAAATAATGCAATTTCAATTGTAAGACTTGAGGCTCTACGTGGAACTAAAATGAAGTCAGAATTCCCAGAAAAAAAATTATTACGCTTTAGAAAAAAAAAATATCCTATTTTTTCGGGGGTCTATATGTATAGCTGATTAAAAAAAACTAACGAAGCAATCCTTAATATTTTAGTTCAATTTGTAGTTATATATGTACTAAAGATGCTGTAAAAATTTGAACAGAATCAATCAAATAGTTTTTGAGATATCATGGTAGCAGTTTGAATCGTGATCAGATAACGTGTTTTGAGAAAAACGCTTTTGAAAGTTGTTGTAACTTTTCTACGGCTTCAAAATACTTTTATCCTGACACACTAGACGACCCCCTTAAAACATAAAAAAATCAATATGTATTGTACAGTTAGACTTTGGGTGAGGGTTTGTTTGGTTACTCGGCTGAGTGACCTGTGATGACATGTGGAAGATTTTTTTATCGTTATGCTCTATTTGGGGGAAAAAAACGTCCAGTGACTTTTTTCATGTTTTTTTTTCGTCTTAAAATACAATAAATTAGTAGGTATTGGACAGGCAGGTTTGGGTGAGGGTTTTGGCGATTACTCGGCTAAGTGACCAGTTAACCTGTGGAAGATTTTTTTTTTAATTTTGTTTAAAAAAAATTTTAAATAAAAAATCTTCAGAAAGTCTCCGGAGACCAAAGTTTTGTTTACATTTTTTACTTCAAATAAACTCAGGAATCTGTGGTTAAAGTCAAGTACGTATCTTACATGTCCTATCCAATAAATAGTTTCTGGGGCGGCGGTATAAAGGTAGTAATCATTTCAGTACAAAGGTAGTAATTTTTACTCATTTTTAATAACATGGACTTAAAATAAATTGGTTCTAATATCCGTTACTTCTGGGTGGTACATTTGACTTCAGGTACACACAAACGCATTAACAATGTAAGTTAAAGCGCTCGAATCGACTTAAATACGACGGGAAAAATAATGATAATGACATGTAGTGCTTTCACCTGCAACCGTGACCACTGCGCACTCACTGACTGTCCCTTCGGGGAATGTGTGTCACACTTTACATCGCTTACTCGCTGTTGCTAATGCGAGTTTCTGAGGCGCCATGGCGAACAATGATGTGAATTAAGGCCCTTTCCAGATGAGGCGTTCATGGCGGTTCCGCGACTTTTCATCGCGCAACAAAATATCCCCGACAAAATATCCTACGGACAAAACATCTCCTAACAAAATATCTACTAAAACCTAACCTAACCTAACAAAAATGGGAGAAAAATAATACAGACATTTTCGTTATATGTTTTTGGGATGTTATGCCGTGTTGCGCTACCTCCTTCTTTAGCCGACGTTTCGGACAGCGTTGCAGTGTCCATCATCAGTGCAGATCCGGCAGATCCGACAGATGTCCTATAAAGACAATAAATTATTGATCAAAAATAGTAAAATAGGTCAAAAATAGTATTGTTCTAAAATAGTAAAATGGGACAAAAATATTACAGACATACTGTAAAGTTAGGTTAGGTTAGGTTTTAGTAGATATTTTGTTGGAGGATGTTTTGTCGGGGATATTTTGTCGCGGGATGAAAACGCGCATTACCGTTTTAATGGCAGCGTGTTTCCAAACGAGCGTTTTAAGGCGATGTACAACTTTTATATATTTGTTTAAAAACTATTATCCAATAATAACACAGTATAAAGAATGTTATACGAACTGAAAAACAGTAGAAATGAACGACAAATTATCGGCTACACCTGATCAAATCAATGACTAATTGCACGAAAACGTACATCAGTAATATAATGATTTTTGAACAAGATTTAATGAAATAAATGATTCTTGCAATATCACAAGGTTTTCTAGTTTCAGTGTAAAATGTGAAGTTATAAAAGAAGAATAATCTCTTTATGTAGATGGCGATAAGGTTTAAATTCCTGCTAACTTCAGCCGCCTGTCTTGATTTGAGCAAGAAAAAACATCGCCAAAAAGTGTGTTTTATTTCATTTTGCGAAGTTCATGCTTAAATATTTTACGATCATTTTTTAAAGAACATTTTCCAAGTTATTTTTAAAAAACCATAACCGAAAAGGCTTCGTAAGTACGACATTCTGAAGTTTATAGCAAGTTTTTGGCCTAGTAGTTTTTTTTTCATCTGGGCTTATAAAAGGACTTGTCAAAAAATGCTCGATTATTTCAAAGGCCAAATTTTAGGCCATGTCTTCTACTCGCAGTTTTTGATGAAAGCATCTGAAATATTTCTAAGCGATCATATTTTTGATAATTGATTTCATTTTATGTTCTTAATAGAGTTACACTAAATAAAAATATCCTTCAGTACAACAATCATGTAAATACAAACTCGCTTATGTACTCCTCTAAACCACGCACGTATTGGATATTTTCAATAGAACCGAAAGAACTCAACTGTCATATTTTTGATAATTGATTTCATTTTATGTTCTTAATAAAGTTACGCTAAATTAAAATATCTTTCAGTACAACAATCATGTAAATACAAATTCGCTTGTGTACTCCTCTAAACCACGCACGTAGTAGATATTTTCAATAGAACCGAAAGAACTTTAAACAAGCTTTTCAATCATTTTTTTAAAACGGTTATTAGTCAGTTTTAAGTAAACCTTGATGAAGTAAGCATTGCTTACTAAAGGTGTGGGGTTTTTAAACAATACATGTTAAAACTCTTTGTTATTTTTTAATGAAAATGTTGCCACGAAATAAGTTTTGCTGTGATTGAAGATTTGAAGAAGTTATTAGTTTAAATTTTTGTTTCCAAAATTGTAATTTTTTTAATTAAAGTTTCTATTGAATTGTTATGCAATCCATTTTTAAGGTAAAAAGTTTTAAGGTATATGTACCGTAAATAAATAAACAACCACAAGTATTAAAAACTGCACAATCACAATGAGCTTACGGCGGCAACTTTTGCTAACGCACGTGAATCGCGTCATCTGAACACAGCCTTATCTGGACCGTTGCATTTATGTATAATACGTGCTGTGTGTTAGGTGCCTTTCCATTTTCACTTACAATTTTCTCCGCGGGAGGTCACTGGGTCATCCCCAGTACTTGGGTACTATTTACGCCGCATGTGAAATTAGCCGCGAGCTGCATTTTTGTATAAACAGTAATCAGCGAGCATTAATCAATTATGATTATTCCAATAATTAATTAAGCATTTTTTCTGCCGCATTAAAACCTGTTTAAAAAGTAAGTTTATTGTGGAATGTCGATAATGCGTTATTTATGAATGGATATTATTTACAAACAAAGATAATTTAAAAAAAAAAAAAAACAATTATTTGAGATAAGTAGAGAGAAAATGAATTCTACCCAATAGTGCTTGGAGTCCCACATTAGTTACCAATCTATGGATGTCGTGCCAGTTTTAGGGGGTTGTAATTTTATCGTTTTACTAGCTAGGGTACCCCGGCTTCGCTCAGGACACCATTCGAGTGTTCAGGAATGTTCCTTCAAGAGCATTAGCGAACCATCCAGAATGTTCTCGAAACTTTTAGATTCACCGACATTCTTCGTCACTCCTTCCAGAACTTTCTAGAGTTTTATCGAACCTTGTAGAACTTTCCGGAAGACTGTTTTTAAATTTCTAGAGAGCGAAAATTCCAGTCCTTATATCTTCAAAAGCACGCCCTTTAGGTAAAAACGGGTACTCTCATCCTGGAGGGGGATAGAGATCTACAACACCATATAACTCCCTTGATCGTACCGGGACTCGTTTCTGATTTTTTGCGGTCCGCACGTGTTTTTGGACTTTCTTTTATAATGTATAATATTTTTTTACAGATATAAAATAAATCTTTGCAAGTAACGAAACGACTAACTTGTATAATATTTGGATGAATTATTTACTTGCCAAGCGAATACAATCTATTTTTTTAATGCTAGGGACGTTTTTTTAACCCCTCAGGCTAATTTGTTCGCTTTTTGGAACAACTCAAATAGGTCTCATAAAATCGTTGTACCTCCCTTACTAGCATATAGAGAAATATTATTCAAAGCCAAGTATTCAAATCTTAAAGTTAACCACAAAAGAATTAAAATGTACCCCTTTATGAAACCAAAAATTCCGACTGCAATTTGAAAAAAGTACGAAAATTTATTAATTAAAATAAAACAATAACTTTGTAAACACCACTTTTATTTTTATACTTTATGCCGACCGGGTTTCGCTACAACCGTAGCTTCTTCAGGGCAGTACAATCTCTACTTGTACTGATTGTACTGCCCTGAAGAAGCTACGGTTGTAGCGAAACCCGGTCGGCATAAAGTATAAAAAATAAAAGTGGTGTTTACAAAGTTATTGTTTTATTTTAAATTATAATTCACTTTTTCACATAGGATCCAATAATACTAATGCAGCAAAAAACTCACCAATCTCTCGCGCAATCACATCTTATACACACTATGAAAAATTATTACACTTAGACATTTTCCACAACTCCTTGCAAACATACAAAACTAATTTACTAAATTTGTTGGCGTGATATAATTTATTTTAAAACTTCTTATTTACACTTATATTTTAATTAAACTAATTACTATTTGTGAGCATGTAATTCTTGTTCTAAAAATATATCTCTTTTATCTTCTACAATCTTCCTTTATATTATTCTTCTCATTCATTTTGGTTAAATTTTAAGAACTGTTCAAATCCCAGGCGAATAATTATTTATTTTTTTTTTTATTTATTTATTTATTGACGCCCTATTGGGCTTTAACATATAAAATACAAATAACATTTATAACAACAGTACATAACAAACTTAAAAAATATATTACAAAATATACAAATAAAGCATAAACTCAATAAAAAAAAATAGGAGTACATACATCTAAAGCTAATTCCACATGGATGACTTTAGAACTCGTAGGTACAACAATTCGTATACCTACGAACAACAAAAACATGAAAAAAATCAAAACACATTTATTTTTACTTAATTACTCATATTGGAAAAAGAACAATAAAATAAAACCATAAACAAAAGAAAATCGAAATAAAATAAAATTTACTCATTCATTATTTACATCTAAAAAGTGGTGGACTAATTTGGCTTTAAATGAATCGAAGTTTAAATTAAATATGTCAGCGACATCAGTCAGTTCATTACCCAACCTATGTATTCTTTCTACCGCAGAATTCGTAGCGAAGTTATTGTTGCAAAATAAAATATTCCGTCTAGTATATTTTGGAGGTATGTGTAAGGATAACAAGTTGATAGCGTCAGGGCAGTCCAACCTTGAATGAATAATTTTATACAATAAAAGGAGATCAAATATTTTTCGCCTTTCCGATAATTTCGATAAGTTAAGTTTACTGCGTAAACTGACATAATTGATTTCAATAATAGGAATACCAATTTTGAAATTAATAAAACGTAAAAATTTATTTTGAATTTTTTCAATTTGTAAACAATGAGAGTTGAAATGAGGACACCAAATACTTGAATTGTATTCAACCTGACTTCTAACCAAAGAAGTGTATAACAATTTAATGGTTTTTATGTTATTAAAGTCTTTAGCAATTCTGAGAATAAATCCAAGCATTTGTAATCCCTTACTGGTTATACTAATAATGTGATTCAAGAAGCGTAATTTAGAGTCAAAGATAACGCCAAGGTCGTTAAATTCATAGACTCTTTTTAGAGTGGCATTGTTAATTGTGTAGTCGAATAATAAAGGAGTTTTAGATCTATGGAAACTTATCGTTTGGCATTTGTTGATATTAAGATATAATTTGTTTACGATGCACCATTCATAAAGTTTATTTAAGTTCCTTTGTAGAGTTAAACAATCAGAAGAATTTTCGATAGATTTAAACAGCTTTAGATCGTCAGCGAATAGAAGAAAGTGAATATTATCGAAAATTAATGAAATTTCGTTAATAAATAGTAGGAAAAGAAATGGTCCTAGGTGGGAACCTTGGGGGACTCCACTTAAGGCAAAAAAAGTGTATGAAGTTGTGGAGTTAATTTTTACAGATAGTTTTCTATATGATAAGTAGCTCCTAATCCATTCGAGAAAGTTGCCGCTTATTCCCAAGTGTTCTAATTTTTCCATTAAAATGCGATGAGAAACAGAATCAAAGGCTTTGCTAAAATCAGTATAAATAGTATCAACTTGATAACCCTTGGACAGTGCATTAGAAATAAAATTTTCGTAAAGCAATAAGTTAGATGACGTAGATCTGCCTGGCATAAAACCATGTTGAAATATTGATATAAGTGGTTTAATTTGATGCATGATTTTACTTAATATAATCTTTTCAAAAAGTTTAGGTAGTGATGACATAATACATATGGGTCTATAATTTTCAATTTGACTTTTATCTCCTTTTTTAAAAATAGGTGTTATAAAGCTATTTTTCCAAATTTCAGGAAAACATCCTGTAGATAAAGATAAATTGAAAATTATAGTAATAGGAAGAGCTAGAACATGAACACAGTTTTTAAGTAATATTGAGGGAATCATATCTGGCCCCGAATTCGACCTGATATCCAGCTGTTTGATAAAAGTCACAACATCGTTTACTTCCACATGGATGTTATGCAAGTTGAGTGAGCTTTCGATAAATTGGGATTTATCAGATAAAATGTTGTCATTGTCTTCAACGTATACACTCTTAAAGAAATCTGCAAATAAATTTACAATGTCGTTTTTGTCATGACCCACCTTTTTCCCGTAAAACATTGTACCAGGAAAGTTAGAGTTATTTTTCCGAAAGGAGTTAGCATAATTCCAAAATTTATTAATATTTGTTAAAATAGAATTTTCAACATTGTTGGTGTATTTCTTAAAACATACTTTCGATTTCCTGGTGCAATTCTTACGCAAAACAGAGAATGCGATATAATTATCTAGCGTTCTATTTATTTTATAACGTTTGTGGGCAATTTTTTTATCGTATGTTAGATTAATTAGTTCAGAATCGAACCATTTAGGGAATTTAGAAGTGTAATATTTTTGTAGGGGAACAAAGTTATCGATTGCTTCATAAATTACATTGTAAAAATATTCTAAGGCCTCATTTAAATTTGTGCTTTTACAAGTGAGATCATGAGCCCAATTATTAGATGATAAAAATTCTATAATCTTTGGGTAATCCGCTTTTTCAAAATTACGTTTGACAATCGCGGGGTCAATTACCTTAACATAAGTATTGATGTAAGTGATTATTAGGGGTGGGTGGTATTTATCGATTGGAAGAATCATTTCATCAGAGGCATAAACATTAACACTAGAAGAATTTGTAAAAACGAGATCGAGAAGACGAGAATTGATGTTGTACACATGGTTTTTCTGATGCAAATTTAAAAAGTTGGACATTTCTATAATTTCATGGGAGCCATGATTGATGTTGTCCGGGCTCGAGGACGCAATATTCTCAATGTCCCATATAATATTTGGAAGGTTGTAGTCACCCATCAGAATAAATGTAGCATCAGGAAATTTTCTTCGCATAGTTTCAACTTCTAGGTGATGATCTTTATATGTTTGCAGGCCGGAGGACGGTGGAATATATGTGCAACCGATTATCAGTTTTTCTTTTTTTAAGGAAACCATTACAAACACTTGTTCAAGATGTTTGTGAAGGCATTTCAGTTTCCTTGAATTCAGTTTGGTTGATACTGACAATAGTACGCCGCCACCTCTTGTTTTATTGCCGGAATTTTGATATCTGTCGTTTCTGTAAATGAAATGATTAAAAAAACCCAGTTCTTGATCGTTTATATCAGCATTCAGCCATGTTTCAGTAAGGGCATAAATTTCGTAATTCATCGTTGGTATAGTAGATCTTAGGTCTTGAAGTTTCGTTCTCAGTCCTCTTACATTTTGATAGTATATTTTGAGTTTGTTGGTCAGTTTTTTGGATTTAATCTTACAATTGTTGGGTGATTATTGATATACTTGATTGTAATATCTTGCTCACCTGACGATTGCCTATTTTTTAGTTCGATTCTTAAATTATTTAAATAGTTCCTTTGAGCAACTGATTGGTCAGGGTACATGCGGATGTTATTCTTCAGCGAGTGTTTTTTGCTGAGTAGGATTTTCGGCCATTTAGACTCAGGGAACTCGACTTTTACACCCCTCGGTTTGTTATTATCCCTTTTACCGATTCTGTAAACTTTCAGGTCAAGAGAATTGGTAGAGTTGTCCAGGTCGAAGATGATTTTTTTAATGCTGGTTGTATCGTCTTTCATAACTTCAGTCTGAGTTATTGCTTCGCTTTCGGGAATGTTACAGATTATAATATTTTTTTCCCTTAAATTTTGGTCATTCATTTCAGCAATAATCTCACAGACATTATTTGGTTGCAAATTTGTAGTGGAAACAGCAGGAGGAATATTTTTGTACACTGATAATTCACCTTCTAGAGTAGCCATTCTTGCTGCCATTTGGCCTATGGACCCTAGGATATTATTAGTTTTGGGCATTATTTTTGCAATATGCTCCTTTGTGAATTTGTTATTGGGATCCATTACGATATTAGTTAGTGCATTAATTGCGTCTTGTGCTAGAGATATGTATGTCTGCGCATCCATAGTTACTTCAAATTTAGTTATGTAAATAAAAATTAAATAGAAGGTTGAACTCCCCTGATTACTGGTTAGCTGTCTGGAATAACGTTCGCTTCCAAGTAGTAGTGAGTAAGTAACAGTACTTCAGTCACTAGGCGTGCGGAAATGCAGGTTACCTGCCTTTGGTGTAACAATAATATTTAATACTGGATTAGTGTAAAGTTATTATTAATTGTTATTAAAACTACGGGCTTCTGACTTTTATTGTTGATGACACAAAGAAATGAGCAGATTCACAACTTTCGCACTGTAACACAATGGCACAGGAATAGTTTGTTTTTAAGCTTTATTTTGAATATTTTGTGGACAGAAATAATTCGTGACTGGTTTAGTTTACAGTTGTTGTTGTATGTGATTATAATTATAATATAATTAATAATAATTATAAATATTAATGATAATTATCCCAGATATTCTACGGACTTACGTAATAGGTACTATATCATGTAATAACTTCATTTAATATTCCTTATAACTTGTAAACTTATGTATTGTGTATATCCTAATAAACAAATAACAAATAAACAAAATAAACATCACAAAGTAACTGCTTCGTATGAACAAAAAGAAAATTTATTAATTTAAAAAAAATCATTTTTACCTGAAACGATATAAAAGTGAGGTGAGGATAACGTTTATAATACATAAGTTAGATAAAACGTAAGGTGTGCCATTTTTAAAACCTTTTAAAGTTTATCTTTAAAAATATATATATTAAAAAAATTACAAGGTTATTTCTAAGTATAAAATTTGAAAGCGTATTTCATTACCTTTCGAAATTACTTTTTAATTTTCGGATATGTTCACAAATATTCCATTTATTTGGATTTTAATGCAAATCGGAAATATTCTATCGAATTACTGACAGAATATGGTTGAGACCTGTGGGGTTAAGATTCAAAGTACCATAAAATCGTCGCAAGTGCTAGCAAATTCTCGGTGGATTCGCTGGCATTCCAAGGGTTAAATGAAATCAATGTCATCCGTAGCTAATGAATAGGTACCTACGTAAGAATCGCGTGTTTGATCAGATAAGCGGAAACCCGCCTATCCAAGCCCAGTCGGTGAAGTATGAACTGCTAGTAATACCTACATTAGATCTCGCCACACGAAACATTCATACTAATTATACATTCCGGATATAAACGCTTTCTTCTGCGTTGTTTTAATGTGTTCACTACCTATTTTAAGGTTGACCAAATATTTTTTTTGTTCAACCGAGAAAAAGTAAAAAGTTTATTGAAAAGAAGGAAAGCAACCTGAATCATTTATTTTAGGACTTTACATAGTTTTCTTCGGGATCAAATCTACATACAAATTTTCCTTATATTTGGAAAATCATCAGCTTAATTTTATAATTTTTGACATGAAAACTTCTTTAGAACCGTTGTGATTTGAAACTCGATGAAACGTAAAATAGCGACACTAAAAAAAGGAAAACACATTTATCTATAAGATTTAGCCTGCAAGAGAATGAGATAGTAGGTATATCGGTCTCCTCTTTGTGCAGTACTACGTAGCGTATCGGTCTCCTCTTTGTGTGGTGCTTCATAGCCTCCCCACTCTGGTCTACTTTAGTTTTCTGAAGGTTTCGCTTCTACCGTGTGTAGAAGCGAAACTTGCACACACTGTTTTCTTTTTACATAGCTCCACACAGGAGGCCCCTAGAAAAATTCAATTCAATTCAATTCATTCATTTTTAAAACATTACAAAATTAACATTTCAAGAGCTAAAGTATTCAGATTCAAACAGATTCAAGCAATTTATACATCAATGAAGCACAATCATACTAACAGCAACGAAGCTTGTCTGAATTGTGCTTCATTGATGTTAAACATAAAGATATTCGAAGTGATTCTATTTAACAACAAGACAGCTCTCCCGATTGGCATAACCAATGGCAAGTTAGTTCTGTAAGCCGGGAGATAAAACAGTATAATATGCTGCCGGTGACGGAGATAACCATCGGGAACATAGAAACAAATACATACCCTCAGCGCCTATGACATTTTTAGGGATGCTGTGTGGAGGGTATTTTTAAGGAAAGGAAAAAAGGGTGGGAATGAAAAAGGTATGTGGAGTGGTTAGAAATCCCTCGTATGTCAAGGAGAGACGGATGCGTGAATCCAACCTTCCCACTGCGTTTTAAGTCGATGGTCAACCAATCTCCCGATTCGGCCCGCCACGCATTAGATGCATCTGCCGCCAAGGCTTAGACAAACCCCTCCCCCATGAACCCGTGACCTTTGGCAGAGGTGTTGGTTATCCAATAAATGGTTCCCGCGGCGGCGGTACCCATTCCCTCCTCCTAAATTGAAAACTACTTTATTTAATACGTAATTTCACCCCGTTCCTCAGTTGAGGCCACCATTAAATCTCGGTCAAAACGGGACGTAAGGTAAATCTACTTATTTAATAAACAAATAGTATTGTTATCCATACCATAATAGTTGTTTTAGTTCTACTGTTGGCTAGGTACACCTGGTTTCGTAAATATTATAATTCTATCGGACAATTAAAATATTTAATTAAATGAAGACAATATTAGAGAAACTCAATCAAAATCTGAAGAGAGAAAAATCAGAAAAATATATTGGTTCCACTGGGACTCGAACCCAGATACCTTAAAATTCATGGCCAACTGCTCTACCGATTGAGCTATGGAACCCATTTCCAATTCGATCACTTTTAACTGTATCATGCTTCGACTAAGAACTACCAACACTATCTTCATTTTTCTTAACGCGTATATTATTTAGTTCGGGTTGAATCATGCAATCATATATAAAGATAGCAGCCAATAATATGCGCGTTAAGAAAAATGAAGATAGTGTTGGTAGTTCTTAGTCGAAGTGTGATACAGTTAAAAGTGATCGAATTGGAAATGGGTTCCATAGCTCAATCGGTAGAGCAGTTGGCCATGAATTCTAAGGTATCTGGGTTCGAGTCCCAGTGGAACCAATATCTTTTTTCTGATTTTTCTCTCTTCAGATTTTGATTGAGTTTCGCTAATATTGTCTTCATTTAATTAAATATTATAATTTGAGTTTTTACTCATAAAAGTTAAAAATAAAAACATTTAAATATTTTCATCGCTACACCTTGCGTATGGATGTTTGTTATTTGTTCGCTGAAGCATTCATATCGTAGGCATTCATCGGAGAATATTTATAAAATATTATTGCATGCAGTTGGCAATGCTTTTTTAGAAGTAGTAGATGTGTTCAACTGCATGGAATATAGTTACAGACTATAATAACATACCTCAATAATGATAATCATGTTAGCATAATACCCAAAGATATTGAAGTTAGCATAATACCCAAAGATATTAGTGATGTGCTATCCGCGGTTTTTGCTAAGTGGGACTGTGTTTCCTGGCGTCGTCGATATTGTTAGCCAATACTACTACACACCTTCAAAAAATCAACTAAATGAACGAATTCTTTCCGTATTCAAACTATTCCCGTAGCTAGTAGTCCGTAGGCGGTCGGGCGGACATATTAGCATATCTCACTTCAGTTTTTAAAAACATTCACTTCAGATTTTAAAAATGAAACGTAAATTGAATGCAAGAGTTCTAGAGTTCATTGAACCGGAGTTACAAACAGATAGAGTCACAGCCGAAATTAGTATTTTTATTGATATCCAGGGTTCAAAGTGTTCAAACCCTGGGTTTCAGCAGTTCACAGCATCAGAGCTTTTTCCGCATGGTTCTGTTGGGATAGTGCCTATCATTACTCGTACCTAATTAATTTTTATATAATAATTTTCGGTGACGAGGCATGAAGTTAGTAAAAAAAACTCACTATCTCTCTGATATTGGCAAATAAATTATGCATTATTTGTAATTTATTTTGCAATAACAGCAAAACTGAATAATTCATTGAGCTGATTGAATTGGTGTTAATTTCAACAATTTAATAATTTTTATTACGAAAATGAATATAACCAAATTTAATTGAATGCAGATGTTAAAAACGCAATTAGTTTTATTATTTTTGCTAAGTGAAAGTGATCGTGATGAATAAGTGAAAAACGCCCGCAGTTTATAAAAAATACTTTATGGTTTTACCACATCGTTTATGTATCCTCTCTTAATAATATTATTTGGCCACCATTTAGAATCATGATTTCCTAAATATTTAATGTAATGACATACGTTGACGAAGGCCTAAATTCGTTAAAAAATGTCTAGGCCTTTTTATTGTCATTAATTATCGCTATAAGTTTAGTTTGTTTACTCGAATCGAATTGAATTGTCTGACCTATAAAATTATTTAATTTAATTTTGTGTGTGTGTTTTTTATAAATAGTTGCTAATAATTGTGAGAAATGTAAAACTATGTGAAGTTACTATTTGATATGGACTAGAACATAAGAACATGCCCCAAGCGACAGTGAAAAGTGTTCTGCAACAGCAGCAGGGTGCGACAACTCCAAGAGTTCCTCTCAGTGGCATGCAGAAGTTCTATAAAAACTTTAGTGTCAGCAACCAGGACTCTCCCGGGCACCAGAAGAAGTCCCGGGGTTTCTCGGCGCTGAAAAAAAAGGCGGAAAAGATTCCAGACCCAACAGAAGACGGAGGGTTGACTATCAAAATCAACCAAAGCGCTGTACAGAAGTTTCTTTCACACATCAGCGTGGTTCACGTGGCTGCCAAAGAAAAAGCCCACAAGATCGTTAAGAAAGATAAAGATTACGATAAGCACATTTATGAGAACATCGAGCTCAAAGATAAGCATGAGGCAACCAAACTCCCAGGAAAGAAAGTCTCGCGAAATTCCGTCAGTTTGGACCGCCCCGATGGGAAAAACGTTCTAATCATCAAAGTGGAAGACAATCGTGAAAAGATCGTCAAAACGGGCGGTAGTCTCAGTGCGCAGAACGACGCGAAGTTGTCTAAAGCCTTGGAAACCTTCGATAAAATCCTCTCAGAGTTCTCAAGTTCCCCGGGGAACAGCATCCCGTTTGTTCCGCCCAAGTTACAAAAAGCCAAAACCTGCAGTATCATAGAATCGCGATGCATTCTGAAGAAATCTATTTCTGATTCCAAATCGTTTAAAGACAGTGATAGTGATTCTGGGCATAGACCCCTTGACAAAACCAAGAGTTTGTGGAATTTAAACGACATGGAGGAGATGCAACTCAACTCGAAGATTCCCACCTTTGCGCCATTCCCTACAAGCGCATTGCTGGGCAAGAATTCCAGTAAATACAATACGTACACAATATCTGCTAAAGGTGTGGAAAAGGCCGAGTCGGTTGACGACAGTGCTGCGAAAATGCACGATCTTGCCAAACTAGATGTGAAAACCAGAATCTTAAAGAAAACCTTGTCAAACTTGCCGGTTTCCCCTGTGATTCCAGCTACTGGAAAATCAAAAAAATCTGAACGGAGAGTCAGCGATCCACATAAAAAATCTAAGACTCCGCGACCCAATGGAAATATTGCCAAACCCGCCTCCTTAGTTAAGTCTAAAACCAGTGATAATATAGACTTAACAAGAGCTAAAGTACACAAGGCAAAGAGTGTCTGCGATTTAAACAAGGCCCCTCTTTCCAACAAACCGCTCTCAAAAACGAAGTCCAGCACCTCTCTCAGTGGATCTTCAAGCAAGATACCAGTAGTCAGAGGTCAGGCTGCTCCCCAGAGCAGGTTCTCTTCTACTAGAGCTCTTTTCATTTCCCCTCCTGGTGATCTAACTTCGGTAGATCACTCCAAGGATAGTGGAAGCGGAAAGACGCCCAAACCAACGCAGGAAGAGATTGGCCACAAGTCAGTTAAAAAAACTGCTCCAGATACCAAATCTAAATCTGCTGACAAAAAAGGCAACGTCAACTTGATTCACAGAAACTCGAATGAATTTAACGAAATTTACAAAGTACGCGCACGAATACAGCAGAAAAAACAGGTCAATCCTGCAGTCACCGCTGTTGAAAAGAAGTTGCTAAAAAATGAGTCGGTGATTGAAGATTCACCGCTTTCTCCTGTCAAGAGCATCATCAGTAAAATAGAAATGCAACGTGTGAAAGAGTCGAGGCCAGAAATCGTGCAGCTCTCCAACAACAAGATCCTTCAACCATTGCAGAATAACAATTTGCCGTGTGTTACAAACGTCAATTTGAACAGCAACCTCATTTTGCCCTCGAAAAGGAAAGTGAAAACTGCTGAACTAAAAACTGCCCGGAGTCGTGATGACCCTCAAGTGGAACTTGATCATTTCAACAATGAAAATATCATCAATAAGCCTTTGGCTTCAAGTTCTGAAGATAAGACGTATGAAGGACATTCAGACTGCAGTGACGATTCTGGTCATGTGTCCAATGAAAGCGAACCATTGCTGGACAAGTCGCCAGAGTATGGAGAGAAATTCGATTTTAAAATAATGGAAGAAAATATGAGATTGAGCGAAGATGCGAAGTTGGTGAAGAAATCTGAGGTTTCTAAACACGTTGCTGGCGATGGTGGCGGTAAAGAAAGCAATGAGAAAACGTCTGGGAACAAACCAGATCTGATACCCGATGTGATGGTGCAAGTGGAAGGTATGAAGAAGTCGGTGATGTGTCAAGTGCTTCCGTATAAAGTGGGAGATAAGCCTTTCTGCGTGGTTCCGGTGCCGGCGGAGAGGCGACTGCAGACTAACAAGAATCCAGAAACAAAGGTATTGTTTTATTATGTATTTTTTTTACAAAAAGCCATGGAATGTCATCGACGCACTTAAACGTGAATTTAACTATCTGTCGATATTTGCAATGTTTGATGATGGCCAACCTTCGATTTGAGATGACACATAACGCATTGAAAGTTTGAAACAATACGAGTAGGTACTAGTATCTACCAAAAAGCTTTCGAAGTGAGTTTTGGGATCATGAAGTTTGCACACCTTTTCATGTCTGAAATCTCACAATTTTCAGATTGGAACTTTATTTCAATCTTGAGCTATGGAACTTTGAAATATCCGTAACTGTAAAAAATAAGACAATACGTCATCAAGTTTGTTCCAATCCAAAACTCGGACGAAGTTTTTGAATAAAGTCAAACATCTCCGAAAAATGAAAATTTGAGTTGAGTATGCGTAAAAGTGTATCCTCTATCTGGTACAATACTCAGATTACTCATAAACACCACCAAATCAATTATAACGCTGAAAAACTCATAGTGAATTAAACAAAATGTTTGTTTTCTGGGTCACTAGTAGAATACTTTATTATGTCATACTTAGTCAAAACTTAGTATTTGGAGATAATCGAAATAACATCTAAACAATTACGATTTCTATCCAATGACATATTCATACTAATCGAACAAAACCATAGCTTATGAATAGGATAGCCAATCAAAGTATGTGTGTACGATTGAAATACCAATTTTTTCACTGTACCTAGTGTTGTCGCAGTAACGTATCCTCACTCTATTAATTTATCTAAGCATCTGTCAAACATAAACACATTTCATTATATAAAGAAATATTAATTAATAAAATAATTTTGGTATCTACTTTGCCGCTTGCCTGATAATATAAATTATAACTATCAGTTCCAATTTTGAAAATTAAAAGTTCGTTGAACTTGAAAATTTTTATTCAGTACGCAAAAATACCATTTCAAATCACGCACCAATGAACCGACAATTAAAAATAGCATATTTAATAAGCCTATTATTTATAAAACACAAGAAATTGACAAAAAATCAAACCGGATACAAATCTATTACCAATAATAATAATTTGTTCTCAGAAGTGGAACTATGAACTTGTCTGTTAAGGGCCGAGGCATTTGAATATAGAAATTTGTACTGAACTGATTGTATGAATAATTCCATACACGCGTTGATGGTGATTCTACGGGCGAGGCGGTATGTGCCGCTTGTGGGTATTTTCAAGTTCAGATACTGCACCATTCCGATCTGTTGTATATGCGTAATTGGAAAATCTTGGTTGAAAGGAGGCAAGTTTATTTTTAAATTAATTTTAATTTTAAGTCCTTGAAAATGTATTCCTGTGATATCATGACTTTGGGGAGAAAGTCTACACTCTTACACCCTTTATTCTGAGATAGACATTTTTCAGTATAACTTTAGTGACTTCAAGATTGCAATTAATATTTTTTAACACAAGGTTGAAGCCTTGGGTTGTAACCCAACCGATATAATAAATGTTAATTGTAAATTTTGTGAAATATAATTGAATCACTGTTTTTTTACAATAAATAAAATTGGTCTAGTAGTTGGAATCAAACAACGTGTGCCCTTTATTCGAATTGCACAATTTCGAAACAACCATTTGAAAGACAGAATCAAAATCTTGCTTAAGAAAATTTATTTGATATCAATAGTTTCTTGGAGATTATGAGTTAGGGGAAAATATTTGAATTGAAAAATTTACTTCCCTTGTGGAAGGTACAGGTATATTTCTTTTGGTTTAATTTCGTCATCGCTGCCATCACAGTTTTGATTGGCTAGATCATAGATTCTCAACCTATTTTTGCCCACCTCCCACTTGGAGATTTTTTTTTTCTAACGCCCCCTAACTCGTGAATCTGAAACAGCAATTGTCGTCACGATTATATTTACCACAACGGCGTAATGGGATGTGATGGGGTGGGGTGGGTTTCTCTGGGTCTCCTACCGCTCCCTTGAAAGTCTGAAATGCCCCCCAATTTTCTCTTGGTCTTCCAACGCCCCCCTGAAGGTCTGAAACGCCCCGAAAGGGGCGTTATCGCCCACGTTGAGAACCTATGGCCGCTAGATAAATACGCAGAAAACTTTTTCACTTCCAATATATAAACTGAACATAAACCTAAGCTAAACGGGTTTGTTTTATCCTTTATTCTTATCTGCTTCTTTAACCTTTCTTTTCTTATATCAACACAAATAAGTCATAGTATTCAGACCAAAATACAGAAATTTTATTAATTTTTTTCTGATAATAATGATCCATTTTCCACAAATCCAATTTACTGAAATAAATGGAGAATTTAAGTACTATTCAATTTGTTTACATTTTAATTGTTTTTTTTTAATACTCCATTTAAATTGACTTGTATACTTATCATTCCGGGCATTCGGCAGCAGAGCGAACGTATCGATACATTTCTCCTATAGTAAAATTTCATATCACGTTTAGCCTTATTCATGTTATTAAGGTTGCTAGAAACTTCACAAATAATTATGACTTCAATATCGCCAAGAGGTGAAACGTACTTACTGCTAAAATGATTGGCTAGATACGTAGCCGTGGATAAGTGCATTATTTGAATGTTTAAGTACCTACCTACGAAAGAAAAAGTAAACGTTTCGATAGATACATATCTAACTTTTACTTGTGTATTGAATATTGATATTGACACGAAGATGCATAATTCAAATTGAACGTATCATTTATTTTTCTTCTTCTATAATTTATTTTGCGAAGCTCAGGTGCATACATTTAAATACTTTCCGATCATTTTCTAAAGAATTTAATTTTCCACATTATACAATAAAAACATAACCGAAAAGGCATTTGTAAATAGGAATTTTTGAACTTTAAAGCAGTTTTTATAGGCCTAATACTTTTTTTTGGGCTTTTAAAAAGACTAGTAAAAAAAATACTCGAATATTTCAAATGCGTATGTGTTCTACTCACAGTATTTAATTAAAGCATCTAAAATATTTCTAATAGATCTAATTTTCGAACCAAAAACTACTTGGTCGTGCCATGTCTTCCTCGAGCGTCTCCGACTTCTTCTACCATTCACATTTGTTTCATATTTTCTCCTTACGCTCCTTTCCTTGTTCATTAGCTCTACTTGCCTCAGGGATCTCATTTATATAGCATTCAGTCTACTTTCATCCTTCCTCTGGCAGTTACATGCCTCACTGCCATACATCAGGGTAGGTAGCAGCACTCCATTGTGGATGGCTGGCTTCGCTTCTTAGGTCAGTCTACAGCAGTGTTTTCCAGTGTGGTCCAGGTGGACCCCCAGGGGTCCACGGGAGACCCGACGGGAGTCTACGTTGGTGTGATAAAAAAAATGGGGGTCCACAAGTTGTAAGTGGGGGTTCACGGAAATTTATCTGGTTTCGATAGTAAAGAACAAAAATGTTGGCTTGGCTTTACCTATCAATGTAGGCCAGTGGTCCAACCCCAGGGGTCCTCAGGAGCATTCAGGGGGTCCGTGGAAAATAAAAATTGATTTGGGGGTCCCTGAACGACGTCAGGGGGTCAGTGGCAAAATTTTGACACATCTTTATTCATATGGAAGTTTTGCCGGGGGAGGGGCATAATGGGTGGGACGGCAAATTTACCATAACGGAGGGGGCGAAATGATATATATGGCGTGAAACGGGGTCCATCCTACCCTGTTCAAACTCCATATCCCATTTCGCCTCCTCCGTTTTGGAAAATTTGCCTATCCGCCCAGGGGTCCGGGGGTCATAACTGTTTGGGAAAGGAGCCCGTGGGCCAAAAGTGTTTGGGAACCACTGGTTACAGAGTTACACGCATTTACCCTTCTTTCAATATATGGATCAGCCTTCACATCTCTCATAAACTTATTTCCCAAACACAAAAACTCATCCACCTGCTCCAAGTATTATAAAAGATTGAAAACATAAAAAGATTTACTTGGGACAGGAACTTGTTGGAAGCTCACTTTTTTTGATCTATTGTTTACATTATAATGAACAAAGACCAATTCTCACACTCTCGCGATGAGAGATGAGTTATATAAAAATGTGGATAGTGTGTGCCTGCATTGTTCGTACAGTGTTTTAAATTATTTAATAATACAACCGAAACCCACGTAAAGTTCAGGTAAGAACATTAATCAACCCGCGTTGGTACATGCAATCTTCTTCATCACTTTCCCTTTTATAATATTATCATTTGTAGAAACATCGCAGCTGTCAAGAACAGAACGTTATAATAATAATTGGTACTAATTATACCTAATTTATTTGTGTAATAATTCGCTCTCTCTATAACTTCTGCCCCGGTAGTCAACGGTGATAATTAATAGATTTTAAAATTTACTCTTTAACAGATGGCGATAGTTAAATTGTTTTAGGAAAAAAACACTTTTTGCAAGTTGTGTTTTAAAATATTTAAACGATTTTTTATCAGCTCCACACAGGAGGCCCTGAGGATTTGTTGGATTTTTCTCCGCCCCGAATAGCAGAATAGCTATTAAAACATCGAAATAATTCACGAAATAAAAAAAAATGAAGAATATTCTTTTCCTCGTACATTTTGTATTGAACGAATTCTCATCTTTTGAAAGAGCTGCAGCAATATTGTGATAAGTATAATATTGAATAGTAAGTGAATTCTAAAAATCAAAAACGTCAAATATCAATGCGCTGATTGTTTTGCTTTCGTTCTTAAATATAATATAATGCTGCCCCTCTTTCTAACACACTAAATGTCGAAAATAAAAACATTCGAAAATGAGACAAACAGTGAACGTTTTGTCCGCACCCCCTCCAAAGGAAAAATACAATAATTATAATAAATCTCCCTCACACGTATAAAGAAAATGAAACGCAATTCCCAAGTAAGTAAGTGGAAAAGTGAGAAAATCCCAACAACAAAAATCCGTTCACAACGCCATCTCTGATACTGACAAAAACAAAACACAGACAGTTGCGCATCGATAATTGCTTCATTGTGTAATTTTTAAGTTAATAAAAAACAACAGTTATTGATGATGAGGTGGTACAAAGTTCACTTGGTCAGCTTGTTGAGTATATAAAAGAAGTAAAAACTTTAATATTTCAAGAAATGCTAACAAATACAATATTGTATCGGTGATAAAATACCATGTTGGAATTTTTAGTCTTTCTCGAACGATAATACGAAACATTCAAAGCTTTCTTGTCCTGTTCGTATTTTTGTATTAAAAAAAAAAAAAAAAATACGGATTTCATGACGTCAGATCTCACCTTTCGATTGTTTTTGCAACTTCAAACAAAATAATTGATTTCTGCTTTGAAGTAACGATCAAAGTTAAATCTTTCTTCAATAATTATTGATATTTTTGCATCATTTTTCAATTTTTATTCCGCGTTTTATTGGTCCAATAGTTTTACTTGTGCTTTTTTATCTTTCGGCGCCAATCAAACATACGTTTTCTTATTCATTTATCTTCCCACATCAGCGTGCTAGTCGAATGTGTGAATAGCCAGTCATTATTATCTAACGTTCCAGATCGGACCTGCGAAAAATCACGAGATATTACAGGTACAATTTTGAAAACTAAAATATTTTCTTTTAAAATGGAGGCGGGTATGGGTACCGCCGGTCCGGGAACCATTTATTAGATAATCAGCATCTCTGCCAAAGTCACCCCAAGTGGTTCGCTACGTTTGGTGACTTCGTAGGGGCGCCCGAGTCCACACAGCGTCCCCTAAGATGATACAGGACCTAAGGGATATTATTTTCAAATGTGAGTGAATTATTTTATTTCTTTTAATCTGAATTAATTATTTTACGCAGGAATAACGGAAATCTAATTCAACTGAAATTAGTTTGTTTAACTTTTTTTTACATTAGCTCCACAGAGGGGGTCCTGAAGAAAATAATTCCCCTCAGGGCCTTTTTTCATCTTTGGAGATGCTGTGTGGAGGGTATTTTTAAGAGAGGAAGGAGGAAGTTCTGGAAAGGAAAAGCGTATTAGGGGTGGATAGGAATCTGGGTGTCAGTGTGTCCAGGAATGACGGACGTGTGAATCCATCCCTCCCACTGCTGTGCAAGGCGATGTTCCGAGAGAGTACGGCTGGAGAAGTCAAAGGGACTCCCTGCCATGCAGCTGGTGGGCAGACGCACCCGCCGCCAAGACCCGAACAAACCCATGAACCCGAGCACCCCTACTAAGTCACCAAACGTAGCGAATCATTTGGGGTGATCTATAGCAGGGGTGTTGGTTATCCAATAGTTGGTTCCCGGGGCGGCAGCCATACCCGCCTCTCAAATTGATTGAATATGAATTCACACAGGAATAACGCATATCGTTAACCGAAATTAGTTTGTTGCTGCGCAGACCTTTGAAAAATCACGGGTCAAACCAGTTTTGAAAATAGGTAGCTACTTACTTCATCACTTATCTGAATTCTTCATACATCTGATTCTTATTTTGAATGTGACTTTTAAATTTAAACCAAATTTGAATTCAACAAACAACCAATCACTTCTTCTTTTTCGATGGCGCTACCGCCCATATCGAGCTTTGACCTCCTGCAACAGTCGCCTCCAACTCTTCCTGTCCTCAGCGGCTGACTTCCACTTTGTTACCTGAAGAAGCTGTGCTGCATCCCCTCTTACCTCGTCTTCCCACCTCAGTCTGGATCTTCCCACTTTTCTCTTTCCACCTGGGTGTCCAGTCAAAATTATTTTTTGGACGCGTGTATCCGGCATTATCTGTACATGTTCAGCCCATCTCAACCTGAGGAGTCTCATATAAGCATCAATCAATCACAGGCAACCGAAATTATTGGTAGATATGTTTGATGATACAAAGTGAATACAATCTGTCAAGTCACGTAGAATGCGCAGTATGTGCCTCTCTCAGGCTGTTGACGCGCAGGGCTGTGCATGGCATGCAAGGCTTTCACTGCGAGGCGTTGAACCGTGTTCGGTTTGCGAAGAATGCGCGTCGTTTGGCATTCGAGACGCATCTTCGGACCGCCGAGTGTTGATGACGTACATAAATGTGACATGAGAGTACTATATTTACACATTGCAGTTTCAGACAAGATGATGGGATCGGAAATGTCCATTAGATTGGTTGATATCTCAGAAGCTTGGTGGATTGTATACAGTCTGCAGAGTAAACCAAAAAGTAAATGTGCACCATATTCCCCATCTTAATACCCAATTTATTCGCTACGTTTGGTGACTTAGCAGGGGTGCCCAGGTTCATGGGGTGAGGTTTATGTAGACAGCGCCCTTTAGGTGATTTTTCACAAAAACGGCGCTATACAAGTCATCCAAATATTAGTATTATTTTTATTATTGTCTTGGCGGCGAATGCGTTTGCTCACCTACTGCATGGCGGGCCAGATTGGGAGAGACTGTTTGAAGGAAACCTAACCTAGAACTCTC
The DNA here is from genome assembly GCA_917563855.2 of Limnephilus lunatus. NCBI lineage: Eukaryota > Metazoa > Arthropoda > Insecta > Trichoptera > Limnephilidae > Limnephilus > Limnephilus lunatus. The sequence goes on along the minus strand of OU830600.1, from coordinate 8,581,869 downwards.
CATTCGGACTCCCTCGATCCATCACCCTGCACCGCTAATTTATGACGCCAGTTGAAAATTGACAGTTATCACCTTTTGACAGTTTTTACTGCTTCATACAAACAGACCTTTTCTCCAGCAGAACTCTCTCGACCCATCACCTTGCACCGCAATGGATTCACACGTCTGTCAATTTATTTATTTATTTATTTATTTATATACATATTTATTAAATACATTACAAGTGATACTTTGTCTGTCCAACTGGGAAGGACACCCGTTTTAGGACATCCAAATTGTATATTTAGTTCATAATATTTTTAACAAATATTAATCGAAATAACTATTAAGAACATTAAATTTTGTTTTCTGAACGAAGCGATGGTTTCTATATGCCTTTGAAAGAATCGCAAAGATGTGTTTTTTTTCAAGGTCATTTTGAGGAACATTAATACTTGCATTCAGAGTGGATGAGTGGTTTCTTTAGTGATATCAATGAGTTCCAGATTCCTTAGATACCCAACCCTCACATTCTTTTCCTTCCCAGATCTTCCCCCCTTTATTTTTTTTAAATGACCGCCCATACAGCATCCCCGAAGATGCCATAGGCCCTTAGGGAAATTATTTTCTTGAGGGCCTCCTGTGTGGAGTCAATGTAAAAAAAAATTAGAGACCATTCTTCTGGTTTCTCTAAGGCTCTAAGGTGTCTTGAAATACTTTGGCTATCTTTAGTGTGCAGCTCTGAATAGCCATATACGTACTTCAAAATCTTCCCCTTATCATCCCTTCTTCCTGCACTTTGATAAAAATTACACCGACAAAATTAAATCACAGCTAGGCTGCCAATAAATAAAAATAAGTTTCTCTCCAGCTACCGAGTCAGTACTGTGATGATATTATATACCTTCAAATCTTCCCCTTACCATCTCCACTTCCCTCAGTTTGACGAACATTCCCCAAACGTGGATGCCGTAGTTTCGCTGGCCTTAGGCAATTCCGGCAACTTAATATTACAGGTTTTCACATACTTTGATCCAAAAATTTCTCCTATGCCACCAATACAAACATAAGCTTCTGTCTAGCATTGTATCGATTGGTTAGCTTACAGAGTTAGAATAGTGGCGATCAAAGTACTTTCAAACCTTTCCATTTCTCTAACCCCACTTTTTTCAGTTTTACGAACATTTCCCAAACATAGTTTCAATGACTTCAGGCGGTTTCGGCAACATAGCAGATTTTCGCGTTCTTTGATCAGATAATCTCTCCTATATGCTATCAGTATATCAATATCTCTTTAGCATTGCATCGACTGGCTAATTACTGAGTTTAGTTATGATCTATTTACTTAAAAACCCTCCCCTTTCTAACCCCGCTTCCTTCTGTTTGACAAACATTCCCCAAACTTGGATGCCATAGTTTCAGCGGCTTCAGGCATTCCAGCAACATACCATTACAGATTTTCGTATACTTTGATCAAAGAATCATTCCTATTCCACCAATAGACAAATAATAAGCTTCTCTCTAGCCCTTCAGAAACTTGACGTATTTTTCAGATGGTCAAAATATTTCCACTCTACAATAAAATGGAAATAAATGGAGTATTTCTGAGCATATCCCAAAACTAAAAACTGTTTTCAAAAAGGTAATTAAATACGCTTTCAAATTATAATTCCAAATAACGATTTAATTTTTGAAGCTTGAAAATTTTGCATGCAAACATAAATAAGATTTAAAAATGGCTCACCTCACGTTTTTTCGAAATAAAATTGTTGATGATTTTTTCCAATTGTGATTTAAAACTTTTGTTTCATAAAGAATTACATTTTAATTTTTTGGTGGTAATTGACTATAAAGCGTGGTGTCTTGCCTTTCTAACACCCTTTAGAACATATTTCTCATTCTGATAGTAAGGGAGTTACAGCGATTTATATGAAACATATGTGAACTGGGACAAATATGGTCTGCCATTCAACGGGTTAGTATTGCATCGACTGGCTAGCTACGGAGTTGGAATAGTGATGATCCTTGTACTTTCAAACCTTTCCCTTGCTAACCCCACTTCCTTCAGTTTGACAAACATCCCCAAACGTAGATGTCATGGTTTTCACTGGCTTCAAGCAGTTCCGGCAACATGGCATTACAGATTTTCGTATATTTTGATCAAATAATCACTCCTATGCCACAACACGATCTTCTCGCTAGCATTGCATCTAGTGGCTAGCTACCGAGTCAGAACAGTGATGATCTGTTCTCATGGGAACGTCTTCCCAGCCAGATAATATCGGCTCTACGATCGGATAATTACCCTCACTATCATCCATTATCCAACTCTGTGTAGGCCATTGTCTGCCGCCGTGAGAACTTTAATTCTGGCGACCCATCGCCTCTTCTACCCTCCTGGGACCTTGCTGGTATGATTGTATACATAATGTTAACACGCATACCGTTTTTATGTTTGTTGCTGCAAGCGTTTTTCTGTTTTGTCGTTTTTAGACGTCACGTCTTGCTGTCTGGGGTTATGGTCGGAAGCTGAACACGATATGTCTAGTAATTTCAAACACGCTTGTACCTAGAATACATGAAGTTAGTAATAGATGTGGCGGATGAAAACTAGATAAAGAGCTGTTGATTCTTGGATCGCAGCTAATTGTAGCTGAATTGCAAGTAGCGCCTGTTGTCTGTCTTTTGGCATAGCAGCGGATTGCGCCTTCCAGTCGGCAATATGTCGAACTCATTATTCATAATTAACTTGTATTTAATATTTTCATTTGCTTATCTGCCCTAAATTGGGATATTTTATTATTACATGTGCAATAGGTATTTAATTGATAATATGAGTAGCTCTCCCTATGAACATAGTATCCATCGAAATTTCTTCTGAACTTTCTTCAATACGAAGGAGTACATTACCTGGCGTGGACTACAAATTACCGAACAACTTTCAAGTCTACGCCTTACTAATAAGGAATTGAAAAAAATGATGAGAACACGGATATCTTTAAAATTTTCTTGCAACAGTGCGTAAAACAAAGCCCAGCGTTCTCAATGATTCGACAACAGTGCACATCCGGGAGAACTACTTTTGACAACATATTCGAAAATCCGATTTTCATGCACAAGTCTTAAACTTTTTGAAAATCCAGTCACTACGGCACCACATAGGGATGTTTTTATATAGGGCCCGCTTCTATTTTTTTAACGATTCTAAATTTCCATAAAAAATCGAAAATAAAATTCGCTGGTCCGCAATTTTTTTATTTTTTTTTAGTTATCAAAATTCCCGTATGTGGTGCTATAGACATTAGATTTTATAGTTTTTTAAATATGTTGTTAACCAGATTGAAAACGTGTTAACAAAATTTCGAGAAAAACGCATTCAAAGTTTTGCTGAAGGATAATTCAACATACAAACTGTTTCAAACGGTTTCACATAAAATGCCGTATCTCCGTCAATTTATCGGTTTTCTTTAAAATATTTGGTGGGGGCATTCTTAACAAATGAATCTTTCAGAAAATGATTTCTTTTTGGTCGTGTCCTTGTTTAGGATTTGATCAAGGGAACATGGAGGCGTTTGGAGCCCCCCCAGGACCAGGGGCCAGGGGCCGCCCCTGCCGCTCCCCCGTTAGTCCGTCACTGATTCACCGGTTCATCGATCACTAATTCAAAATTCATTCATTCAAAACAATTAATTTGACCAATTAACGTGATGCTGCGTTAAAATGTAGACATTTTGTTTAATAGAACAAAAATGGAGTACACAATTGATTTCTCTAGAGTAAAATTAGTAACTATTGATTTTGATCTAATTGGTTATTGTTGTTGTTTCAGGTGCTTCTACGAGCTGGCGCCCTTCTGTCCCTCGAGGCGCGCCGCGACGCGCTGCTGCGGGCGCGCATCGTGTCCCTGCAGGCGGCGTGCCGGGGCGTGCTGGCCCGCCGCGCGGCCGCCCGCCTGCGCGTGCAGCACGTGGCCGCGCGCTGCGTGCAACGCAACGTGCGCGCCTTCCTCGCCGTGCGCGACTGGCCGTGGTGGCGGCTGCTGGTGCGCGTCGCGCCGCTGCTGGCTGTCAATAGGACTGAGGACCAGCTGAGGAGTAGGACGGTGAGTTGAGATACTTATTGAAGATTATTATTATTTATTTATTAACAGACAAATAGTCCATTAACAATATACCGAAAACACGAATAAAAAATGACAACGAAAGGATAGTGAAGAGCATTGCCAATGTATAATATAAAAGTACACATAGAAGATAACTACAAGTAGCTTGACGATAGATTTAAAAGGCTTTAAAAAATACACATTGCTTATCGACTGCCGAAAATCATTTAGGGTTACACCAAAAAATTCATTGCTTTGACTTGCGTTGACAAGTCTCGACATTCTGGAAAAAGGAGAATGATATCCATAATTGGTAGAATGTTGATTGATGGTGCAAAGATGATTAGTTGAGGGAGCGGCGAGGGCAATAGAAGGCACCTTCTTGGTCAGATCTGGGGACGCATTTTATTGTTGGGTGTGGAAAACGCCGATAGCTGTAGAAAATGTGAAGAAATTGAAGACAGTTGGGAAGAAGGCTCAGTTAACTAGGATCCAAGGTTCGTAGAAAATGCTTTTAACAAGGTTAGCGAATCAAGGGGGTAGAGCGATGATTAGCTAAAAATTCGTAACGTAGTTTACAGTCCATGTTCCACTGGGAGATTTGATTTAACTGCAATTAGGGAATGCAATCCCGGTATACTGGGATCCCGAAATACCGGGATCCCGCAGACATTTTGCGGGGCTAATCTCGGTCGAAAATTTTGCGGGATCCCGCTGGACTGGCGGGATTACAGAGAAGCGTAGTTCATACGTGCACGCAGCAGCAGCACCAATGTGTCTTCAAGACGAACTCGAACTTACTTTGATTAGTATGAAGAGTTCGAGACAGCCCAACAATCTAGATCTGACAATATGAGCAACCTTGAGGTTTTGATAAAGAAGGAAATGAATTATTTCGAGTCCGGTGGATTAAAAGGCACATACCTTCAATTCACTTACAGGGCGCAAATGACTATTGTGCCAACCAGCGTGGAAGCTGAACGAGCATTTTCAGCCGCTGGTTACCTTGTGTCCAATATCAGAAGCCGTTTATCAGACGACACAATTAACTTTTTTACGAAGCTATTTCCAAAATAATGTTTAATCTTATGATGCTTATTGTAGAAGAATATTGTTCATCGTGTGAACGTTATTAGGTATTTAAATTCAAGTTGTTATGTAAATTTATGTCTTATCTTATTCTTTGCCAATTTATGACTTAAACTTTACCCATGTCTAACTAAAGGTATATTAATAAACCATTTAAAATGTCCCAAAGAACTTGTTTGATTAGGTATAAATTTAAAACTCTACAAACAAGGTTGGTAGATCGAGGTATTAGGTCTTTATTATACGATTGATTAGATATCTAAGTCCACCCTGCTGGATCCCGCAAATACCTGGATCCAGCGGGACTAAGATTGTTCGGTCTTGCGGACATGGTCTTGCGGAATTGCATTCCTTAAGATGAAGCCATACTAAATAATGCAAAATCATACAAAATCGTATGTTTTAGTTTTGAAAATTTGACCGCTTAGAAGTATTATTAATGCTTCAATTAAATACTGCGTGTAGAACATACTTTGACCCTTAAAAATATCGGTAATTTTTTTTTAATAAGTCTTTTAATAAGCTTAGAAAAAAAATAAGTATTAGGTCTATAAAAAACATTTTTAACTGAAAACTCTCCTACTTTTAAACACTTTTTCGGATATTGTTTTATTGCCTAATGTGGCAAATTCAGTTTCTTATATAATTATCGCGAAAAAAATTATATTTACGCCCGAACCTCACAAAATAAAATATAATATGCATTTTCGCGTTGGTATTTTTGACATCACGGCGACAATACGGCAGTCGACGAATTTGTTATATCAAAGTGAACCTTATACCGTCCACCGAAGAACGACTGGCAGCCGCCCCCCTGTCTTCCGTCATTACTCCTCCGAACGGAGCGGAGAGCAGTCGTGTTATGCTCCGCGCCGCTTATTTTCGTGAAATCAATTTAAAAATTCCGTTTTATTGCAATAAACAATGCATAAAAAATGAATTAATGTTTTTTTACAGGCCTTTACGAAATCAACATGTAAAAAAAAACTCAAATATCTTTTCCAACCTTTCCAAAAGCTTTTTCTCAAGTATTTTTAAACTCCTCCCATAAAAGGGCGTGAATTCCGATTTCGATTTTTTCCTGTACTAGTGGATCGCCTTAACTGCAATACAAGTGGCAGTGATTTACTCCAAGCTATGTCATGCTTTCGGAAAGCGACCCGACTTGTTTTTTTTTTCGAAAAAGCCCGCATGAGCTAACTTTGTTAAAAGACTTTTCTACGAACCTTGACTATGATCCCCACACGTACACAGTCAACCACACATCATTATAATTGATAGAATTAATGGTACCATAAAATACATCATTACATCTATTTGAATTTCACTTTTGTTTATTTGACTCGGAATCTTGAAAGAAATTAACCCACTTCCCGACATCTGATCGAGCTGAAGTTTGGTAGATAAAATCGTTGTCGATGACAATGCATTCAATCGTAGCAATCACACACAAACAGACGGACATATGCGCATTTTCTGTTGTCAATTCTGTTAATTTCTTAACACAAGGAGGATACTACAATTATTTTGGTATGACTTAAAAATTGTAAAAAAAGATAATTTTCAACTGTTGATTTCTCAAAGATTAATAAAAAACAAAGTGTGCAATTCACACGTGGTAGAAGTGAAACTTTCAAAAAACTAAAGTAGACAAGAGTGGGGAGGCTACGAAGCACCGCACAAAGATGAGACCGATTATGCTATCTCATTCTCTCGCAGGCTAAATTCTTTAGATGTACATATGTGTTTCCCTTTTGAGTGTGGCTATTTTTCGTTTCATCGAGTTTCAAATCACAACGGTGCTAAAAAAGTTTCCACTTTGAATAAATAAAAATAATAGTCAACTTCCAATAGGGAAAAAGCGCCAGCAGAAAATAAAATTTGCGATTTGATGGAATATTAAAACAGCACCTTGTTGGAAAAAACACTCAAGTGCTGTAAGTGTTATAAGTGTTATACAAAATATAATAATATGCGTATTATTGGCTCATACTCAAATTCAATGCTTCATGAAAATTTCTGATTTAATATCGGAATTTGACATTGACAATTTGTTTAGCGCGGTTCAGCAAATACGTGTATTGAGTGATTTATTACTTGCGAGAGCCGAGTTCACGCGTGGGACAACTTGGACACGTGTCGCCAGAAATTATTTATGTTCTGTATCAAATTATAATGTCGTTTGGTGCTACAACTGTCCGCAGTGAAATATTTGATTCTTTACCACCCTAAATTACAGGAAGACATTAAACAAGGATTATGCCAGAATGGGAAAACGAAAAACTGCCAGTTGGTATTGTATCAAAATTTTTCTCTGCCTGGGCTGACCGGTGGATTACCTAGTGAATTACTGTATCTTTCGGAACGCATTTCAAGAATTCATCCTAAGACCCTTCGCAAGAAACTGTAATGCATTTTTTTTAAATAACTCCACGCCAGAGGCCCTGAGGAAATGGGGATGCTGTGTGAAGAGTCTCTTTGAGGAGAGGAAGGAGTAAACATGGGTCCTGTAGAGGCTCATGTTGTAGGAGGGAGTAAACAATGAGGCCGGCAAATCATTCCATAGTCGAGCTTTTGGACTCAATAACGAGTTTTAGAAACGACCTGTTCTCACGTGACAAATGTCAACTGCGTAAAAGCGCGTTTGGCGTTATTCCCAACTATGGCACTAGATCCTCGGAGCATCTTCCATTGAAATACTGGCATTACAAAGACAGCATTCCCGCCCGTGCTCTAAAGATTGCAATCCGCTTGTTAAGATAAGGGGTCGTCCATTAATCACGTAATGTTTTTAGCAACTTTTTAACCCCTCTCCCCCGGTTGAAATGTGGTGAGGTTTTAGACTACCCCCCCCCCCTACCCAAAATCACGTTTATTTTTTAGTACAAAGTATATTGAAATTTTCAGAATATTATCTTTAAATACACGTATAATCTGATTAAATTTTGGAAAATTCAGCATCGTGATAAAAATTTCTAGCGAGACATTAAGGTTGCAGGTTGTTTTTGACTGGCATTTGGTTTAGAAGTCGGGCGTTCAACGAAAAATAAATACATTTGATATCTCATTATATCCCCCCCCTCTCCTTGTGATATTTCGTGATTTTTTTCCGAACCCCCCCCCCCCCCTTTCAAGCCTCATGTGTTTATTGGACGACCCCTAAGGAAATCTATCAAATATATTGCCCGTTTCTGGCCAGAGTCGTCATTTTCCGGTATTATGGGGCTCCAGACTAGAGGTTGCTGTCAAATTCAAGAGTGGGGCGCACTTGCGATTTGTACATGTTTGATGAGGGTCAGCAGTTGTGTACTATCTGCAGTATCTGCAGGCCTTGTACTGTACGCCCAGCTTCTGAGAGGCTAGCTTGACTCTGACTACGATGAAGCATCCATGCCTGAGCTGGTCACTTAAAGTAACACCAAGCATATCAATGGAAGGCACTCTGGGAAGATTGCTTCCATTGAAGGAGACTAGATAGTAATTTCAGCATGAAACCATTGTAAGATCCTGTCAAAGATTGCAATAGTCTGGTCATAATATGTATGAAAGAATGGAAGATTGCCAGAAGACATGGCACAGACAACCATGACTAAGTTTTTGTCCGGTAGAACAGACACCGAGGATGTTCGAGGAATACGCGGACTGGCTGCGTGGAAGATATTTGGCCCAGGAAGAGTTATTTTGGAGATGAATGGTTAGAGACCAGCGAGATCAAACCCATCGATCATCATTATATTGATGAATAATGACTGACTAGTTTACCCATTTCGCCGGTTTAAATGTCGATCTATTGATAAACCAGAAGGAAGACGATTTTGTTTTGACGGAAGCAGTCACGGTCAAAGAAATTAAAACTAATTGCCAAACAATGAAGTATCTTTATTAAAAATTTCGATGAAAATTCGCCAAGATAAATATTTTCTTAGAAATGATTTTGAAGAGCTCGAAATATTAGTCGTCATTTACTCAACTTCAATAGTGAAGTATTTATTGTTTTATGGGATAACTGTAATTTACTACTCTCATTTGAACAAATGTCAACCCTCCTTTTTCCTATTGAAAAATAACAATATTGCGTTTTGTCTCCTTTTGGCAGAAGAATTGGATTTTAGAGATTCGAGGCAGAAAATGCTTCGCGAATTTCATGCCGACTGAGTTCACCACTCGAGTGTATTTCCACGTATTATTTAAAACGTTAAACTAACTCTGTATTTTTTTTGTCAACAGGAGGAACTCGAGGCTCTGAAGGTGAAGACAGAGAAGTTAGAACTGGAAAGAGCAAACCTGAAGCATGAGAACGACAAATTGGAGAATAAGGTAAGATTTATTTCAATGTAATTATAGTAATGGTGTGATTCTGTTGGTGGACTGGAGATGAACCCCGATCAAATGAGGAAATGCAGATCCCTACTGTGGCATATCTAAAAGCTTCCGAGCTTGTCACATAGAGGGCAGTGCTAAGAACTGTCCCGAAAGTCCGCTAGATGGCAGTTAGTTTAGTTTGGAGTTTGAGCACCAGGGGGGGCAAGGGCCCGGGTGCAGTCTACAGGACCTCATTAAATTCAGATCTCTTTTGCCAGCTTCTAGTTAGGCCGACTATCGTAGTCACCACTTATACACACGAAGTATTAAATAAATGCCAGATTAACATTAAAGAACTCTATTCTTTCCAAAGAAGTAATCTCCTCCCAAGACGAGTTGGAGAACTGTCTTTCTGAACACAACACCTACTAAACAATCAATAATAACCCATTATTAAACCATCAATTAATTCCACTACGTAGTACTAGAAGTCGGGATTTACTTCAGTGCAGAAATTCTGGGATCAGCATCCCCAAAGATGACATTTCCTCAGGGAATTTCTTTTTCTCTGGGCCTCCTGTTTGAGGTTAATTAAAAAAAAAAACAAGGAAGAACTGCTTGATACAAAGTATGAAGACGACTTAGCACTCGGGCTCGATCACCTCGTCGAAAGATTCGCACAATTAGTCAATTTGTGGCAACTTTTCAAAAATTTTGCTGGTTTGAAGAAAAAAATTGCAACGATATGCAGATTTCTGTCACTAAGCGTCCGTGATACCAACAACGGTTCCGCCTGAATCTCTGGTCTATTTGATCTCGTCTGCACCAACTCTGGTTACAGATTTAGACCGTCTGCCGGTCCTCCGTGTCCAGCCATCAGCTACCGGCAGCTCTGTGTGCTCTATGCTCGACGTTCAGTCAGTGTATTATTATATCTGTTCGAAGGCGGTCAGCGAGCCGCGGCCGGCCGCCCGAGCCAGCCGCCCAAATCGTCGCGTACCCCGGTATCGACAATTTATAAAAGAAAATTTTATAAATTTACCCCGTTTGGTTATGCGCGATGATTGTGATAGTTTGTTATTTTTACGTTATGTCTTATTGGCAGTGCTTGTTTTGTTATTATATTAATTCTTCTTCGATGGCGCTACAGAACATTTCGAGTCTTGGCCTTTTTCAAGATAAGCCTCCACCGCCCTCTGTCCTCGACCATCGTCTTGCAATCTGCGACATGGAGTAGTCCTCTTGTATCCTTCCTGACATCATCCTCCCATCTCAGCCTATTCTTATATTACTACCGCCATTTATCTGACAGCCTTCGTGGCCACGGGGGTTCAAATCCCGGCGTGCCCAATTAATATTATTTGATTAAATTGTGTAATGTAATACAATGTTTTCGTTTAAGATTACATAAAGGACGCGTTTTTTTCACAGTATTTGAACAATTCATCAAATTTCAAATTATTTCTATTCAAGTTCCGCTATTATTTCAGTTTTGTGAAATAGCTAGTCAATAATGATGTAAGAACAGAACTTGAAAAGAATCTTTACATAGTTTTTTCAAATCGTGTCAAACATCCCGTCCATATTATATTTGCGGCACGCTACAGAGTGTAAGATACTCTCAGTATCGTCATTCGGTTGCTTGAAATGATTTTAGCCGTGTTTTGATGATCAGATTTGAATAGGCAGGTACTTCCCTACCTTCCTCTTCCCCATCTCCTTCCCCTAACCACTATCTTCAACCTTACAACATACCGCAATTACAGTCTCACTGGCTCTTGATAGTTGGGAGCAGTTGGGACTCTTTAACGGTATTAAAATTTAAAAAATATATCTAGGGAGATAGGCAGATATGATGGACCACTACTACACAACCTAATCTTGGCACAAACTGCAATTAATGTTTGATTTTGAAAATAAAAATATTCAAAATACCATGTGGAAAGCGCCAAGTGAGCCCATTAATCTGGTCTTTGATTACATTCAGCTTTCTTATTGCAGTGATTATCGCCCTTTTTCATAATCTGTTTAATGTCCCGAGTGGAACATAGTCTCAGTATCGTCCTAGCGAAATTGGTGAACACTGTGTCGAAAATTTAGCCCTTGGAGTTAATCAAGGATTCCAAACCGGTCTATTGCTAATTAAAATTCGTTCAATCCTAGAAATTACGACTCTTAAATTTGAAAATGATATTGATTTACGTATTTTAAATGGCGAAAAAATAATATCCTGGTAGTAGGACAAATTGGTTTTGCTAGATTCGTGCAATGATTAATGGTTAGGAGCAGTTTGATGGTTTTTAGAGGAACTTTTTTTATGATATTGTTTGACAAAAGTTTTCGGGCAATTTCAGATACCTTTCCTTTGGGTGATACTAAACATAAATTCAACAAAGCCCCTAGAACAAATGAATGCAAGGTTAACATTTTTTTATCGCGGTATTAACTTTATTCAATATCATGCTAATTTTCCAGTGAAATTCTTTATTGCGTGTGGTTTCATTGGAAGCAAACTTTCACTGGAATGGTTTCGCAAGAAGTACCAATTTCTCAGAGCCAGTGGGAATATGGCATTCCCAATTTGGTGTAATTTTTTAGGCTGAGGGTAGTGGCTAAATTAATTTAAAACATTGTTTCAATTCTGTTTTGGCGGTTTTTCTCATGGAGAGTTTCTACCACTTCACGAATTTGCTGCAGGTATATACTAAATGAAATGATTTATTTGCGCTCTCTGAGTTTAGAACCCGCGACCTCCGTGTACAAAATCAATAAATTTTCCGCGCCTTTAATGAGGAGGTTGTCAGTTATCGTGTTTATTTTTTATTATTCGTTCATAAAGCTATATATTTTTGCAAAGATCACAGAAAAAAGGTAGGCAGTCGATATCGACAGCTTGAAACAACTATTGCATAATTCTCGTAAAAAAACAGTTTCGTTACATATATTACGTCAGAAGTCACCTAGATTACGTTTCAAGAGTTCTATGCTTTCAACAGTACTATAAACATGACAAAACAACACGGCAGTCCAGATATGTATCTAATATCGACTGCTTATAGCAGTCGTTATCGGCAGCTTTCAGCAGTAACTACATAGTTCTTATAGAACAAAAAAAATCAGAGCGTGCAATTCACATGGTAGAAGTGGAACATTCTGAAAACTAAAAAAGACAAGAATGGGGAGACTACGAATCACTTTTTTTAAACGACTATGAAAAGGAGGAGGTTATCAATTCGACGGTATTTATTTTTATTTTTATGTTTGTTACCTCAGAACTTTCGATTGGGTGAACCGATATTGATGATTCTTTTTTTATTAGAAAGCTGGTGCTTCCTGTGTGGTCCCATTTTCATTTGGTCCAGTTCTGACAATGGGATCCATGAGAAAACCATATATGTCTTAAATTTGCAATAAGAATGTGCGCGACAAATGGACGATTAACTCAATATTACGCCAACAGATTTCGATGATTCTTTTTTTGAAGTAAAACTTCTTTACGCACGCTCGTCACTAAAAATAAAAAAATAAACAAAAATTTAAAAAAAAAAAAAAAACGACTAAAAAAAATGCACTAAAAAGTAAAAAAATAATTTCGTACAATTGTTATTTTTGGAGTCGGTGTCAGCCAAGATCTCCACATCTCGAAATTATTTTTTTACTTTTTAGTGCATTTTTTAAGTCGTTTTTTGTTTTGTTAAAATTTTTGTTTATTATCAATGTGAAGGATATTTTTTTCCGTATTTTGATCAGTGCACCTTATTTTGAACTTGATTTAAAACTCGATGCACCAAATACATCGAGTTTAAATTACAAGGGTGTTATGAGCGTAATACACGAGCCCGATTTTCAGCCCGATTCCAATTAGAGACAAAAGTCAACATTTTTCCATTTGCGCGATCGCTATTTTCACCTCTATTTTCATATCTAGGATTTCAATTGTCATCACCGCAAACAACACATGAACCATACTGTTTGTTGCGATGCCTTCTGAAATCGTAGGTATAAACATAGAGTTGAAAACAGCGATCGCGTAAAGCGAAAAATGTTGACTTTTGTCTCTAATTGGAATCGGGCTCGTGTTAATTACGCTCTTTAGTAGTCTTCACTTCAAAGAACATTACAAAAGAACACTACAGGACAATTCTTGAATCGAATATCGTCTACTTCTTGTAGTAACAGTCCGCGCATTCCCAGCCTAAGGTCATTCGTCCTATAATAACTCTAAAATTAATTCTTGTTGACTGACCGTTATATCAAAGTTGATTAATTAGTCCTCATTAATAATAGACGCGTACGAGCTTCAACACAATACAGAACGAGATTAATCATTTTTGATTATATTTATTTTATTTGGCCGTTCACCGATCTCATCCAACGTGCATTTAACCAAGTTTATCAATTCTGACTTGTAAACTTGCAGTATGTTTGATCTCCTTCGTTTGTGTGTTTTACCAGTTTTACGGACGTAATTTTGCTGCAAAAAAAATATAAATAATAATATGAAATCGTTTTATTAACCTTTACGTTCCTGGAGGTTCAAATCATGTACGACTCGAAGGCGGGTCACCAGGGTCCCCCATATATCGCGGAGCGATCGTATCCCTTTTGCCTTTTCCAGCAGTGGCGGTGTTAGGTGATTGTTTTCCAGTAACACTCGAATATTAATTACTGCCTACTGTTTTAGCCGAACATCGCTCATTCTTCGCCCAGTTTTCAATCAACAAGTAATGCAAAAAAGTAAAAGAGACGAAATCGAACGAAACTCAAATACGTATTATTGTAGCCCTTTCCAGTAAAATTAACCGTTTACGACCGCACTCTCGGCTTGTTTGCGTAGTTTTTGTGGTCTGTGGGGAGGGGAAATAATTTCCTCGGAATTTTATAGATATTATCTAATTTCGAAAGTTTTTTGGCTAACCTAAATTAAATGCTTTTTGAAGAATTATTTTTTATGTGTACGCCGCACAAGAATCTCAACTGCTCCCTTCTGGATGCTATGATACTATGGTATCCCCAATTAGGGTATGTTGTTTGGCTGAAGGTAGTGGAGAGGGGAAGGAGATGGAGAAGAGGAAGTTGGGGAAGTAGCTTGCTATTCAGATCTGGTTACCAAACTTGGCTAAAGATGTGATTTAAAAAACACCTCAGATATCGCATAAAGCTCTCATTCAGGGGAAGTGTATTACCCACTCCGGTGCAGAAAGGTTAAAGTCGTGAAATTTTTATTGGGATATTTATGTGCATTTATAATTATAATGCGCACTGAACTTTCTACGAAAATAAGATGTTTTTGACGCCTAGTTCATCGTGGATTTATTTTGATAATTAACTTTAAAGATAACTTCTTCTTTTCCCTCTGGTATCTTTTTATTCTATTCACGGTAGGCTATCTTCATGGAAAATCTTCTTCCTATGGCTGCACTCTGGAACTGCACTCGTACTATTTCATTTACTTATTTTGCTTGTTGTACTGGCTACGGGCAGTTTTATTAAATATTATTTACGTTTTGAGCTGATTTCGTCAGACCGGAAGATTTTGTTTATAACATCATTAAGATCGCATCAAAATTATTATTAGCCCCGTCAGATTAATCTTACAATTCCCCGAATCCCTTTTCATCCAAAACCACTTGAAGCCAGGCCAGGACACTGAATCAAATCGGCCTCCTGTTTCTGTACCTTACTTACTTTAATCAGTGATTCCTGACATTATTTTGAGTACAAAATGTGAACCAAAGTTTTATCTGTGATGACAGTTTTGATTATTTTTCTATATTTTAAAAACTAACTAAAAAAATGTCTTTCACATGTCAATGAGAGGCCAACTTGATTAAGTGTCCTGGCCTGATTTGATGTGGTTTTGATTAAACCGACCGAATTATATTGACTGGTGCAGTCGAGCTGCGTATTGGGGACTGAAATAGCCTCCAATACCACTAAGACTAGCATCGGTTTATTTGCGATAGGTTTGCTAAACAGGTCACTATTTTATCGTAACTCCTTGTCGACAGATTCTGCAGCTCGCACCTCGGGAGATAATCGTTTCGTAAAATGCGTAAATACTTGTAATAAATATTATCAGACTGTGTGGAAAGATGCTGACAGTTGGATATAAAGAGATAAGTTCGTGATATGCATTGTGCTAGAATGCGCCGAAAGGTTTGGTTAATAGGAAAAAAAGGTGATAAGTTCATGACAGTTGGGTTATAATGTGCGGAAATAAGCGGGTGATTTGGTAAATCGAGCTAAATTCGTGATATTTGTTTTGAAATGTGCGAAAAGGATCGGGAAATAACGAAAACTGAACTAACTTCGTGATACTTGCTGTATATAAATTTCGGAAAGAAACTGATAATAAGTTTAACTGAGCTATCTTCATGAGATTAATTGCTTTAGAATATGTAAAATATGCAGTAGATCAACAACAACTTTGTGATATTTGTTAGAATGTGTGGAAAGAAACAGGCAATGTGGTAAATTAAGCTAACTTAGTGATCAAATTTGGAGTTACAGTGTTGTCATGAAATTGGTCGGGGTAGATTTTTATTCCATACTAATAAACATGTTTTAAATTTTACAAAACTGATAACCATTGTACCTAGGGCAAATGCCCATTTTCCGTGGGTACAATGGTTTTTTGTTAGTTGTGTGAAATTTAAAAGTTGTAAGGCCCGAAGTATGTTAAATATGATATATATTTTAAAAAATCAATGCAATTTTTAAACTGACAACGCCTTCAGCCAAAGAATTCAAAATGCAATGCTCAATCTAACGGTTGAAATAAGAATCTATTTTGTACTAGATTTAATCTAATATGGAATAAGCTAAACTAAAGTGAAACAAAATATTACACACTTAACATACAATATCACCTACCTAGTCAGTTTATACGGTGGACGACCATGAGCCAAAAATATCTCCGAAATTCATTTTGTTTTTTCGTGAATGTCACGTAATTAATTCAAAATTTATGCAAAATGCACTCTTAAATCGAGCATCACGTCATAAACAATGGTCTATTTTATTTTTTATTCATTTTTACGCTATGTTTCATTTTTGGAAAATTGTTTATGCTGTTGGCGATTTCAACTTCGTGGGAGGACTTTTTTCTAAGTTAAG
Organism: Limnephilus lunatus; assembly: GCA_917563855.2. Lineage (NCBI taxonomy): Eukaryota > Metazoa > Arthropoda > Insecta > Trichoptera > Limnephilidae > Limnephilus > Limnephilus lunatus. Next base: position 8,565,278 of record OU830600.1, on the reverse strand, counting down.
GAAGTATCGGCACTATCTTTGCCAGATTCAACGCCTTCATTGGAGTACATTAATCTATTGCACTTGGATTATGTATTCAATAGTGCTATTTCTTGGGTTATTTTTTAAAATCTTTGTAACTGAATCCAAATGTTAAACTCCAGTTTAGTATTTTGTCTGTTCTCCGTTTATCCGATGTCTTCTTCATATGAGTCTTTTAGAGTCCTGCTTTGGCCTTTGGACATAGATTATTTATTGATTGCTATCACCAAGCTGGTCGACTTCTCTTTACAAACCAACAATGCATTTTGACTATTTGAATACCGTAATAGACAATTTGATGAAATAAATCCTTGCTTTTAAACTATTAAATTTATTTCCAATCTCGACCGTTTTCGGTAAAACCTTTCTTTCATCAGAAAGAACGTCATACAGTTTTTAAATTTGTTTATTTATGTGCTTCCATTCAAGAGGCGCCACCTTTCCACAGCCAGTGGATCTTTTCATGCCAATTTATGAAAATTGTTAGGAACTGTGGAGAAGAAGGTTGCGCATTACCACCTATCTGACTATTCATATATGGCCACTTAATTCACCCACGAAATGTTTCAATTCTGCATGGTGGTATTTCAAACTAATTTTGGCAAGACACATTATAAATTGTAACACATGCTCTTTACGAACTACTTTAACTTCGGTTGAGTTATTTTCTGAAGATTGACAACAAGTTTTTGGCGTATTTCCGCTGCGAGGAAAAAACCGTCTCAAGTAGTTTTCAGTCAGTGGTCAGTCTCTCTCGGGCGGTCTACGTCCGCAGAGGTTTGCCAAGTATTCGGCTAAGTTTGTTGTGCAACTGTGAAACGGCCCCCGTGATCTCTGCCATCTCCTGGCATCTCCTGTTCTCCGGGCCATCGGGTACACTCGGCAACCAGGAACCGCTTGGTCCGGATGTCGTCCGCCCGGGAAGCTCGGAACTAGATTAAGCCGGGATGTGGAGACTTGTCGGTTTTGTAGTGGCCGGTGACAGTCGGATCAAAGTGATTTAACAGTGTGAATTTCAATATATAAAATATTTTGATTGATTTGGTGGTATCGTCGGGTTAGATATACCAACCTTAAAGTTGTGATAATGGACGTAACTAAGCAACTATCACACCGTTTCATCGCAGGAGTAAACGGAGAGAAATGAAGAACCATACTTTCTGTATTGTTAATTGGCACACATTGCTTGCCTGTCAACATACTATTTTGTTATAACAACCATTAGATTATTTTGTTCGTTCTTTGTTTTGCCGTGGCGATCCAGACTTCTTTCTACCACTTGCGCCTTATACACGGTGTTCGGAAACTCGTAATACAAGCAGAAATCTGGTGGATTTGTTGATTTTGTGGTATAACTTTTTTGATTTGAGCCTTCGTTTTCAAGTAAACCAATTCCAAATAAAAACAAATTTAGTTCAGATTTGAATAATTTCGGTCGCTAAGGTTAATATCAGGTGTTCCTTAAAATGCGCCGAAGCGTAGGCCTGCCTCTAAAAGTTTTTTTAACCCATTAAAACGCAGATTAAAGAGGAGAAAATTTAAAAAATATAATTGCTTTAATCGGAAAAAAAAATTTCCTGGGTTGTGTGATTCACCAGTTTACCGCTTGTATTTGAGTTTCCGGACACATCCTGTATGGCCTGTATATGTTACTTTCATTAATTTCTCAATATCAATAAATCCAACAATATTTTTGGCCTATCACCAAATTATCGGATTTAAAAATGAGAGTTGTTTAAAATGTATGGCACTATAAAGTGGATCATATACTTGGTGATCTCAAGCATTCGTATAACAGAAAAGCTTATTTTTTATATGAATACCGCGTAAGAGTCCCAACTGCTCCTGTCTGAAGCCAGTAAGACTATGGCATCCCCAATTAGGGTATGTTGTGAGGCTGAAGGTAGTGGGGAGTGGAAGGAGGGGAAGAGGAAGGTGGGGAAGTACCTGGCTATTCAGATCTGGTCACCAAACACGGCCAATGCCATTTCAAGCAACGTTTCAATTCTGAATGGTGGTCTTATACCAGGGCGATACAGGAAGTACCTTCCACTCTGAATATCCACAAATATACCATATATTATTTTAAATGACTAAATTGTGAAATAAGACAAATTAATCAAATCAAATTTATTTGCCACGCCGGGATTCGATCCCGTGACTTTCGGTGTGCGAGTCAAGAGCCTTACCGCCGGCCGTCAGGCTCAAGTAAATAAGTTAAATACACTGTTCCGAGATAGAGTTGTGTGGCGGGCCATCCTCTTTGCTTACTCTTATGAAGAAATTGCCTGATGATGGTCAGATAGTTCGTGATTTATATCAAACGGTATCCAATGATTTATGGATCGTTTCCGGCAGTATAACGAAATAAATATTGAAAAGTTTTTTTTTAACTTTAGAAAGTTAAATATACGAATGAATGCTAGTTTATTTGTACAAGTCATGTTTTATTCGATTCTTTTTTTCCAGTATCTAAATATTTACATAGCCTGAGAATCAAGTTTTTTCAGTTTATTTATTTATATTTTCTTTTCACATCCTCCCGATCAGCTGTGCTTTATATGCGGACGAGTTACAAGGCGAGCTTTGTTTCGAGATTATTATCTTCTTGTTTTTCAGCGGCCACTAAGCCGCTAGAATTAGAGCCACTGAGATGTTTCTCTGATCGTTTAATTTGTTTACTCGAAGGCGCGAAGTTTTGCATTGTCATAAAATTAGGCTAAATGAATGTTAATTGTCTTGGAGATGGAATAAAGGAGTTTTATAGTACCATTAGTACTGTATACAAACAATAATAAAATAGCTAAAGCAAACGCACATTTCTTTTTAAAGTGTGCAAAAACAAATTAAGTCATACGTACAACATATCTGTGGTCTTCACGTTCAATAAATATATGTGAAAGTGCAAAAGTGATAATTTCTGATACATAATACATTATTTCCTTATTTTTATCTGTCCTATTCGTTTGTGATCAGTTGTAAATCTATATATCACATAGGGTCCACCAAAACCAATCATGGATCTTATTACTTTTCAATTAACATGGACAATGTATGGTTTCAATCTTTTCTCCTCAGAAATGTTGGTTTTGCACTTACTGTATTCTGATCTCAGACCACAGATACTATTGCAGTGTAATTGAACATTCTTTTGCCTGGTCTACTTAGTGAAGTGATTCAGGAATTGCAGAAATGCGTCGAAAGTTCTGATCAATTGATGCATACTTAATTGGAGCCGCCCATTGTCTGGCTATAGTGGCAATCCGATCCGAACAATAGAACAAGTGTGAACGAATTAATACATAATGAAAGTGCGAAGTGAAACTGTGCCGCAACTGTAACGAACCGCGCACCTACTTCTGTCATCCGGAGACGCGAGAAGACGTCATTATGCCGCTGGGCCCTTCAGTCCTGGCCGGCGGTCACCTTTACAACCACTCGGAGCTGGACCGTGCCCTCAATGGATCTCATTCATCCTCGATGTCGGAACACTCAACTTTCCCGAGAAGCAACCCTTACACGATGGGCATGGTCAACGGAAGTCTCCCTCCTTTGCGAAGGCCAATCCTTCCAATCAGAAAGTCCAATACATCTCCTCTCAGTTACATGACTTCTGAAAGAACAGATCTCAGACCCCCAATCTCTCCTATGCCGAAATTGAATAGAGCAAGCATGTTTTACGCAAAGCCTTTGAGAGAAGTCCACTCTGTTTCTCGAGTCCAATCTAATCCAGGAAGCGATGGCCGAATACTGGTGTCGAAATCTCCGAGTCCAGCTTTTCGGAGAAACGGTTCAGTATCTAACATTGAAACTGGACGTATAACTGATTTACCAGGAAGAAAGAACTCTTTTGCTCCTACAGTTATATCACGGTCTCCAAGTCCACTTTCCTGCTTGAGCAGTATAAGAAGTTCTTCTAGTCAATACTCCACGTGTAGTTCTTACCACGCTCCTGCAAGATCCATGAGCGTCTGCTCTACGAGGGTTGGAAAATCTCCCACCCCTAGAAGAATATTCCCTCAAACTTGTGATGATGAATTGGGACTGGACATTGAAGAACTCAGATCAAAAGAGCAAGCGCCTGTTGTGTTTGACGCGAACCTAACATTTGTGCTCGGTTGTGAGAATCAAAAAGTCAGACAGAACATCAGGCCTATAGCAGCTCATTTAGACGATTCCACGGCTTCTAATTATCTGTCTGCAAAGATAGAAGACTTCTTGAAAAGGACAGACCATGTGATGGATGAATGGAGAAACCTAGGACACAAGGATGATGAGATGGATCTTGGATTAACAGGAGCAAATGGAAGAAGATTAGGGAGGTCCAGGAGTGCGGCCAACATCATGATTAAGGGTTTCCAGTACTTCAGCAGGTCGGGCAGTCTTTGCCGTTCCAACAGTCATATCAGAGACTTCTCGGAAGACAGGACTATTTCCGAAGCAGATGAGGTAAATATGATTGTATAAACCCTGCACCAAATTAATGCTAATTTATGTTTTTGTTTTTTGTATCCATATAACATTTAGGACTTAAATTATGCTAGTGTTCATTTTAATAGTTATCTATTACAAATCACTATAAATTTGTCGATCTTTTTATGACCCTATAAACTCTTGCTCTAATTAATTATACCGCAAACTATCAGAACTTTGTGGAAATAGCACTTTAATGTTGATATTATATGCATTTTAATCGATGTCGTTGAAAACTTTATCTCCAGTGGTAAACACTACAATGTTATATTGGAAAGTCCTTGAACTGATTCCAACAAATCAAATGTTTGGACACGAAGCGGGTGTTCTGCAACGGACAGATGACATAACTTGTCATAACATTATTATATTACTTCCCTGAATTATTTATATATTATAACACGAAAAACAACAGCTAGTCTCGCTAACATTATTGTGCAAGTTTACAATATTACGTTTGTAAATTTGAACCAACGTTTGACCAAGTCGTCAAAAATTTGCGTAAATCTCGTGATATTTCAAGTAGATAGTTTGTTGGCAGAAGCTTAGATACCAAAATAATGAACGAATTTTAAAAACTTGGGTCCAGAAATGAGAAATACAGAAGTAACAATGGTGGCAACAAAACAGAATCATGCAAAAGAATTTCCCAAAACAATAAATTAAATACAGTTCGAAAAAACTTCGTAAGAGCCATTTCTTCAAAATTTGCATAACTTGGCATTGAACCACATTTTTATAAAATGTTCATGATGTTATGATAACTTGTTGAGTGTGAATGGTACGTTAGTATTTGTTTACGAAGGATGGTTGGGCGTATTTATTTTTACGCATTCTTGGTATCATTCCTTTATTTTAAGTGAATCGCGTATTTTTAAGTTATTTATTACCTAAATTTAACTGTAAAGGTGGCTGACCAGAATAAAAATCAAGACAATATCATCTACGAATACTGCGATGTAGGTCGGCATCCCGAGTTTCTTTAAGTGTCAACTTTTTCAAGATAATCTGACATTTCCTTGTGACGTATCTCGTCACTTTAAATTCTCACTGAAGAAGATGAAGGTGTGAACGAGGCATATCCCATCATCACTGCATTCTACTTCTGTCAAATAATTTCTATTGTCGTCAAACATCTAAATTTAAAACAGTTGTTGCCGGCTTGTTTACGATTTACGGCACCGGAGATTTTCAGCGATTGTTAATAATACTAGTTGGATATTTTATGTAGCACCGTTTGTTTGTGAAAATTCATCTCAAGGACGCTGGTTTATACAGTTCGTTAAGAGACGTGCCTGACTTACTTTAAACGGTGATTATTGATCTAGCTTGGAGCAAAAGAATTTTTAGGAAATTTCAATCTCCGGTGAAATTTTTTTAATTTACCAAAAAACATTAATTAGGTATTGGACATTTAGAGTCGGGAAAGGGGGTTGGGCAGTTAGTTACTGGGCTGATCATTGACGACATGATAAAGTTTTTTTGTGGTTGTTTTGTTTGAAAAAGAAAATAAATAATGCAGTTATCACTGGCTAAAGTAAGTCAGGTACGTCTTTTAATAATATGCTGTATTTTATTCCTTTTTGTCTAAAAGTCAATTTCAGTATTAGTTGCAAATTGGGTAATTCAGTATCGAAACAATTACAATCACCCACGCACAAATCAACTGGGCATAAACAACTCAAGAGTCTTGTAAATATTTATACAGACGCAATGATTGTATGTAATTGTTATATCATGGTTCCAATCAAATGTGGCAATCGTCCTATTGTCCTAACTATCTCCCCGACAATAGAAACTGATTCCTTTGGCAGTAGCCCATTAATAATATAACCTGAATTATAGTTGGCTTCTCACAACCTAACTCCCCATGTATATGAGCTTACTTCCCGTCAAGGCGGAATATTGGGCATCATTCATTTTATAATCGATTGGTCCCGTTTTCTTTGAGATCTACCAGTTACACATGGAGGTCTACAGTTGCTTTTAATTACTTGTTTTATTGGTTGCTTTTTTGGTTTTCCTGTTGCCGTCAATTGGTCTTGTGTTCGGGTGTTTTAATTGTTCCCTATTTAGGTACATCTGGAGATCTCTGATTGAACCTGATTAAGCCTGAGTTTTGATGGTTCCCAGCTACCCTTCGTAAGGTCTAATATTGCTTCTGGTTGGCTCTAGGTTATCGTATTGGATATCAGTTATCCCTTGAGATTTTCTATTGCCCCCAATCAGACATTTGGTATCAGACATTTCCACTGACTCACAGTTATCTTCGGAAGTCCTTAGCTTCCCCTTAGATCTATATAATGTTATTGTTTTTCCTGTTGGCATATTTCTGCGGACTGTGATGTTTTTTAATTCTCTTGGATCATTCTAACCTGTGATGTTGCACTGCTTGGAATGTTCTACGTTTGATGTCTGTCTCTGATATGAGGGATGCCCGACGTTTACTGATTACACTTCGCAAGACGTGGTGTGAAAATTTAAGAAGCGTGATCTCTTCATCGCCCTTTCTGCGGCGCTTGAGAATTCCATACAATTTGTTAGTCTCGCTGTTGTTACGGGTGAGAAAGTTTTTCATGAGATATTCGAAACATTTGGTGACGAATCCTGGCAGACGTCCAACTGTTTCTTGTGACGCTGCTCAATACCATTATGTCGGCGCAGCAAATGTTTTAATGAAGATTAAGTAACAACCTTCAAGGTAAACCGATTTTCTGGTGTCACTAGAGGAAGTTATGCAGAAGAGTTTGCAAAAAAGCTTTCTTCAAGTTCAAAGTCAATTTTTTTCTTATTTTATCAGTCTGTGAGTAATTATAATTTCCAAGGACTCGGGAAAAGGAATAATGAAAGTTTTTTATTGTTGGTTTATTTATTGAGGCGTGTTTCATGTTTCTTCTTTTTGGGCCAGTGTTTCGGACAGCCTTGCAGTGTATATAATTAATATAATATTATGATTATTTTTTAAATATGCAAAGGTACCGTGTCAAAAAAGTCAGTTCGCGTTAATTTGGGCTACAGTGGTCAGTTCTGAAAATACTCTCCAAAAACTTGGGTACTAAGAACTGTTCCGATCATAACAATGTGCCAATAATTACATGATTGTATTAAGAGGGATTCAGTAAATTATTTGGATGTCCTCGTGATTTTCAATTGAAAAGAAAGGCATTTGTTTTCTATAGTGTACATGGGTATTATTTTATTAACTTATTAACACTCCTGCCACAGGTTATCCTAAGTGATTCGCTTCGTTTGGTGATTTAGCTAGGGTGCCCGAGTTAATGGGGTGATGCTTGTCTAGGTTTTAGCGGTGGATGCGTTTGCCACATTCTCCACGGCGGGCCGGATCGGGAGAGACTGGTTGAAGGAGACCTTTTGGCCTCTTCTGACTCTCTCGACCTTGCACTGCAGTGGGAGGGATGGATTCATACGTCCATGGTTTTTGGAGACTCTGACCCCTAGATTCTTACTCACCCCTCGTATCTTTTTCCTACCCAGAATTTCCTCTCCTTCCTTTCCCTAAAAATACCTTGCACACAGCATCCCCAAATATGATACTGGCTTTGAGAGAAATTGTTTTCCTCGGAGCCTCCTGTGTGGAACTAATGTAAAAAAAGAAGTTGTTTTAAAGTCAAAATTTGGTCGAATGTTTTTTTTAACCCCCGAAGCAAAAAGAAAGGTGTTACAAGTTTGACTGTGTTTGTGTCTGTGTGTCTGTCTGTGGCATTGTAGCTCCTAAACGAATGGACCGATTATGATGCGTTTTTTTTTCTTTGAAAACTGACGTGTTCGAGATGGTTCTTAGCTACAATTCATTCAAATCTATTCAGGCGTTTTAAGTCATCAGCTCTTTTTCGTGTCTTGAATTTAAAATTTTGAAAATTTTACTTATTTTGTATTAATTTGAATGTCATATGCATGGTATTGTCTGTATTTGTAATTCCCGAATAAAACCAGAAAACAAATTAACTTTATTAATCTTGAGAATTTTTCTTCATATATCCTGTTTATATTTTCAAATATATTGGCTTATCTCTATGTTTAATTATCTTGCATGATTCACAATCCTTAATGTTTCAAGCCTTTTCTAAGAATATGGGGTAATGCGTTTCATCAAGTCGTTGGTTGCTGTGTTTTGCCAGTCAAAATCTTTAGGACATTTTCCAGAGTTTCAACAAAAACAAAATCAGAAATAGATGGAAAAACAGAAAATGCGCGCCGTTTATTAGATGACCCGCAAAAGAACTGCATTTTAACACACCATTAAGTTCCCAGAAAACATTGGACAAATTTAAAAACAAGCTTTCTTCTGATACTTGACAACAACGAATGAATTTACTTTTCAATACTATTTTGATCGGCGGCGCCAGTGAATGTTAAAATTGAATTAGCTCTGTTTTATTGGCATCATTTAGTGTGATTTATTTGCCGGCCAACGACTTTGCCATCCGGCTCTATATATCGAACCTATCAAACTGTGTACTTCAGAAGCTAATTTTAGTTGGTAAGCGAGATTGTCTTGAAGAAAGATGAAATTTTTCGTTAACCCATTGTCAATATTTTGATTAATTAAAGTTGATTTCATATTATTATTTTCAACATAACATAATCAGATTCTTGTGATTCTTATGTTCTGCTCTATTATTTCGGAGTATCTAAGCCCAAGGCTTGGAATAAACTCTCTCCGGAACTAAGATACATAACGAGCCTAACAGAATTTAGATCCAAATTAAAAACCTACCTTATTAGGCTCTCGTACTCTTAAATTAAATATATCTACAAGTCTTAATCACATTTTCTTATTAGATTATCATTTTACGAAGCTTTCCACGTTAAACTGTTTCCTAACGAAGGACGAATCACATTTAGGAAGATAAATATTCTAATCAAACCCTTGTACTATTGTACCGCCAATCATAAAATTTTGCTGTTGCTTTCCCAAACACGTTCATTAAAGAACATACTTTATATTATTATTAAAACATTTACCAGGATTAAATAATGACTTTTCCAATAATTACATTTGTCCTCTACGTGTAAACTGTATCTAAATTTCTTTAAATAAACAGTGCTAATCTTAAGTGACCTACCAGGTTAGTAAGGTCTTGTATATTTGCTGTCTGTATAGAGTATAAAAAAATACATGTACATATTGTACATTCACTGGTCAAATACATTGTATGTACATATAGTTTTGTATCAGTGATCGAAGAACCGTTGGATGCTATATTTTAGCCATAAGTTGTTATAATGTTTTAATATCCATCAGCATTCCTGATATCCTCGAGTTCATCTGAGACCAAACGAAGGTTTATTTAGCATTCTTTCACATGAATTAACGATTTTCTTAAACATTCCTTTACTGCAAGCAATTTTTTATATCAATTTGCCCTCACCGTAGCGTGTCTAGCTTTTGCATAATGTCCAAACGCATTACGTGTGTGTGCTGCAACGTCTTACATCTCAGATCTGTCAATCTATCTTTGCAAAGTCTCTGATCGTCAAATACCCATCGGAAGTGGCTGTTGGACGTCTGCCAACTGTTGGACAGCGGATCCTGCTCGTCAGAGAACGTATCGGAGAAAGTGACAGGTCATTCTGGGACATGGATGACTCTGAGTCCCTGTAAAAACTGACTAGCGCTGACTAATTTTCAACGATCTTAACATCACGTCAATTAAACAACTTTATTCTAAAACAATACTCCTATTCTTTCACAAATACGAAAGAGAAGAAATAACAAAAAAATAGATATCACGGTCAAAAACGTACGCACCAAATACATTTTTTACATTAACTCCACACAGGAGGCCCTGAGGAATAGAATGTATTTTAGGGCCTGTGTTTTATTTGTGTTTGAGGAGGGGATGGAGTAGACATGGGTTTTGAAGAGTAGGAGGGAGAAATACTGAGGCCGGTAAATCGTTCCACAACCGAACTGTTGAACTCAAGAAGTCCTAGAAGCAACCCGTTCTCTTGTGACAAATATCAACTGTGTAACCAGTGCGTGTTTTCCGACTATGCAACTATGCACTATGCGAAGGGATCAACAACGCTAGTTCCTCGGAACATCTTCCATTGTAATACCGGTGGAACAAGGACAGTATACCTATACTAAAGATTGCAATCCGCTTGTTAATATAAGGGAATCTATAAAACGGACACCCCGTTACTGCACAGAGTCAAGGGTTTTGGCGCATAAACATACTAAAACTACCACCAAATACTTGAAGAACTTAATAATAACGTTAATAAATTTAATATACATAGAATATTAAAAAAATGGAGTTATTTTATTTGTTTATTTTATTTTTATTTAAGTACATAAAACAGGCAATAATTAATTATGCCCAAAAAATTACATACATGGATGATTTAAATTACAGAAATTACAACAAAAGTAGTATTAAAAATAATTAGCTACTCTAAAATATGCAAAACTGAATGACAAACAATAATAGTTAATGACAATTTATTATTGGCACCTGGATTTAGTATGTACAATATTTCACGTCTTTGAATAAAGGGCTTCATCACAATATCAGCTTTATACGATTGATGGTAAAATATGTTTTTTGAAGTGTTTGAATGGGTTATTAAAAATTTCAATTTCATTATTAGAGCGGTGTATAGTGTTATAATGTCTTAATGTTCGTGGTAAAGGGGAGAAATATCCTGTATTTGTGTGGTAGGTAGATATATAGAAAATATCTTGCAACCTCCTTGTTGAATTTCTTGGTGGTGTGTTGATGTTAATTTGGGATAAAATGTTTGGTGTATCAACTGATGCATGTATAATTTTGTGCAGAAGCAATAAATCGGAAAGTTTCCGTCTTCCTGTCAGAGAGTGTAGTTTATAGTGTAGAATTCGGTCGTTATACGTTCCAAATTCTACGTTCTACGAATTAATCACAAACACGATCAAGTATTCGATTTTGATTGTTTGAATGAATGTACGAATGAAGCGGAAATTAACTCATTTCCCAACCTCCGATCGAGCTTAAACTCGGCGTATAGACTCGTCGTCAATCACAATGCACTCTTCCAATTTTTTGAGGCAATTACGCACACACGCGGACCTATGTAATGTACATAATATAAGTAAAAATTTCAAAATTTTAAGTTAACCCCGACACAAAAAAGAGCTGAAAACTTGACTTTGAAACGCCTGAACAGATTTTCATTAATAATTTTCATGAATCAGCACGTGAGATCCCACTGAGAATAACATCATTATCTCCAACAAATAACGAATATAAAACATTATTTTTGTGTTTTTCATTTTGTTTCGGGATCCCAGCCCCTTGTCGTCATTCTAGTCCGTTGGTTGTGTTGATTGGCTATTTATCGCCTGCAGACTCCGCTCCTAATGACCATGCAGCGCCGGCGATAGCGGTGATGATGAAACGGCTGATCCAGATTATTATAAGACTAAACCTGATATGATTAGTTGACGATAGGTCCCAGATCTTTGTGCAAGTTTCAGTAAAGTTTTACCAGTGGGATACAGTTTTCTGAAATATCGTTTTCTTTTTTTTTTATTTGCAGAATTGACGCTATGCTGCATCGGTACGTTGAGTACTATTATTATTTAAAATATTAATTTATTCCGGTCCAATTATCGAGTTTTCAAGATCACGATAAATTCAGTGGTCTAATATTAAAGTAAAGAAAGTAACCCTCTTGACCTTGTTTTGTTTATCCCATGAAAAACATGTATTTTAATTGGCAGAAAGATTTAAAAATTCGTTTTTAGAAAATATTGAAACAATTGTTATCATGCAAAAAGTACGTCCGAATGTTGAAAATTGAAATGTTTGTGAACGGCTAAACAATAAAATTCATATTGTGTTGGTAGTTAATTTCTGTTGCGGCTCCTTCCGTAACTCCGGTTCAAAGATGTCTTGAACTTTTGCTTTGAATTTTATTTTTATAAGATACCAGATGGCCCGGAGAACTTCGTACCGCCTCAGAAACAATAACTGTTGTGTTAACTTATTAGCTGAATTAAATTCAGTTTTTTTTTATTAAGATAAAAATTACACAATGAAACAATTATCGATGCGCAACTGTCCGTCTTTTGTTTTTTTCTGTATCAGAGATAGCGTTGTGTACGGATTTATTATGTTTGTGATTTTCTTACTTTTCCACTTACTTACGGGAATTGCGTTTCATTTTCTTTATACGTGTGACGGAGATTTATTATAATTATTGTATTTTTCCTTTGGAGAGGTGCAGAAATACGTTCACGGTTTGTCTCATTTTCGACTGTAGACATATAATGTGTATGTAAGAAAGAGGGCAGCATTATATGACTAAGAACAAAATCAAAACAATCAGCGCTTTGACATTTGACGTTTTTTAATTTTTTTAATTCACTCACTATTCAATATTATACTTATCACAATATTGCTGCAGCTCTTTCAAAAGCTGAGAATTCGTTCCATACAAAATTATGAGGAAAATAATTTTCTTCATAATTGTTTCCGATGTTTAGGTATTCTGCTATTCGGGGCGGAGACAAATCCAATAAATCAAAGATCATAAAAATTGGTCTGACCGTTCTTGAGTTATAAATGGTGTAACTAACCCGACTTTGTTTTATTAAACGACTTCGAAAAGGAGAAGGTTATCAATTCGACGGTATTTCTTTAGTTTTTTTTTATTTAGTTACCTCAGAACTTTCGATTGGGTGAACGATATTGATGATTATTTTTTTATTAGAAAGCTGGTGCTTCCCGTGTGGTCCCATTTTAATTTGGTCCAGTTCTGACAATGGGATCCATGAGAAAACCATATATGTCTTAAATTTGCAATAAGTATGTGCACGACAAATGGACGAATAACTCAATATTACGCCAACAGATTTCGATGATTCCGACTTAAAAAAATGCACTAAAAGTAAAAAAATTATTTCGTACGATTGTTATTTTTGGAGTCGGTGTCAGCCATGATCTCCACATCTCACCTATAACTACCTATGTATGTAGTTGCCTTGGCTGACACCGACTCCAAAAATAACAGTCGTCCAATTTTTTTTTTTTTTTTTTTGCATTTTTTGAAGTCGTTTTTTGTTTTGTTAAAATTTTTGTTTTTTTTAAATTTTTGTTTTGTTAAAATTTTTGTTTGTAAATATATCAAGATGAAAATACGACCAAAAACAAACATTCAAAATAATAGAATGATGTCGTTGAACCTACCAATGTATTTATGAATATAAATTGAAGCCATTCCCATTCCTATAAAATGCTTTCATTTTTTAAACATAGTTGTAAACAATAATTATTGTGCCATTTCTCTGAAAATTTGCTCTCAATCTAATTGCCACTATAAAAAAATAACATTACCGATAAGTACCTACATACGTACAGAAAAATAATAGTAATAACATCGATACTGGTAGTATCGATTCGTTTCGGTGTGATGTGTTGTTCATGTAGCATTTAGCGTTACTCGCCTTACTTTCAATGGCGTTATCGGAATTATGTTTTTGTAAATCTTTAACATTTATTTACACTTGGCACGTCCCCGTAACTAGTACCAGTGAACGTTGTATACTACGGACTGTACGGACCATTTATAACCGTTATTTAGCCAACTTTCTAAACTGACTCTAGGCTTTTATGGGGGTTTATCGGCTTTTTGATGCACCTACTGTTTTAACATGAATCACTTTTTTCGATTGATTTTTCTGCTTCCTTTTGAATATCCTGTTACTGTTGTTTTCAATCTGTGCGTTGCACTTAAAAGAAAATTTGTGTAATTGGTTAGAAGCTTAATTAATATTTAACTTTTGTGAGAATTGATGAACTGGATTCGTACTTTGGACGGGTTGTTTCACAAAATTTGAAGAAGTAATTAATTAACTAACATAACGAACCGCCAAACAACTCGGTAAACCACCAAACAATCTTAGAACACACTCATTACATACTTGTTTATTCTGACTCTTGACATGGCCCAATTCATGTATCTGATTCAGTTGATCGTGCTATGCCTTTCTCGGGCGTCCCCGACTTCTTCTACCTTTCACATTTGCATCATATATTCTATTTACACTTCTTTTTTTCGTTCATTCACTATGCCAAATCCATCTATGCGTTTCTTTCTTCCTTCCCATCTCCACATACTCAAAGCCACAAACTCATCGTCCTGCTCCAAGTATTTATTCAACACTATATTGCCCACTACTGAACAATTCATCAAGTTTCAAAATTTTAATTCGAGTTCTGTGAAAGTTCTCTTATATTTCATAATGGGCCGATTGTTTCACAGTACTTGGACAATATCAGAACTTAATTAGGACTTTCGCGGAGTTTAAATTTTCAAATTGATATTTGATGAATTGTTCAAATTCTATACAACAACCCGTCCGTAGAATAGGCCACTTGCATGGATTTCATAACGACTTGGAAAAAATCGTGTGGATAGATTTTATTACTAAGATTACGAAAATGTTAGTAAAAAATTTTAGAAATGTATAGTTTTTTTATTTTTAAATTAATAAATCCATTATTTGAGCTCGTGACGTCACTACATGAAAATGTCTCTGATTATGTTTCCTTAATTTTGTAAAATTCCACTCTAATTGATTTTTTTTATATGGCAACACTTTGATTTCCGGCGAATTTTTGAATTTGCGTTTAACGTTCACTAGATTTATTGTTTGTTCTATGCGAACTTATCCTTTGGTTTGATTTTTTGATAAAGATGGCGGTGTTTTTACAGATGTTACGAAGAGAACCCCGTACAATTTATTGCTATTTGTGTGGAAAACGTTTTTTTTTTTTAATGATTTTCGGCTATGTAATTATCGTTTTTTCGCACCTATAAAATTAGGTCCCGTCTTTCCGGTTTATAAAAAATGGTCTCATTTTTCGGATTGAAATTTTCAAAAAATCGCCAGGGTTTCAAAAATACGATTTTTTTTTTTTACATTAACTCCACACAGGAGGCCCTGAGGAAAATAATTTCCCTCAGGGCCTATGTCATCTTTGAGGATGCTGTGTGGAGGGTCTTTTTGAGGAAAGGAAGGAGTTAACATGGGTCTTGAAGAGACTTTGCCTAAACCGGAATTTTTTTTTAAAAAGTGATGCAAGTGGCCTATTCATGAGAAACTTCATAAAAAATCACTCAAAAATTTGTGAAAACAAGGTATGAGGAAGCCTAAATCCTGAATGAAGTGAAAAATAGTTCCTTACTAGTAAAAAAATGTATTCACTTAACTTAATGGTAGCATACCACTTTTGTGTTATCTGCTCAATTGGAAATTTGTTTTAAAATCATTTATATTTTACAGACAATGTGTATTGTGTATAAAAATAAGTTTTTCTCTCTTTTCATCTTCGGGATTTTGGATTTCGGAATATTGTTCAATAATCGAATGTGTTATTCGGGATGTTCGTCATCAAAGATTTAGCTTTCGAGATTTTGGGATTCATACAAAAACAGCAGAGTTATTCTGTAGGTAATACCATGATTTGACCATCTAATAGTTTTGAATTTTGGAAAATGCCAGCGAGCTTCTTATTTCTAAATGCCTGTAGTATCAGGTCCCATGAGACCTATCATCTGCCGACGTCTTAAACTATTACCTCCATTCATCTCTAATAATGTCCATCTTTCAATGCTAATGTGTTTAAGATTGAATAATCGCTGGCATAATTCATGCTATTTGCTCTGCACTGGTCTACTCTAAGTTGACTGAGTAGTGGTAGACATTGTGACAAGGGGGGCGTTCTAAAGATTATTAACTGAAATATTTAAATTAAAAAATCTATTTGTTATCTTTTGTGTTTTTCTTATTTCTATCATTACTCTTGTATGATGCCGCCATTTGTTTGATACAGAAACTGTAGAAAAGGATAACTCTGATGTCGTAAAATTTTGCACACCTTTTTCCATATTTTTCTGACCTGCATCATTTTTAGTAATTTAGCTTTTAGTTTAACCCTTCAAAGTGTACATTTAACTTTTTGGTGGCTATTTTTTAGATTGGAATATAAAGTGTGTTGTTTTTCCTTTCTAACACCGTTTAGAGCATATTTCTCACTATGATAGTAAGGGAGTTACAGCGTTTTATATGAGACCTATGTGCGTTGGGACAAATATGGTCTCCTGTGATTAAACGGGTTAATGATTTTTTTGTTAACCAATCAATACGTTGAAGTGACATGTGAATGCATTTATTTTGTATTTATACCTGCTTGCGGCTTGAGTGGATAGCGTTTTCCAATTCCGCACCTTCTTCAAATCCCGCGGGGTTGCTATGGGATATTAAATTGATATAATGCCAACATTTAATGTTTTGTCTTATTGAGTATTAATTCTCTTTGATATATTTATAGTATTTTATTAAAAAAATGCATGAAAAAAGTATCAAAGTAAGTAATTTAAGAGGACTTTTCGTGTCAATCACCTTTGATACTATTGAAATTATAAAAATATCGCACATTCCGTAGAAAAGGGTCGTAAGCCAAAAAAGTTAATGTTACAGGAGAAGGAAAACACATGATTGAAGAAACAAGCGGTCCCGTTAATAAGACACTAGCGACATCTCGCGGAGATAGAGTGATCTAACTTAAAACGGTTTTCGTGGGGCATAAATAATCGCAATCACTTTATTAATCAGAGATAAAAATAAAATTTTGTAAAACGGAAAATTTTGACTTACGACCCATTTCTACGGGATGTGCGATATATTTAAAAGGTAACAAAATAAGTATGACTGTTTAAAAAAAGATCATTAAAAATATATATGTCACTGACAGGACTCTCCGCGGCCATTTGAGATCAACCATCTTTAGTTATTTATATTATAAAAGTAAGGTGAAATCGTAACAATATAAGTATTTTAAGAAGACATTGGTAAAAAAATTATGATCGTAAAACCTTCGTAGGTACCTACTAACTTCAGGCATTCTGGCTCTTGCGCATCATGTGATTCGCAACTCGCAGTCACTTGCAATGCAAACAGCGAGTTTTCTGTTTAATGTTTGTTTTTTTTTTCAATCCGCAAATCCCGTAGGATCAAATATTGCTCAAATCCCGCCGGATTGCAAGATGCGGAATTGCAAACCCTTATTGTGCTATAAAGATAGAGAGAAATTCACAACACTCAATAAGCAGCCGATCAAAAATTCGCGACGTTCTACCTCTGAGCAGAACAATAAAAAACGAGATTTTTTCAAATTATCGACCTACTATTAAATGGCACTTGTCTTATTATCATTCACTCCATCCTAGCCCTATTGTATAATATAACATTACTTATTCTATTCTAAATATACCATTACAATTGTTTTGTCAGCCATGTACAGTCATTGCTTTTCCAGTGACCTCCCCAAGTATACATAGATTGCGTTTAGCATCAATCATGTCTCTAGTTAGACGACAGTTCGGTTGGACTGTTCAGTCGCCTGTACGGAATCGCTTGTAAAATGATTGTGCTCTTGAAAAGTTGCTAATACACCTTCGGTACCTCATACACAAACTAATTAATTGTGCAATACAATCACTCTACGATAACAAGTAACAAGGTTTCTTCATGTTAGCTGCTCCACTGTGAACGCATGGCTGCATTGCAAATACAACAGCCATTAACTGGTGGTTAAGTCATATTTTTTATTTAAGTTAAACTTCTGGCACTTAATCAAAAACACAAAAAATCTCTAAACTTTCAAGCCTATTTTTAATATTTTTCTACATTGTCTCCTTAAATTGTTATCCACTTTTAAACATTCAAAAATGCACGCAATTTGTATGAATTTGTAGATCCAGTTTCCTTTTATTGGCACTTCATCAAAAACATTAAAAATGCCTTAATATTTTTCTACACCTTCTCGTCAAATTGCTATCCACTTTTAAATATTGAAAATTGCGCGAATTTGTAGCAATTTGTTGGTCTAGTTTCCTTTGATTGGCAACGAAAGTGCTTGTGTGTCTGCATTTGTCATTTAATCAATGATATGTCTCTTTTTACTAAGTTTTTTTTCCTGTTAGCGTAATTAGTGCGATAATTATTGTAGTTGGCATTCAAAACCATTCTCAACACAATAATTAGTTTTGGTTTTAATATGTTTTTGTTATTAAACTGTTTGTTCATTATTTGTTTTTACTTTGTTGAAGCAACATTGCTGTTGGTGTGCTACAGTTTTATAAGATTAGTTATTTTTTCTTAAATAATATCGAAAAAATGTTGCTAATTTCTGTTTTAGAGAGTTTTACGAGTGTATATTGTGTCCTCAGTGGGTTGTGAGTGTTTGTCCTTGCAATATTTTTTAAAAATATTTAAGTGGTTGATTTATGAACTGTTTTATGATCGTGTTTAATTTTTCAAATGTGGATTTTTATAGTTTTTATCATGATAATGTCTGAAAAGCTGTAATTTCTGGCACATTACAGATGTATTTTTATATACTACTTATCCTTAGTTAACCGGGAAAAGTAATTAGTTATTCGTTAGTTACTTCTTTGGACGACTGTTATGACAGTTTTCTAAATCTCTAGAAAGTACCTACTTATTTGCTAATTCTCATGAATAAAATTTTTAAAACACAAATTTGCGGTGCGTTCTTTAATGATTTGTTTTCAGTGCATCCTTGTAGGATGTGTTTTCGATACGTCCTTGTAGGTTTGTTTCGGTGCGTCCTTGTAGGATTTATTTTCGGTGTGTCCGCGTAGGATATCGGGCGTCCTTGGAAGATTTGTTTTCGGTTCGTCCTTGTATGATTTGGTCTTTTGTGTATCCTTGTAGGATTTATTTTCAGTGCATTCTTGTAGGATTTGTTTTTACTGCATCCTTGTACGATGTTTTCGGTGCGTCCTTGTAGGATTCGTTTTTCGTGCATCCTTGTAGGATGTTTTCGGTGCGTCCTTGCAGGATTAGTTTTCGGTGCGTCCTTGTACGATTAGTTTTCGGTGCGTCCTTGTAGGATTAGTTTTCGGTGCGTCCTTGGAGGATTTGTTTTCGGTACATCCTTGCAGCATTTGTTATCGTTGCGTTCTTGCAGCATTAGTTTTCGGTGCGTCCTTACAGGATTTGTTATCGTTGCGTCCTTGCAGAATTTGTTTTCGGTGCGTCCTGGTAGAATTTGTTTTTGTACCTGGTGTGATTTGTTTTCGGTGCGTCCTTGCAGGATTTGTTTTCGTTGCATCCATGTAAGATTTGTTTTCGGTACGTCCTTGTAGGATTGGTTTTCGGTGCGTCCTTGCAGGATTGGTTTTTAAAAATAACGAACATAACATGAGCAGGTATTCTGTCCATGATTTAAGTAAGGTACAAACTATTTGTATATTTATCTTCAAAAGCTGCAAAAGTTCTCGAACAGTGAACTCCGGCGTCATGAAATGTGTTTTGCTTGTTCTGTCTGGAATTTCAATGTCAACCGAAATATATTTTTCAGATCGCGATCTCATTACCACCAAAAGCTATGAAACTTCTTTGTTTTTTTTATCAAAATACGATTAACGGTCAAAACTGATAACACGCCATAATTTTCGTAATTATTTTTTTATATATTTCAATTACATTCGTAGTAATAAATGGGCTCAAGAGTAATTTAAAACATACCGCCCACTTTTCAGTCTAATTATAATTATTGGTCTCTTATCGCTTAGCTTTAGTATTGGATTCTGAAATTATTCAACTGTTGTACATTCCCTAGACCCAATGCCCAATCAGTATACTTTATAATACCTGCACATTAGCCTAGAATGCAATAGAGACTTGTAACTTCTCTAATGATCTTTTTACGTAGCTTTATGCTCTCGGCCCGCTTCGTCCTGTCTCAGAAATCTCAGTATTTGGGCCTGAGTCAAAGGACATTGGAGGGGCAACCACCACTTTCCCAACGGCTTCATAAGGAAACATATGGTTTCCTCCTTTACCGCACACGTCAAGACTCTACTTTTTTATTGAACGAAGCTATATTTATTTGAACGACTCTAGACCCTCCAATGTCCATGCATAGGGGGTTAGTTAGCAGTAAGCAAGTACTTACACAAAAGATAAGTAGAAGTAGCAGCCCGTAGAATAATTCTTCTGAAATAGGTAACATATAAATAGAAATAATAGTGTTAGTAAAAGAAAAAGAAAAATAACGGCTATAACCAGTCGAAGAAACCTTCTGAAAATAAAAGAAGTAACGAAGGAAAAAAACAGTTATAACAAAATATATAATGTAAGTAATTACTATAATAGCAGAAAGAAAATAAAATATATCAAAATAAAAGAATAGCCAGAGAAGGTATTCCACAGATCACCGGGTACTCCCAATGAGAATGCGTATAACTATCGGCACAACCGCAGACGATGCTCGAAGTCCGTGCCCTTTAGCCGGCTCCCCGATTTTGCCTCGAAGCCTTTTGTACTTGGTAAACGACGAACTTAAATGCCGGCCTGACGTTAATACAGAAATCGCCGCAGTAGGCGGGTTTAAGGTAAACAAACTGGCTCGCCTCCCCGCTAACGCCTGTATCTGTCACACGTATGTTTTACGCATCTTTCTCTTTCGCTTACGTTCATTGTTAAGTCAGTAACTGCGCGAGAATGGATCGTACAATGTTCAGGCCAGCATTAAAGTTTTGCGTGTACTCATTAGCATGGATTCCATGATAGTTGATCCCCCGACAGTTGGCCCCTCGGAATACTTGTCGGAGGATAAAATCTCGGGTCACCAATATCATGAAAGGGATAAAGATCGGGGGTCGAGCTAACGAAGCCATTACTCAACCAATAATAATCAAGGCAACAACTGCGCGATAGCAGAGTGAAGAGGTATCACTCGTGCCTCTGCGCTTCGGGAATGTCTCACCCAAAGATATTGAAATATCTCACCGAATATCTTAATCTCAAAATACTACGAATTTTCTCAAATTTTTTAGAGGTAAGTAAATTTTAATATGATTTTATTTTCACAGTGTTTGAAATTCGATCGGTTCAATTTGGTAGGCGGGTATGGGTATCGCTGCCCCGGGAACCATTTATTGGATAGCTAACACCCCTGCCATAGGTCACCCCAAGGGGTTCGCTACATTTGATGACTTAGCAGGGGTGCCCGGGTTCTTGGGATGAGGTTTGTCTAGGTCTTGGCGCCCAATGCGTTTGCCCACCTACTGCGATGTGGGCCGGATCGGGAGAGATTGCTTGAGGGAGTCATAATCTAAACTACACCAGCCGGTCTCCCTCGATCGCCTTGCGCCGCAGTGGGAGGGATGGCTTCATACTTTCGTCACTTCTAGACTCATTGACCCCTAGATTCCTACCCTCTCCTCATATCTTTTTCGTTCCCAAAACTTCCTCCCCTTCCTTTCCACACAGCATCCCCAAAGACGACTGGCCCTGAGGGATGTTTTTCCTCAGGGCCTCCCGTGTGGAGTTAATCTGAAAAAACTACTTTCTTTATTTTTCGACTTTACTGCAATTGTCTTCTACATTTGTTTTTTTTAAATTTCCACTCGTGTCGTTGAGATTTTATTTATTGTTGACTCTCTAATCCTGATCCGTGCCGTATTGAAATTACATCACGACAACAGTGTTCCCACTTGGACGGAAATAAATAAAGTGAATGAAACAGGATTTGGACATATTCCACTTGACGCACGAGGAGATCTGACCAAGTTTTTTTGTTCCCACTCCAATCAGAAATAGATCACGCTGGGCGTCTCTGGAGATTATGCCAATTATATTACTTGTGTTCACATGAATGATGTTTGTTACGCGTCTATTTTCGCGATGTCTTTCATTAAAACTAATATAATTTTAAGCTGCGGTTAAATTGATCAACAAATTGCCTACAATAGTTTTAGAAATATTTATTTTTATTTTTATTTATGTCTATTAAAGATACATAATATACAATATTTTTCCTCACTAGGAATTCCTGTTTTAAAGCGGACTGCAGGTTTCTTTGTTGGTATTAAATCATAATTTTGATGATTTCTTCATCATCGTATTTGTAGACCTCATCTTCAAGTTTGTGGGCCGATTCCTATCCCAAGGCGGACTGTAGGTTGGTAGTTAGTAGTTTTAGTAGCTAAGAGATAGATAGTAGGTTTGGTTGGTATTAAATCATCATTTTTATAATTTCTTCATCTTTATGTTTCTAGACCGCATCTTCCAATTTTTAGGCCCCACATTCGTGTTTGTTGACATCTTCAGGTTGTTGTGTTGAGTTACTTCACATTTTTTTGAATTCTCATCTTCATGTTTATAGACCCCAGTAGGTTTAGTAGTTGGTAGATAGGTAGTAGGTTTTGTTGGTATAACATAATTTTTATGATTTCTTCATCTTCATGTGTGTAGACCTCATCTTCAAGTTTGTAGGTCTCATTCATATTTGTTGACATCTTTAGGTTGTGGTGTTTGTGTTACTTCAATTTTTTTTATGAATTACCATCTTCATATTTGTAGACCCCACTTTCATGTTTGTTTATTTCCTAGTCTTCAAATCTGTTGACTATGTTTTTTAATTTCCTCATCTTCAAGTTTGCAGACCTCATCTGCACGTTTGTTGACTATTGTTGATATCTTCAAGTTGTTGTGTTGGTGTTTCTTCAAAATTTTTATGATTTTCTCAATTTTTAGGTACGTTTGGTTGGTAATAGTATAATTGTTTTTTTTTTTTTTTTTTTTTTTTAATTTTATTATAATGAAACTCAATAAACAGAATAACATCAGTGTGTTTAGGGCTGCAATAACTTTATACTAGTGTTTACATTTTTCTTCTACAATTTTTTTTGGTGAAATTATGGAAAAATCAATCCAAATTCTTTCTTGTTTGCTTACCTATAAAGTATCGTCCATAGCAAAATATAAATATTTAAGCATCCAATCACCATCAGACCTCAGTTTAATCCATAACTCTAAAGTTGTTTTTGTTTCCTTAATATGCACGTACAATCCAGGATCAATAGTTAAAACTAGCTTCGCCTTGGCCCTTGCGTCATCTGATGCTTTTTTCTCGAAATTGGCATCTGGTTCCGACTTAATATAGTTCACCAGATTGTCAAGCACCAACAGATTTTCGACTGCAAAACTCCACTGATCATAATTCTGGCGTCCTGTCAACTTCTCAATGCTTTGAAAATAGTTTACGGCCATATTTCAACGAAAAATCAACAATTTTCGACTGTTTTATACTAAATTCACACAGTAAAAACCGAAAAATATAATGGATATTTGCCCATAACCTCTTAGAATGACAACACGCTTATGCAGTTCGCAAAAGACTGGCTTTTATTAGTAATAAAAGGTTTTAACAATCTTGTTAATAGATGGCGTTAGTAGTTACATTTTCAATTTTGATATAAATATTAATAATTTCATTTGACGTTGGTGTTGTTAATTTGATGTTTTATTTATTTGTCAGCTTTTGGCGTCATTTGATTTCATTCATCTGGTGTTATGTTTGTAAAATGATCAATGTCTAACGGTTTCTTGTTATGTTCTTGCAGTTATCGGAGATGACAGCCGAGCTGGCGGTGGAGCAGTCGGCCGGGTCTCTGGCGGCAGAGCGGCTCGGGGCGGAGACCTCAGAGCGGCTGCGGCTAGAAAGGGACATCCTGGGACTGAAGTCGGCCAACACGTCGCTGCAACAGGTAAGGACCATTTTGAGATGGTGCTATACCCTAGTTTCCCAATTTATTTGACTCACTGCCACCCTTTACCATTCATTTTTAACGCCACTTTATATTTTTTGTTTAACTAGTGGCTGTTGCATTCAGTCCTCAGTTGAATTTCCTGCATTCACCTGTCTGTACTAGATATTTAGTGATCTCACTGTTTAGGGATCTCATTTCTAACGCAGAATTTCAGAGATTTAGATTCTTTGATTAGTGCTCAAAGCGGCCCGGGGAATGAGGTGTTGAAGTAATATTTTGGAAAATAACGAATAGTACTGAAGATATGAGCCGTCAAAATGTTCATATTTGTGGCCGAGAGAAAAGCTTACGACATCACGGGACACACGCAGCGGTTCTGCAGAACTGCCATTCAAATTACGAATTGTACTGTATGTGACTTCACATGACACTACTGCATACATTTTACCAATGTTCATTTTGAACCCTCATAACTTCGTCATTTTTAGAGATGTCGAAAAACTACTAATGTTGTTATTAATTATTCAAATATAAGAAATGCATTTTCATCAACATAAAACAAAATAGGAGGCAACCCTTTTGTAGGACTGTAGCAATCAGACTTTCCATATTTTATGGTTGGTATTGTTTTAACTATGTTTTAACTTTATTAAAACCCTCATGGATAAGGATGATGCCATAAAAACAGTCTCCGGTCGTACTAAAAAGTTTGTTCGAATAAAGAAATAGTCATGATGACCTAGATCTACCATTTTGAATTAATATTTATTTATTTGTTTACAGACATCGGAGCGCCTAGAGACCGAGCTGATGTACTCTCGAGCAGAGACGAGCGCGTCGGGCGGCAGCGCCGAGGGTGGAAGCGAGGAGGAGGGCGGTGACTCGGGCGGCAAGTACAAGCGCCGCCTACAAGCCGCCCTGCGCGAGCTGGAAGCAGTGCGACGACAGCTCCGGCAGCAGCACGAGGATGACCTAGAACAGCTGGTCAACCTCAAGAAGCAGCTCGAGAAGAAGGTAATTAACCATAACGTACATGATTTTGACACTGACACAGATGCAACAGTTCAAGGACGACCTGGAGAAGAAGATAATTAACAATAACGTACATGATTTTGACACTGAGACAGACACAACAGTCCATGGACAGCGTGGAACAGCTGATAAACCTCAAGAAGTAACCTGGAAAGAAAGTGACGGATGCAAAAAAAATTTGTATCATTTTAACAAACTTAAATAATCCACAGAATGAAATCTTCATACCAAATTTAATGAATGCAGGCTTTACCACAGGAATCTGTACCATCAACTATAGTTTTTTTGCTATAGGTATCTATTTTTTTGCTTCTTCTTTAAACTTTAATTTGACGGATTCAAAAAACACAATATCATTTTAACAAATCCTTAAATAAATCCTCAAAAAAATCCACCAACTACCAAATTTAATGCAGTTTTTTGCCATGTCTATTATTTTCTTCTTCTTTAAACATCAATTTCTTACAAACCTAAGCATATCTGATCATTGAATTTTTCAAAGGGCTTTTTTACCCTCGTCGCCCTTTACTACCCTTTTATGAACTTCTGTTTCCCACAAAGTCACCACCGCCTCCTAAAATCCCACTAAAATCCTCCTAGAATCCACTTAGGGATTACTGTATTATTTTCCTGTATTTGATCACCCCCTATTTAGTCTTGCTTATTTGCTAGTTTGCCTTTTTCGATGAATATACTACCTACTAGATCTTATACACGGGCAAAAGGTGGATATGATACACTACATACACGGGCAAAAGGTGGATATGATAAGGTTTGCTGACGATATGGCTTTGGTTGCTGAAAGCGAAGAAGAACTACAAGAGGCCTTAACAACCATGCAAAGCATTCTTCAAAACAACTACAGCATGAAGATAAATAAAGACAAAACAAAGCTGCTGACTGTAGGCCGAACGCAACACCAGATGAGAGTAGAGATGGCAGGAGTTCCACTAAAGAACACGAAGGAGTTTGTCTACCTCGGGAGCAAAATAACATGGGACGGTCGGTCTAAGAGCGAGGTCGACAGCCGTATACACCAGGCTAGGCTTGCATTCAATAAAAGGTCGAAAGTAATTGAATTAAATAATATAGACCTAAAACTGCGAATACTCCCCATCAAGACCTATGTGTGGAGTATCTTGATGTACGGCTGTGAAACATGGTGCCTATCCGAAAGAGATAAACGGAGACTAGAGGCTTTTGAGATGTGGTCCTATAGAAGATTATTAGGATTTTCCTGGAGAGACCACATTACAAATGAGGAGGTTCTCCAAAGAATCGAAGGAGGAAGGCACCTGCTCAGGACCTTATCCGAAAGGCGTGCAAGATGGATCGGCCATGTTATACGACAAGAAGGCCTCTTGCATGCCATAATGGAGGGTATGACCGAGGTGACAAACTCTAGGGGACGCCCACGCCGAGAGTACCTGGACGACCTGCTGGTGGACGTGCGCTGCTCAACATATGCAGAATTCAAAAGAGCCGCACAAGACAGGGAAGAATGGAAGAGAAAATTAGAGGAAATTGCTGCAAACCAATCCCAGGATTGAAACCAGAGAGAGAGACTAGATCTATTATGGATGTATCCCACTTTTTTTAATCATCTTATTTAATAATCCCAGGCAATCACATTATTTGGTCCT
Organism: Limnephilus lunatus; assembly: GCA_917563855.2. Classification (NCBI taxonomy): domain Eukaryota; kingdom Metazoa; phylum Arthropoda; class Insecta; order Trichoptera; family Limnephilidae; genus Limnephilus; species Limnephilus lunatus. Next base: position 8,538,510 of record OU830600.1, on the reverse strand, counting down.
TCGAGCCGGATTTTGTATTTTGAATTTAATGTGACTGTGTCAAATAGTTAATTTTGTGACGCAACTAGAGGGAGACAGGTAAAAATTGGATTGGCATACCTGTTCCTTTGGTTGAATTTTTTGAGATCAAAATTCACTTGATTAATTTTTAAAAATTTTAATGAGAATTTCTCAACATCGTCAAACATTTTTTCATTGAAGTGTTTCTGCACAGAATTTCGATAGGGACTAACTCATATTTGTTTTTTTTTTTATTTTTTTTATTATTTATTAGTATTATAAACAGTCTGTATAAATTCATAAATGACAGTGATAATAATATGTATGTCATTGACCAATAAAATAACGACAAATAGAAATTTAGAACCATAATACAAAAATACACAACAATACCTATACCTGATATAAACAATTCTGCTATAGTGCATCTTCTTACAATCTTAAATCTACAAAAAGTGTTAAATGAAATTTTTCAATTTTACATAAAAATTTTGAGAAATATCAATAATGTCTTTCAGGAAGTGATCTTATTTGAATTCGAACTGCTAAAGGTAGGAGAGAAAATGTGGTGAACTACAAATAAATCAATGAAATATTAAGTTAGTAGTTAAACATGTGGCATTCTATATAGCGTTATTTTTTTTATGCATGCTGTGAATTTATCAAGGTTCGTGTTAAACACATCGATATTTGGGCATAATCTGTTAAATGTGCTACAGCTTCTTTTTATAAATACATTTTCAAGATAATTTGTGTTGCTCTTAGGGATGCTTGTTGCTTGAGATGTCAGCGACGAACCTGGCCTATGTAAATAATAAATAAAAGTCAGAAGGACAGATTATATGACTAAAAGGATCGACGACCTCCGTAGTCCAGTGGCTAAGACTCTTGACTCACAATCCAGAGGTCGCGGGTTCGAACCCGGCGTGCGCAAATAAATTTTATTTGATTAATTTGTGTTATTTCACAATTAATTCATTTAAAATAATATATAGTATATTTGCGGCACGTTCCAAAGTGGAAGATACTATCAGTATCGCCCTGGTGTAAGACCACCATTCAGAATTGAAACGTTGCTTGAAAATGGCTTTAGCCGTGTTTGGTGACCAGATCTGAATAGCCAGGTACTTCCCAACCTTCCTCTTCCCACCTCCTTCCCCTCCCCACTACCTTCAGCCTCACAACTTACCCCAATTGGGGATGTCATAGTCTCACTGGCTCCAGACGGGAGTAGTTAAGATTCTTGTGCGGTATTTATTCACTGTAAAAAAAAAAAAAAACAAATGTGTTAGAAAGAGATGCTCGTTAGTTGCGTCAAAACTCAGTTTATTAAACTTGTTTGTTTGTTTGTTTATCCAGGTGGCAGACGCCTATGAAGAAGTCAACGAGCAGCGCCAGGTGGGTGCCCAGTGGAAGCGCAAGGCCCAGAAGGCTGCCAGCGATGCCAATGACCTGCGGCTTCTCCTGGATGAGCAGGGAGCTCGCGCTGCCCTCCTGGAGAAGCGCCAGCGAAGGGCCGATGGAGAGGGACAGCAGCTCCAGGAAGAGGTGCGGCGAGAGAAGGCGCTGAGGGAGCGCTGTCAAAGAGAAGCCGATCAGCTGCAACAGGAGAAGCACCTCCTCGAACAAAACTTGGCCGTGAGTACATGACTACGTATGTTATATGAGTAGAGATGGTTCCATGACAAAACAGAACATCGGTGAAAAAAGAAAAAACTTAACCTAACTTCATTCATTAGGTGCGTTTATTGTTTTTTGGAGGAGTATGCAAAATAAAGTAATGATATTAATTTATTAGTCCTGTTTTAACTCAACCTATTTGGATTTCACCCGTCTCTATTTAATAGTTCAGTAAAGATTCTGTTTTCAAATTTGAAATTGTCATGTTTATTTGGACTTACATATTTGCATTTTTTAAATAATATGGTACTTACCTGCCTGAAGAATGTTTGAAAAAAATTGTCATTGGGATAGTGACGTTTCTTTGGACGAATTGTGTAATTATTTATTTGAAATAAAAGAGGTAGGTATTTAACAGTGGCGGTCTATGAGTTTTCAGTGAGCTAGAGTGCTAAGATTGAAAAATACGACTTTATTGATGTTGTAGCTGAAAATTTTATTTTTTTTTCTAAATTTCAACTTTTTGTATGAAGAAGATCATTCAGTATGTGGATGCGGCGCATCCCCAAATTGAAAGAATCCTAAAATTCTTCATACAAAGTATTATAATTTTTAAAGAAAATGTTTTTCAACTACAACAACATCAATAATATTGTGTTTTTCAATCACTCTAGCTCACTGAAAACTCACGGACCGCCACTGGTATTTAATTACCTACAATGTTATAATTTGAGATGAAATTTTGGTTTTGATTTATTAAATAAGATAAAATTAGAAACATACTTTTTTTAACACCAGGCCTATTTTTCACAAAACTATTAGTGTAATAAACACATGTCCCTCATTGCAGGATCTCCGTATGGAGCTAGAGATGAAGGAGGAGCGCCTGACGGAAGCCAGCAAGGAGCTGCAGGAGTTGGCCTATGGAGGCAAGGGAGAGGAGGAAGTGGGGGCACTGAGGAAGACAAAGCACGACCTGGAGGCAAAGTGCCACGACCAGGAGGAGGAACTAGATGAGATGGCCGGACAGTTGCAGGTTAACTTTTACAAAATTTTTGTTTTCTTTACCATTTACAATATATTAACTTTCATCGGCGTCTGGAATTCAGGTTGACGGTTGACATGACAAAAAAAATATTTATTTTATATTAGTTAGGTTTGGTTCGATTCTGAATTTGAGAATGTAAAAATCTTCAGCTTCTCATGTGATGACATTTATTAAAAAACCTGAATTGAATTATTTTATTCTGGGTTCAATTACTATTATTTTTATAATATCCTCATTGCGAGGCCACCTCTTCAGAGTATATTATAAAAAATTGATATCAAGACTCAAAAAAATTAACTTTATAGTTAGTAACTTTTATTACTTGTTTATATTAACGTTTGTTATATTTGTGTAGCTCCTGGAGAGCCACAAGGTGCGGCTAGAGATGTCCCTGGAACAGCAAAGGAAGGCAGCCCGCCTGGAGGCCGCTCAGCGCGACGAGGAAATGGAGGAGGTTCGCGCTCAGGCCGCCAAGAAGGTCAAAGGTACGTTTCAAGGACTTACATGCGATATTTAAATACATAAAAAATCATTTGTGTAAGAAATAACAGTGGCCTAACAGTGGCGCTGCTCATCATACGCAGAATTCAAAAGAGCCGCACAAGACAGGGAAGAATGGAAGAAAAAATTAGAGGAAATTGCTGCAAACCAATCCCAGGATTGAAACCAGAGAGAGAAGAGCGGGAAGAGCGGGTGGTGTTCCTCAGTGGCCTGAGGAACACCATTTTTTATTTGAATTGTGTTCTATGGAAGCCGTTTATTTCGACTGTCTGTTTTCTATTAGTACGATACCCTTGAGACCTTACTTTTAGGACTTACATAGGTTAATTAAATAAATCATAAATCATTGCTGTGAATAAGAAATAGCAGTGGCCTAAGAGCGGTTCCCTGAGGGACACCATTTTTTATTTGAATTGTGTTCATTGGAAGCCATTTATTTCGACATTGGAAGCCATTTACATCTGTTTTCTATTTGTAAAATATCTTTGAAACCAGTTGAGTTAGCTTTGATGCCTATATTCTGACGAATGATGAATGCTTTGGTGTAGTCATGGAATATGTCAATACATTTCTTTCCTCATGAATACTTTTAGTAAGAATTCAGTCAGTTTGAGTATGGACTGCCACAAATCTCTGACTTATCATGCACTCTCCTTGCTGTTTTCACATTCTTATTTTTCTATTATGTCGACTCTTGACATGACCCTACTGAAGTATTTCATTTACTTGATCATGTCTTCCTCGGGCTTTTTCGACTTCATATTTTATTCTCTTGTACCAAATAAATGTATTCTACAGATACTCCTTTCAAATTTCCAATCAATCTGCAAAAGTATGTAGCCAATGCTTTATCCAGATGAAACAGTAAAACACATAGCACTCTTTTTAGGGCGAATTGCCTACTTCAAAAAAAACATCATAAAATAATGGGTTAGGTTAGGTCTTTTTTCAATGTTCTGTATCGTCATTGAACCAGTCAGTATGTCTAATCTTATTACTTTTCATATTAAAAATATCTGCTCTCATTCAGGTCTGGAATCCCAACTGGAAACGGAGCACAATGAGCGCTCCTTACTTCTCCGAGAGCGCCACGAGCTGGAGCGCCGACTCGCCGCGTTGGAGGAGAGTGCTCGCGCAGAAGCCCAGGAACGTGATGTCCGAGAGGCTCGCTCGCGTAAGGACCTGAAGCGGGCTCGCGCACTAGCCAGGGACGCGCAGGCGGTGCTGGAGCGGAGGGAGAAGGAGGCACCCGGCAAGCAGCAGCTGAGGCAGTTGCGAGACAAGTAAGCATTACTTTGTAGTGATGTGTTTCCAATTTTAAATGAGCAGCTGTTTGAATTACAGTGGGGGGTGTCCCTTAGGTCAAGTGGACAATGGCCTTCAAAAATGTAAGTCGAGTTATTCCTTTAAAAAAATCATAATATTATTTATTAATTGACAGGAATAATTAGAACTTATCTTATGTACCCTTCTGTGACAATTTTTAAATTAGCCCAAAATTTTCTGTCTCTGTAGGCGATACAATAATTTTTTTACATTTTGTTGTCTCAAGTAGGTGGTATTTTGTGCGAAGCTTTGGAAGGAAAATAGGGAACAGAAAATGAAACTGGGAGAGGATGCCACCAGAATAATGAATATCCTACCTTATAGTCTGGTATTTTCTCTTGTTCCCTCTTGATGTTGCACAAAAACGCACGACGTAAAATCACTTTGCCCATGAAAAACACTTGCCCGTTGCATATGACGATGTATTGCGTAGCGTGGTAGAAATTGTACTGACTGTCTGGGAACAATTCTTCTCCTGGTGAAAGATAATGGGTAGGGTAATATTGGGTAGGTAGGTCGGACAGTATGGAATTTTTATTACTTATTTTTTTTTATTGATAAAATTTTTTACAATAAGTTTATTTCATTCTAATATTACATATTTTATATACTCTCCTAATAAAGCAAGTGCTTGTGTTTAGGAGAGGACAACTTGATAATAACTTTTTTTTTTTTTTTTTCAAATCCTTATAACAAACTTAAGAACTTAACTTATGAATAGATTTAGACTTAATAACATATTTTTTAAAGATTATAATAAATAAAATAAAATTAAAGTAATATATATAGGATGTACATAAAACCTTTGGAATAACAAACAGTCAAAAAAATATCTAATAAAAGTTAAAATTATATGGTGGGACTACCAAAATATGATTTAATTTTTTTTTTATATTTGTCGTAATTTTTTTCTGTTCGCATATAGGCGGGTAATTGATTAAATAATTTTATTCCTTTATATACATAGTGATTCTGTGCTGTTGTGGTTCGTATGGGTGGTATAGTTAGTCCACCAATAGAAGTATTCCTTATGCTAATGTATGGAATATGAAATGGGATACTATTTATCAGTATATGTTCGAACATGTGGTGTATGTTTCTGTTATGGAGTCCCAAAATACTTGAAAAAAGCCCTCAACTCGTTGATACTTTCCCCTATCTTGTTCTACCAGTATTTCAATGGAAGATGCTCCGAGGAACTCATGGATTCCTTCGGCACCGTGTGTAGTCAGGAAACATGCTAACATTTGTAGACGGTTGACATTTGTCACTTGAGAATGGGTCGTTTCTACGAGTCGTCTTTGAGAACAGCTCAGCTTCTGTGTTTTCTCCCTTCTGCAACATGGGTCTCTTCCTCTCCTCGAAAAGATCCTCCACACAGCATCTTCAAAGAAGACATAGGCCCTGGGGGAAATTATTTTCCTAAGGGCCTCCTGTGTGGCAGTAGTATTAAATGTATGAGTAATCTATATTTCCTGATCATTGTTTCTACAAGGTTGTTCAAAACTTCCACTTGAGAAAAATCTGGTCCACTTGAGAAAAAGGAAAAATCTAGTGTCTTTCTACTAATTTTGCTAGCGTTTCATAGTATAAAAATGTAGACATTTGAGAAAATTCATCATTCAAAATTCAATTCAGTAGCTTTATGATAATGAAATTAACCCTTTATTGTCGTATTCCAGACTGGACGACACTGAAGTGGCTCTCCGCACTGCCGTGAAGGCTCGCCAGGCGGCCGAGGCAGAAGCGGCCGATGCCTCAGCAGCTCTCGAGGAGTCGGTCCGGGGCCGGCGTGAGGCCGAGGTTCGGGCGGCGCAAGCACAGCGCGAGGGCGCCACCACGGCCGCTCAGCTCGAGGAAGCGGAGGAAGAGGCTGCTGAGGTGGGTGGATTATAAAATTTTTGATTGCTGTTAATTGACTAACCATTTTGCATTTGGTCTCAAAGTTTATATGAAAGTTGTTGTGTTTTTCAAAATTTTGATGTAAAATAATACAATTCTATTTATAATTACGAAAGATTCGAGGGTTGAGTAATTTCATTTATGGTTTTTTCAAAATAACCTAAAAAAATTTTAACATAATTTAATTTTTATTATCAAAATGCATATATCAGCAAAAATTATTTTATCATGTTGTACTTTGAAAACTATACTGCATGAAACTACTGAAAAGTAACATTCCTAAAAAATGTGGCTTTAAGGGTTTTTTCCAAAACACTGTCTGTATTATAGTTTATAAGTAGGTAGGTATTTAACCACTCGGAACATTAGAGCGTCAAAAGACGCAAATATAATAATAGCGGTCAAGACATTAGAGCGTCTTTTGACGTCAACGCGTGAGATTTTACAAAAAATGATTTATTTCCATCACTAGTACACGGATTACCATGAAATAAAAATCAGAATATCGATAATGAACAACACTACGCGTCTGTATTCAAAAATATCTATGGAACATAGAGATTAATTATCTGAGCCGAATGGAACCTCCATCTTGTTTGATTGTCATTTGTTCGAGACATTGTTAGTTTTTTATTAAAATATTTTTGTATGAAATGGTAAAAAAGTGAGGTGACAAAATTGTTTATTATACATTTATACGACAGAATAAGTGTTTATTTTAAATAATCTGTGATTTTAGTACCGTTTTCACATAAAACATCACGTAGGTCATTTTTACAATTTTTTTATGTTTGCGTTCTAAATTTTTATATTTACACATGTTATTATTTATTTATAATAGGGCGTAAATAAAATATAAATAAATATAAATAAATAAATAAATTTGAAAGTTTATTTCATAACCTTTCTAAAACAGTTTTTAGAATGAGGCTACGTTTCCCAAAACGTGATTTATGAAGCTTTTAGTAAAAATCGTAAATAACAAAAATATTGTCACGTTTTGACAGTTTTCTAAAGGACACATAATAAACAAAAGACTATTTCTGAGAGGTTAAGTACTTACTTATAAATCTTATGGTTTCAGAGGAAATTTAGGTTTTGATTTAAATATGAGAAAATTAGAAATTAACTTTTTTTAACATGAGGTCTACTGTTAATAAGTCACACGTGGACAAGTTTGCAAAAAGAGAAATTTTTTTAAATTCACTAACCCAAAGTTCAGATGGTGGTTATCGGCAGGTTTTTTTGTTCTTCCTGTTTTGTTGAGTCAGTTAGAGAATATTTGAAATATCTGATTATGCAGATGTTAACTACTAAACGGCGCTCTAAAATTTATACCAATGATTACAAAACATAGCGTAATCTTCAGACAGCGGTCAATGCTAAAGTTGTAGTTAACGAAATTAATACTATCCCCTCATTATAGTGCATTGTAATTTTTAGCACATTTTGCTACACTATTCACTAACGTTATGTTTTTCTATTATGTAAGAACTCTTGCACCGTGTCCATCCTATTCTGTGCTGCAAGTGCGTCAGATGGTGTTTTAGTTTATAAACATGGTTGCTATGCCAAAACTAAAACATAAAATTTTTAGTGCAAAAGTGTGCCATATTAGTGGATAGTTTGAGATATGTCTGTAACTTCACTTTAGAAGTTAATTAAATATAATTTTTCTAAGCAAATGGCTTTTTCATTTAATCTTTCTAGGTAACATACTATAATCCAAACGCTTTGCAAGTCTAAACAGGTTTTGTTTTTCTTTATTTCTAGGATTTTCAAGGTTCTGCTGTATTTAAGTCTTCCCATTTCAAAGAATGTTTCACTGTCTTCTAGAACTACTTCCAATTTGTGAAATGAAAGAATGGATGCATTATATAGCTTCGTTGATGTACTTTAGTATCTCTTCAGTAGATCGGGACCAGTTTTTACAATCTTCCGCCTTCTTTATCATTACTATTTCTATGAATTATAACCCTTTGTTGTTTTGTCGCAGGTGATGAAGAAGTATCGAGCGTGTGTACAATCGCTGGGTGAGGAACAACGTGCGGCCCGTGAGGCCAGCGCTCGTGCTTCCGGCGCGGAGGAGGAAGCGCGGGTGGCCCGCGAACGTGCTAACGAACTGCAGGCACGACTATCGCTGCTGGACTTGGCGCACACTCAGGGACAGACTGCGCACACTGACAAGTGAGTTTAACTTGATGATGAGGCTCTCTTTCTACCGATATGATGATTCCATGTCTTCCTGGAGCATCCCAGCTTCTTCAGTCTAAATACTTTTAATTTGTGAAGCGGGTAAGGGTACTGCCGCACTGGAAACCTTTCTTGGATAATCAACACCTCTGTCGTAGGTCACCCCAAGTGATTTGCTATTTGCGTTTGTCCACCTTCAGTGTTGCAGGCCGGATCGCTAGAGACTGGTTGAAGGAGATCTAACCTAGACCTCTCCAGTCAGACTCTTGACTCATCGCCTTCACCATAGTGGGAGAGATGGATTCACAAGACCGTCACTACTGGTTACATTGATTCCCCAAGATTCCTACCCACCCACATACCTTTTTCCTTCCCAGAACTTCCTCTCCTTCCTTTCTTTAAAATACCCTCCACACAGCATCCCCAAAGATGACATAGACCCTAAGGGAATTTTTTTCCTCAGGGCGTCCTGTGCGGAACAAATGTAAAAAAATTTTAATCCCTCAGACCTCGATGGTATTTTATCAGAGGGTCAAAATATTTCCATTCTCCAATAAAATCCAAAAAAAAAATTTTTTCTGATTGTATCCGAAAACTAAAAACTGTTTTGGAAAGGTGATAAAATAAGCTTTCATATTTTATAATTTGAAATAAACATGTAATTTTTTTAAATATTAAAAATTTGACCGACAACAAAAAAGTTTTAAAAATGGCTCAACCTACATTTTTTCTAACTAAAATGACTTATAGTGAAAAAAATAAAAACACAATAATTTATTAGGCAAATGAATTATAAACATTATCGTCAACTCACTTTTTTGTTGTTTCATGTAAAAGTAATTAATAAAAAAATTTTCAAAGTTTCATAATTTTTTTTCAAATTGCGGTCGGAAACTTTGGTTTTATAAATGTGTATATTTAAATTAATTTTCCGTTGAGTTTTGGATTTTAATATAAAGCATGATATTTTTCTCTTTCTAATACCATTTAGATCATATTTCTAACCGTGATACTAAGGGAGACACAACGATTTCTTTGAGACCTAAACGAGTTCCGAAAACCGAACGAATAAACCTGACGGGTTAAGAGCTCTCCTAATAAAGTCTGAATCTTTTAATGTTTTTTTTAATTTAATATTTGTATTTAGTTTTTATAATAAATGTACAATTTTTACATGTTATAAAGGAAAATAAAAATAGCCTTTCCTCACCATAAAAAGACGAGGCTCGTTATGGTCAGGAAATTATTATTTATTATTATCAACTTATAACATTTGTTTTATCTTCCAGACTGGAACTTCGCAGCAAGGAGCTGGAAGCACGCCTGGAGCTGGAGCAGACGGCACGCTGCCGACTCGAGGCACAGACCACACGGGCCAAGGAGGCGGCTGCCAGCAGTGCACAGGCCGCGGGGGCCGCACAGGCCAGGGAGCTGCAGCAGGCCGAGGAGATGAGGAAGATCATGCGCCAACTGAGGTAGTTCCTTCATTTTATGCAAACCTTATGGAATATGTATTGTGATCCATTGGCGACTATCCCCATATGCAGATGTCTTATATGTGATCCATGAAGTTTAACTAAAACACATGCATTGTATCCATGAAGTTTCACTAGAACACATACATTGTATCACTAGAACACATATGTACATTGTATCCATGAAGTTTCACTAAAACACATACATTGTTTGTTTGATGTAATGAAGTTTCATTAAAACACATACGTTATGTACATGGTATCATAACCTGCCGTGTGGTGGGATAGATTATGTTGAAAAGGGAAGAAAAACGAACTTGCTGCTTTTGTTTGTATGTACTTCATGTGCAAAGTTTTTTAATATTTCCAAAGTTTGTTTTAAGTAGGTGTAAAATAGGTAATGATTGTCCGCTTAGGAAAATTTTGGCTTTGCATGGGGGTGTAGGTTTGATCAACCACCTTATTACAAAACAATAAATAGTTGCATTATATTAAAAATTACCTATCAAATTTTTCATCGATTATAATATAATGGAATTTTATATATTGGTATATACAGGGTGTCTGGGGGTAAAGTGCACGAACTTCCGGAGGTAATTCTAAATGATGGTAGAAGTAAAAAAAAAAAAAAAAAATATTTCGAAATTCCAATGTTTTTTTTTCTGTACAAAGATATTTTTCCCTAGAAGAATATTATTTTTTCCATGCAAACAGTTACACTTTTTTACCCGAAAACTACCCAAGACATTTTTGCATTACTATCATGTAGAATCCCCTCCCGAAGTTTGTGCGCTTTACCCCCGGTAAAATGGTGTTATATTTAACTATTTGAGACAAGCGTCATGTATACATGCCAACCGATCGGGTGCTTAAAAGACGAGCATCGTATATACACGAAATTATTTTAACTGTTTAGATACAGAAATTTATGATTATTGGATTTGATTTGTTTTGTTGTTGTTTAGATTACATCTACGTCTTTGAATATTTTTTAAATGACACTATATTCAATTAAAATGAGAATTAATAATTGCGAATAATCTGCCCGCCCACGGGTATTGCAAATTCTTTAATGACATCATCGTAAAAAGCTTACTGACAATGTTTTTTTTTCATAATAATAAAATATAGGTAAATATTTACAGTCATTGTCAACTTGCCCTCATCAATGACAGTGATTGCCCATTTTAGTGATTCAATAAAAATCTAATAAAGTAAACTGAAGATGGTACACACTTCTTTAAAAAAAATTATTATCAATGATAATAATAAAAGGTAAAACATTAAAATAATATAAGAAATACCTGTAATATTGAAAAAACTATAATGCTTTTCACAAAATCTGATTTCACTTTTCGACATCGTTTCTATTTCCTGACGGTTGCTTGCCAATTCACATTGATGAAATATGTAATAGAGACATCTGTTAAGATATCGATGAAATATTTACATATAGAAAAGGACAATCAAAGTGAGAGTGGGCAATAACCAGTTGCGGGCAATCATAGTCTAATTTACCCTATTTATTATTCCATTGATCCTCATTGATAATTATTTTTCATCATCATATTAATTCCTCAGGGAGTTGCGCGAAGAGCTGTCGACTGTATCGGTGCGCATGGACGAGGCGGTACGTGCGCGCACAGAGGCCGAGGCGCGGTTGGAAGCGGAGCGCGCAGAGAGCGCTGGCGCCAGAACGGAACTACGCGAAGCCCGTGCTCGCATCGCCCTACTGCAGCAAGCCATCTCCGACGAACTTAGTCCCGGAGATAACAGTGATAGGTGACTGTTGTGCTTTTTATTTAGTGTTTGAATAATTGTATTATTATTCTGATCAAACTGATGGTTTCATAACAGCATTGAGCCGTTACTTTCATTATTAAATGGATTTATTAACCTCAGGCCTCGGGCATTTGTGTCCGAAGGTTAAAATATTTCTGCAATAAAATCCCAAGTAAATGTAATATTTCTGAATATATCCGAAAACTAAGCATTTTTTTTGAAAGTTGATAAAATATGCTTTCAAAATTTATAATTTAAAATGAACATATAATTTTTGAAATGTAAAAATTTTGAATACAAAGAAAATTTAAATTTTTGTAAATGGCTCACCTTGTGTTTTTTCTAAATAAAATACACACATATTTTACTTAGGTAAGTATGGTCCTGTATATATTTTCTGCCTGTACACTACATTTTGACATCAGCATCGCGTTCATTGGTCAAATCATTGTACATATTGTTTCGTATCGGTGATCGATGAACCGGTGGCTGCAATTTTTAGCAATAAGTTGTCATTGTGGTTTGTCTGGTTTTTATAAACATTATCGTCACCTCCCTTTTTTGTTGTTTCATGTAAACATAATTTATAAAAAATTCACAAAGTTTCATCATTTTCTTCAAATTGTCGTCTGGTAGATTGCTGCTTAATTCATTTCAATTGGTAACAATTTCTTTAAAATATTATTTATTACTTATTTTTGATGTAATAACTTCTCTTCTACTCTTTGGGTTATGCTGCATTTGTGCAAAATGTGCTCCTATTGTAAAAACACAAATATACACTATGTAATAAGAAATTACATTTTGCAGGTTGATTTTACATTTTCTTTCTACTTTTCCAGTGACAATGACAGTTACAGTTCCGATGAGTCCATTGACACCTTCCTGGCCAACCACAAGATCAGCCCAGTGGCCAACTCCTTCACAGGAAACAATTCACCAAAGTAAGTCCAAACAACCAACTAAATGGCTTCCCACAGGGATCAGTTTTAGGTACCACTTTTAAATCAACTTTGATAAATGCTATTTAGTCTTGAGGAAATAAGTTAACTTACTGATAAAATAATGATTTTTTAGTTGAAACTTCTTTTGCAAATCGAATTTTCCTTAATTTTTGAATTTTTTAATCCAAAACTATCTTTAATGGCCGACAGTTGTTCGATTCTAAGATCTTCCACCTTAGCCAGTTCAGTTACTGTAGCAATATTATTAAAAAGAACATTTCTGAAAAGTTCAAATTAAAGATCAAGTTATGGACAAATTGAAATTAATAAATTAAAATTTAGATTTATGATGTGTTCATGGTTGTCTCCAGGTCAACTGACGGCCGGCAGAGCCGCTCCAGCGTCAGTTCCTCCAAGCAGTTGAGTCCGACGAAAGAATCGTTTGCGTGAGAATTATCGCAACGGGATGAAACCGAGCAGCGGCCGCCGCCACCCACCACCATCGCCCCCCTGCCCCGTCTCTCCCTTGCCACCGTCTTCAGCCTGTGCTGCTACAAGTTCACCTAGCCGCCGCGGGGCCTATCACCAAACATACCAAGCTGCTTTATTTATTTATCAACCATCAGCAGTGGGTTTTACTGCAATTTCACGCTAAACGCTCAAACTTATGCCAAAAATTTGCAGCGTGAAGTTAAACTCTACCATTTGAAAATTAGGCTCAATGGTTGGAAAGCTTACCAGTAAAATTCAATGGGTTATATTTATAATTGTTGTAATGTAGACCAATCTTTTGTGCCCGAGGGAAATGACAATCGAAATAAATTTTGATGAATTTTTTTTTAATCAACAACTGCTGATTCTATAATTTTCAATTTGAAATTGTTGAAAATTATATTTGATTTCAAATTACCGCTAGCTTTTTGCAAGTCTATGTGTCGTGTTTGTGGGACACGACTCTTTTAGATGTTTTGCGATTAAATTTGATAATAATATAATGTTTAGGAAATTACAATTGTCACGTTTGTTAGTGGTGTTTGAATGTTTAGGCTATTTATTAATTGTATTGCCGGCGGGTTTTATTCCCGTTCCTTTGCTAGTGCGGCTCAAAGGGGACCTGAAACTGTGTCTAAATAATATTTACAAACAAGTTGTTGAATTAAAAGAAATTTGCCCGAGTGTTCTTCGACTTCATGTAACGAACAATCATTGGACGGAAGTAAGCATGTCAAATAACCCTTCCGAAAACCTTGCAGAGTAAATCCCTCATCAAGGCAAATATGACTGATGATAAATGGAGGCTGTCTAAAACATTGGCTAGAGAAAGAATACGTCTAATACAACTCAACAAGTCAAAATATAACTGTAAAATCTCTGTTTTCCACTACAGAGATATTGTATTTTTTTATTAGTATTGGCCAGTATCTTTCAGTACTATTCTGTTTATTTGAAAGACTTATAGTTCTTTTAAGATCACAATGAATCTTTATTGCTATTTCGTTTATATACAAATATGGTTTAAGAGGACATACGTCCTTGCAACTCGGAAGCTAGATTTTGTCTCAGGAGCTCTCGTAAAAGAATGACTTGCCTCTCTGTGTTTGGCTATCTTCGGCACACTTCGTAACCAACACCATGTGACCCGAGTATAGCATAGACAACGGGAAAAAATGGTAGAACTGATCATAGACTAATATTATGGCACTTTACACTTATACACTTTACACTTATAAAGGGCCTATGGGTTTGCCTCACAGGCTTGTAATTTGGGTCTCCCAGTATCTAAGATTGGGCCTAAAAGCTAAGCTTATATCGGTAAATCTGATGTTGAACATAATGCTGTTGACCGGGAAAATCTTGAGTATTTGCTGCTATTTAGGGTTTAAATTCAAGTTATCTTTTGCCTGGGAGTGAATATTCTAATGCTTTGGGCTATAAGGGCAACCCATAGGCACACCATGATTAACATTAAATATTTTATTGTGATACCAATGATTGTGCGTTACTTGATGTCTTTAAACACGTTGGATGAGCCTTGCGTGCACGTTGCCAGTGGAGAATATCGCTTGTCTACCTCGTTGAGTGACTTGATTTGACGTTTTGTACTGAAGATGACTTTTATACCTGCAAAAGCTTTTTATACCTGTTCTCGTTAATACAATTTCTAGATTGAAAGTTTGTTAGCGTGGAATAGTATTTATTTGTAATACAAGTATGTTAGTAGGGGAGAATAAATGACAATGAGGTGATCCCTTAGGGGTGTAGAAATCTTACCATGTTTATTATCTAGTATGTTAATTAAGGTATTAGGTATTTATATTATTATTATACATATCTAACGTTAAGCTAGTTTTTATAGGTAATTTATAAAACGGGTGCGGAACTTTGGTGTTCACTTCTGGACTTATTCATTTGGCAGTGAGCTCATAAAATAATAAAACGTTAATGTCCGTGAACACTGATGTTTCGCAGTCGTGTAGTTAAATTTTAATGTCTATATTATCCATAGCTGTAAATTTTTGTGGCTAGTTTTCCATTCTATCCTCTCTATTGTGATGAAATCACTTGCGGCTCTGATGTGAGCTGGATTTATATGTGTGATAGAGTTTCATTAATCAAGCACCGCATTAACATACATTTTAATGGAATTGTCAGATTACAGGAATTACAAGATTTTTAGCTAGAATACCAAGGAATTACAAGATATGTAGCTGGAATTCCATGATCACAAATCACAAGAATTACAATATTACAGGAATTACAAGATATGTAGCTGGAATTCTATGATCACAAATCACAAAATATGTAGCTGGAATTCCATGATCACAAGAATTACAAAATGACAGGAATTACAAGATATGTAGCTGGAATTCCATGATCACAAGAATTACAAAATGAAAGGAATTACAAGATATGTAGCTGGAATTCCTTGGTCACAAGTATTACAAGATGACAGGAATTACAAGGTGTGTAGCTGGAATACCTTGATCACAAGTATTACAAGAAGACAGGAATTACAAGATGTGTAGCTGGAATTCCACGATCACATAATTACAAGATTACAGTAATTACAAGATAATTACTGGAATTCTATGAATATTGCAGGAATTACAAGATATGCAGCTACAAGAAATACAAGATTACAGGAATTACAAGATATGTAGCTGAAATTTCCATGATTACAGGAATTACAAAATTATTGGGATTTTTCGATTATACTGGAACTGCAAGATTTTGTCATTTCCAGATTACTGGAATAACCAGATTATTGTAATTTTCGGATTACTACTGTATTTACTGGTTTACTAAAGTGTAATTTCTGTAATGCTGTACTGTAATATTCGTAACACTGTAAAATTCTTATTACTGTATTTTTTGTATTACATATTGTAATAGCACGATTAGGCATTGGATTGCCAAATTAACGGAAATTCCAGATGACGAGCTACCGTACCTCTAAAATGATTGATTATTGAAATTCTACTATATTTATGAAGAATGTTTATGAGTCGTATCGTTTACCTTGTAGATTGTTTAAGATGCATTATGTGAAGCATTTATTCAGCCTTAAGCTTGAATTAAGGCTTCATGCAAGTTTGATGACTGATTTGTTGTATTATATTATTTTAGTGCAACTAACAATATTTCGATTCAATAAATACACTTGTGATGTTGGTTGCACGCATCAAACTTTAAATATTCAAAATTTGCCATTTTCTTTAGTAAACCCATGAGATTTGTGTTTCACGGGTTATGCATTTAGCCTCAAAAAATTTTACAAAAGGCAAATTTGAAGATACATACTTGAAAACTTTCTTAAAATTTTTCCATTACTTCCAAATTGGTCCTGTTCTTTCATCTTCTATTATTTATACTATGAAGGTTAATTAAATTTTAAAATGGCAAAAATATACATAGTAGAAATATTATTTTTCTTTGCTCTCAAACGGGTTTTATGTAGAATCCAAAAATGATAGTTTCACATAATATTTAACAATGAATTTATATTATTATTGTAAACATGTAAATATTTCAACATTTATTTAGATAGTTATTATTTTATCAATTCCCGTTATGTAAATGTTGTTTATTTTCATATATTTTATTTTATTTCACATTGTATAGGGCAACAAGGAGAGAGGTAACACGGCGATCGCGGAATGAAAACTGTTAACTGATTTACCCAATTAATTATTTTGGTTCGATGATGAAATCAAAAGCTGCCAAAATGTAAAACATGCTGTAATAATGTAATAAACTTAACTGGTTAGAAACTTATGCAATTTATTTGCAATATTAATAAAATGTTTTTATTTATACGAAAGTTGTTTTACTACATATAATAACCATTTCCCAATCTCCTTCCTTTAACCTCACAACCTTCCTAAAAATTGGGAATGACATAGTTTTAATGGCTTCAGGAAGCTGGGATTCTTGTGTTGTATCTTATAAAATTTTGTGAACGAACTCTTTGGTTGAGCAGTTCGAAGGTCGCAGGTTCAAATCCCGGCAAGCGCAAATCAATTTTATTTGATTAATTTTGTGGAAGATACTCTTTGTAAAATGCTCTAGTGTAGGATCACCATTCAGAATTGAAATGTTGCTTGAAATGGGCTTTAGCTGTGTTTGGTGACCAGATTTGAATAGCCAGGTACTTCCCAAACTTCCTTTCGCGATCTTCTTTACCTTTCCATTACCTTCAGCCTCACAACATACCCCAATTGGGGATGCCATGGTCTCTCACTCTTGTGCGGTATTATAGTGTTGGGACTCTTGTGCGGTATTCATATTTAAAAAAAAATTATGATCCTCAAATACTGTTCCAGAGGTTGCAGATTCAAAAGAAAGCAAGGGGTGATAAATTTAAAATAAAATAATTTATTGTAGTAATAAAGAATAACACAAGAAGTCCCTCGAGAGCGTGTTTTGTGATCCAAATATTTTCCTAATCAAGGCTTTAATTTCCAATACAAAAACTGTGTTTACAAAATTCGAATGGGATGGAGATCTACAAAGTCAGGCCAGTGCAAGTGAGATAGAGTGTTGAGCCAATGGACTAAATGGAACATTTGTTTCTATTCAAATTTGTTTAGAAGGCACTTCTTGTTTTTCTTTTTATTCTGTACTAGCAAACCCGGCCACACGTTGCTGTGGCTAACGAAACTAAACGCCATTACCCAACCTTTATAAAATCCACACCACCCGCTTGCCAGCTGCCTGAATTGAATTTCTCGGCTTTTCTCTACCATAATAAGAATGTATTATACATATAAACCTTCCTCTTAAATGACCTTATTTATTGGTGAAAACCGCATGAAAATCCATTGCGTAGTTTAAAAAATCTAAGCGCACATACATTTTGAGCGACTACTATGCCTTTTTTAATCGCACACAAATATATTTTCTTTGAATTTCCCAGCTTTACTCTACTATAATATGTATGTTTTATACATTTAAACCTTCCTCTTCAATCACTCTATCTATTGGTGAAAACCGCATGAAAATCCGTTGCTTTGTTTAAAAGATCTAAGCGCACATACATTTTGGGCGACTTCATTTTATACTACGTAATGATTTGCAGTACATTCCAGAGCGGTATGTATGCTCTAGAGTTGTCCTGGTGAAAGAACATTGCTTAAAATGGCTTTAGTCATATTTAGTGGCCAGATCTGAATAGCCAGATAACTTAACCCAATTGGGGATGCTCTGCCCTCACTGGCTCAAACTAGTTGTGGCTCTTGTGCGACAATCACATTAAAAAATAAATTCCATTGAAGATAATATTAAGAACTAGCTGACCCGGCCACGCGTTGCTGTGGCTAATGAAACACAACGTCATCTACTGGATGGTTACCCAACCTTTATAACCACCGCCATCTGTTAATTTGAATACAAATTAAATCCACACCACCCGCTTGCCAGCCTGCTCGCTCACCACATACAGGCAATCTCTTTTATATTTTATACTAGCAGACCCCGCCACATGTTGCTATGGCTAACGAAACCTTTTTACCAATGCCAACTGTTAAATCAAATGCACACCACGCTGCCCTCTGCTGCTTGGCCAGATATATTATGTATTTCAACCAATTTATACTAAACTTGACAAATTATATAAAAGCCTTCCTCATGAATCTATCTCACTATCTATTGGTGAAAACCGCATGAAAATCCATTGGGTAGTTTAAAAGATCAGCGTGAGCGACTTCATTTTATACTTAGTAAAGATATTTGAACCAATTTACACAAAACCTTCCTCATGAATCACTCTATCTATTGGTGAAAACCGCATGAAAATCCGTTCAGTCGTTTTTGAGTTTTTCGCAAACAGACAGACATGTCATGACTTAAAAATAAAAGGTCCCTATGGCTGAGTTAGTTAACCACTCAGGCCTCGAGCTTATTTTTTTCCGAAGGTCAATATTTCAGTGTTCCAATAAAATCCAAATAAATGGAATATTTCTGAACGCATCTGAAAACTAAAACTGTTTTACAAAAGTGATGAAATATGCTTTCAAATTTTATAGTTCGAACATATAATTTTTGAAATACAATTTTTTTTAACGCAAACATAAAAAAGTTTTAAAAATGGCTCACTTTATGTTTTTTTCTAATTAAATTGAAAAAAAAAAAAAAACGCATATATATTTTATCAGGCAAACGTATTTATAAACACTATAGTTAACTCACTTTTTCATGTAAAAATAATTAATAAAAAAATCCCAAATTTTCACAATTTTTTTCAAATTGCGGCGGGAAACTTTGGATTCATAAAGGTGTAAATTTAAATTATTTTGCATTTAACTTTTGATTTGAATATAAAGCGTGGTGTTTTCTCTTTCCAACGCCGTTTAAATCATATTTCTAACCATGATAGTAAGGCAGACAACAATTTCTATGAGACCTATATGAGTTGTTCCGAAAACTGAACAAATTAGCCTGATGGGTTAAGGCTTTTGTCCCGGTAACACGAGAGATTCTGGGCTAGAGTCCCAGTTGCGACAGTTATATACATTTTTTTTATCTGCGTCTTCTTTTTTCCCATATTTTCGTGTAGATTTACAAATTAGTAACATCTTCTTTTTCAATGATATATTACATGGATGTGTATAATAATTGGATAATTTTTAGAGCGCTGCTTTTGTGAAAAATCACCTCAAGGACGTGGTATAACCTTCAATAACGAGAGTTATTTCCAATAAAAATTAAATTATCTATCAGTCGAGTTAATCAAATACTTGGGTTGGGTTCCTATCAAGGATCAGAATAACAGAAGAATAAGTATGAGACAATGCATGAATTTGAATGAATCAAGAAGTGTGTGGTGTGGTCCATTCTCTCCACCTACATCTGTGGATCAAGATATATGAGAATGTACATAATTGGGTTGTACATAGTAACATTAAAAACAAACGGGGTATTTATTATTTCAAATGCTTTATTCAAAACCAAAAATATATAATTTCGACATAAAAGCAAATGTGCCATTTTTTTTTTACCACAAACACAATTTTATAAATAAATAACCACAGTTACACAATTTTATTAATTCAGTTGAAGACCACAACCTTTTAGGTAAAAATAAACAATAATAATTTGGAATAAGGAACTCGGACTGTGTCCATAACGGCACAAGAAAAAATATATATAAATACCCTAACAAAATAATACTGCTTACGTCACAAGCGGAGATTGCTAATTAATAATTAATGGTATACAATTTATTTGCGATATACGATCTAATGCGAAATTTAAAATTCATTTGCAGAATCGAACTCAAAATGAACACTAAAGGGGTCTACACACGGTACTGCCGCAGAACTGACTAAAAATCGTATGGTCGTCAAAACCGCCAGCCGTATTGTAATTATTCACCATTCATTTTATTTTAAATAATAAAGGCTGGTGAATAATAACAATACGGCTGGCTGGTTTTGACTACAGCCCATACGATTTTTAGTCAGTTCTGCGGCAGAACGTACTGTGGCAGTACCGTGTGGAGACCCCTTAACTAAACATTGCACCACAAGGGCTTTAATTTAGTTATTTAAGCTAGTTTTACACTCATAAGTAAAATTTACGACTTAACGTAAGTTTTTGACAAGTTACTCACAGGAGCGTGTTTACAAATGCATCCAACTTGTGGTAATTAATGCTCACAGAAGTTGTTCGGAAGTTTAACCTGTGTAAAATGCTCATGCAACCGTTTACATCTGTAAATTTATTTGCGGGAAGATGGCTTCCTGTCAACAACGACCTGCTACTGCCAAATTTACGAGATTTTGTCAATAAAGATGAAAAGACCCAAATAATGTGTTGAAATAGAATTTTGTTTTAATTAAACAATTCTCCACGCGCTTTTGTGCCAGCAAAGGCAGAAATTAATGGAGTTCTTTCATTTTATCTGAATGACAGCTACCTGACAGCAACCGACTTCAAATTCAAATACGCAATGTTATAAAAAGAAACATTGAGATTAGAAAGGATTGGACCGATAATTGAATAGAAGGATTGCTCATTTTCAGAAAACTTAAATAAATCCTATGAAAACAATTGCCTTTTAATTTTTGACATCTCGCAACGGCGCATTTTGGTACAATTTCTTGCGGCAAGTCTCTCTCAACCATTCAAACTGATTCTATAAGCTGTTAGAAGGCTAGAAGTTCGCATGGACGCCATTAGTAGACCTGAAAGAAAAACTTCTGTAACTTGACTTTTGGTATTGTTTACATTGGTAATTTGGCCATAAATCGCTTACATGAGGGATTTACAGTAATAAACATAAGAGTGTAAAACTAGCCTTAGTCTAATTATTAGAAACTAATAGAAAGAAAACCTTAACACCAGCTAATTAAAACTTAATAATTATAAAGATAACCAGAAAAAGCTAAGATTCCCAACATAGAATTTCAACAATTCAACAATTCGAGTTAAGAAAAAAGTACATAGTTAAAACCCCTCAGGCTAATTTGTTCACTTTTGGGAACAGCTCATATAGGTCTCAAAGAAAACATTGCGTCTCCCTTACTGTCAAGCTGAGAAATATGATAGAAATGGTGTTAGAAAGAGAAAACACCACACTTTATATTCAAATCTTAAATTTAACCACAGAAGAATTAAAATGTACAAATATACTAAATCAAAGTTTCCGAATACAAGTTGAGATTTTTTTATTAAATATTTTTTGTTGATATAATATATTTGTCTAATAAAACTTGTGTTTTTTCTGGTTTTTTTTTTCACTATTTGTAATTAATTGTCTGTTAAAATTTTTTGAGGTGAGCCATTTTTAAAACATTTTTAGGTTTTCATTCAAAATTATGTTTATTTCTAATAACAACATTTGAAAGCATATTTATCATCTTTCAAAAACAGTTTTTAGTTTTCGTAAACATTCAGAAATTTTCCATTTATTTGGATTTTATTGCAAAGCGGAAACACTGTGACTTCTGACAAAATATGCTCGAGGCCTGAGAGGTGAAATTAATTTATATACATATAGGTCGTAAAATACATAAGCAATGATAATTTACACACGATTCCTAGCTAACTAACTAATCATAATGCAAATCATTGCGTGGTTAGGCAGAGAAGGTGGAACACCACAAGACCACTGTCTTGGCACTTACCTTGCCTCATTCACATTTATATACTCTCTTCTGTTATTCTGACTCTTGCATGACCCGACGCAAGTATTCGATTGTATTATGTTAAGTAGGGCGTCCCTATTCTATTATTTCAAATGTTGACATGACTCACAACTTGCAAATCAGTCTTGGCACACACTCCTTGCTTCATCTGTATTCATACATACAATTCTTTCGTCTTTTGACGTGACCCGACTCAAGTATATGTTTGATTCACATGAGCGTGCTAAGTCTTTCTAAGGGAAGTTCCAATTTCTTATTCCATGCACTTCAGCATCATATTTTCTCCTGACAATTCAACATCCATTTCAATTTCAGGTATGAGTACCGCCATCCCGGATTCCATTTATTGGACAACCCACAGCTCTGCCATAGATCACCCAAAGTGGTTTGCTACTTTTGGTGATTTAGCTGGGGTGCACAAGTTTATTGGGTGAGGTTTGTCCGGGTCTTGGTGGCAGATGCATCTACCCGTCTTCTGCGTGGCGGGCCAGATCGAGAGAGAATGGTTAAGGGAGACCTTTTGACCTCTCGAGCTGGATTCTCTTGACCCATCCCCTTGCACCGCAGATCGAGGGAGGGATTGATGCGTCCATCACTTCTGGATACATTGACCCCCCGATTCCTATCAACTCCTCATACATTTTACTTTCCAAAACTTCCTCTCTTCCCTTTCCTTAAAAATATCCTCCAATTCTTCCTCAATTTCTCAGGGTTTCCTGTGTGGAGAGTAAAAAAAAAACTTCATTATTTTTGTATCTCCTCATTCGTAATACAATTGCGAATGGTTTTGCCACATGTACACCTCAACGATCTAATTTTAAATAAATTCATTATACTTTTATTCATCCTCTTCCAGTTCCATGCCTCACATTAGGGTTGGTATCAGGACTCCATAATAACAATTTATTAAGTTTCTAAAGAGCAATACAATATATTACAATAATAAAATGTAACCATATGTTTAATCCAGTTTTTAAAACATGAGAAAAAAATCCTAAAAATTTTAACTTCGAAATTGCCTAATTTTCAGAAAAACTAAACTAAAAATAAATTTATATTAAACTAGATTAATATAAATAATTATATATTTGACTTTATCATTGTTGATGCAACTATATGCATCTCCGTCTAACATGTTTATCCTCATCCTCCATCCAACCTGTTATCCAAGTACCTGTCCCTATCTAACAGAGTGTGGCCAATATACCTATGCCACATTTACAACAATAAATTATTGTACAATCAGTCTGTTAAATCAAACTGTGCAATGACCATCATAGTGATCTCTCAGTGTATTAAAGCACCCTGTCCATTTTACTATGAATCTGTTATGTGCTTGTGCAGTGATTACCACTGGCTGTGTCCCTCGAGATCATAATATCGATAAAGTAAGTCAGTCCTTTACAAATATTCATATTTCCGATACCAACCTCCACATGTCAACTTGAAAATTTTATAATTATTGATTTACAGTCCACATATTGATTCGCAGAGAATATATGTGATTATGTACAATCATTTTTGACCCTTTTTATTGTCGTTTTACAATTTATTAAAAAATAAAATATTAATAGAAACTATTGTGATATGGCGCAATTGGTTTTTTTTTCTAAAATATTAGCCGAGCAAAAAAAATAAATTATTGTTATTTATTGCAAACTTGTGAATACATATACATAACAGACTTAGGTGATTACCGATTACATGTAATTTGTGCTTTTTTGTGGAAAATTATTCAAACACATCAATCACACAAAATGGAAAATTTTTTCGACTATTATCTAATTATGAACCATTTTTTATTTGAAGAGTTCATACTTTGAAGAATAAAATTATTGAAATATGCATTCATGAAGAAAAAGGCTCAAATATGCATTAACCACACAACAACGTAAGCAGATATACACGTTAATATGACAACATCAGTCAAGTACAATAAGCGTGTTTACACGTCAATCCGTATGTTTCCACAGAAATCGTTGTAATTCCGTTATTATTCTAGTGACATCCCTAAAACAAAAAGTAGAAGCTCCACAATAAATCAAGCTACCCATCACTATTCAAGTTATCCATTGAAAAACATTAAAAAAAAAACGTTTATGTCAGATACATGATAGACCGCCAAATTGCCTGCCCACTGTTAGACATTGTTATTTTTTTATTAAATATTCTTGTATGAAATGATAAAAAGTGAGGTGATTAAATTGTTTATTATACATTTATACGATAGAATACGTATTGTTTTTTTTTATATAATCCGTGATTTTAGTACTGTTTTCATATAAAAACATCGCGTGAGTCATTTTTACATTTTTTTATGTTTGCTTTCTAAATTTTACTATTTACAAATGTTAATATTTATTTGTAATATAAGAATTTGGAAGCTCATTTTCTAACCTTTCAAAAACAGTTTTTAGTATTCGGCTACGTTCAGAAATGTTTCATTTATAGAGCTTTAATTGTGAAGCGGAAATAACATAAAGTTTTCGTAAATCTGACATGTCGTTTAAGACATAAAAAGTGCGTATTCGCGATATATCGGAGTGGTTAACGACTAACTTAATTAAGCACTAACATCCAAAAAGATTCAAATATGCATTATGCAACTGCATATCGACGCATTGCATAACACATTTTTGAATCTTTTTGGATGTTAGTAATAATTGAATCTTTTTGGTTGTTAATGTATATTTGAACCTTTTTTCCATGAATGCATAATTTTATTCTTCAAAATATGAGCTCTTCAAATTATAAATGGTCGATATTATGATTTTTTTAGAAATTGGGCTATTTTTGGAGCCCTTAAATTAAATTTGTAGCATTGTTAGTGCATATTTGGGCATTGTTAATGCACATTTGGGCTCTGTTAGTGTATTTTTATACATATTAGAATCCGTCAAGAAAGTCTTGAAAAAATTAATTGTTGAAATGACAAAATCAAGATTGTTTTATAGGAAAAAGCTAACTCAAAAGCTCTTTGGTCCAAGTAAATATTTTTAATTTAATTTTATAAAATTTCTAGACTTTGTTGACAGACTGTAAGTACCTACCTACCTACCATACAATTATATTATTATTTATAACCACCAACAACATTGATAAAAGCACACTCAAATTATCAACAATATTGATAAATGCAAATTATGCATTGCATACATATATAATAATCACCATCCAATATGCATATATTGGTAGAGACCTGAAAATTTGACATTTGCAATAATTCGATTCAAATAATGCATATTTAAAAAAATTATAACCGCTATTTTAAAATAAGAAAGTAATAATCACTAAACATATTTCTTTGTCTATGGTTTTGACAAACTTAAGTAGCAATAGGAATGCAGCTAATTTTACGATAAAAATGCCGCATACAAACTGTTTTTGAGAAAAAAAAGTGGGTCAGTGTTGTCCAGAAGTGACGTATGAATCCATCCCCTCACTGTGATGCAAGGCATTGGAGTCGAGAGGGTCTGCTGGAGAGGTCAATCGGTCTCCCTCATCAGGCCTCTTACGATCCTACCCACCACACGGCTGGTGGGCAGTCGCATTCGCCACCAAGACCCGGACAAACCTCACCCCACAAACCCGGGCACTCCTGCTAAGTCACCAAACGCAACGAACCACTTGGGGTGACCTATGGCAGAGGTGATAGTTATCCAAGAAAAGTTTTCTAGGATGGCATTACCCATACCCGCCTGCCAAATTAAATCCACACTAATCCATAAAGTTAAAATATTACCGCTTTTGTTGAAAAATAACACTACTCTGATATGATTTGAAATTTTTATGGAAAAAAAATATTTATTTTTGGGGCTAATACAAATCTGCCCTGATGATAGACTATGTAATGTTGTCCGAAACATTGGCTAAAGAAAGAGGTAGCACAACACATATTACACCAAAAATAGATCACAATAACACTGAGTTTCTCAACACTTCCATTTTTTAAAAAAATGCGAGCTTTGCCAAAAATAGCACAAATTTTTCAGGTCCCTATGTATTATTGGTAACTACAAAATTTTACATTTTAAAATCAGCTACCTACCAATATTGGGAAGTAAACCTTATACATATTTACATAATCAGTATAATTACCAATATTATTGGTAATAAATTACATATTTTCGCATCATTAAATAAATAATTAATTTAATATACATAATACCATCTTTTATTCTCATTCGTATTTACTTAATATTATTTTAAAATACAAACAGAATTGTACCCTCCAGATCTGAACTCCCTGAATATAATTTTATTTTCCAAATCTTTTTCTAACCAGTAGGTACACATCAATCATCTAGTTGATTAATCAGACATCTCCAAATACTATGTTTTAAGATAATGAGGAAAGCAATATTCGAATGCTCATCATAAATCAATTATTATTTACAAATGTCTGTGTTTTTCATTTTAAATACATTAGTATGACATTTTGAAATATCTTATTAGTGACCCAGACAACATCAACATTTTGTTTAATTCATTACAAAATTTTCTGCATTATATTTTGTGGTGTTTATGAGTAATCTGCGTATTGTACCAGATAGAGGGTACACATTTTCATGTTATAACTGCATTCTCAACTCAAATTTCGATTTTTCAGAGATATCTGACTAATCAACTTGATGATCGATATACCAATCCATGAGATCAACTTTTAACTCATGGGATAAATCTTAAATTGAAAACAAATTTTTCAGCTTAACATAATATACACTTTAACATAAATATTAAGTAAGATAAATAGATAAGATGATAACTTTATAGGAATAGTTGAATTAAATTTTTAACCAAACTCAAAAATAATGAATTTTGAATAAATATCATAACTTTTAAACTAGCAGTCATCGAAACTATGTAAAACCACAGGCTTCAAATAACAATGAAAAACATTTGATTTCCTGTGAAAATTGTTTTGGAGCATTTTTTTCTAAGATTAAGCTATTGATAATTTTTAGGTTATTGAATAAAACCAATTGATTTATAGTTTGTTAAAATGCATTTGGCAGTGCTACAAGATACTCTGAGAAATAATTATAAAAAAATTGATTCATTTACTAAATTGTTACATTATTTTTGATACACTTTCATCTACAAGTCAATACTTTGGTTCGGACATTTATTATTTGTCATTTTCAAATTCATAGCACCAATTATTTAATTGAGTAAACACAAAGGAATACAACAATCTTTTTTTTTAAATCCAAATCTCTTTCAATTGACCAACAATAATGTTATTAACCCCTAGGAGTTGAATCCCTGCATTTGCAGTGTTGAAGAATCATGCTCACAAACAAAACGAAGCACTGCAATTACAGTATCGATCTTATACATTAATTTTGCCTTCAGATATTAACTCTACTAGGTTAGTTAAAGACAAAAATAAAAAATGCCATTTTATCAAGTATGGTATGGTCTACGTGTTGGCTTTAACAGAAATATGTTTTTATTTATTGAAACAAGAACAGAAATGTTTTTGTTTTGAAGTTAAACCACACGGCAATGTTGATAAGAAACCAAAGTAAAATTGAAAATACAAACTTAATACATAACATAAAACCACCGAATAACGAAGTAATAAAAAAATACTGTTAATCCATTTTTCAGGCAAGAAGTCTAATATAATACATTGGGAAAATTTACAAAATCCTAAACAGAATATTTTGGCCACTTAGTTTTGGCAAACAGTGGCAGAGTGAGAATGTTTTCTAGATCTTCTTTGAGATGTAACTCTCGAACTGAATAGCGATTCTATATCTTTTGTGGGATCGTTATGAGATAACGGTCATGATCTCCTGTCAGATTTGTGTGATTTTTACATATTTACAGTCACATATTTTTAGTTTAGATCGTTTTAAACCCGAAGTCATGCAAGTATACATGATTATTTATTCATTTAATGTACGTTGTACATAATAGCTATAAAAATCACACAAATCTGACAGGAGATCACGTCCGTTATCTCATAACGATCGTAAAAAATATAGAATCGCTCTGCTGATTAGAAAATTGTAAAAATAATTGCCAACTGTTTAGGAAATCGTAAAAACTCCCAAAAAATCTATTCTCTCTTTATTTCCAGACGATACTTACATCGGGATCATTTTCAATAGTGTGTTCAAGTTGCATCAGCCCCAACTTCGTGATGCAGCACAGCCTATCCACGCAGAGAGCCCCCGTAAAGAGGTAGCGCAGACTCTCCGGTCTTAGCTTCTCCCGGGGGCCCATGTAAATGGGGTACTTACTCAGGCAGCGTATCATCTTGTGCAGCAAGCCAAAGGTGATCAGTCTCCGCTCATCGATGAACTTGGCTTGGGGGGTATATCGGACGCAGATTGACTTGAGAGTGCTGCCTTGGAGGAGGCTGCAGTAGATCTGCAAGATGCTTCTGATGTTGGGGACGCCTGAGAGGGCCACGAAGGACACGCATTCCGCTTGCAACTTGGGATCCTTGAAGAGGCGGGAGAGGCCCGGGGTGCTGCGGTACATGTTGCCGTATTTGAGGATTGGTACTAATGCAGCCTGTTGGGGAATTAAAACCATAATTAAAAATTGCGAAAAAGATGAATAATGGAGATAAACTTTATAGCTGAGTCAATATATCAAATAAAATATGATGTAAAAATATGTAACAACTAATAACCCATTGATAAATAATTTTTTAATTATTATCTTTATATTTAATTAAATGAAGCAATATTAGTAAAAACCCAATAAAAAATCTGGAAACTGAAAAATCAGAAAAAGATATTGGCATCTTTGGGACTTGAACCTAGGACCTCGGCTTTCCGGGCCGCTGTGCCACCGACTGCGCTAAGGTCTCTATCCAATTCGGTCATTTTTAACGTTATCATACTTCGACTAAGAACCATCAACATTATCTTCATTTTCTTAATAATATTTTATTGGCTGCTTTCTTTGTGTTTGCAAGATTCAAACCCTAACAAAATGCTATCTACAGTCCCTGGCCAAATTATTAGACGCACTGTATTTTTTTTTTTGTAATTTTATGTTTCTTAAGAGTTTTTATGCAATAATGGTACATATATTTAAACTGCAATATTATTGATTTTTATTTAAAAGAATTGTTGTAGACTACATATTTGTATTTATTTTTAACATATGGCAACACTGTGTTGACAAAGTGATACATGAACGTAAACAAGTACAAACCTGTATCAGTCGCGATCGGAATGGAGTCAGGTACGAACGTGTTTCGGTGGCTCTATGGACTGCGGTTGTTTGTTTAACAGTTTTATACTACTCAGTTATTAGTTTATTTTGTATGCAGTGTTTTAAAAAAGTAATTGGACTATTTTCATTATGGGTAGAAAAGGCGATTTTTCACAATTTTCACTTTTCTCTAAAACTTAATAAACTTATGCTTTTCTAAATTAATGCTGTTTTATTAATATCAAATAAATCGGTAATTGATTGGATAATATAAAAATAAAAAAAAAACAAATCAATCTAAAATAATAAAACGGTAAAATATCATCCGGTAATTAATATTTTACATGAAATCTTGCAGTGCGTCTAATAATTTGGCCAGGACTGTAGTCTGGATAATTTTTTATTCATTTTATTTATAATATGCGACGTCTATTGAATTTTTTGCAAGTCTAGGATGAATATTTTTATTTTTTATTTTATGAGTAAAACTCAAATAGTAATAATTAAATGAAGACAATGTTAGCGAAACCCCATCAAAAATCTGGAAACAGAAAAATCAGAAAAATATATTGGAACCTCTGGGACTCAAACTCAGGACCTTCGGCTATCCGGGCTGCTGCGCTACCAACTGCACTAAGGTATTATTTTTATTATTATGCGCGTTTAAGTTGTTATTGCATTCGGCTTCTCAATTTTTAACGCTAAATAAGATAATACTTATAATGATGCGCTTACCACTCCATAGTAAACTAGGTTCTGTATGCAGGACTTGACTAGTGTGATCTCAACATCTGCTTCCGCTGCTATTTTAGAAATGTGATTGTAGCCATCGACGTAGGGCACCACCTGAACACCAGACAATACATTACATATCGCTTTTCTGTAGGGCAAAAACTAAAAGGAATTAGGTTCGGAGCTTGACTAAAACCTACAATCATTTAAGTTAATTACATGCTATATGATCAAGTAATGAAGAGTGTTATTGTGAGCTATAAGTGAACACACTGACTCTGTTGTGGCGTTAATTTTTTAAACCCGTTGTTCATAAACAACAGGTGAGCCAACGAAACGGAACGATTTCAAAATATCGGAAAACATTCAATAAATCAACACAAATGGAAATATAGCGTAAGTGCACAATAGTTTATTTCTTTAAAATAATGTCCGAAAGGTGGCGTAATTTTGTCATACACATTCTTGCAGCCTCATTGCAGTAGCACGGTGCGTGCATAATCTAACCATCTGACAGAATTTGCTCGAGACCTGACTGGTTAAACCAATTGACGAAAGTGAATGGCGATATCAACTATCGCTGCTATTTAAGAGATCTGTGATTGCAGCCATCTACGTAGTGCACCACCAACTGAATACTAAACAATACATTACATGTTATCAGATCATAAGTTTATTGAAAAAATAGAAAAGAAAATATAACTGGCATTATATGTATATGCAGTTACTAACAGCAAACAGAAAAACAATAGCGGTGTAATCAGCACTGATTTCAAAGAAAACTCCGCCAACTGACACATAAGAACTTAAAACTCCTAGGTCCCAGAGAGACTGATGAAGCTTATTGATGAAATGTAACCTGTGTGGTGGTGAGGTCCCACTGTGCCTGTGGGTCGGGGGGGCGCAGGAAGACCGGCACGTCGTGGTCGCGGACAGGCGCCGCCTCGCGCCATTTCTCAACCACCTTCAGGTGGATCATGGTCTCGCCCTCTGCAAACATTCAAAGATAATTGAAAGAAAACTGGAGCATGGTTTTCTTTGTTTGGCTGCATCAGATTTTGAGGACAATGATACAATACTTAACCTGTCGTCTGTGGCTCGGGCGCTGGCGCCTGGCAAAAATAATTCCTTGTTTTTTTTTTAATGCGATTTTATCCTTATGTGCAAAGAAACTGTATGAAAGAAAAGCTTAGAATTGCTTGCGCCAATATCAATCTGGGAGCTACTTTTTATTTGTTCATTGTAGCTTCTCTGAATACTTTCAAATGAATGTTCTATGATATTGGTCACTTTTCGCAGCTATCAATGGCGGAAATACTAATATTTAACATTTTCAAAAAAGTATCAGGGTCATTATTTCTTTGAAAACTTGTTTGAATTGTTTTTTTTTTCATGTTGGGTATGTATTTAGGTTTGTTCAGAAATAATAAAATCAGTAAGATATTATTATTACAATAAATGCCCGGGTTGCCGGCATTAAAGTTTACATTTGTATGTAATATATTTTTTTGACAATTGTTTCCAAAATAGGAGTTTTTTTTTTAGTTAGTTAGCTATTCTGGTAAAACTTCTTACGATATTATCATTTAATATACATGAATAATAAAAAACAGAAAACAATTGCTTTGTTTTATACCGATCTTTGATCAGAACTCATCAAGGTAATTTTTGCGCCGTTTCTGAAATGTCATCACTCTTTCACCAGGTTAAGCTTTTTGTAACTTCGGTACTCCGGAATGAAAATAAAAGTTGGCTAAACCGTGATATATGGTGACAGCTTTCGTCATATTTATGTTTTCCAGCAAGTGTGTTTATAATGTTAATACTAGTGACTGACCGAAGGTTCGGTTTCGGTTTCGGCAAGTTTCGGCTCCAGTTTCGATTTCGGCAGAAAAACTGCTGAACCTTTGGTCGCACCGAAACTCTGCGTTAGTAAATTATCGCACGTCGTTCAGCTGACTTTGAGTGACATTTATTTCATTTAACACGTGTAATAAGAATGTTGTGATTGTAAAAGCAATTAAAATTAAAATAAGTACGCAATTAATGAGGTCCTTCATACACTTCAATTATTGTTTTTTATTTCATTTAAAAAATAAATGTGTTAAATGTCTGTATAAGTGTAAAAAATAAGCCAAATTTCAGTAAATAGATTTTTAACATGTCTAAAAAAGTTTCGGTTTCGGCCGAAACTGAGACAGATACCAAAGATTCGGTTTCGGTAGAAAGTCCTGTTTCGGTCGGACACTAGTTAATACACCATTATGTGAGTTGCTTCCCCCTTCAACAATTTGCCCTAGTGGTCAGAGAAATTAGGATGTCTGAGGACATTCAGTGTTTTTACTTATCACGGCAATCTAGCCTTCAAATAAGAAGTGATAATGAAGAGTTCTAAATACATATAATGGGGTGCTCACCAACGATGGAAGCCTTTTGGTGTGTGTTCAGGTCGTGCAGCAGGTGCGCCAGAAGAGTGGGGAGTTTGCTGCCGCCCACGGCTGCGTCAGACAGGAAGCGATTCTCTTCCTCCATTATCATCTGAAACCAACATTACTAAATTATTCCAGTACATCTTTATTTTTAATTCATAAAATACAATGTGCCAACCTAAACAGAACAAAATCGAGGCATTTTAGTATGGTTCATCAAATTGCGCAAGCTGGGATTTGAACCCGCCACCTCCGGATAGATAGTCGAGGACCTTTCCCTTCGACCACAGAGGACATCGGATAGTCAATATGTATCATCCGCATACAGGGATAGCTGCCAATGGATTACATATGTAACTGCCGTATAGATTATGTAAAAGAGTCATAACATTATGGGAAATGTTTATTTATTAGAAGAAGACAATGTTTTTTTGAAATATGAATACTACACAAGAGTCCCTAACTGCTCCCGTCTGGAGCCAGTGAGACTATGGCTATGAAAGTCGAAAAAGCTAAACTGAATACATAGTGACTGATTGTAATACCAAATGTTCTGCCAGTTTCTTGACAACGGGTTCGTACTGTACGGTGCGTGCCCATGTGTCGCACACGAAGCAGAGGTTGAACATGTAGGCGTTGCGCTCATAGCGCGCACTCTCTATCCTCATGGGGTATCCTATTATCTTGTGGCCGAGAGCATTTCTGTAACAATAAATAGAAATTTAGAAATTCTGCAATGAAGCATTATTTAAATAAACATTTATAAACAAAACATAATATGCGCATAAGCCTTGCATTTTATGAAATATGTATTCATAATATGTAGAATTGTATTTAATTTGCATTAATTAACCTTTTTTAGAAAATTTCGCAAACACTCTGTCAAAAAATTATGGTAAAACAGTATTAAGGTGATGCACCACGACGTGTAAAATTCGAGATCAGGTTGCTAACAATAACACTCCTTATGTGAAAGGCGATAAGGTTTAAATTCCCGTTTAACATCAGCGGCCTGTTTTGATTTATTCTTTTTCTATATTATACAATACAACTACAACCGAAATTGGGTTCACAAGTAGGAGATTTTGAACTTTAAAGCCGTTTTTATAGGCCTGATACTTTCTTTTTTCTGGGCTTGTAAAAAGACTAATCCGAAAAATACTTGATTATTTCAAAGGATGTGATCGACTTCAGTATTTAATTGAAGCATGATTTTGCATTACTTGGTAATTGAAAATCCTTAAGTAATCCTTTGCTAAGTTTTTCGCTAGTTAGTGGTTAGTTTATACTAGTGATGCAACGAATACGAATATTTGTATTCGCCGAATATTAGACATTTACCGAATATTCATATTCGGCGAATAAATATTTACGAATACGAATACTATAAAAATAAACTTTTGTACGCAACTCCGTTTGATTATACCGTGTATCCTGTATCCGTATACCTCTGTATCTGAACGCGATAGCCGCAACAACAAATATGTAAAATAAACAACAAACGCAACGACAAAATTCTTCAAATATATCTATAATAAAATAATTATTTAAAATTTATTACACTTATTTTTACAGGAACTTCGATCATTAAAAACGAGATTGATGCTTATCTAAAGCTCCCAAATTTATCGCCGTCTGCTGATCCACTGCTCTTCTGGCGAGAAGATAGATTTCCCACGACTGAAAAAGCTCGCACAAAAATATTTTCCATACAAGCCAGTACAGTCACCTTGGAGAGGCTTTTTTCAACGGCTGGCAACATTCAAACTGAAAAAAGAAATCGCCTGTCACCAGGAAATCTACAGATGTTGTGTTTTCTCAATAAAAATTTGACAGTTGTAAATTTTAATTATTAGTATAATAAAACCAACAGAAAAAGGTTAAATAAATTAGTGTTTTATTACTCTGCCAAGTTATTCGTATTCATATTCGCCGGATAGTAGGTTTGATATTTGTATTCGTAAAAGTAGTATTCGTTGCATCACTAGTTTATACTGAGCATTTGTTCACTCAATATAGATTGATAGAAGTATGACTAACCAATTTCTAAACTTAGTAAGTGTTTTAACAAAAAATGTACATGAGGATCAAAAAACTTCCCTTTTTATTATTATTTAACATTAATTGGTTTTTCTTAAAGAATTGATTTTTCACCAATAAAGTATGCATTATAACTTTATAACTAAGGAATAGCAAAAATACAGGATTTCAAAAATGTCCCTTAGATTTTTTTTAAATAGCTGATTTTTTTTAAACAGTGATGTAGTCCTAATTTATAGCTATAAAATGTATTATTAGAACTTACATGGTCATGAGACACCTTTGCAGCGGTGGCTTTGGGATGATGTAGACATTAATTGCATCAAAAATTTCTTTGGAAAGGTACTCGTCAGGGAACTGGAACAAGAAAAACATATTTAATACATTTAAATTAAATGAAAACAAATCACTTTGTATACAACACTTATTTAATCTAAATCAGCTCTGGCCAAACCGCGGCGCTCTTACGTGCGGCCCGCAGCGCTCTTACTGCGGCACGCGGTCATGTCTGACGAATTTCTTTTTTTAAGTATCGGATTCTTCAGAAAGCCTTTAAAATCTCTTATCAAATCTAAATCAGCGCTCTTACTGCGGCCCGCGGTCATGTCTGACAAATTTTTTTTTTTTAAGCATCGGGTTCTTCAGAAAGCCTTTAAAATCACATATAAAAATTTAGGTTATTAAAATCAATAAAGTGTCTATAATTACACCAAATGCTTATATTCTACTGATTTGAACTGAAAAAAGTAAACTACATCCGTTCACATGCCAAGCATCGCCAATTTAAGACATCTCACCGAATTACTAGGGTAGGCTGAAAAGTAATGCACACATGCTTGTAAAACACGAACAAAAACAAATAGAAAGATCTGGCAAAAAGTACGCTTCTTAAGCTTCAAAATCATATATTTATTTTTCAACATAGTCACCGTTAGTAACTGAAACTTTTTTCCTGCATTTCTCGAATCCAGGACTTGACGGTTGCTTTCACCTCATCGTCCGAGGTGTAATGATTATCCTTGAGGTGTCTCTTGAGTAGAGGAAAATAACAAAAATAGCAAAGCGAAAAATTGGGGGAGTGAGAAGGGTGTAGAATCGGTTCAAACTTCAGGTTTTGCAGAGGCTCTAATTGACGCTGTTTGTTCTCGTCTGTGAACCGGCGTAGTACCCATCGACCATAGATTTTACGGTATCCTAATTGTTCAATAATGAAACGGATATGCTCCTTGAATACTCCAAAATGGTTTGTGATACGCTTTTGAGGGATTCGCCGGTCATTATAAATCAAATCGTTGACGAGTTTGGATTGTTTATAGTCTGTTCCAATTATCGGACGTCCGCTGTGTGTTTCATCAACAATTATTGCTTTTCCAGACTCACAATCATGAAATTTTATTACTCATCGATTTACAGTAGACCTTATCAACAGCATTGTCATCATAAACATCATTTAAACGCTGATGAATCTCAGTAGGAGTCACTTTTTCAGCAGTTAAAAATTCAAGCTGTTTACCTTGCATTTACATAACACTAAAACACGTCTCCATACTTCCGCTTCTCAAAATACACTGGATGAATTCAACGACCTCAAACTTGTGCGTACGTGTAGAAGAGGAATGTAACTTCCATTTCCACCTGACGCACTTCTGAAGGTCATTTTGTTCGCGCTGTATAAGCATGTGTGCATTACTTTTCAGCCTACCCACGTAGATTCTGAGTACGGCGACATTGTTTATTTTACCAATGTTAGATGGTTGATTCGCAGGAAATGTTTAGGACGATTTTTTGACTTACGGGAAGAAATCAATTATTTTATGGCCGAGGAGAATATGCCTATTCCCGAATTAAGAAATGAAGAGTGATTTTCAAGACTTATGTTTCTTGGTAGACATCACGGAAAAATTGAATGAGTTAAATATAAAGTTGCAGAATCAGAATAATTTAATTAACGATGCTTGCAATTTAATTAAAGCGTTCCGGATGAAATTATTAATGTTTGAGAGCCAACATAAAAATAATAATGCCCACCATTTCCCATTGTTGAAAGAATGCCCTAATAATAATTTTTCAAAATATTCGGATGAAATAAGAAAACTTATAGTAGCCTTTAATGTCGTTTTAAAGAAATGAGAAAGCATTTGAGATGTTCAGTTCTCCATTTGGTGTTTAGGTTTCCACTGTTTCAGAAACGTTACAAATGGAATTAATCGAACTACAATGCAATATTGAACTAAAAAATATATACCCCACTATTCCAAAAATTGAATTTTATAATAATTATAATATAAAATGTTTTGCCCAAAAAATTATGAGTGCCTTTGGATCTACATACGTTTGTGAAGCTTTTTTTTCTAAAATGAAATATAGTAAAAATAAAAATAGGGCGTCAATAACAGATGGAAATCTGGAAAACCAGTTAAGGTATGCAACTTCAACTATTGAAATAGATTTAGAAAAATTAAGTATGCGAAAAGATACTCAAATCTCATACTGAAAGAAGTGGTCATGATAATTGGTTTTATTTGAAATAAAAAATTAATATTGTTTGATTTTTATAAGAAAAACTTTCTTGTTATACTTTTTTTAAGGTTATTCCCATCAGTGAAATATATCATATTAGAATAAGTTAACAATAATAATCTAAACGAAAATATGAAAGAGAGCAAGACACAGAAAAACAGAAAAAGACAATGATCGCAACTGGGACTCGAACCCAGATCTCTCCGTCTAACTGGGACGAGCGCGTTAACCAATTTCACTATTGCCACCCTCTGTCAAAGCCGTCATATTTGTCAATCTCATATTTTCAAATTTTAGAATTACATTATTATCAACTAATTTTTTCTCCATATTATGGGCAACTACCCTTTTTTATCGGAAACAATCATTCTAAGAATTGGTTTGTAACCTGGATAGCGTCTCGGATAGATATATCTGAATTTATTTATATGAAACAATTGACTTTTACGAAAGTCTAAATGAATATTCAATTTTTATAAGAAAAACTTTCTTTTTATACTTTTTTGAAGGTTAATCTAAACGAAAATATGAAAGAGAACAAGACACAGAAAAACAGAAAAAGACAATGGTCGCAACTATATGGAGAAAAAATTAGTTGATAATAATGTAATTCTAAAATTTGAAAATATGAGATTGACAAATATGACGGCTTTAACAGAAGGCGGCAATAGCGAAATTGGTTAACGCGCTCGTCCCGGATAGACGGAGAGGTCTGGGTTCGAGTCCCAGTTGCGACCATTGTCTTTTTCTGTGTCTTGTTCTCTTTCATATTTTCGTTTAGATTATTATTGTTAACTTATTCTAATATAATATTGTTTGATTTATGTGTCTTAATTAATAAATTAAAATGTTAATTATCTACTATAAAAATACAATTTTTGTTGGTTCAATGTGTGTTTTCTTTTCACAACTGGCTTATAGTATTGTTTTTTTTTCACAATTTAAATATTTATAATACTTTAAAGAAAAAAGTATTTATTTACTTATAAAGTACGTGTTACATAATTAAGACATGTAGGCACATAAAGTAGATACCTACAGTATGAAATTCGTTGGAATAAAAAAAAATATATATTTTTGTATAATTTCTGTATGTGCGGCCCTTGGGAAAATTTTAGGTAATTATCGGTTCGGACTGGCCATGCTTATTACGAATAATTTTTAGAAAAAAACTTTAGATTCACCTTAATTACTATAAAAGGAAACTTTTTGGCTTGGGGGCGGCGGAAAATAATGCATTTTAATTTTCAATTGCGTAAAATTAAAATTCACTTCGCGAACCGATCGGTGACTGTCAGCGGCCATTAGGCACGTCGCTGTTATGTTGGTATCACTGATACATTGCAAAGAACTAACATTTGTTTTTATTTCACAGACAATTATTCATAATTACACAAACCTGCTAGACAAACCCTGCTTTGCCAAACAAACCATTCAAAACCTGGGATGTTTTTTAAAATTATGACATGCAGCAATTATAATAATGACATGCAGATTTCGTAGTTTAACCGTGTTTTCATGTATCCCACGAAGTTGGCCACAGTAGTATTTAGTTCTTTGCAATGTATCAGGGATACCAACATAACAGTGACGTACCTAATGGCCGCGATTTGACATCATGTAGATGAATTTTAATTTACGCAATTGAAAATTAAAATGCATTAACCCTAGTGAGGAGGTGAAAAAAAAACATGTACTTTATAATACTTAAAAAAAAAAATGTACCTTATAATACCTACCTTACATTATGTACAAATTTTGCTATAGATACTAATAAAAAAAAATAAAAAAATTATTTTCCGCCGCCCCCAAGCCAAAAAGTTTCCTTTTATAGTAATTAAGGCGAATCTAAAGTTTTTTTCTAAAAATTATTCGTAATAAGCGTGGCCAGTCCGAACCGATATTTACCAATTTTTAGGTCGTCAATGCGGCC
Source organism: Limnephilus lunatus (assembly GCA_917563855.2). Lineage (NCBI taxonomy): Eukaryota > Metazoa > Arthropoda > Insecta > Trichoptera > Limnephilidae > Limnephilus > Limnephilus lunatus. Next base: position 8,499,239 of record OU830600.1, on the reverse strand, counting down.
CAGGGTGCAATTTGGGTTGGCCAGGGCTGATCTAAATTATCAACATTTTTTGTCTATTGGTACTTATTTGTCTTTTGTTTGTATATTGTTATTTTTGTTAATGGGATAGGTGATTAATGTTATGGATGACAGCTGACAGCTATTTACGATAATTTATGTCCGTTTCTATGACATTTTGATTGATTATTCAATAAACTGCTGAACTTTTAATAGGCACAGATTGATGAAAATACACTACTTTTAAACTTAGTTACCACAAGAAAGATCGGTTTCAGTGGGGATAAATGGAAGAATATGCATTTAAATTTAAATTTCATAAAAACTTTTGTGTAGGTACATAATTTCTCGTTTACGGCTGACATTTCACGTTGCATTCCTTCACATATTGAACATTTTCCACCCTACCAATTGCTTAGAATGTTAAAAAAGATTGCCATATCGCAATAATTGATTCATACATATTCTAGGAAGGTGTGGTGAAATTTTCAAGTTCTGAAAAATAAATTATTAACTTGAGTATATTTACTAATTAAAATGCATAATAATATATAATATAAAAAAGGCATTCCCAACGACATCCAGAAATGAATTATTGACAAGTTTGAACCTGTATTTATAACAGAAGAACATGAAATAACTAACTAACTAACTAACCATCACGCCGTTTCCCCGCAGGGGAAGGCAGAGAGGACGGACCGCCAAACTCGGTCTTGGCACACACTCTTTGCCTCACTCACATACATACATCGTCTCATACATTCTCTTCTATTATTCTGACTTTTGACATGACCCGACTCAAGTATCTGATTCACTTGATCGTGCCATGTCTTCCTCGGACGTCCCCGACTTTTTCTACCATTCACATTTGCGTCGTATATTCTTCTTACACTACTTTCTTCGTTCATTCTCCTAAAAATTGGGAATGACATAGTTGAAATGGCTTCAAGAAGCTGGGATTCTTGTGTTGTATCTTATAAAATTTTTTGAACGAGCTCTTCGGTTGAGCAGTTCGAAGGTGGCAGGTTCAAATCCCGGCTTGAACAAATCAATTTTATTTGATTAATTTGTCTTATTTCACAATTTATTCATTTAAAATAATAATATATTTGCGGCACATTCCAGAGTAGAAGATACTCTCAGTATCGCCCTGGTGTAAGACCACCATTCAGAATTGAAACGTTGCTTGAAATGGCTTTAGCCGTGTTTGGTGACCAGATCTGAATAGTCAGGTACCTCCCCACCTCCTTCCCCTCCCCACTTCCTTCAGCCTCACAACATACCCCAATTGGGGATGCCATAGTCTCACTGGCTCCAGACGGGAGCAGCTGAGACTCTTGTGCAGTATTCATACAAAAAAAAAAATTCCTAGCTGGCAGATTGCCCGTTCTAAGGAACCAAATGTTGGTGAAGAATGCCATAAAAAGTATTCTGTAAAAAGAAAAAATGTTTTTTTTTTGTAGAAATATATATTACTTAAGTTTTTACTGATTGTGCCATTAGATAACAATGTAAAATGTTAAGTTTTAAGTGACATTATTTAATAATTTTTCAAACTCAACTCTACCCAAGCAAATCAACCAAACATTTAGTTATTATTGTACCGATGCATGTCTTAATATTTAATTCTGGGGGGATTTTATCACACAATTTCGGTCCCAGATATGTATAATATGTATTTTGAAACTTTGCCGTATTTTCTCCTCTATTTATATTTACCCATAATAAGGAAGTTTTTAAGATTGTATTGTTTTTTATGGTAAATTTTTGAGATCGCTGGCAATGGTTAATACGCACTTTTTTTTGAAAAAATCTTTTGATTCACCTTAATTACATTAAAAGACAACTATTTGCATTGGGGGAAGTGGAAAATGTTTCATTCTAAATTTCGATTACGTAAAATTAAAATTAGCTTTCGTTCTGTGAAACGAGACCGTCCATTTTCAAACATTATTTTCAAATGTCATTTTGTTATGTTGGTATTCTTGTTAATTTATTAATTCCGCCTAATTAGTAGGTACTTACCTAATACACATGTATTGCGTGCGTTGATTAAAATTTATTAGCTTGAATTTTCTTTGACATAAAATTTTTATTTTTATAAGTCAACTATTCCTGCGATGTTGAGCGGCTACGTACGCTAAGTTTGTGTGATATGGTTTATGATACAAAAGAAAGAGCCCCCTTTATACCGCCTGCTCGCGTCAAGGCAAGAAATACATCCCAGTTTTCAAGTAGTTTAGCGGCTACGCTAGGTTTGTGTAACATGGTTTGTGATACAAAAGAAAGTGCCCCTTTATAACGCCTACTCGCGTCAAGGCAAGAAAAACATCCCAGTTTTCAAGTAGTTTAGCGGCTACGCTAGGTTTGTGTAACATGGTTTGTGATTCAAAAAAAGTGCCCCTTTATAATTACCGAAATCAAAAACATGTTTTTTTGCGTCATTTTATTCCCAAAACTCCGATAATTTAGTACTTACCTATTTCGTGGTACCTTCAAAATCTTCTAGCCATTCGTTATACTTTCAAGTGTATCAGGAATACCAACATACCAAAGTGACAGCGAATGAGCTAATAGCTAATGGCGTACAATCTCACAAGACGAAAGCTAATTTTAATTTTACGTAATCGAAATTTAGAATGAAATATTTTCCACTTCCCCCAATGCAAATAGTTGCCTTTTAATGTAATTAAGGTGAATCAAAAGATTTTTTCAAAAAAAAGTGCATATTAACCGTTGCCAGCGATCTCCAAAAATTACCTTTTTTATTAGTATTGTACTGTTATATCGTATTGTATTATATTGTACTGTTGCGATTCTTTTATTAGGTTGTATTGTAAACAAAGAATAGTAAGTAACCTATGATGACAGATTAGATTATTGTAAGTACCAAGTTAGTCATAAAAACATACTACATAAGCCTTCAATAGGCAATAAAGACGTCACTTGCAGCAAAAACATAATATTTACCCAAAGATTGTACAAAAACAATAACATTTTGCACAAATTCCAAAACGTCAAATAAAGACAAAACAATGAGATATAAGTACGTAATCTAGATAAATAATCGCCAAGTAGGCCGAAAACCAATAAAAGTAACACGCACTAATAAAATATAGTTTTTCCTGGAAATCGACAGTTTGCTAAATCGTGAGTCATTTGAAATTCCAAGTAATACTTAAAAAAAAATGTTCATACAATGGCACGTAAGCAATGATACTGGACAGAAGTTAAGGAAAATATTAATGAGCGATTGATAAGGTAATAAGTACAGTAGTCGCATTAGTTAATGCATTTATTGATTTTAAACACGTTGGAGGACATCAATTAAATTCTTAAATACCTGATATGTTATCTTGGGTCCTGCCACGGGATGAAACTCGCAAAGGAATATACATCTAATGGGTCCTTCCCGGCCGCATCCTTCGTAAAATCGGGTCTCCATTGCCAAAAGACTTTTGCCCAATGTTCAAAACAAACGGGAAAATTAATATGTTTTGTTTACCGCTGCTTCATTATTTCATGACTGTTCGCTGCCGAACTGTCAAACCGGTGTTGCTAGGGCAAAAAATAGAAACTCCCTCGCAGAGTAACAAAAAATTCCTATAAGTGCGAAAAACTCCCCAGCAAAGGCGTACAAAAATCCCTAGTAAGGCGAAAACTTCATGCATGACATAAAAATCCCTGATAGGTAATACCAAAAACTTTTTTGAATTAATTACGGTCATGAAATTGTTCCGTTGCCCCCATCGATCAATTAAGTTGCCCCGGAAACCATTTATTGGATAACCAACACCCCTACCATATAGGTGACCACAAGTGGTTTCCTACATTTGGTGATGCAGGGGTATCTGGGTTCATGGGGTGAGGTTTGTCTTGATCTTGGCGGTGGATGCGTTTGTTCATTTATTCGCCACCTATACGCCTGGATCAGGAGAGATTGGTTGAGAAAGACCTTTTGACCTCCAACCGAACTTCCACTGCAGTGGGAGGAATGGATTTATATCTCCGTCACTCCTGGACACACTGACCCCAGATTCTACCCACCACTCTTACCTTTCCAGAACTTCCTCTTCTTTCTTTCCTTAAAAATACCCTCCACACAGCATCCCCAAATGTGACATAGGTCCTGAGGCAAATTTTTTTCCTTAGGGGCATACATTAATTACTTAAGCCTCGATGACACACGGCGAGTTTACAAGCTACTATCTACTAAATTTAAAAGCCGGTGAATCGGCGAGTGAGATTGTCACGATGACACACAAAACTGTCAACTCGCTCAGTAGCTCGCGACATTTTTGTAGGAAACTGGACTCGCACGTAGCTGCTAGCGCCAATAGCGGAAATAACGTGAACTAATCCTTCAGACAGTTGACAGTCGAAATCAGCTGGTTTTTGGCAGCCATATTGGAAACACAAATAAACCAATCACGAGTCGGCTTGTAGCGTGTAAAGTTGAGGACGTTTCAACTTTTTCCGTGGATTTTCAACAATCTGCTAGTTAGCAAGTAACACGATGACACTGAGCGAGTTTACTAACAGATAGTGAATTTCCGAGATAGTAGCTTGTAAACTCGCCCTGTGTCATCGACGCATTAAGCAGTTTTTCTTCCAATCTGACCCCTCCCCCCCCCCCCTCCTTGGTGAGATAAAATTGGGCCACTTCGTAATTTCAAGTAATGTGAGATTTTGCTGCACCCCCCCCCCCCCCTTTTGAGCTCACGTAATGAAAGTATGCCCCCTTAGGGGTCGTCCATTAATCACGTGATGTTTTTTAGCAACTTTTTGACCCCCTCCCCCCCCTGGTGATATGTGGTGAGGTTTTAGGCTAATAGGGCTCCTGTGTGGAGGTAATGTAAAAAAAATCATGTATACTATGTATATTTATACATATGCATAAAAAAAGGTGAAACTTAATGACGTTACATTCATGTCATTAGTTGAACTATAACAAATAATTGAGTCCTATAATTTCAATACCCACTTTATCCTATTTTTTGACAAAATGATCTGAGTATGACATTTTGTTACATTTTTGCGAGGAACTAGATCATAGGTTCTCAACGTGGGCGATAACTGGAGGGCGTTTCAGACTTTCAGGGGGGCGGTAGGAGAGGGGACCCAGAGAACCAGAAAAACCCATCCCATCTTGCCCCATCCCATTAGGGGCCATTTTACCCTATCCCATTACGCCCCCTCTGTTGTGGCAAATGTGACCCCATCGTGGTATCCCATTACGCCCCCTCATTGCTGTTTTTCGGATTCACGAGTTAGGGGGCGCTAGAGATAAAAATATTCTCAATGTGGGTAGTGGGCAAAACAAAGGTTGGGAATCTATGAAGTAGACTGTAGAGCATAGATTCTCAACCTTTTTTTGCCCACCGCCCACTTTGACAATACATTTTTTTCTAGCGCCCCCCAATTGCTTTTACATACCATCTTAGGGGGGGGGGGGCGATGTGTTTCTCTGGGTTTCCTTAAAGTCCATTTTTATTTTTTACATACTAGGTACCTAGTATGTAAAAAAATAGTCACGAATCTGAAACAGCTATTGCCACGATTATATTTAAACGTGTAATTACACTGTAATATTAATATGTAATCGTAAGAAAGGCTATGACTCCTATCCTATTTCTGAGAAGAAGATTGTTTCAATGAGAACGATTAAAACGCATACTTAATTATATGGAGAAGTATTTTTATTAACGTTGAAAAGATATTGAATTAATAACTTATCTAATGAGATGGTTGAATTTGGTGCGTTTTAAGAAGTTTGTATATATTAGGCTCGATAATACTTAAAAAACAAACGAGGGTCGCCGCGTTCAGTAATATGGAGCCTATTTCTCTTTTTTTAGTTACCAACGTTGCTACAGCACTGAATCCACGTTCAGCTAAATAAGACGATGGGAATGCTATTAAAAATCGTTGGACTATAGACCATAATCCTGGGTACAGTTGCGAAATCGGATTCTGCAGCCAAAACTCTTGGTAGCCATTCTTAAATTTAATTTTTAATTCCTCATTTGTCGTCAGTTCTATTAGTTATTCTTCTAACTGGGATGATCCTGCTATGTAGACATTTGAAAAAGGATTCAAAACCCAGTCTAGTATGTCCATGATTAAAATATCCCGGAACCGTTCCTTGAAATCATTGTGGAGGTTTTCCAAGTGTTGACAGTAAATAAGCAAGTCGTTTTTCTTGAATGATACTGCTGATAAATTTGGGAAGTTATTAAATTATCGTATGCCAATATTTCTTTTGTATAATAGCTGTTTGGATACAAAAGCTGCAACGCAATTTTTTGTCTTAATCAAATTTAAGTCGCCGCCTTCTTGAAGTTGGAGATTGACATCATTAAACAATTTATACGGGTCTGTCAAGTACGTAATATTGTTCTTCGATGAGGTGAGGTTGTCGCGCAATTCTGTGTCTTTGTTTCCTAGGAACTCTATCACAGACTCAAATAGATTGTAAAATCGAGTCAAACAAGAACCTTTTGACAGCCAGCGCACCTCTGTGTGAAGTAGCAATCGGTTAAAAAATCTTCATCATTGGCAATGCAAAGCTGATTAAATAATTTGTAATTAAATGAGTTACTTCTGATATAATTAACTGCTCTGATAACATACTGCAGTGGTGTATGGAGGCGTTCACTCAGATTTTTCGCAACCAATTGCTGGCGATGAATTACGCAATGCAGTAAACCAGCCAGGAACTTTATTTTTTAATCACCCTATGAAGCCTTTGTGACGCCCTGTCATAGCTGGGCGCCATCCGTAGCACCTGACAAAATATTATTAAAAGGAATTTTCTTTTCGCCACAAAACTTTTTCAGTGTATTAAATATGGTTTCTCCTTTTGTATCTTTTTCCAAATTTGTAACAAACAACAGTTCTTGACATAATATTTCTCATCTTTTATGAACCTCACGTATGCCAATAACAATGCTTCATTGGTTGGTAAAGTGGACTCATCCAGCTGAATTGAAAATCGACAAGACTGCAGATGATTGCACAATGATTCTTCAATGTTTTCAGCCATTTCATCAATTCGTCTTTGAACAGAACTATTGCTCAAAGGAATTCGGATAATATCTGCAGCTGGTTTACGGAGCACAGTGTTTATTACTTCTTTTACTGCTGGTAAAATTAAATCTTCCCCAATAGTATATGTGGTTTGCCTGTTTTAGCAATCAACAATGAGATATTGTACGAAGCTCGAAGTCCATCATTGTCTTGCTTAGAAGCTGTTGAAAATTGTTATGATATAGTTGGCTGAATTTTGTACTTCTTTTTCATATCTTGAAAATAGGTCACATCTTTGTCTTTCTTATCCGGGTGGATTTTATTAATATGATCTTGAAGCCTAGAAGGCTTCATCGCTTCATTTGAAAATGTTTTTCGACAAATAAGGCACATTGACGATGATGGATTTATGGGATTTTCGATAAATCCGTATTTAATATAATCCACACCATATTGCCGAATCTTCTTTTTTACTTCCGACATGGGTTTTTAATAACTAAAATTAACCAATAATTAGGTTTACTTTGCTTTATTAGTACGTGATTAGAGTGTTTTGTTTTTCTTTTTTATACCATATTTTTTTACTTGCCAACGCCCCCCTGTGCCATCTAAACGCCCCCCAATTGTCTCTGAATCTTCTACCGCCCCCCTGAAAGTCTCAAACGCCCCCAAGGGGGCGTTATCGCCCACGTTGAGAACCTATGCTGTAGAGGAACCTAAAATTCAGTTTCTGAACCTCCCTTATCTCGACCAAAAACCATTTTAAAACTGCGGGTGAGAAACGAAATCCGCTATATCATCCAGGAAGTTATAATCAAAACCCACTATATCGGAATTCAACCAATCACGTGCAGTTATTTTGCCAATAGTATGACAAGCGCGAGTTTCTAAACCCGCCATGTCAGGTCAGTTGAGGTTCAAAAGCCTCTATATTGTAAGTGAACCACAAAGTGAGTATCAAAATCCGCTATATCCATTTTATTTATCGAAATTAATTAAATATTGCTAGACATACATAAAAAATTAACACTTTTCGAAATTATATTACACTAGCAGACCCAGCCACACGTTGCTGTGGCTAACGAAACACAATGCCATTAGCCAAACTTTATAAACTCCACACCAACCGCTTGCCAGCTGCCTGAATTGAATATTTGAATTTCTCGGCTTTTCTCTACGATAATAAGCATGTATTATACATATAAACCTTCCTCTTGAATCACTCTATCTATTGGTGAAAACCGCATGAAAATCCGTTGCGTAGTTTAAAAGATCTAAGCGCACAAACATTTGGAGCGACTTCATTTTATACTATGTAATGATACTCCATTCATTATTCACAAAATTGAAATGTAATTACTAATCTACGCTACAGATGTGACAGTTTTTTGCAGTCTTCTCCAAATCAATGAAAGTTGATAAAGGGGATAAAGAAATTACGTGACTCAATTTAAGGCTGAAGGAATTAGGAAGGCTGGGAAGTACCAGAAGTTTGTTCATTAGGCCTAAGGCTGGAAACAGAGGGATGCTCACGTTGGTCGCGTTCAGTAATATGTAGATGAATGAATGAAGAGCTGCAGTGCATTGCTAATGGTCAGTCACTTGCGAATCGCTACGGGCCGCAGATGAGAACCACCACCACCAGTCCAGTTCGTCAGCGCTACTGAAGTGATCTTCGCCCTCCTCTTTGGGACTTATCCAGTAATTAATACAAAGATCAGGATGCCAAGTTATAATGTTGGCTTGAAGTGTGCGAGGCATTGTTTTCAGTCTTTGATGAATATGATATTAGGAGTAAACTTAAAATAATTCTTAATTTGCTCGTTCATAGATGGCAGTAATTTAATGGTTTTAGGAAAAAACACTTTTGAATTATTTGTTTACGTCCATACATACGTAATATGAATAAAGATTTTGTGTGTATGCAAACTCAATTCTTTCAAAAAACACATACAAATACAATATTCAATTGAATTACTGATACAATATTGTATTTGTGTGCCTTTCCTATTTATTTATATTCATATTGCATTTGTACATGCGCAAACAAACAAAAATATCTTAATATTTTAAAGTACAATTTTTTACCTAAAATAATTAATAAAATAAAATACTGTTTTGTTTAAAACCACGAGTTTTATTAATTTTTTGAACCGACCGGTTTCGCTTTACTCAAGCATCATCAGGGTACAAATTAATACTAAACAATAAGTCATAATGTGTGCTTATATAAAACAAAATATAGAGGGAGACAAAATTTAGAGGGAGACAAAATATAGAGGGAGACAACATGATACAAATATAACAAACACATCGACGGCCATAAAATACATTAACCTAAGTTTGCAAGTAATGGAAAAAACAGCATAACAACATAATCAATTAGACATATCAAGTAGTCCAATATTAGGTGTGTTTCCAATAAACCCTTAATAAAAAAATTCCCAGTGCTCCTTACCACCATGCCAGTTGATGCTTTGTTTCTCCAAATTTATTATTAACCCATTAGTCACATAATTATCTTTCGGTTTTTTCCATTACTTGCGAACTTAGGTTAATGTATTTTATGGCCGTCGATGTGTTTGTTATATTTGTATCATGTTGTCTCCCTCTATATTTTGTTTTATATAAGCACACATTATGACTTATTGCTTAGTATTAATTTGTACCCTGATGATGCTTGAGTAAAGCGAAACCGGTCGGTTCAAAAAATTAATAAAACTCGTGGTTTTAAACAAAACAGTATTTTATTTTATTAAATATGTCAAACCACAAAGTGATTGCTTTCTACAATAATAAAATAATTAAATTAATGCCATCTATGAAAGAGCAGATTATGAATTCTTTCCATCACACCATTTCCCCAGAGGTAGGCAGAGAGGACAGACCTCCAAACTCGGTCTTGTCTTACACTCCTTGCCTCATTCACATCCATACATACTCTTCTAATATTCTGATTTTTGACATGGCCCGATTCACTTGCTCATGCCACGCCTTCCTCGGGCGTCCCCAACTTCTACCATTCACATTTTCATAATATATTCTCTTTACACTCCTTTCTTCATTCATTCTAAGTGTCTAAACGTCCCTTCCTAAGGTCCTAAGCGACCCTTCCTTAATCTTACTTATTACTCTTACATCAGCTTTGCATTATTTTCGGAAATCCCACGGACGTACAAAATATATGGACTTGCCCTTACGTGCTAAAAGGCGTGTTATTTCCCCCTCCCATTGGAACCATTTTTCAGAACCGGCTGGGCTTGCGAGAGCCCCGCGTTAATCTAAAAAATGTGACGTCATCATTCTTGTCCGGACCAGTGTCGAGCTCTTATCGTACATTTTACGCACGGACGTTGTATGTCTATGGAACACACAATATGACATCGAGATACATGGCGACACGAAACACAAAGCCGCTGTTTACTGGGGTAAGTAAATCATGAAACATTTGTAAAAGTGTCTACGGAAACAATATATTCGACTATGAAAATACTCAGAACCTTACTTTGCGAATTTGGACTTGACACATCTGTTCATAAAGTGGCAAGCAATTCGCGCTCCCATATAAAAAGGTCTATTCATTCAAAAGCAGATTTTACTTTCAAGAACTAAATGGTGATATTATAGTGCGAGGTGCCTATATACTGTTAGATTGATTTATTGGCGAATCACAAGTCTCTTTCCTCTCTTTGTCCCGCCATAGTTGGTTTTTACCCCTCATCTGTAAGTTCTCGTCTAGCTATTTGAATGTCTATGGGAAATCTGCATTTCTCACACAATAACATGGATTTACCACAGGTACGCCTCAGGGAGATCATTTCTACAGTATTCAGTCTCACCAGTGCATTACTATTGCAACATCACATAACTGACAGTCAGCGAACAAAGGACGCGACCAACATTCATGTCGCACTATTTCTAGCCTACTTAAAAAACTTCACACCAACGGGGACCAAAAAATGAGAAACAAATATAAATTATAGAGATTATAATTAGAAATAAACTATACAACTAACAACATAAGATATTTCAATGGGTGCACACTAGTCCCAACGATCTGTCACCTTTAGGTGCATTAGTCTGTCCGCGAAGGTGACGTCTTCTTTAAATTTGCTCTGCCGCTTATCCTTGCAGTTGTTTATATACGCTTCATGCTTTCCCAACGCCTTGGCGTGCCCAAAACTTTGTTCCTGAAAACCAAAAATATCAAGAATTAATAGATCAGAGACTGTAAGGTTGAAATTTTTAAATTCGGCTATGTATGCAACTCTGATGTCGCGCCGTACGCAAAACCATCTTCGTACTTCAAGTTTGTTAACTTTTGTAATAGAACCAAATTCAAACAAGTAGCCAATAATGCCAAAGGATAACCAATGACATTAATACTGGACGCGGGGTAGAAATCTCAAAGTGGGAAGCCAAACACGAGACGATTGTAGCTGTCTCTATTTCTAGTACTTTAGTACTAAACTGCTACGCGTCGAGTGAGGTCGTGTCTTACCAGTAAGTACATTGCATTGCAAAACGCCAAAATGCCCACCTGTGTGATGAGAAAATGCTTCAATTACACGGCAAATAGTCGTAAAGGCGAAGGAATAACAGTTAATTTGTAAGTACACGCAAATTACTTATTATTATAATTAATTTTATAATAATATGTCATTGTATTCTTTACCCTTCCCTGTCCATTGTGTAACCGAGGGAGAGTATCTTGTTATCTCAGTCACACCCATAGGTCACACCCGTGATGTGAAAGCAGTATTCGGTGAAGAAATTAATAAGCCGCCCTACCATATATCTATGACATTCACACACATACATTCTTTGATTGTCTATCTTTATCACACAGGAATAAAGTTTTGAATTTAGAAATTATACTGAAAACCGCTGAAACAAAAGAGTGTTGCTTGCTTTCCACATTATATGTATTGTGAGTATGTGAGATTATGGCGAGTCTATTTATATAACGTCATTGAGGATAACGCCACTTATGTTAACAGATTGAATGCCAATGGCAGGTATAAGTACTACAGATTTATGATTTTGAGTATCTCTCCAGATATGGAGAGATTGGCGGTAGTATGATTATTATTGTAACTGACAGTTGTGAATAATAATACCACGTGGCAATATATTACATATGACATCATTGCCTGTGGCGGTTACATTGTCCCGGCTATTTTTGGAATCAGTTCCTATCGGATTTATAAAATGGTCACCAACTCTCAAACTGGGCGAAGCCGAACCAAAAGCCGCCCGCAGGGCCGAGCAACAAAAACTTGCGGAGCGGGTTTTTAATTGCTAGTGAGTATTATTATCTGAAGGACTGTACATTTTCGATTGTTGTAAACGGAAGTAGCGCCCTTTGTAATTTTAAAAAACAATTATGATTATTACATTTGGGTACGTATGTACTAGTTGCTACCGTGAAAAATACAGGTGTAACTTGACTTGCCAAAACAAAAGAGTGTTGTGTACTTTCCACATTATATTGTGAGTATGTCAGACTATGGCGAGTCTATTTAAAATATATAACGTCATTGGGAAGAGTACCATGTATTCAGGTAGAACAACCCAAAATAAGACGAAAATGATGAATAAATTTTTTCACTATCTCACTTAATTTTCGAGATATCGATACTTAAAGTTTCAGATTCAAATTGATTAATTTTATAAAAAGTACTGTTTTTATCCTAACCTAACGTAACCTGTCCTTACCTAACCTAACCTATATGTTATTATTAAGTACGTAACCTGTCCTTACCTAACCTAACCTATATGTTATTATTAAGTATCGATATCTCGAAAACTAAGAGAGAAATTGATAAATTTTTTTCTATATTTTCGTCTTATTTTGGGCTGTTCTACCTGAATACATGGGATCAAATTGCGGGGTCACGGAAATCTTACTCTCCCCCTTATTTTCGTTTTGAGTCACTAATATTGTCTTCAAATGTTTAAATCATAGACATACAAATAACTAGACGAGAACTTACAGATGAGGGGTAAAAACCAACTATGGCGGGGCGAAGAGAGGAAAGAGACTTGTGATTCACCAAGTCTTCTTCATTGTCTAAGTATGTGTTTCATAGACATACAGCGTCCGCGCGTAAAATGTACGACGAGAGCACGACATTGGTCCGGACACGCCCAGCCGGTTCCGAAAAATGGTTCCAATGGGAGGGGGAAATAACACGTTTTTTAACACGTAAGGGCATGTCCATATATTTTGTACGTCCGTGGATTAAATATATTATCACTCGTTTGGATTTGAAGATTCAGTTTACAATTTGATAATTTCCGCAATACACATATTTATATCAGCATTATGTTAACATTGTACAAGAGTCTCAACTGCAATTGATAACTGTGAAGGGAGTGCGGAAGGGAAAGAAATGGGGCAGTGGAAGGTTGGAAGTATCTGGCTGTTCAGATCTGACCACTCAACGCGACTAATGCCATTTCAAGCAACGCTTCGATTCTGAATGGTTGTCTTTCACCAAGGTGATCTGAAAGCCAAGCAACTTCGCATCCTTTCCCTACTACACTTCTATCAGTCACACATCTCCTAATTGTTTCCTTGCGCTGCTTATTTCATATGCACAATTTTCGTCAAAAACCTGAAAAAACTAAAACTAGACACATAATGTATTATCTTACCTTAGTGAGATAGGGGTGTCTGAGTAAAAGCATGTTTTTTTCTTCGATTTCGTAGTTGTAAACCAAAGATCTCATATGAACGGGTTCAACTCTTCGCACGAGTCTGTCTTTTCCCCTGAAAAGCAATCCATTGGGTAGCCGATTTCTACGGAACAGTAGAGCTGTTAGCCTCATATTCTATCAATTATTTAGAGAAATCAATATTGTATAATATAATTTCAAAATTCTTGTAAAAAATGTTCGGAAACGAGAACCGAGAGAAACGTCAAAATTTTAGGTTAGAGTTAGAACGGGGTTGATATATCAACAAAAAAAAATCCCTAGATTTCGAGGTGAAATTTCCCTATATTTCGGGGAAGGGGGGGGGGGGCGGAAATCGCCGAACTTTATTTAGGCTCAGATTATGGAAATTAGATGGAGAACTACCATCACTCCGCATCACTCCTCTTACAAGAAGGGTGGGTACTAGGTACAAAAGAGCAGAATGATACTAATAAGAAGCTACTTGATTTTTATTTTATAAATTTAATAATATTATTATTTAATGTATAAAAACAGTTTAATATAAATGAGTTCTGCTTCGTAATTATTATTATGTGTTACAGCTGTTTCGCCCTCTAAAGGCATTATCAAACTGTTGTACATAATAATAATTACGAAGCAGTTCTCGTTTATAATAAACTGTTTTTATACATTAAATAATAATATTATTGAATTTATAAAATAAATAAAAATTAAAATGGAGTTCTACAAAATAAACTTAATAACAATAAATAAAAAAAAGGTACTCGATTGACTACAACCCTGGGACCAATAAGAAGGAAGTCGCCAGTTTGCTTATCGTGAACCTGCTACCTGCTACTGCTCCTAAAAATCAAGAGGATTTTTCCAAATAGCTGAGTGACCTAGCTCAGGAGAAAGAGTGGCTGCTAGACAGAAACAAGTTTTTAGAAGCAGAACTCAAAAGTGTAAAAATAAAATTAACTGAATCAAGAAGGTTGACTGTAGCTAAGAGATATGAGCTTAGCACAATCAAGAAAAAAAATGGAGTGTCCACAATTCACACGCGGTAGTGGCGGTAGATGTGAAACCTTCAGTAAACTAAAGTAGACGAGAGTGGGGAGACTACGAAGCATTTTTTTAACAATGTAAAAGATGATTTTTTCCATGTTTTGTCGTCATATTCCAGTGCACTTTTTCCTATATATTATTAGTATTTGTGTTTTCTTCTTCGGAGTAGCTAGATTTTGCATGTTCATTTTGAAGTGGTTTGAAGATTGGATATTGTTTTTACAAATTTGTTTGTATTTTGTAGGATTCGATCCCTGGTCAGCTGAATTCTGCAAAGGTTTGTTAGGCGCTTTATAACACTACACTAAAGAGGAGTTGTGTGGGATCGTCGATTTATCGCATTATATTGGAATTGAGTAATAAAATAAATATTTTATTGCTATCTCCTTCTCTCGCAGGCTAAATCCTGTAGATGTATGTGTTTGTCTCTTTTTAAGGTAGCTCATTTCCATTTCATCTAGTTTAACCCGGGGTTCGCACAGTTGGGTCAATTTGACCCGTGGCATTTTAAAATTAGCTTATTTATTAGAATTTTTGTGCGACGTTGCCAAACTTCTCAGTAGCTGGAGCTAACAATCTCCCCTCCCTGCGGGCTATCGCTGTTCAGTGGGTTAGTATATTTATGGTGTAGTGGCCGCAACGGTGGATAGACGTGGATAAACACGAAAAAGGTAAATATGACCCAACCATACATTTCGTGTCTTAATTTCGAGCCATTACTTAAAAATAATGTTATTGATTTGTTTTGTTATTTTCAGAACCTTTGCAATTATGGATGGTGAAGAACGTGAACGGCAGCGAATTTTAAAATTTTTTTTTTTTTTTGGTTTTAGGCAATTCACCCTGAAAAGAGTGCTTTGTGCCGGTAATAGTTAAAGTGGATAAAAAAATTCGGTTAGTCTATTGGGGAAATAATAATACAAATTAAATATTGGACTCATTTAGATCACCAAAACAAATTAAATATTGAATTCATTCAGGTTAATAAACTTACATAAAGCTGTATGAACACGAGAATTGTTAAGAGATAAAAGGTATGAAATGTTAAGGGGGGACTGGTGTGTGATTTTAATAAGCCGGCGGTATATGTTCTTGAAAGATGAATGGTTTTTACAGTTAAAGAAAACGTGGTCGAGGGTTTCCTCTTCCACACCGCACTGGCAGACCGGATCATCTAAAACTCTAATTCTAGACAAGTGAGATGCAATTGAACAGTGACCAATTCTCATTCTCGAAATACATGAAATGAATCGTTTTGAAAGTTTTTTACCGTGAAACCATGGCTTAGCAGGGATATGGTTTTGAATTCCAGCATAGAAAGATCCAGTTCTTATTTTGGAGACTGCCCAATTTTCTTCCCAGGCACGAGTCATGTTGGATTTAAGAATCGGGAAGACATCGGAGATAGGAATTCTAAAATTTAGTGGGATAGTTCCGGAATCTGAACCAGATTTGGCGAGAAAATCGGCCATCTCATTACCCTCGATACCCAAATGGGCAGGGACCCAGGCCAATATCGTCTCAAACCCAGATTCACTTAGAGAATTGAGAAGATTTTTTATTTTACATATAATATTGTCTTCCGGATAACATAGAATATTTGACCTAATTTTAGTTAGAGCACTTAGCGAATCAGTACATAGTAAGGCTCGATGAATGTTGAGAACCTGGATTTGATTTAGCGCTTGTTCAATTGCAAAGCATTCAGCTGTAAATATGGAAGCTTCTTTCGGTAATTTATAAGTGAGATTGATGTTGAATTCTGGACTATATATCGATGCTCCACATCTTTTATTTTCAAATTTGGAACCATCAGTGTAAAGGATGGAAAATCCAGGGAATTTTGAAGCCACAATGCTTTTAAAACAATCGTCCACATTTTGAAATTTATTTAGGGAAGATAAAATATCCTTCCGAAAGACTGATGTTATTGTGTTCGGCATAAAAGTGATTGCCTTAAATGGAATATTGTATATAGGGAGATTGGGAACTTTTTGGAGATATTGGAGGGAAGATGATAGAGAATTATAGAGATGAAAACTTTTGATTAGGAGAGGAAAACATTGTTTTTCTCTTAATCTTTTGTTAGAATTCAAATTAACACTTAACCGATCAAGACTTTGTTTAATAGGATGATGTGATAACGATAAAGCCTTGAAAATATATTTATTGGCAAGGAATTGCCTTCTGAAATATAATGGAGGCTCCCCACATTCCACCTGAAGCGCATTAATTGGAGAAGACTTCATAGCTCCAATAATCATTCTGAGGGCTTTTGATTGAATTCTTTCCATTTTCTTATCTAAATATTTAGGGAGTGGGTCAAAAAGGAATGAGCCATAATCCAAGTGGCTCCGAACTAGGGAATTATACATTATTTTAAGAGTGGTAGGATGAGATCCCCACCATACTCTGGAAACTGCTCGCATCATATTAAGTCCCTTTTCACACTTTGTAGAAATTATCTGAATATGTGGAAGCCAGGAAAGTTTATGGTTCAAAAGAAGACCAAGGAATTTAATTTGAGTAGAGGTTTGTAGAGGCACATTATCAAAAGAGATTGAGAAGTGGGGAATTTTTCTTTTGCGCGTGAAAGCCACGACCCTTGTTTTAGATGCCGCCAGATTCATCCCATTTATTGACAACCAGCTTTTAATATATTGTAAAGCCAAATTCATTTCCTTAGCTGCAAGAATAATATTTTTATGTAACAAATATATAAGGATATCATCCGCAAAGTAAAGTCGCTTGATAGAAAAAGGAATTACTGAGTCTAGGTCGCTTATATAAATATTAAACAAGAGAGGACTAATAACTGAACCCTGGGGCAAACCTCTCATTTAGAGGAAGACTCAATAATAATGGACCTATCTGAGAGCAAATTTGAAAATTGGACTAATTTCGGGGGGATTTGTTTTTTAATTAGCTTTTCTTTCAAAACATTCAGTAAAACATCATCGTAAGCTGATGAAAGGTCAAGGAATGTGGCCAATGTATAAGAATTAAGGGATTGAGAAACTCGGATATCAGTTGTGAACAAACTTAAATTATCCATTGTAGATTTCTTTTTCCGAAAACCATACTGATTTGGTGAGATAATATCTTGACTTTCAACAAACCACTCTAATCTGTTTTTTATCAAACGCTCCGCTACTTTCATCAAACATGATGAAAGAGCAATAGGCCGATAAGACGAAATTTCAGATGGATTTTTTCCAGGTTTTAAAATGGGAATGATTTTTTGAGTTTTCCAATCATCCGGAATTAGTCCTGTTTCAAACATATTATTAATAAGAGATAAGAAATATTCAACCGCCATATCAGAAAATGATTTAATGAAACTATTAAATATTCCATCGGGACCCGGAGCAGAGTCAGAAAGCGCTCTTATTACTCGTTTCATCTCATCAACGGAGAAAGGGGCATCTAGCCAGTTAGAATGAGATGGATATGGCTTAATAGAAGGCATTTCTTCACATCCGGCCACTGAGGGGGGGGCTATTTTATCCGCAAATCCTATAAGAATTTCTTCTGATATATGTTTGATTCTCGGCGGAGAATACTATGATCCGAATTTTTTTAAGCTAGACCAAACTGAAGACTGGGGAGTTTCCGGAGACAGGTTCTCACAGAACTTCCGCCATCCAGCACGTTTTTTATTTTTCAAAATTCGTTTGGTTTCTGCCTGAGCTTTTTTAACTGATAAAAATTTTCTAGAGACATACACTTACGAAAATGGGAAATTGCTTTTTTACGAGAGTTGACGGAGCGAGTGCATTCCTCGTCCCACCACGGAGTAGAGTGTCTCATTTTAATGTTCGCATTGCGTTTCGGGATGGATTTTTCTGCTGCATTTATAACCATAGACGGAAACGTCTCACATTGCATTCTGATGTCTCCCGGGGACGATTTTGATAAATTAATAAGGTTATCTAGTTCAGAAGAGAAAGTGCTCCAATTCGCATCTTTTGTTCTAAATTTGAGATTATTTTTAACTGGGGGGGATAAGTGTTAGATTGATGGTGGAAGCTGATTATAATTGGGAAATGATCACTAGAGAGGGGATCGTTTAGGATGTCCCAAGAGCATTTAGATGCTAACGAATACGAACAAAGAGATAAATCAACAGCACTTTTCCGTTGATGAGGGGGGGTGAATCTGGTTGGAGATCCGTCATTTAAAAAACACAGGTTATGGGTATCAATAAAATCTAAAAGATTGCGGCCAGAACGATTTGTTATTTTACTACCCCAAGAAGGGGAATGTGCATTAAAATCTCCAAGGATCATATAAGGGGAACAAATCTGGGTTAAGATTGGTGCCCATTCATTTTCAATAAAAGTCGTAGAGGGAGGAATATATATTGATAATATTGTGATATCAGATAAGACAGCTGCTATTATCTGGATATCGTCGGAGGGAGAATGAATATTAATTTGTTTAAACGGGATAGAATTATGGATTATCAGAGCCGTGCCGCCTTTACCATCCGGTCTGTCGTGTCGGAGACAATAACAACCTGGAATTCTTAAGTGAAAGGAGGGTTTTAACCACGTTTCAGAAATGGCGGCTACTGAAACGTCGTGTTCGTCGAGTAATTGAATTAGGTCAGATTTGTTAGCGAAGAGGCTTCTACTGTTCCACTGAAGAATTTTGTACAGTTTCGAAGTCACTGGGGAGGCAAGATGATAAAGATTTAATGTAATCGGCAGCGTTGGACGGTACAGTATTGTTGTTTGTAAGGATAGAAATTAAAAGGGTAATTAAAGTTTGTATAAAAGAATTATTATTCATTATTACGGGGAGAGCAGGAGGGGAAGTATGACCATTAATGGCACACCCATTGGGCGTGTGGGATTTGGCATTCCCATTCGGGCTGACCAAAATGTTATTCAATTGTTTTTTATCAAGGTAAGGAGTAAATTTTGGGTTGGGTTTGACTGGCTTGAGAATGGTTTCTCTGTGAGAAGATGACGTTGAATTTAAAAAGGTGGTTGTTTGGAAAGGAGTTGAGGACGATGTCATCTCTGCGAATGATTTTTTCGCAGGAGAGAATAACTTTGAGGCCTGGAAGTACGAAATGTTGTCGGTAGCCATTTTATGTTTTATGTTCTTATGTCTTGATAATTCCGGACAGGCTAGACTGACCGCGGTATGTGCACCCGAACAGTTAATGCAAATGGGATCATTGGAAGATTTCGGACATTGATCAAATGGGTGACCTTCTCCGCAAAAGTAACAACGTGGGGGGGAGCGGCATACAGGTTTTGAATGTCCAAACCGGCAGCAATTAAAGCATTGAATAGTCGGAAATTTATAAACTTCGACTGGAAGCGAGGTATAATAAATAAACACACGAGACGGTAGGGACTGTCCCTCAAATGTAATAACAACCGATTGGGAAGGTTTCCAGATCGTGTTTCCATCAGTAGAATCCTTGTAGTTCAGTCGACGTGCTTTTAATACTTTCGGGGTTCCGTGGGAATTATTCAAAGCATCAACAATTTCAGCCTCTGGGATCTCCGCGGGAATACCTCGCACAAGACCCATTCTCGTAAGGTTAAATGTCGGGATGAACGATTTATATTTATGGATTGAGAGCGAGTCAATTTTTTTTACAAATCCATTTGCAGAAGCGGCAGTATTAAACTCAATAGATAATTTATATCGCCCTTCCGGTTTAATTGAACCGTTAACAATACCAAGGTTATTATTTTTTGAGTCAAATAAGAATTTACCAAAATCTAAAGGGTGAATAAGTTTTCCTTGTTCAGTTCTCTGAACAATAACGATAAAAGGACCGGAAGCGGAAGCAGGATAAAGTAAGTCAGTATTTTTTGTATTATCGCTAGTTAAAGTAGTTGTCGGGATGAAACTATTGGTGTTAAGGTCGTTAGAGGTCGAGGTTTGTTGAATCGGCGGTATAGATTTAACTTTCGATGGAATGTGAAGGCTATGCGATGGTCGTCGTTTACGAGATGGGAGCGTAATAGAAACCTGGCTAGTATTAGATTCCGAATCAGAAAAATCTAATATCGACCCTGGGTCGGGAGGCCTATCTTCGTCTTCTTCCATTATAAAAAAAACTTAACTTTTAAAAATTAAACTGAAAAAATAATACGCAGTCTATTTCATGCAAACAAATAGGTATACGATAAACAAAATTAAATAAAATGTAACAATAATCTCTTATCTGTATGAGGCACAGGAACGGGCGAACGGCACTAAATAGGTAAGGTACACACAACCACTGTAGACCGCGGCTCGAATCGAACTCCTTTTAAAAATTTTGGAAGAAACTGACTCCGATTGTGAAAGTTCTACGTCAGAAGCCCTGCAGTCATCACACAATGTTGTACTGTCGACTACTGTGGAGATTGCGCAGATGCAAATGATAATAATGTAGGATTAACTCATGGGACTGATGTATTATTCTAAGTCCTATTATAGATCTCATTCATATGTATGATATTTGTTCACATTTTGAGAAAAAGTTTATGTTTTATTTAAATTTTATAACTTTAAGACAGAGGTTGTTTATTTTGTTAAAATTTTATTATACTTTTATAAAAATGTCATTAAAAGACAGTTTTATATGAAATTGTTTTATTTTACCCAAAATCTCACAAACAATATAATTGTTTTATCAAATTATTGCAAAATGTTACAAAATTTCTTTTAAATATTGAAATCATAGCGAGTTTTTTATTCGGGTCTCCTAGACACAACCCTACTATTGTTGTTACATATTTTGACTGTGCTGACCAAAGAAGTTTTCTCTTCAAAAGTACACGTGATGAAGCGAGACCACGTTAAAATTTTAAATGTACGCAAAAGAGTATGCGCGCGATGGACAAAGTTTTCACTGTTTCGCGGAGTAAAAATGTATAAGCCACGGATAATACGGAACGTTCGTGTTGTCGAAGTTCGATACACGGATAATACGGAGTGTTCCTTTTTTAATTAATATACAATCAAGTATGTCACTTGTCAGAAGTACCAACCTTATAAAATACATTCTCGTTGAAATAAAAAAAGTACCTACTTCGAATTACTACTAGTACTTTATGGGTTGAGGTTCAAGCTACGAAAGCTGCATGTCATCCATAGACATATGAATATTAGTAAGCCTGCCCTAAGTGATAAAAGCGTATTATTTCCCCGTCCCATTGGAACCATTTCATTGGAACCGGCTGGGATCGAGTATGGCTTCGCGTTCATTGAGGTATATAAATAGAGAAGCAAACTTCCTTACCGCGCGTCAAAAAAGCGTAACCACTTTACAACCGCGACGACGTAGCTCTGAGACCACTAAACATTTTAAAGTAAACATATATTTGTCTCACTTACACAAGTCATGAGAACACCAGCGCTGCTAGGATTAAGACAGAGACAGAAACACAAACCCGCGATGGCGCGTTGGTGTTGCCGGCCATTTGAAATTTTACCCAAAATAAACAATAAACTAGAATTTTTGTTAATGTTAGTTTGTAATAAAATAAATTATTTTAAATGTGTTTTTTTTATTATATGACTAAAATTAAG
Organism: Limnephilus lunatus; assembly: GCA_917563855.2. Lineage (NCBI taxonomy): Eukaryota > Metazoa > Arthropoda > Insecta > Trichoptera > Limnephilidae > Limnephilus > Limnephilus lunatus. The sequence goes on along the minus strand of OU830600.1, from coordinate 8,476,937 downwards.
CATAATCAATGAAATAATTGAGACATTTTTTTTCCAATATTTTTATTGTGACAATAATATATAATACTCAAACGGAAAATGTTTCAAAAGTGTTTTCAAAGTTCTTTTCTCAGCAAACATATTATTTCCACCCACCTCTCACGGCGTGCTGCATCTTTATGGTACCCTGCTAAATTATTACTATAAAATACGTAAAAAAAATATAATCACTAGATTACGCATTAATAAACTAAAATAAGTTTAATGAATTCTTTGTATAAAGATTAAAATATAATTTTTATTATTATTTCCAAAATATTTTACATCAGAAGCTACCTCCATAGTAACTTATTCCATAAATTTTGTATTCTCCCATTAATATGGGAAAACCAAAACGACTTTTTAGTGGCAACACTGAATCTATCTTTGAGTATTTGACATTTTATTTCAATATGTGCGTTTTTTAATTAAATATGAATATGTAAACAATAAAATTATGTGTGGAAAGTAATTCCGCTTGCTTTATTATGTTTTTATGAACTTCAATCGCATTTTTTCACGACGCATTTAACCATTTCGGTGATAGTTTTGATCGCGTATCGTCCGGATCTATTCGGTCGGCGTCACACTGAGAACTGAACTGACGTTAGATGGGCATATGCTTTTGGACATATGTAAAGTGGCAATGCTTTGGCGCGGTCATTGCTAATCTATGTATATATATCAATGTTCGCGTTAATCTAAAAAATGTGACATCATCATTCTTCTGCGAACCAGTGTCGAGCACTCATCGGTGCATTTTATGAAATAACACGGTAAAAATAGTGGCTTGTGTTTTGAAAACGTGTAAAAATAGAAGTGAATAAGAGAATAAACCCAATTGTTATATTATATTCCATAGGCAAGCATTATTTGACACTATTTTAAGCTAATTCAGATCACATAATATGATCGTTTTTGAATATAAACTATCACTCGAGATACATGGCGTGTGCCCATCGTTGACTGGGGTAAGTAAATTATGAAACTTTTGTAAAAGTGTCTTAACTAAATACAACAACAAAATATTGGACTCAACCTTATAGGCGACCTTACTTTGCCGTATTTGGACTTAACGCGCTTTAACAAATTTGTTCATTACGCGGCAAGCAATTCGCGCTCCCATGTAAAAAGGTCTATTCATTCAAAAGCAGAGTTTAGTTTTAAGAACTAAATGGTTATATTATAATGCGAGATGCCTATATACTGTCAGATTGAGATTTGACGAATCACATATCACCAAAGCCACCTTCCCGCTCTTCGTCCCGCTGCAGTTGGTTTCTACCCCTCACCTTTCTGTTCTGGTCTATTAATATTCATATGTCTATGTCTATGATGTCATCATAATTTAGATTTACATCCCAGGATTTAAATGGTTTGTTTGGCAAAGCAGGGTTTGTCTAACGGGTATATGTAATTTTTTTTGCTTTTTTTGCCGCATTTGCGCGCCCATTAGGTTAAACTTGCTTTAAATTGTTTCATTATGTAATTACTTTTATTACGCTATAATAAAAATGCAATGTAAAACTATTGCGTTAACCCTACAGTGGTCGCTCTCTTAAAAGTAACGTCAGTGGTCGTGTGTATTACATTAGTAGGACATTTTTAAACTAAAAAAAAAGAAGTGAAATTATTTAGAATTTTTGTGTAAGTTTTTATTTTTTAATCTTATAATCTAAGCATTGTTTATTAGAAATAAGCAACATATATTGCACATAACTTCTATGTTTTTCACAGTACCATTGTTTATTAGAAATAAGTAACTGAATGAGATTATGATTGTGTAGAGTGGATTGATATGTTTGTGTAAAGAATGACTGACGAAGGACCTTGATTTTGTGTTACTGTCACTGCCTGGAAATGAGAAGCACATATGCTGCATAGAAAGGAAAGGACTCACCGAAAGGGATAAAGAACTTGTATGCTGGCAATGCACTTGTCTGCTTTCTCCCCCATCCAACAGGCACAAACAGTAATATGCGTGGGTTTCGTTTATTTGATAGAACACGGCGGAATTATGTTAATGGCGATTCACAGATAGCGGGAGCACAATGGCTATATGATATGTTGCGGCGGGTGGTTAATTACAGACTGGAGCACGTGGTGATAGTAGTTAAAGGTGCGGATTTTGGAGCAAGGTAGGACAGGATTTGCAACAATATTAATACCAATCCCAAGCAGTAACAGTATGTATGCGTGCTATGTAGGTATGTGTATTGGCGTAACCAGTAACATATATTAAACATATACCGGTCCACAAGGGTGACTCACGTCACAGAGTGGAAAACTATAGACCAATATCCATTCTCTCGGCGATCCCTAAACTTTTGGAAAGACTTGTCCATGATAATATATATCCCCAGCTTGCCGCCAAAATTACAGAGCAACAACACGGGTTTGTAAAAGGCAAATCTACCATGAGTAATTTACTCATTTATGCAAATTTTTTATTCAATAGCATGGATCGAGGCCACCAGGTAGATGCAATATATTGCGACTTCAAAAAAGCTTTTGACAAGGTTGACCATCTTATTCTTATTCAAAAAATTATATACAACGGAATTAGGGGTAACTTATTACGTTGGTTTGTCTCGTATTTAACAAAAAGACAGCAAGCTGTATCATTACGAGGACATACTTCTAAGTGGGAACCAGTTACTTCTGGCGTGCCACAGGGGTCAATCCTGGGTCCGCTATTATTTATACTTTTTATTAACACCGTTACTAAATGTTTCATGCATTGTTTATTTCTTTTGTACGCTGATGACATAAAAATATTTGCCATTGTGAGAAATTTAAACGATTGTCTGCTCATCCAAAGCGATTTAGTAAGGTTCGAAGCATTTTGCAATGAAAACAAAATTTACCTAAGTTACAACAAATGTAAACAAATAAGCTTTACTAAAAATCACAACGCTATCATACACAATTATTGTATTGGTAACTATTTACTCGAGCGCGTTTACTGTATAAGAGATCTAGGCGTATTTTTTGATTCCAAACTACATTTCGATGCGCACATTGAGAATATTGTGAATAAAGCTTACTGCATGCTAGGATTTGTCATCAGAAACAGCCGCGAATTTCGAAAACCTGAAACCTATCTTCTTCTTTACTACACGCTGGTCCGTTCTCAACTTGAATACTGCTCCTCCATATGGACTCCACTTTACGGTATCTATAAAGACAATATTGAAAGTATTCAAAAGAAATTTTTGCAATGCCTCAATTACAGAATGAGCGCACCTAAACGGGGGTACATAAATATGCTCTCAAATTATAACGTCTCTACTCTATCTAACCGGCGAACATACCTTGACCTCATGACTCTATATAAAATCTGCAACAACGTTATTGACTGTCCTGACCTACTGAAACTAATAAACTTCAAAATACCACCCAGAGTAACAAGGCTTAACGACTTATTCCACATTAGCCGGACGCGTACAAATGCTGGTGTCAGGGATCCAATCAGAAGAATGTGCGAATTGTTTAATCGAAATCAAAACCTCAAGGATTCCGACTTATTTTTCGACACACGCAGTACTTTTAGTAGAAAATTGAAGGCTGTTTTCCTACAAAGTATAATAACTTAGACATTACTTGGCTTATAATTTTAACTAATTCTCTTTTTTTTTAATTTCTGTATAATATTATTTTTTATCAATATATATGTTTTTGAACTTACCATCAAAATTTTTCCAAAGATAATTTGTAAACTTTTATAGGGTTATTGCGCACTTTTTTCATCTCTCTATTTGTAAAATAATTTTCTCATATTTACATACTTCTTTTCCATATTTATAAGTAAAAATATTTGTATATTTTTTTTATTTTATCTGCTGTTAATGTTAATTTGTGAGAAATAGTTTGGGTGCAGGTGAGTTCTCTAGTTATTGTTTTGTATATTATTGTTAATTGACATCTGTATCTGTATTTTCTCCTAAATAAAAAAAAAAAAAAAAATAAAAAAAAAAAAAAATAACTTCTATGTTTTTCACAATTAACCAAAACATAAATGACCTCTTTTTTTCAACAAAAAATTATATCTTTCATTAAAAAAAAGTAATAGGATAAGGTTAAATAGAAATACAGTGAAACCCTCTTAAGAAGTTTTCCAAGGGACTGGTAAAAGAACTTCTTAGGTAGGAAAACCTTATAAGTGGGATAAATTGGATTCAGTCTTCAAGGGACTAAAAAACATAAACTTCTTAAGAGAGTTTCACTGTATTATTTCATTTTTATGATTGCGGTTGGTAAATTAATTTGAATGAACTAAAAAACAATAATGAATAGTAGAACCTAAATTCGTATTCTAGAAACATTGTGGGTAAATAACATGCTAATGGAATGATATGATTTTGTGTTTTGATTCATTAACTTTAGTTTTCTTTTATTGAAAGAAATCTTTAGTAACTTGTTAGAGAAAAAAAAATCACTTCCACGTTTTCATTATTTTTTTAAAAAGAGCGTATATATTTGAATTATTTGTCGCCATTGTCTGGAAGGAAGGTCAACATGTTACACTAGCGCAAAATAAGTGAAGTCAGATTTAAGTGATTATTTTATTTACTGAAGACTTATAAAATCATAGATAATAGAAGAGGGAGATACGGCATGAAAGCATGCCGACTGTTGCCGAGCTCAAGCTAAACTGCATCAACTATTAAAGGGACTTCTTGTGCGCACAATTTCATTGAATTTGGCCCATCTCCCCGTTCTTATATCTATGTGTAAAATTATAAACATGAAAATATTAAAACAAATTGACAGTTGACATTGATGTGACATATTATATCACTAAAGAGCACTCTTAACATAAAATAAAAATTTCAAAGATTTATAAAATTTGTATCAAAAATATAATTAATTATATAATATTTAATGTAATAATTTATAAATTCAGTAAATAACATTTCAATATTCTCTTTGGACCCTTTATCATAACAATAGTTTATTTTATATAGTATTTCTTTTGAAGAAGCATTTCACAAGGTAATTTTAGAAAATGTAAAAAAAAAAGTTTTATTCACAGTTTGACTCAAAAGTGAAATTTACGACTTGCGTAGGATTTTGATAAGTTGCTTCCAGGAGCTTTTAAATATGCGTACAACTTATGATAATATAATTAATGCTCATGGAAGTTGTTCGGAAATTTTACCTATGTAATTTCTCACGGCGACCACTACCTACACCTATAATTTTATTAGCGGTAAGATTTGCTGCCGTCAAATATACGAGATTTTATCAATAAAGACAAAAGGGGCCAAATTAAGTTGGAATCAGGTGGAATAGAAGTTGCCTTGAGATAAACAATTCTCCATGCGCTTTTATCCCGATAACGGCGGAAATTAAATATGGATCAAATTTACTTAAGAGGTTTGGAGTTCTTTAATTTTATCCAAATGATGGCAACCAACTTCTTATTCAAAAACGTTTTATGTTATAAACAGAAACATTAAGATTAGAAAGGACTGGACCTTAGAAGGATGCACAATTTCAGAAAGCTTTTTTCCACCTGAAAAATTAATAATATCTCTTGGGCTTTTGGAATCAGAATGGTATCTTTCCATTTACATTCATTTTTGTGGATAATGCTTATTTGAGTTTTATCTAATGTTGTTTTTATATTGTTTTCGGGAGAATGTAAAGTAGGAAATTATCCAGTTAACCTAATCAGATTTTAGTTAAAAAATTAAAAATACTACTTTTTATGGGAAAAAATCCCTGATTTGATAAGCTAAGAGAAGGCTGGAAATTTACGTGGACGCGGTTAGATCTGTAACTTGCAAAACAACTTCTGTAACTCACTATAAATTATGGTAAGTGTCTTTTGGTGTTGTTTACTTTGGTCATTTGGACATAAGTCACTTACGTGAGCGACCTATGGGAAAAAACTTACGTAGTAAATGCCGTGTGGGCGTGTTTCGTGATCCAAAAGTTAGACCATTCTTCGCTTAGATTTCATTTGCCGTGTTTCACCATCGTTACAAAATTCAAAAGGGATGGCGATATGCAGGGTCGTATTTTTAATAAGGCAGTGTAGGCAACTGCCTAGGGTCCCAGCATCGGCTAGGGGCCTCAAGGGTAAAGGGGTCCCGTGACCTGCATTGCCTAGGGGCCCTGACATGTTTAATCCGGCCCTGGCAGGGTCGTATAATCCATAAGGCAGTGTAAGCAACTGCCTAGGGACCCCGCATCGGCTAAGGGACCCCAACGCGTGCTTTGCTTGGGGGCCCAGACATGTTTAATCCGTCTTATAATCAATGTCAGGCGAGTATAAGAGCGTACCAAATCAGTGGCGACAATTTTTTCCATTCAAAGAAATATGAAAGATATTTCTTCTTTTTTTTTTTACGGTTTTTCCTAAATTAATCATATGGCAATAAAATCCCTACCTAATTACTCTTTTTTGGATCTGAGGATAACAGCTTACAAATAATACATTTATACAGAATTTACTTTGTAAGACCCCCTTCAGGTGAATCACTAAATGACAATAAAAAATATATTCTTAATAATAACAATAATTGTCTCATTAATAATCATTTAAATATCAAAATTACATTACTAAGTATAAAATAAACTTAAAATACATAATAATGAATGGAAAACAGTACTATATAAAGCTTAAGAGCGTATAACCAGCCAGCGGCCGAAAATCCACATTTCGTCGAAAGAGGTTCTTACGATCATACAGGGCGGTTCCAATGAGAAAGATTAATTACTCTCCGTACCAGCTTTATAAAATTATAACTCAATATCGATTTTATTTCATTCCAAATTTGCTTTAATTTATACCTACAGCCAAAAGTGCTGATAGGCGTGTTGATAAAACTATTAAATATATATATTTTTTTAATGTACTTTTTAAAATTATTTTTTGATCATAAGTATTTATCATTTTTCAATAATGTCAAGAATGTAAAAAAATTTGAAATATATTAGTCTGTAAGTGCGCAAATAAATACACAAACGGACCAATTTTCGTCAAGAAACACATGTAATTATGTATTTTTTTATGATTTTATTTAAACTAAAATTAAAATTCTGTTACATATGTTTACCAGAAAATGTATTGATTTATTTCACTGCATGATTATATGATTTGAAATAGGTGTTGTATAATAAATGTACTTTTTTGAAAATTTAACAAATCCGCCAAAGACCTATGGTATAACTTTATTATACTAAAAATTATCATTTTTTCTGAAAATTTAAAACATACGTTTACTAGATAAAAGAACAATCTTTCGAAATCAATTTAAAAATTTTTGTGGAAAAGAGTCAATACGTCTACACACTGATTTTAAAATGACATATTTCTGGTGTTCTCTGGTTATATGCTCTTAACACACAACATTAACATTTGCTGTGACCTTATACTTGTAAAAAAAAGAAATATATATTACTTAGAATAACTTTGCATTTGCAAAATAACATAAATTATAACACATTTAGCTGTGATCCTACACTTGTGAAAAAGTAACTAATATTACTCGGATCACTTTGTATGTGCAATATAACGATTATACAAACTTTACTAACTTAAGAAGGCAATGCAAAGAATTATCCAGAAAATGTTACAATGATTATGTTAGTTTAATGGAAAAAGAGGTTCAACATAATGTAAAAAGATTGTGGAATTTTTCTAATGCACAGCGAAAGAATGACTGTAGTTTACCCAATACTATGTATCTTAATAACAAATGTGCTGATAGTGCCGAAAGCATAGTCAATCTTTTTGCAGATTCCTTTAAAAGTGTTTATGACAAGGATATTCCTGATAGTGAGACTCCTAATGATATATCACTTGAAGAATCACCCAACCATTGTTTCATTGAAATAGCTGTAATAGAAAAGGGCATAAAATCATTAGATTCTAATAAATCTGCTGGACCAGATGGTTTTCCTCCAATATTTTAAAAATCTTGTATAGCCAGTTTGACTTATCCATTATTTATACTATTAAACAAGTCTTTGTCGTCAAGGTGTTTTCCAGATCAGTGGAAAAAAAGCTTTTTAACGCCTATTCACAAAAAGGGAGATAAAAGCGATGTATCACATTACAGACCAATATGTATATTGTCCGCTATTCCCAAACTCTTTGAATCATTAGTCCTAGATGTCATTACAAAACAAATCAATAATATAATAGTACCCAATCAGCATGGCTTTATCACAGGTAGAAATACTTTAAGTAACTTACTCATTTATGAAAATTATATAACTGATTCCTTTGTCCTTAAGCATCAGGTAGATGCGATATACACAGATTTTTCCAAAGCTTTTGATAAAGTTAGACGACATATTCTAGTACATAAATTAAGTATGTTGGGCTTTAAAGGAACCCTATTGATCTGGATTAACAGTTATCTTAGTAAAAGAAAGCTCTGTGTTAAAATAAATTCTGTAGAATCTTACATCTTCGAAGCCACAAGTGGGGTTCCCCAAGGATCTCACCTAGGACCAATTCTTTTTTTATTATTTATAAATGACATTGTTAGTGTATTTAAAGATGTACAAGTCCTTCTCTTCGCTGATGATTTGAAAATGTATAAAATGATACGTAGTATAGAGGATTGTCATATTTTACAATCAAATTTAGATAAATTGTATCATTGGTGTGTGATCAACTCGTTATTTCTTAATATTCAAAAATGCCAAGTTATTCGTTTTCGTACAATCCAAAGTCATGTTACCTATGAATACTCTTTAAATAATGTAAAATTGACACCAGTCGCTCAGATCAGGGACTTAGGTGTTATATTTGATGAAAAGTTAACATTTACTCGGCACGTAAATGAAATAACAAATAGAGCTTTAAAAATGCTCGGGTTCATATGCAGAACAGCAAGTGGTTTCAAGTCACTAGAATGTTTGAAAACATTGTAAACTTCTTTAGTAAGAAGCCAGGTAGAGTACAATTCGCCAATTTGGTCCCCAATGTATAAAATTCATTCCAACAATATAGAAAGGGTACAGCACAAATTTCTAAGATTTATTAACTTTAATCCTTCAAAAAATTGGCATTTTTTTCGGTTGACAAAATATTTTCGCTTTACAATAAAATGCAAATATTTGGAATATTTCTGAGCACATTCAAAAACTAAAAACTATTTTAGAAAGGTGATGAAATACGCTTTCAAATTATGTAATTCGAAATATACATATATTTTTTAATTATAAAATTTTTGCACACAAACATAAAAAAGTTTTAAAAATGGCTCATCTTACGTTTTTTCTAACTTAAGTTACAGATAATAAAAACACATACATATTTTATTAGACAAACGTATAACAAACACATATTGTTATCTCATTTTTTGTCGCTCTGTGTAAAAATAATTTATAAAAAATTCCCGAAGTTTAAAATTTTTTTTCCAATTTGCGATTCAAAACTTTGTATACATAAAATTGTACATTTTACTTTTTTGGTGGCTATTTTTTAGATTGGAATATAAAGCGTAGTGCTTTCCCTTTCTAACACCGTTTAGAAAATATTTCTCACTATGATTATAAGGGAGTTACAGCGTTTTATACTAGACCTATGTGCGTTGGGACAAATATGGTCTCCTGTCATTCTAAGGGTTAAGCTAAATCTTCCAATTCAAAATATTAACTATGTCCTCTTAATGAAACAACTCAACATAATTACGCTGTCAGATAGGCGGATCATCTTTGACCTTGTACTATTAAATAAAATTATTTTACTATTAATAACAACCCTGAAATTCTCTCCAAAATAAAATTTTACATACCGACCAGAAATATGAGACAAAGAGCTACCTTTTTCTGTGACAATTTCAAAACGAATTATGAGGCTCATACACCTATTAATAGAATGCATCATCTGGGCAATAAATTTGGGAGCACTGTAGACATATTTAAAGATTCCGTATTAGTCACAAAACGAAGTCTTTATAATTATTTTAGTAAAATGAATGATTTCACGACTCCGTGGTGAATATACTCTATATTTCTATTTTTTTTTTAGTTTTTATATGTTTTTTACAAATTTCGCTTTCCATACCTATACATTTAATTTGTCTTAAATGTATCATAAATCAATATATATATTGAATACTATGTATTTGCTAACACAACTGTACTACTTATGTATATATCTTGTAAAAGCCCAGTAGGGCGTAAATAAATAAATAACATATTATCACCAGCTCAGTCTATATGTATAACATATCATTACCTCAGCGCCCTTGAGATGATTTTTCACGAAAATGGCACTTTATAAATCAGCCAAATATTATTATTATAAAGTATAACAAAAGCATAAAGCATTCACTGTGACCCTGTGCTTGTGAAAAAATAACTAATATTACTCATGATCATTTTGTATGTGCAATATAACGTATAAAGTAAAACACATTCACTGTGACCTTATGCTTGTGAAAAAATGACTAATATTACTCACGATCACTCTCTTTGTGTAAAATAACATAAATTATAACACATTAAGTATAACAATTATAAAGTATAACGCATTCGCTGTGACCTTATACTTGTGTAAAAATTACTAATTTGTATTACTCAGAATCACTTTGTATGTGCAATATAATATATTATAAAGTAAAATACATTCACTGTTACCTTATTGTGTGAAAGAATGATTACTTAATATTATTTAGGAATGTATGTGCATTTTACAAAGTATAAGAAATTTGCTGTGACGTTATTACAGACTGTAAAAAATGACTACTTGCATACATGCCACTATTAAACAACCCACTTGCAACATGATGCCAGTGACACAAACACAATCCTGCTGTAGATTAATTTAGAGGTTTTAAAAGCCCAGCAAGGAGTCTGGCAGTGGCTGTGTGATGATGAACTGCGGCCAGTTGCAGGGGAGTCCTGTGTTCCGTGTCCCTCGAGTTCACCACCACTGCTAAAAGCCTCTTGTCTCCCTGAGGAAGCTCAGTGCCACCTCGCCCCGCCATCTCAAATACTTTCTCGGCTAAACGCAGCAGTCGGGTTACAGAGGGACTGCTCGAACATTGCAGAGGTGTGTGATTGGAGCTTCTGTCTCGACTGTTGTAGCACGCACCGTGGGCCAACAGGCAATTCACAATATCAGAGGCACCCTTCTTAGCGGCAACATGCAGAGCTGTGGAACCTCCAACTACAGTTTTAGCATTGACAAAGTTACGGTAAGCATTTGGTTTGGTCCTCTTTACGTTCTGCAATAAGAGGCGGACTGTTTTTCCGCATGTTCTGGACGCGGCGAGGTGCAGGGGGGTGTTCCCTTTCTGCGACACGGCAGTAGCATTAGCTCCACTGTCCAGCAACAGTTCAACAACCTCCACTGTGGTGGCAAAGTGCAGCGCAGTTCTTCCCTCGCCATCCGCAGCGTTCACGTCCGATCCATTCTGTAACAAACTACGAACCTCGCCACTATCGCCTTCGCTGGCTGCATTTAGCAAATAAACATCACAAGGGGGAACATAGCCAGCATCAATTTCAAGTTTTGATTTTAAGTTTTTATCTAAGGAATCTAGAAGTCCATCGATCTTTTGGAAAGTTGGGTGGTCAGGGCCAAAGGTGGCATTCCTCGCATTTAATCCTGCCTTGTGAACCTTCAGGGCATCGTCCACATTTCTCTGACAGAGATATAGACGTTTTATAAGATTTTGAGTATAAACTGTGTCACTGTGATTGAGTCCTAACACATTCTTCTGAATAGCTAACGTTTTCTGAAAGATTGGCAAAGCTTCGTCAAGTTTATTTTGGCTCATAAGAACATTTGCCATATTGCTCCTGGCTCTGAGAGTCTCTGAGTGATTCAGTCCTAGAATTTTTTTTCTAGTTTCGTAAACGGTTTGATACAAAGCAAAAGCTTCATGGGCCTTCCCTTGATCACACAACACCATGGCAATATTGTTTTGAAGACACAGAGTTTCAGGGTGATGGGCACCTAATGTGTTTTTATATCTTTCGTAAACATGATTGTTCAAGTACAAGGCCTCTTCGTACTTCCCAAGGGCGTGAAGCACAAGCCCTGCGTGGGTTTTAGTTTGCAATAGTTCCTCATGCCCCTCGCCCAGCATTTCCTGCTGCCTCAGCCAAACTTTCTTTAATATGTCCCATGACTCTTCATTCCTTCCGAGCCGGTGAAATAATAAAGCCAGACTACTCCTGGTCTTTAGGGAGTCTGGGTGATGAGGACCTAATGCTTTCACTCTCTTCCTATAGATATCTTCCAACATAGGCTTGGTTTCAAAATATTTGGATTGTTTGTAGAATGCCATCATTATTTTATATTGGATGTCCAGCGTTCCTGGATTATCCTCACCTAATATTTCGATTCTCTCATTTAGCAACTGTTTTAATAAATCAATGGCTTCTGTGAATCTTTCTAGCATAAACATTGAATCCACTTTGGATAAGATGTGAGGAACATTGACCTGTGAAACCTGCTTCAACTCTTCTATGTTAGGGAAACCACTTTTCATAGCAAGAACCACAAGCGTGTTGCCATCGGTGTCACGAGCTTTCATCACAGCCTTTATGATTTCTACATTCTTTATTTTGGTTATATCATTAACTACTCTAACATTGCGGTTTCGTACTTTCCTGAAACAGAGTTCAATCATTTGCAGTAAAGATTTGATATCTTTGTGTGAAGCAAAATCCAATGGAGTCTTCATATTGTCAGCCTTGTGGTTGTATGCTGCGCCATTCTTCAGCAAAGTTTCAACTATTCCCGGATGAGAAAATTTGGATGCGTAATGCAAAGGAGCATTGCCGCCCTTTCCAACAGCATTTGGATTGGCTTTGCTCTTTAACAAAATGTCACACACCTCCTGAAAGCCTTTCCAGGAGGCGATGTGTAAAACTGTTGCATTGTCAGAACTCTTCGCATCTACATATTTTGCTATGTCTTTAACCAAAATGCCAACCGTCGAAACATCATTTCTCTTGACAGCCTTAAATAGTTTTTCAATTGACTCTAACAATTCTTTAATATCTCGACTTTTAGCTATATCTGCAGGGGTTCTACCAAGGTAGTCCATGGCATCATACACTGCACCACTATGTAATAACAACTTGACCATCTCTGTGTGTCCCTGTAGGGCAGATAAGTGAATAGGAAAGCAACCATTTAAATCGATGGAATTAACATGGACATGTTTGTCCATCAAGTATTGAGCCACAGCTAGATGCCCTCCTCCCGCAGCACAATGCATCAGGGTCCAGCCGGCGGATCCGGGATCATCAATACTCATCCCGAGCTCCAGGAAGAAAGTCAAGATGTGAGGATGGCCCTCTCTAGCGGCTATGTGGATCGGTTTAGAGCCTAATCTGTTTCTAGCATTTATGTCTGCTCCTCGGTCTATCAAGAGTTTTGTTACTTCGAGACTACCCGCTTGAGCTGCCATGTGCAATAATGTCCAGTCGTCATTGCCTCTGTCGTTAATGCTAGCACCGACTTGTCGCAACAATGTTAAGGTATTTGGCATTTGGGCATTAAGAATTGCCAGTTCTAATGGAGTTCTATTCTTTAAATCTCTGATGTTAGGGTCTGCTCCCCAGTGGAGCAACCTTTCCGTAATATCTGGCTTGTTCACGTGGACTGCAAAACAGAGCGGTGATAGTTTAGGATTTGCAGGATTGACATTGGCTCCATTTTCTAACAAAACTTCGACAAACTCCGTATGTCCTTCATATATTGCAATCAATAAAGGCGAAGGGTCTTGTACGCAATCTGCAACTTTGATACCTCTCTTTATCAGTGCTCTGGCTACTAATGCATCACCACTTAGAGCTGCCATACATAAGAGGTTTGATCCGTCTTGATCTTTAATATTAATGTCAACATTTTTATTCTTTAACAAAGCTTCAACTATAAGTCTATGCCCTGATTTAATTGCAGATAACAGAAGTTTGCCTCCGCCAAAATTAACATCTGCTCCTTTGGCAATCAAAATGTTCAACAGGTCCATATTGTTATTCTTAGCTGCGTAGCATAATGCGGAAGAACCATTAGCGTCCAAGAGGTTAACATCCGCTCCATACTTTAACAAGATCTCAACGACTGTCTTGTGATTCCCTTTGGCAGCCAGATGCAACGCAGTGGTACCGTCTTCGGCCTGGGCATCAATGTCAGCCTTTCCGTGAAGCAATGCTTCTACCACTGAACTGTTTCCAACCAACGACGCAATATGCAATGCTGTGCTAGAACACTCTCCTTTCTCATTAACATCGACTCCATACTTTAGCAGCATTTGAATAGTTTTCTCATTGCAAGTTTTAAAAGCAGCTTCGTAGATTGGTGTAAAGTAATTATTATTTTTACAGTTTACTTTAGCCTCTTTTTTCATCAAAGCCTCTAAAACAGCTTCATGACCATTTCTAGCACTGAGATGCAGAGCAGTTAAACCTTCTTTGTCTACGGAATGTACATTGGCTCCTGCAGCTAGCAAAATGTCCACCACTTGCTGGTGACCTGCTCGTGCAGCAAGGTGCAATGGTGTCGCTTTGTGTGTATCTTGAGCATGGATATCAATCCCCTTTTGGATTAAAGTCTCCACAACAGAAGTATGACCACCCTCAGCAGCAAAGTGTAATGGAGTTGAACCGTTGACATCTCTGCTATGCGCCAGAGCATCATTCTGCAACAGGAGGTCAACTATATCCGCATATCCACCCTTGGCTGCAAAGTGAAGCGGGGTAAAGCCGTCATTTCTCCTAGCATTGACATTGGCGTTGCGTTGCAACAGCAGACCAACAATGAGTGCATTACCATTTAAAACAGCTGTATGGAAGGGGTTATGATTGTCCATATTTCCGTTGTTCACAAAAGCACCTTTATCCAAGAGGATCTTGACAGTCTCTTTGTGGTTATTTTCCACTGCGAAATGTAATGGGTACTGACCCCGAAACTCCTTGAGGTTCACATGAGCCCCCTTCTCTAGCAGAGCTTTCACAACCTCTTGGTGGCCATTAAATGCTGCCAGATGCAATGGAAAGAAACCTAACTTAGTTTTAGCATTCACATCAGCTTTATTTAGCAGCAAGTACTGTACTATTTCTACATGACCGAATTCTGCGGCTATGTGAAGAGAAGTAAAGCCCCCAATACTAGTATTTTCATCCACAGTAGCATCTTTCTTCAAAAGAATTTTAACCACATTTAAGTAATTGTTCATCACGGCATAATGCAAAGGAGAATGTCCCGTGATATCTTTGTCAGTAGTTTTGGCTCCTAGTGAAATTAATGCCATGACAGTTTTCTTGTGGCCATTGCGGGAAGCCAGGTGTAACGGGGTCTTTCCAGCATTATCCACTTGATTAATTACGTTTCCCATTTCTGACACTAAAAATTTCACAATGATATCTCTTCCAAAAGTTGCGGCTATGTGCAGGGCAGTTTGACCATTTACATCTCTCACTTCAGTGCTGAACATTTCCTGTTTAGTCAAGAACTTGATAGTTTCAATATTAGGTCCTCGCGCAGCGTAATGTAGCGTAGACGACAGATCTTCCTTTCTTGAAAATATATCAGCTCCTGCTGCAATTTCTAATGTGAATTTGTCAAAGTTTCCGTCGAGAAGAGACTTCCACATTTCCTTCTGTTTGTCAAGAATAGATAAGCCCCGCTCATATCTCCGTCTCAGAAGTTTAATATTGTATATGAAAATGTTCCCTATTTTACGGTTCAATAAAAGGTCTTTGGTTTCAGTAAGTTTTATGGCATTGAGGAGTATAGCGGACCAAGCATCAGTGGGCAGAATGTCTACCAAGGCATTCCCGTGAGCTAAGTGGTTGCGCAAGCATTTGCCGCTCAGGAGGGGCAAGTCCCCATCTAGATACAGCACATTGTTGGGAACACACTTTGAGCTATCTAATAGGGACATTGTATCCAGCACAAGGGCTTCTATCATTAATCTATTTCCAGTCTTATCTTTATATAGCGTTGAAAGATGCTCATGTAATTGACCACACATTCTATCAGTTCCTACGGTCTTCCCCAGTTCAGTTAATTTCTGAGTTAGTCGTTTACTAGTTATCTCCCTGCTGTTTTTAACACTGTTATACTTTTCCCCTCCATTGTTAATTTTATTGAATTTGTTGAACAATGATTGTCTACCATATTCGTCAATACGTTTAATACTACCCTCATCAGTTGATACAGTATGATAAATTCTAGCTATCGCAAATTCTATTTCGATAGCTATTTCCGGTTTAATTCTCATAGATACACTGTCATAAAATTTATTTAATAGTCTACCTAGCAAAACATGTCTTCCAATTTCTATAGGATTTTCTTGAGATGGCAAGTTTCTCAAGGCTTTATTAGCTACAAACTTCGCGGCCCTTATTATGTCTCCCTTTCTTTCTTTACTGATGTCATGATAGTTGAAAGAAAAATGACATATTTTATTCATATAAGAATAGTCTTTCACTATCAATTGATGTTGTAATTTTGACTTTTTGAGGAAATCTTTTATTTCAGCAAACAGTTTCTTCTCATATGGAGTTAGATCTACAACTTTTCTGATAATTTCTTCAATAAAATCTTCAATTTTTCGATGGCCTTTTGTAACAGTGTCTGTTTCTAGGACATCCACAATGGAAATATTGTGAAAGATATTTACAATTTCAAGAAATTCATCTACACTATCACTATTGACGAATGTAGTCAACAAATACTTTATTTTTTTCACTTTGCTGGAGTCAGTTATGTCAATAATGACAGATGCAATCTTTTTAATGTCATTTTGAATGTTAGAATATAGTACAGGGTCTTCTAACTCTGGGTGTGGATGAGATAGAGAGAGGCGCAAGTCTTGCAGAACTTTTCTAGTTTCTTTGGGAGCAGAGAGGAGGAGAAGTTCACTCACAGCTGGGGAGAGCTTGGGGCTGCCCAGGGTGTTCTTCAAATGCTCTCCCGTCACTTGGAGGGCTCTCTTGATAGTCAACTGGCCGAGTCTAGTAGCAGGGTCTGCCAGCAAGGCCATGTCTAGGTATGTCTTTATCACATGGAGCGAGGAAATGTCTCTCACCTCCTTATAATCAGCGTACAAATGTGGGTATCTACTGCTGATGGCAGCGCCAACATCCTCGCGGCCAAACATAACCGGTTTCTGAAGTTCCCAGATATCTGTAGACCCAATGTGTTCCGCCAACTCTTGCAGGGCAGAGGCAAACTTGTTCAATTCCTTCAATAACCTCTCTTTCCTCAGTACGGACAGATAGAATAAATTCAATTCTTGGCGGCGAATGTGTGCGGACACGAAACTCACTAAGCAGAACTCCATTTCTTCCCAGGGTAGAATATTGTATGTGGACTTCAACTGATGTTTCAGTATGTGGATATTCTGTGCTATGAACTTGGCCGTGTATAAAAAGTCACTGTCCACTTCTGTATAAGTATTGATTTGCGCAATATTTTCCACGAGCAGTTGGATGCGTTCTTGGATATTAGCTGTGGAAGTGGCAGGAAGCGCTCCGTCGCCTTTACAGAAGAAACGTAGATCGAGCAACTTGTATCGGACCAATAGGTGCATTTCCACTGACACCAGGACATTGTTTAGGAGTAATTCCTCGTAAGACTCGGAAATGAGTCGCTCCGAGAGTTCGGGGGTAACTGACCCGAGGAGTGTGAGGAAGAGCTCCACATTGCTGGAGCGGATGGCGTAATAAAAGGCGTTGTGGCTTTCTACTTCCTGCTCCATTGGACTCCGGCGGGGTACAAGAATTGGCGCATCAGGGGTGTCCTTCAGTAACAGCTTCAATAGGTCAGCCCTGTTGTGCTTGCAAGCCAAGGTGATGAAGGGAAAAGAGGGAGAGTCCATCCCCCAGAGCCTTCTCAGGTCTGCGCGGGACCGGCAGGTCAGGAGAGCTGACAGTTGACTCGTCTTATCTGCTTCCATTGTCAGTAACACTTCAATTAAATCACACTAACATAAACTGTCACCAACCATCACTCCGCACATTGCAATGTCACAGTCACCATCAACCACGTATAATCAGTTCATGTCCACATCCGATCGGTGAATGCGTGATGAATGTCATACTTCCAACGATATTATTTCTGTTATTAGCCAAATACGAAAGGATAACAATATAATACGGATAAGAATGGACAATTTTTCAAGTTTGTGTGCGTAATTCACAAATAATGCAACAATTGATTTTAAAAATGAACCGGAAAGACACCGCCGAACATCACGAAATCACGTCAGAATATTGTGGAACTTCATGTTGTGGTGTGTGCATAAATATACTAATCCGGTGTGTGGTTTGTTTATTTTGCCAACCATGTTTTTTGGTTTTGGTTTATGTTGTGGAACATTGACATTGCTTTGATAACTTGGACTTGACATATGACATATTGTTGACAGTGTTGCCAACAGTTATACCAGCTTTCCGCCAGATTGACCAGATTCTACCTTTAAATCCACCAGAAAACCACTAAAAAATATAGTACTTCACTCACACTCGCAAAATTTCCCCCTAAAATAAAGTTTAATGAAAGACATTGATGAAAGAAAATAAGTTTAGAAATTATTTGTTTTCTTTATTATTACAAAAATAAAAATTAGTAACCAACACACCATTTGTAGGTAAATAAATATTTTAAAATTATTCAATTTAAGACTAATTCTAAATTAAGTCGTCTTCTTCAGACGAACCATTTTTACCTGCACCATAGTCGGATTCAGATTGATATGACCGATATACTATTATGGTACCGATTTGATTTACAACGGCTACTGAAATTTTATAATCATTGGCAGCGGCTAAAGTTCGGTTTACGGGAGGCGGTCCTAGAACATTTTTATTTTTTTATTTATACTAATTATGGGCCGGAAAATCCGAATGTGAAAGAATTTTTTGTCGGAAAGCAATATTAACTGAATTAAACGACTTTAAAATTTTTATATACACTGACACAAAAGCACGTAATTTTTAACACATCCTGAATTTTTTCCGCCTATTTCTCCATTCTATTTGTTTTTTATTATATTCATGCTGCTAAATAGTCTCTCAACATCGGCATTAGAATGAGGCAGTATTAGGAGACTAATCGCAAAAGTCGCTAATTCCTTAAACCTCAGCCCTCATTGAGCATTTTTAAAATTGAATACTTCGTTCCATTTTTTTGTGCTTTTCGTCTCACCTCACTCCATTTCAATTTTCAATTAATGAATTTGACACCACTGGTGTTGCCTACACAGTAAACGTAAATCCCATATAAAATTAAAGAAAGTAGAACGAAAAAGGATGAATAAGATTAAAAATAGAAGTGGATTAGTGGCTGAGTGATTGTGTTTTAGTAATTAAACAAAAATTTTGGAAACCACTAAAAAATCCACCAGCCACTAAAAGAAATATTTCGCCACTAAATGAAGTATGAAAACCACCAGTTTTAGTGGAAAATCCACTAAGTTGGCAACACTGATTGTTGAACTGTTCAGTGCTGCCACCATGTTTATATAATTTGAACTTTTTTCTTGATAATCTTGGGAAAATATATCTGGAAAACAACAAATCTTTTGTGGCAGCACTGATATCTGAATCTAATATGTCAAAAATTTTATTGTCAAATTTCGCGGTTGCATCACTTTTCTTCGGCGGAGTAAAAGTTTATTTGTTTCTCGAAAAAATCGAAATTTTCTTTAATTAGGAAATGAAAAGTTTTAGAACAGGATGAATTTTTTGCAATTCTTCCGTTACGGAGCTTCGCCGGTGAGCTCCGCTGCCGCTGCTTCTTTCTCCAAGTCTTTCCGTCATGATAACCTCAAAGTCATAACGAGGGCATACGTAAATAAATCGGATGGTGTATTTAAAAATGAGTCTAGGAGTATTTCAATCAATTTATTAAGACGCCAGACTTCTAACTTATCTTTGTTTACACAAGAACGAGGTGTTTCGTCGAAGGCGCCCGCCTTGACATCTTTGTCTAAAAAGAAAATTCATAAGAAGCGATATGCTCTCGATTCGGATCCAGAACAATTTGAGGAAGGAAGGTATTCCGTTATGGCTTACGCTACGGCAGAAGAGTATGATTTGGAAAAACTTAAAGCGGCTCTGATGCAGCAGAAACTATACACACCACAAAAGTAAGTGGTACTTTTCGATAGTGAAGTATTTCTTATTTATTTTGGTAAATATTCGGAACAAACGTCAACGGTTAATACGCACGTTTTTAAAAAAAAAACCGTTAGATTCTTCTTAATTACCATAAGAGACAACTATGTGCATTGGAGGATTGAAAATTTACTTTCGTATTTAGACACAACGCTTCACCATATGCAATTTGTAATGATTATTGTAATTTTATTATGTTGGTATTACTGATATTATATATATGGAAGGCTACACCATACCGTAACTGACTGCATGGCAATATATTCAAAGGCGCGTAACCGAAAAAACCTATATGCTAGGTTTGTGTAACATGGTTTGTGATTCAAAAGAAAGTGCCCCTTTATAACGCCTACTCACGTCAAGGCAAGAAAAACATCCCAGTTTTCAAGTAGTTTAGCGGCTACGCTAGGTTTGTGTAACATGGAATGTAAAATATCAGTAATACCAACATATTAAAACAACAATAATATTGCAAACGGAGTGATTTGACAGTGTTAAAGCAAATTTTCAATCTACGTAACTAAAATTAAAAATGTAACATTTTCAACCTCCCCCAATGCAAATAGTTGTCTTTTATGGTAATTAAGAAGAATCTAAAAGTTTTATAAAAAAAAGTGCGTATTAACCTTGACGTTTGTTCCGAAGAATTATCTTTATTTTTATGTGAATACTGCACAAGAGTCTACTAAGAGTCCGGGACTGTACCAGGCTGGGGGAAATGCGATTGGGAAGGAGATAAGGAGATATTAAAGTTTCCTATTATATCTAGAACATTATCACCATTTTTGGATTTCCTTACCTATTGACCATTTAAATTAGTTGGTTACTACATCTGTCCAGGTATTTTTAGGATACTTATTTATTTAGAATTAAAAATGTAGAAAGAAAAGAGAAATTTAAAGATTAAAGTACAGATTATGGAAATATCACACTTCATTTCAACAATTACTTACTACAAGAAACAACAACTTTTTTTTTTTTTCTTATAAAATTGAATATTCATTTAGACTTTTATAAAAAGTCAACTGTTCCATATAAATAAATTCGGATACATCTATCCGAGACGCTATCCAGGTTACAAACCAATTCTTAGAATGATTGTTTCCAATGAAAAGGTTAGTTGCCTGTAATATGAAAAATAATTAGTTGATAATAATGTTAATTCTAAAATTTGAAAATATGAGATAAAAATATTAGTTAATTCTAAAATTTGATAATAATGTTAATTCTAAAATTTGAAAATATGAGATTATCAAATATGACGGTTTGACAGAAGGTGGCAATAGCGAAATTGGTTAATGTGCTCGTCCCGGTTAGACGGAGAGGTCTGGGTTCGAGTCCCAGTAGCGACCGTTGTCTTTTTTCTGTTTTTCTATTTCTCTGTTTCTTGTTCTCTTTCATATTTTCGTTTAGATTATTATTGTTAACCTATCCTTTTTTTATTTAGAAATAAAGTAAATATTTACAATAAATATAATATATTACATTTCATATCACTTTTTTTTGGTTACCCAATTAGTAGAGAAATATTCTCGGGTCTAACTGGGGAGCTAGTCTATGTAATTATATATATATGTAATTATATATATATATATAATATGTATAGTTACAAAAATGGAAAAATAATATTTTCAAAAATACTGCAAAATATTACAAAAATATTGTCCAATAAGAAAGTTTTTCTTATAAAATTACATATTTGCGTACACAAAATAGGTTATTAGGTTCATAGTTTAGATAAGTAAACTAAATAATTCATGCGTTTTTATATTGAAACAAAACTTCGCAAATGTCAAATCTATAAGCACCAAAAAAATGGCGGTAATGGAGATGTTTTATATTATAGGAAATTTTTAACTTTGAATGAAAATCCAATTTTAATGCATATTTTTCCGTCTATCCCGACTGAAACCAAAGTTTCTTTTGGTAATTAAGTTTAAGTAGTTTACTTTTCATAATCTATGCCTTTTAAAAGCGTAACGGCATGTAATAATCCACCAGCCGTGGATTATTTACCATATTAAAATGTACACCTTTATGAAACAAAAGTTTCGATTGGTAAAATTTAGAAAAACAATTGTGAAACTTTGTGATTTTTTTTATTCATTATTTTGAAACGATGAAATGACAAAAAAAATGTGAGGTGATAATAACGTTCATAATACATTTGTATAAAAAAATATGTGTTTTTTCATTACCAGTAATTTTAGTTAGAATTTTTTTTTTTAAACTTTTTAAAGTTTGCATTCTAAATTTTTATATTTTTTAAATGACATGCTTATTTATAACAATACCAGAGGCGGCCCCTTCCTTAGTGCACTGCACTACCGAACATTGATATACGTCAGAAGTGTAAATTAGTACTTCCTCTCACGAAGAATTCCCGCCAATTCGTTACAAAATTCTCAACAATTGACTAGACTCCCTCCCATGAGAGAAAGTAATTCGTGCACATTTTGTTATGCCCAGGCGTGATGTCACATGAAGTTATATTTCTACTGGGATAATGTCCAGATGCTGGAGTGCTCGTGCCCGTGAAATGAGCAAGACCCATAACGAAGATTGACGTGTGAAAGCAGAGAAGACATATGGTTCTTGTGTGCATTAGCGGAGACATAAAATGACAAAACATTAAACTTGCGTAATGTAGTCCCGAACCTTTGTAATGAAATAGTTATGTTTAACGAATTTAGAACTAATCAACAATGTTATGTTTCAGCGCCATCGGTCCCTGGCAGAGCGCATCAACCTCAGTATTGTTTCGGTATTGATAGCATTTTAACGGTTTTCGCAAGTTTTATTCTCTAAAAAAACTTATTTAAAAATGAGTGCTACTGAAAACATTGTAACTTAGTGGATTTTTTTTTGTGAAACGGTTAAACTTTAAAAAATAATTTGTAATATTCCAATGACAACTGTTGAGTGCGGACTGTGTTTCTACGATAAAACGTGTAAAAATATTTCTGAGGAACACTATGTCCCAAGATCGGCTTAATGCTTTGTCAATATTGAACATCGAAAAAAGTTTGATATCTTATATACCAGACTTTAATAATCGTGTCATTGAAGTATTTTCACAAATGAAAGAGCGACGGATGGATTTTCTCTATAAGTGAACGTTTGTACTAGGTTTGTCACTTCCTTTAAATCACTTTATTTTGCAATGTTAATGTTAAAATTTTTTTGTGAAATGCGCTGCTCCCAAATTTTGTCACGGGCCGCCTCTGAACAATACATCCTGAAAGCGTATTTCATCACCTTTCAAAAACAGTTTTTAGTTTTCGGATACGTTCACAAATATTCCATTTATTTGGATTTTATTGCAAAGCAGAAATATTGTGACCTTCTGACAAAATATGGTCAAGGCCTAAATGGTTATAAAGCCTGTAAATTGAGTGTTGAACCTCATACTTATTTCTGATGATTTAATTCCACTATTGTTGTAACTACTGTTTTCTTATCATTTGAGAGATAAAAAGCTTTGTTAGCAGAAAGAGTATTTTTTATTTAGAAGATATTTTATAATCCCAAATCAAATACTTCTGATAAGAACCACCTTTTTTAATCACTCGAGCAATAGTTACCCAAATTTAGGTAGCACCTCTAATATACCTCCGTGACTGGTAGCCACCCAAATTTGGGTAGAATTCCTCATCTCTTTCCCTTACCACACCATAGTCCCATTGGTTCTAGTGAGTTGGGACTCTTTTGGGATAATGACAAATAAAAAAAAATTATATATTGATTCCCCGGGTGATTTACCACGTGCAATTAATTATTGCTATACATTTATACTGCCGTGATAAGTAAAAACAAGCTCTTCCTTGAGAGCCTCAAGAAAGATGCCGTGTTTTCTCTTACCAACCATGGCAGTATTAAGGTAGAATCACACTGAGCCCACGACACGACGCCATGCAACGTTCCTGTCGATGTTCACATTGGCCGAAGTAGGTACGCGTCGCTGTGACGCCTGTTGTGCGCAGGCGCGTTTGGTTTGACATTTATTTTTTAGGTTATGTTTATGTGATTCTCTTCTCAGCAGACTGGTGATTTTCGTAACAATACGAAAGGTGTTTCAAAAATTTTCTTTGAATATTTTCAATTTTGTGGTAAATAGATTTGTTTGATATCCATACCAACTTTTTATTAAAGGTATTTTTTAAGTCGATTTTAGGTTTAACATTGTAAAAAATTGCGAAAAAACTATATTTTTTAATAATTATAATTTCGGGGGGGCAACTGTCGAGTCACCGTTCATGAGAGCAATGCTCAATTGATTATTTATTGTAGATGCGGATGGTTTAGCCACGTGCAATTGAATATTGCCGACGTACCCACATATTAATTGCTGTATTCTGTCTAGGCGATTGCACAATTGCTGAAGTTTGACATGCGCAATTGAATATTGCTGACGCTCCTTCTTTTGCAGTCTAGGCGAACACGATGTTCCCGACGTGCTGCTGACGGTGGCCAACTACAAGGTGGGGACCGAACCCCGGCACATGTTCTTCTTCCGCGAGGGCAGTGTGGTGCTGTGGAACTGTACCGAGTTGGAGACCAGCAACGTGCTGGCCTTCCTTGCCAACTTCCAGGAGGAGCCATACGCGGACAGGCTAGTAAGGCGTGAAAAGGAGATCATGTCCTATAAATATCAGCTTGACGGGTAAGTCAAAACTAACAGATTTTTATATTAACTCTTAAGAGCCGTTCACATTGAGCGAGTATTTTAGTCCAGTAGAGAGTATATTAGTAACTGAATGTTTCCGAACACCACAATTTTAGTAGAGTAGTTTAGTTGGCTCTCTAGTAGAGTCAATTCATTTCGTTCTATTTTTTCGGCGAGTAGTGACCCCCATCACGCGTCCCTGCGCACCGACATGCGCGAACCCATCATTTTAGCAGAGTTCATTTGTAGACGCGTGGAAATGTCGTAGCGTTGGAGTGAAGATGCTACTCTAAAATTATTTATGCTGCTATTAATCTCTTTTCGTGTCCATAGTTTATTTATTTTTATCTTACTAATTTATTCTTCCACTTCTTCTAAAATAAGCAATGCAACCAGCTAATTAGCACATTTACTTTGTTGTGTAGCAGCCCGTCATCATACAATGGGTGGCGGATACTAATATACTCTACTTGAAAGTAATGCGAACGTTTTTCGGCGAGTTAAGTAGCAAGTCAAGTAGCAAGTATACTCGCTACTTGTTCAATGCGAGCAAGCCATTACTTTGCCAGCTAAATTGCCGAGCGGCCCGCCATGCAAGGTTTTTTTTTTTGCAAAATGATGTTAGTGTAAATTGTACAGTCTTAGAGGAGTTTCACCATTACAAGATCCTTATTACTACTTTTACTGTGTCTTAAACCCACAACTTTTATCCACTCAAGCGATGTAGATTTCCAGGTGTTTATCCTCTATTTTTAGGTTTTATAAAATTTTTTCAAAAAATCATTAATTCATAAAAATCACCTACCAAATTTGGATAGTTATCACTCGAATGGTTATTCAATTCAACTAGCATTTCCTAACTCAATTTAAAAAATCTCAATTAAAATTCTTTCATTGGCAATTCCAATTTAACCACTCCGATACGTAAGCGGATATACACGATAATATAATGATAGCACTCAAGTACAATAAGCGTGTTTTCACGTCAACGCGTGTGTTTCCACTAGACATCCCTAAAACAAAAAGTAAAAGGTCGATAATAAATCAAGCTACACATCCCTATTCAAGTTGTCCACAGAAATACATAAAAAGACCTATTCTGTCAGATACACGGTAGACTGCCAAATCGCCTACCCGCCGTTACACATTGTAATTTTTTTATTAAATATTTTTGATTTAAAATAAAACAATAACTTTGTAAATACCACTTTTATTTTATATACTTTATGCTGACCGGGTTTTAGCTACAACCGTAGCTTCTTCCGGGCAGTACAATCTCTACTAGAGAGAGTACTGTAGAGATTGTACTGCCCTGAAGAAGCTACGGTTGTAGCGAAACCCGGTCGGCATAAAGTATATAAAATAAAAGTGGTGTTTACAAAGTGCTTACAAAGTACTTTATGCCGACCGGGTTTCGCTACAACCGTAGCTTCTTCCGGGCAGTACAATCTCTACTAGAGAGAGTACTGTAGAGATTGTACTGCCCTGAAGAAGCTACGGTTGTAGCGAAACCCGGTCGGCATAAAGTATATAAAATAAAAGTGGTGTTTACAAAGTTATTGTTTTATTTTAAATTATAATGTCAAATCACAAAGTAAGTGCTTCATATGAACAAATAAATATTTTTGTTTGAAATGATAAAAAAGTGAGGTGACTAAATTGTTTATTATACATTTATTCGATAAAATAAGTATTGTTTTTTTACATAATCTATGATTTTAGCACTGTTTTCACATAAAAACATCACGTGAGTCATTTTAACTTTTTTTTTGTTTGCATTCTAAATTTTAATATTTAAAAATGTTAATATTTATTTATTAAAACCAGAAACTCTTTTGTGCCTTTGTAGATCTACAAAAAGCATACGACCGAGTTGACAGGAAAAAGCTATGGAAGGTATTGTCCAAGTATGGAGTGAATACGAATCTCATGCAGGCAATTGCGACTCTATATGAGGGAAGCGTTGCATGTATTAGGGTGAACGGCGATTTTACGGGGTGGTTTGACATCACGAAAGGTGTTAAACAAGGCTGCGTAATGTTGCCGTGGTTATTCAATCTATACATGGATAATTGTATGCAAGAATTGAAAGAGATGGGATTGGGCGCGAAATTGAGTAATCTGAAAGTATGTTGCCTTTTGTATGCTGATGATGCGGTGCTGATATCTAACAGTATGGAAGATCTACAGTCTCTCGTGTCAAGGATGAACGAAGTATGTATGAAGAATGAGTTAATGATGAATGTAAGTAAGTCTAAAGTCATGGTGTTTGAAAGAGAGAGTACGAAAACAGTATGCAATATAGTTGTGAACGATGAATGCTTGGAGCAGGTGGATGAGTTTGTTTATTTGGGAAGTATGTTTACGAGAGATGGGAAGGCTGAAAAAGATATTGAAAGAAGGGTGAATGCAGGTAACTCTATTAATGGAGGACTGAACGCCGTTGGCACCAACAAAAATCTGTCCAAAGACGTGAAACTAGCCGTCCATAATGGAGTACTGGTACCTACCCTGATGTATGGCAGTGAGGCATGGAACTGGCAGAGGAAGGATGAAAGTAGACTGAATGCTGTAGAAATGAGATCCCTGAGGCGTATGTGTGGTAAAACCATGTATGATCGTGTGAGAAACGCGGAGATCCGCAAAGAATGCAAGGCTGATGTAAGCGTAATGAGTAAGATCAAGAAAGGAAAGCTCCGATGGTTCGGGCATGTAGAGAGAATGAACGAGGAAAGGAGTGTAAGGAGAATATATGACGCAAATGTGAATGGTAGAAGAAGTCGGGGACGTCCGAGAAAGACATGGCACGACCAAGTGAATCAGATACTTGAGTCGGGCCATGTGAAGAGTCGGAATAATAGAAGAGCATGTATGAGACGGTGTATGAATGTGAACGAGGCAAGGAGTGTGTGCCAAGACCGAGTTGTTTGGCGGTCCGTCCTCTCTGCCTACCCCTGCGGGGAAACGGCGTGATGGTTAGTTAGTTAGTTAATATTTATTTCATATTCGCGATAGATCGGAGCGGTTAAGATGGACTTCAAGGAATTGAAGTGTGTGACAACTTTATGTGGTGCTTTATTAGTTAGATAATTTGTATTGCTTCCAGTAAGAAGTGCGGTCTCCAAGGCTCCATGTTCATGCTGAGTCCGGAACCGGAGAATGTCCTGGAGAAGTACACCTTTTCCAACGCCATGGCGCAGTCGGTGAAGCTGGGCATTTGGGAGGCCACACTGGACCAGTTTGCAGATTCCATTGCTGATGTCACCGATGATTTGCAGCGGGGGAAACCCATTCTCATGACCAGGGAAGAGGTGAGACACTCGGAATACTGATTTATTTAAGGAATCAAATATGACAATTGACCAAAAGCGAAACAGTATTGGGTTTTATTTGTGAGAGAAAGATCTGAAGAAAATTCTTTGATTGAGCCGTACAAGAAAATGGTTTCTAGCGGACAAAATGCAACCGTGAATACCAAGTGGAATTACAAATCAATTTTCACTTCTCCTGGAATTACTTTATTTATTAAAGCCCTTTTTAGGGACATATGGAAAGTAAAAATTATGCAGTATTTGTTGTGCATAACTGGACTGCCTCAGTGACAACATTTTGTATTTATTTAGTGAAAAATTGAAGATGTCCTCTGACTTGGGATAATTATTGCCCTTTATTAGTATTCTGCCCAAAGAGGAATGCATATGACAGTTAGTCCTAGAATTTCTGCATTGAAATAAATCCCGACTTCTAGTATTATCAATGCAAGCAATTCTGGATTACCAATCACATTGTAGTTCAACATGATTGCTGGAATACCGTTTTAAAATGTAAAACGTAGAAATTTAGTTTTTATATTTTCAATTTTCAATTTTCTTTTTTTTTTTAATTTCTGTATAATATTATTTTTTATCAATATATATGTTTTTGGACTTACCATCAAAATTTTTCCAAAGATAATTTGTAAACTTTTATAGGGTTATTGCGCACTTTTTTCATCTCTCTATTTGTAAAATAATTTTCTCATATTTACATACGTCTTTTCCATATTTATAAGTAAAAATATTTGTATATTTTTTTTATTTTATCTGCTGTTAATGTTAATTCGTGAGAAATAGTTTGGGTGCAGGTGAGTTATCTAGTTATTGTTTTGTATATTCTTGTTAATTGACATCTGTATCTGTATTTTCTCCTAAATAAAAAAAAAAAAAAAAAAAAAAAAAAAAAAAAAAAAAAAAAAAATAGCTTGTACATGAATATTACAATGTGGGTTCCAGACGGGAGAATTGTATTCAAGTTGACTTCTAACAAATGCAAAATGTAACAGTTTAATAATGTAGCTTCTTCTTCGTATGGTGGAGGTCAAAGTGGAATGCTAAGATTATTCAGCCAGTCGAGTCGGCATCAGGAGTCACTTGGTTCAGCACAGATGTGCCTCCGGGTAAATGGCGAAGAGGACACTCTTCTGTTGTTTCGATTTGTCCACATTCACACAATTATTCAGAGCCTTTTAGGGGCATTGTGCATTGTATATTCACAGCAACTGATGACCACTAAAGACGATCCTGTGTAATAAACCTGCAGGATGAAGGAGTCTCGGGAGGTCTAAGTTTAGATGGCTGGATGGTGTGAAGACAAATACCGCAACCTCAGGTGTAAGAAACTGGAATGAAACAGCAAAAGGTGTTTTCTAGAGGAGACTAGAATTCTCCAAGGTTACTTATGCGTGTATGGAATATCGCTTTAACCACTCAGATACGTAAGCGGATATACACGATAATATGTATAACGATAGCAGTCAAGTACAATAAGCGTGTTTTCACGTCAATGCTTGTGTTTCCACAGAAATTGTTATAACTTCGTTATTGTTCTAGTGAAATCCCTAAAACAAAAAGTAGAAGGTCGATAATAAATCAAGCTGAACATCCCTATTCAAGTTGTCCATAGAAATACATAAAAAGACCTATTCTGTCAGATACACGGTAGGTACAGTTTTTACCCGCCAAATCGTCTACGCGCCGCTAAACATTGTTATTATTTTATTAAATATTCTTGTATGAAATGATAAAAAAGTGAGGTGACTAAATTGATTATTATACATTTTGTACGATAGAATAAGTATTGTTTTTTTTACATAATCTGTGATTTTAGTACCGTTTTCACATAAAAACATCACATGAGTCATTTTCACATTTTTTTTTAAGTTTGCTTTTAAATTTTAATATTTACAAATGTTAATATTTATTTGTAATATAACAATTTGAAAGCTTATTTCGTAACCTTTCAAAAACAGTTTTTAGTATTCGGCTACGTTCAGAAATGTTTAATTTATAGAGCTTTAATTGTGAAGCGGAAATAACACAAAAGTTTTTGTAAATCTGACATTTCTTTTAAGACACAAAACTCGCATATTCGCGATAGGTCAGAGCGGTTAAACTTATTTATGATGTGTTTTTTAGGTTCTCCGTAAGACTGGGACCCTCTACGCATTAAGGCATCACATTAATCTGGAGTCTGATCTGCTGGATACTCCCGATTTCTACTGGGAGCAAGCGGAGCTGGAGAAACTGTACGTGGAGACTTCGGGATATTTCAGCATTAACAGGAGAACAAGGGTATGTTACTTATTAATAATATGTACTTCAAAAAGTTGTCAATTCAAATACTAGAGGTTCTGTTAACTGAGATAATCCATTTTTTTTAGTGAAGCTTCTTGAATCATGTAAATTGCAACACCTGCTTACCGGGCCTGCCGCCAATGTATCACATATGCAACAGCCGTATCTATAATGATTAGGTTAATGAATAAAAATATGTTTGAAGTCATAGATCAAAATTGATATACCTGCCCTAAAATGAAATCTTGTTATCACTTGGACAAGCTGAAGGTAAACCTAGGTGATTTAAAATGAGACTGATTGACAAGCTGAAGGTAAACCTAGGTGATTTAAAACTGTAAAACATGACTATATTTTTGGCACCAATGATTTTATTTATTTATTTATTAAAAGAATATTGTACATTGTATATTACCTTTGTGTTTTTTCAACCGCCATGCTAGGGATGTCCCTGTGTTATGGCGGGTTTGAAAAAACTACTACGTCAGTCATACGTTGACCGCCGAAGAGCGCATATTAAAATAACCAGACCCTGTGCAGAAAAGTAAAGTTCGTTAAAGGCAACGATTTTTACCACTATGGAACTTTTTTTTTCTGCGCAGCATCTGAATGTTCGTTTTTAACTGAATCAACTAGCGTTGCGATGCTGAATAAGAGTAAGGTGGGTGAATTATAATACGTTTGTAAAGGTGTCTAACTAAATAATGTAACAATATATTTGAAACAAGCCCGAATTTTTGTTTATTCGATTTGGGATTTCTGGTTAAGTTTTCTATGCAGCCAGCAATTTGCGCGCCATTATAATAGGGACTAGTAATTCACAAGCAGATTTTATTTTTGCAGACTAAATGGTGATTATTACAATGAGAGTTGACTGTATGTCACGTCGTCTCCCTCCCCCGCATAACTTGGTTTGTTCCCCTTTCCCTGATGGGCTAGTCTATCAATTTGGAAGTCTATGTTTGAAATAAATCATTTATTTCTTTCTCATCTGCAGATACTAAATGAGAAGCTATCGCACTGCGCAGAGCTGGTGGACCTGGTGGCCGCGCAGCTCAGCGACCATCACCACGTCCGCCTGGAGTGGTACATCATCATCCTCATCATGGTGGAGGTCGGCTTCGAGATACTGCACTTTGCCGATAGGTATTGGACGGTACTCTTCAGCTGAGGAACTCTTCCAGGATAAGGTTCATTTAGACCTCGACAGAATCACATTTAATTATATATATATTGTTTCTATTGAAGGTCTGCCTAGTTATTTTAATATCTCCCATATTTCACCTTATCCACTCGAGCGATAGCCACCCAAATTTGGGTAGAAGATTTTTAAAATTAAAATGATATATGTACATATTTTTGTTTATAAAATCTAAAAATACAGTGAAATTAATCAAGGTGGATTCATTGGTTTTAAACTGTATTAAGTGGATTATATCGACGTTGGAAAGGAAAAATGGCTAAAGCGCCATACAGCTGTGACATGAAAGATGAACCTATATAATAAGCTGTGTTTTTTGTTTATGCTTGTGTTCATCAAATCAAGTTTTCTAGAGTTTCCCAGAACGTGGAGGAACTCTAGAAAAAATATTTTGATGAACACAAGGACCAACAATACAGCTTATTATAGATTAACAATATGGGGAAATACTTCTATAACAAATCTGAAACAAGTCCAAGTTGTACAAAACGCAATTGTAAAATTATTAGTCGTTCCTAATATTTTCAAACAGAGACACAATACACCATTACTGTTTCCGAGTGCTAAAATTTTACCTGTTAAGGCAATACTATGGCAAAAAATTATAATTCAGCATATATTTACCCAGCAGCATAAAGAGAAATGAGAACATAAATACAGCACTAGATTCATGCGCAACGACGGGTTAATGGTTCCGAAATTTAATAATAAGTACGGACAGAGAACGTTTGAATACAACATACCGAAAATATTTAATTTAATACCTGATACTATAAAGCAATGTAATTCTATGAATAAGGTTAAATATATGCTGAAAAATTGGCTATCTGAAAAAAAAAAATTATATTTAGATTGATTTGTATGAATAATGTTGAATTTGTAGATATAAGATGTAAAATTATAACATTGAAAATTTATATATAACTTAATTATAAGCACCTGCTGACAAGCCAATTCAATTTGGCTTAGCAGGACTTGTTTGTGATTTGTAATAACTAGACATCGGATTATATGCACTAACAAAGTGCCAAAATATGCATGCAAATATGCACTAAAAAAGGCCGAAATATGCACTAAAAACTCTTGATATGATTAAAATATGCAAGATGCAAAATCAAAAAACCATTTTTATTTTTATATATTTTAATTAAAGGCGATACAAAAACAGCGAAATATTCTTAAAATTATGCATAGTTTTTGTGACAATATTATACAATTAAGTATTTTTCCTAATTTTCGAGCAAAAATTTTTGATGTTTGTCACCCAAAACGCCTAAAACGACTTCTCTACGTCAACTGACGTCATCCGACAAAATTTTAAAAAATTGTCGCCATTTATGGAGATACCTGTTTATGCAGGGTATGTATGACCTGTGCCGTCGATGTAGGCATTAATGTTCTTCATGTCTTCAAGACTCGGATTTTTAAACAAAATAGCGTCTAACTTTTCATGAATCTTTTCTGATATTGAATTGGGAAGAGCGTTGGCGAGTTCAATCATTGTTTCCAGTATTTCTATTGATTTAAATAGAGGAAGGTTTTTTGTTTCCAATTTCTCTATGGTATCTGATAACTTGTGGAAATGTGTTGAGATGAGGGCGGTATTCTGTATAATGGATGCGTCTTCAAATGCTAAATATGCACGATTGGGAAAAAAAGGCTAAAATATGCATTAACGCCATAATTAGAGAGTTATATGCATTTGCATATGCAAATGCATATAATCCGATGTCTAGTAATAACTATTCTTACAATAATAAATAATTATTATTTTTAATTGATAAACTAACGTTTAAACAAGATTTTTATGCATAGCACAAAGGGTAGATAACAAATATTATAATCAATAATTATCAGCCTGAAACACTCATCTACATTGTAAAAATCTTCCGAGAAAAGATACTGGCCGCCAACGGGAATTGAACCCGTGTCCCTCTGATTGCCGGTCAGGAGCTCTGAACACTGAGCTATGGCGGCCGCCAGTATCTTTTCTCGGAAGATTTTTTCAATGTAGATGAGTGTTTCAGGCTGATAATTATTGATTATAATAATAAATAAAATAAAATAAAATAAAATTTTTTAAAAAATGTCACAGCTGTATGGCGCTTTAGCTTCCTTTCCAGCATAGTTGTGTTACCGTATTAATATTTAGAGTTATAATTTTTGTAATCACCGAATTCATGGCTAAACCAAAAACCGAACACCTGAAAATCTCTATCGCTCAAGTATTATAACAATATTGGGTGTTTGGCAGGGATATTTTTTTTTTCAAAATCTACATTTTTCAGAATGCTTTCTTTTGACCAGTTGCAGATGGAAGAAATAAAGGATGTGTTCTTTTTTTGTAACGATTTTCGTACAGTATAATGGCAGACATTCTTTGACATCTGTCGTCTGTTATTGTTTTACGCAACTATACAATAAGGAAATGTTGCATTTTTATTTTGTTTTATATTTAAAATATTGATTAAAAAAAGATAAGTTGTGTTAGTTACTGATTGTGAATGTGTATTACTGTTCGGTGTTATGAATTTTGCTAATTTAAAAAAAAAATTACGGTGCTCCAGATTTTATGTCCGGGTTAAATCTTTCCCAAATGAAAGGCTAAACCCTTCCACACACTTTTCCACAAATGATTATCTAGTAAATCCATGCAATGTAAGTGCACTATACAGTGAAACCCTCTTAAGAAGTTCTCTCTTAAGACGTTTCATGGTTTAAGAAGTTTGGTTTTTTCAGTCCCTCGGCTCAAT
The DNA here is from genome assembly GCA_917563855.2 of Limnephilus lunatus. Classification (NCBI taxonomy): domain Eukaryota; kingdom Metazoa; phylum Arthropoda; class Insecta; order Trichoptera; family Limnephilidae; genus Limnephilus; species Limnephilus lunatus. Next base: position 8,442,572 of record OU830600.1, on the reverse strand, counting down.
ATTGGCCCCCCACATATAAGGTTTTCCCGCTTAAGAAGTTTGTTTTTTCCGGTCCCTTGGAAAACTTCTTAAGAGGGTTTCACTGTATAAGTATAATAAATACAAAACAATACAAGAACAATATGTCAATCCACCAGAAACATAATGGGAAAATATTTCACCGACTCCAGATATTTTCATATCAGAGGGTTCGGCTCTGATGAAATCCTAACTGGTATTTAGTCATATTATTTTATTGGATACAATTTTTTTTTTTTACATTAACTCTACACAGGAGGCTCCCGAGGAAAATAATTTCCTTCAGGGCCCGTGTCATCTTTGGGGATGCTGTGTGGGGGTGTCTTTTTTAAATAAAGTAAGGAGTTGAAGAACTGGGAATGAAAAAGGTATGAGAGGTGGGTAGAAATCTGGGCCCAAAATGTGTCCAGGAGTGACAGACGTGAATCTATACCCCCACTGGGATGCAAGGCGATGGCTTGAGAGAGTTCAGCTGGCTAGAAGCTAGGTTGAGAGAGTTCAGCTAAGTTAGATCTTCCTCAACCATTCTCTCCCGATCCGGCCCGCCACGCAGTAGGTGAAATGCATTCGCCGTCAAGACAAACCTTACCCCGTGAAACCGGTCACCAATTTGTATAAGTTGTTACAGTAGAATCATTTTAAAGAGGTATACTGTATTGTAGAAACACCGCGGGATAAGAGGGGACTGCGGGCGGTTGTTCCAAACTACTTCGAACCACTATTGGTGTGCACAAATACATTCAAACATGTGCTCTTTAAAATGATTTGACTGTACCTACTTACTTCTGAAAGTAAAACAGCTGTTTTGGTGCTTTAGTGTACCTCTATTGCTTTTGTTCCCAGAAATCATCCTTTTAAGGTTAAACGTCATGTACGTTATAATCTACGCATTCACAGATGGCGCCAATCAAATTATTTTAGGTTTTTAATGCTTTTTGCACGTTACGCTATAAAATATTAAGGTAAATTAATTGTTCGCGATTGTACATATTTAATTAGAATATAAATAAATAGTTTTGTCTATAAACAAACCCAAATCTTTGAAGAAAGGCTGAAAAATACAATATTGGATTGAGTCACTGATACAAAATTGAATTTTTCAGCCTTTTTTGAAAGATTTGGGTTTGTTTATGGACAGAACTATTTATTTATATTCTAATTTAATATGTACAGGCGCGAACAATCAATTTACCTTAATATTTTAAAGCGTAACGTGCAAAAAGTATTAAAAACCTAAAATAATTTGATTGGCGCCATCTGTGAATACGTAGAATATAACGTACGTGACGTTTAACCTTAATACAAATTGTTTATCAATTAACTATTGTCTTCCGCTACTCGCAAAAGATCGTGCAGCCTTTACTAAATATAATACTTCTTGTTAATCTGTTTTGTTGATTGACGGATCTCCCCAATGAAAAATTTACCAAAGTTTTAATTATTTGTCTTAAGTTAGGTAGAAATAAGTAATTTAAAATGAATAAGTTATTATTGGAGAAATGGTGACTGGCTCAAAAGATCAACTGTTAAAATTGTGTCGTTTAATTTACTATGTCCCAATTATGTGATTTTAGAAAATTAGGGTTTTAGATATTGTAGCAGTCACAGTATAAGAAAAAGATTATTGAATACGTACTATTATCTATAAACATGTTAATATCTAAATTAAGTGTTATTTTTTATATTAAATACATTTTTTAAATATGTACTATTTTTTTATTTTTATATTTGAACCTCATTTTAGAGTGTTGGATACTTTTAGTATCACCCTGGTGAGACACCACCATTCAGAGTCGAAACGTTTCTTGAAATGGCTCTAGCTGCATTTGGTGACCTTCAACCTTCCTCTTTCCTATTTTCCTTCCCCCTACCATTCCATTCTCTTCACAACTTGCTCCAGAGATGCCATAGTCCCACAGGCTCCAGGCAGTTGGGACTCTTGTGCGGAATTCACATTAAAGGAGAGTGATGGATTTTTTCTCTACATTAATTCCACACGGGAGACCTGAGGAAAATAATACCCCTTTATTATCTTTGGGAATGCTGTGCGGAGGGTCTTTTTTAGAAAAGAAGAAGTTCTGGAAAGAAAAAGGTATGAGGGGTGGGTAAGGAATCTGGGAGTTAGTGTGTCCAGGAGTAAAGGACGTATGAATCCAACTCTCCCACTGCAGTGCAGGGCGATATTCCGAGAGAGTCCTGCTGGAGAGATTAAAAGGTCCTCCTCAAACAGTCTCTCCCGACCCGGCCTGCCAAGCAGCTGGTGGACAGAAGCATCCGCCGCCAAGACAAGGACAAACCTTACCCCATGAACCCGGACACCCTGCTAAGTCACCAAACCTAGCGAGCCACTCTGGGGTGACCAACAGCAGAGGTTTTAGTTATCCAATAAATGGCTCCTGAAACAGCGGTACCCATACCACCCACCTCTTATACTATAAGACATGCTCCAGTTGGGGATGCATAATCCCACTAGCTCCAAGCAGTTGGGATAGATTGGGAGTCTTGTGCAGTATGGGTGAAAATTACAAGGGTTCTCTCATCACTAGAGCAAAAAGAGAGAGCTCTTAAATTTAATTTAGGATACTATTTTTTCACAAATAATTAAAATAGAGTTTTCTAATGTTGTATATTTATTTACTTAAATATTATGGTCTTAGCAATAAAGGCATTTGAAACAACTTGTTAAAGTAAACAATATTTTGCTACATGAACAAAAACAGAAGTAATGCATAGCTAAAAACTGTTTGATACATTATTTTAACAGTTTAAACCTAATTGTTAATTACATAATTAAAAATAAAATGCCGTTTGTACAATAAAGGTTTCAAAGTCTCTTTAAGACATGGATTAGTGTTACATGGCACATTCTTTTTACATGTTATGTATAAGTTTATGAGATGTTTTAGAGTACAAGGTACATTGTTATTTTCTTTGGCTTCTGGTATTAGAAAACAAATAAAACTTATTACATACTCATTTCATTCTTATGTTAGTATGGGGCCATCCATAAATTACATCACACAAATTCCATAATTTTTTTACCCCCCCCCATCCCTGTCACATTTGTGAGATCCCCTCCCCCCTAGTGTGTTGTCAGATATTTAGCAATTTTATATCTAAAAATAATCAAAACAGTAGTTCATTTTTTTACATGTGACATCACAGAGCTGATGACCCCCATACCCTTTGTCCTACTTCTGTACTCCCCTCCCCCCCCCAAGGTATGACGTAATTTATGGATGGCCCCTATTTTGAGTCGAAAATCCTTATATGTAGCGTAATGTGATGACTGGTGAAAATAATTCAACATAAAAAACATTGTCAATGGTTGTGATAAGTGTGTAAGTATACAATGTAATAAGTAGTAACAAATAACCCAGTGTGAAAACTAATATAATACATATGTACCTACATATTTTTACAATTTAAAAAAATCTGAGTCATTTTCGTCTAACTACTTTAACAGCAGTGGTTAACCCCCTCTTCCCCACGGATATGCAAATATCTAATACTTACTTGACAATTCAAGAGTCTTTGTGATGGTGACAACCCAACACAGAGGCAGAGACACACCTTTGAAAAGTGATATAAAAAGGTGAGGTTATCGGCTATTTTTTTCATCACTTTCCCTCAGACGAGCTATTCTATATCTCTTGTGGGAACGAGATAGTTCTCGGCCGAGATCTGCTGTCAGATTTGTGTGATTTTGTATGGCTGTTATTTGTTTTTTCTATGGGCCGATGTCAGAATTTCAGCTGTGAGCTTTCACATGTTTTAGTTTATGTTGTTTTAAACACGAATTCAAGCAGCAAGTATGCATCATTATTTGTTCATTTAACAGCATTAGAAAATCACACAAATCTGACAGAGATCTCATCCGATATCCGTCTCGATCGAGATAGACATCGGATGAGATCTCTTGTCAGATTTGTGTGATTTTCTAATGCTGTTAAATTAATAAATAATCAAGCATACTTGCATTAGAAAATCACACAAATCTGACAAGAGATCTCGCCCGATATCCGTCTCGATCGAGATAGACATCGGATGAGATCTCTTGTCAGATTTGTGTGATTTTCTAATGCTGTTAAATTAATAAATAATCAAGCATACTTGCATTAAAAAAATCACACAAATGTGACAAGAGATCTCGCCCGATATCCGTCTCGATCGAGATAGATATCGGATGAGATCTCTTGTCAGATTTGTGTGATTTTCTAATGCTGTTAAATTATTAAATAATCAAGCATACTTGCTGCATGAATAAAACTACGTAAACTAAAATACGTGACAGCTCACAGCTGAAATTCTGACATCGGCCCATAGAAAAAGCAAATAACAGCCATACAAAATCACACAAATCTGACAGAATCTCGGCCGAGAACTATCTCGTTCCCACAAAAGATATAGAATAGCTTGTCAGTTACTTTGTTCATATTTGGGAACCGCTTATATAGGTCTCTTAGAAATCGTTAGACGTATACCAACTGGGCGCATTAAATTATTTGAGATATGAGTATTGCATATTTGCGTATCCCTGGGGAAGAACGGTTTAGCTCTTCTTTTTAACCTTTCAATAAAATAAAATTAATTAAAACATAGGAAGCGGTTGGTTACGATGGATGCAAATGTTGTACAAAGTAGTATGGCTGTTTTATTGAATTAAACAAATTGAACTTGGCAGAATTTCGATTGTCCAGTTGATAAGTCAGACATCTCCGAAAAATCGAAATTTGAGTTGAGTTTGCGGTTAAATGTAAAAGTGTGCCTTCTGTCTGGTACAATACTCAGATTACTCATAAGCACCACCAAATCAATTATAATGCAGGAAACTTTTAGTGAATTAAACAAAGTGTTGGTGTTTTCTGGTTCACTAGTAGGATATTTCAAAATGTCATAATAATGTTCCGGATTACTATAACTCCCGGTGTTATTTAATAGCGTATTTAACATACAAAAAACAGACAAGTGTAAATAATATTTGATTTATGAGTACTTGGAGATGTCTGACTAATGAACTGGACGATGGATATGCCTGAACATGAGATATTACAAAGCTTAAAAATACACAAATACAGAGTAAAATCAGTAAATATGGCTTTGATATTTAAACAATTAGAATGGCTATGTAATATGGATACAGTGAAACCCTCTTAAGAAGTTCTCTCTTAAGACGTTTAGTGGCTTAACCACTCCGATACATCGCGAATATGCACTTTTTACGTCTTAAACGACATGTCAGATTTACGAAAACTTTATGTTATTTCCGCTTCACAATTAAAGCTCTATAAATGAAACATTTCCGAACTTAACCGAATACTAAAAACTGTTTTTGAAAGGATATGAAATAAGCTTTCAAATTGTTATGTTACAAATAAATATTAACATTTGTAAACATTAAAATTTAGAATGCAAACATAAAAAAAATGACTCACGTGATGTTTTTATGTGAAAACGGTACTAAAATCACGGATTATATAAAAGACAATATTTATTCCATCTTATAAATGTATAATAAACAATTTCGTCACCTCGCTTTTTTATCATTTCATACAAGAATATTTAATAAAAAAATAACGATGTCGAAAAGTGGATAGGCAATTTGGCGGTCTATCATGTATCTGACAGAAAAGATTTTTTTTATCTATTTCTATGGACATCTTGAATAGTGATGGGTAGCTTGATTTATTATGGAGCTTCTCCTTTTTGTTTTAGGGATGTCACTAGAACAATAACGGAGTTATGACGATTTCTGTATAAACATACGCGTTGACGTGTAAACACGCTTATTGTACTTAACTGATGTCGGCATATTAACGTGTATATCTACTTATGTTGCTGAGTGGTTAAGAAGTTTGGATTTTTCGGTCCCTCGGCTCAAAAATGGTCTAATTTTTCCCACATATAAGGTTTTCCTGCTTAAGAAGTTGGTTTTTTCCGGTCCCTTGGAAAACTTCTTAAGAGGGTTTCACTGTATTATAATAATAATAAACACAGGTACATTTGAAAATAGATTGTTAACAAATAAATCTTGTACTTTTTAACAAAGTTTTGTTAAGGCGATGCACCATAACGTGTTACATTTGGAATCAAGCCACTACCTTATGTAGATGACAATATGGTAGAAATTCCTGATTATGTATTACTTTTTTCTACTTTTCTGTCGTCAGATTGGCAATTTTAACCGATTTTGTGGAAAATATAAATTTCAATTTACATACAGTGGCGTAGCTAGCATGGGTGGCATCCGGTGTGGATAATGTCTTGTCACCCCAAGAATTAACGTTGTTTCACCTCAAGAAATTAACGAAGGAGAAATGAGAATGATACGGGCATAAATAAACCAATCTCAATACAGGTGACAAGCAAGGAATATTTCAGGGGAATCCCCAACCGAGCAATTGTTACGAGCTGGGAACGAAAATAAAACAACAGAATTTTTGGGGGATCCCAGACTGACCGAGCTATAGAGCTACGAAAATATAAATAACAGAAAGTGTTCATATGTAAAATATTTTTGTGGCAATATTCTACCTTCGTAAGTTTTTTTTCACGGTCGGGTGTCCCCTCCTAGTTACGCTACTGTGTACATACATAGATAAATAACAGGTGAGTCAATGAAACGGGACGATTGATTTGGGAATGTCTCTGCAGAAAAAGTAGAATGGAGGCAGGCTTGCGTCAACAACTTTGTGAATCTAGAGAGCGAAAAGTTGGTTATCATGGATATTTGGTTGGACAATAGCCCACAGGAATTACACGAAAGACCCTCTACATTCAGATTAAGTATCCATGTGGTGTGCGGTTTCTTCGTTAGGTATAATTGGCCCTTATATATTTGAGAACGAAACTTGGAACGACAGCAATGAAATAACAAATTTCCCAACAGATGGTGCGACACGAGTGCCAATGGGTGCACTGAGACAGGCGTTCCCCGGTCGTCTTATGAGCAAGAAAGGCGATATTCCCAGGCCACCTGTTCTCCAGACTTGCCTGCATGCGACTTTTTCCTTTGGGGTTACCCGGACCCAAAAATGTTTCAAAGTAACTCCCCAAGGACTATCCAGGCATCAAAAGAAAGGATTCGACATGAAGTGGTCGCAACCGTCGGTCGGACCTCCGTAGTCCAGTGGCTAAGACTCTTGACTCACAATCCGGAGGTCGCGGGTTCGAACCCGGCGTGCGCAAATAAATTTTATTTGATTAATTTGTGTTATTCCACAATTAGTTCATTTTAAATAATATATAGTATATTTGCAGCACGTTCCAGAGTGGAAGATACTATCAGTATCGCCCTGGTGTAAGACCACCATTCAGAATTGAAACGTTGCTTGAAAATGGCTTTAGCCGTGTTTGGTGACCAGATCTGAATAGCCAGGTACTTCCCAACCTTCCTCTTCCCCACCTCCTTCCCCTCCCCACTACCTTCAGCCTCGCAACATACCCCAATTGGGGATGCCATAGTCTCACTGGCTCCAGACGGGAGCAATTGAGATTCTTGTGCGGTATTCACTGTAAAAAAAAAAAAAATACCGCTAGAAATGCTGCACAATGTTATGGGCAGCTTTGCAACGAGACTGCAAGAAAGTGTGCGACAAAATGGAGGCCACCTTTCGGACATTATTTAAAAAAATGAACGATTGGGCAATACTTATAAAATATTTCCATTTGTGTAGATTACATATGTATTCATTAATAAATTTTACATAAGATAATTTATTAAATGTTTTCTGACTTTTTAAATCGTTGCGTTTCATTGGCTCGCCTGTTATTTGCAATATTCATTCCCTATTAATAAATTATCAACTAATATGGCCAAAAACATTAATATTTTCTTAAATACTATGTACCTACTATGGATTGCACATGTAGCCGCATAACATGTTTTTGTTTACTACACAATTTTTTTTTGGTTTTTCTAAATGCCTACATAAATGCAGATTTGAGAATGATAGAAAATTTGATGCACTGCGTTTACAAAAGTAGACTGGTGTAGAGAGCATCAAAAATATTAAATTATCAAGCATTAAATAAAATTACTAAGCACCATTTCAGTAGTTCGGAAGAAAAACACTCAGATTTTCTAGAATTGCATAAATGTGTAAGTACATAAAATGTATTACAATCGATAAAATTATCAGTGTCAAAAAAAGGTTAAGATAAAGGTTTTACAGAACTTGAACAATTCATCAAATTTTAAAATCAATATTCAAGTTCTGGCTTTTATTCAAGTACCTACTCTAAAACAACTGGCACATAATTGAATAATAACAGAACTAGTACAAAACTTTCACAGAACTTAAATATTAACGTCGAAATTTTATGAATTGTAAAGTTTGTGAAACAACTGGTCGTAACTGCCTTCGAGGTGATGTTTCTTGGAGGAAATGAGTTGTTTATTGCTAAACTGCACTATAAAAATTGTCTGATTACACATTTAAAATGGATTCAAAATATTTGAACTTGTCTTAATTGGAATATTATTTTTCACCAACCAACAAACAAGGTGGCAAAAATGTAACCTCGGTAACTTCGGTAGGTGACACATGGTGGGTGGTACAAGCATAAAAGATAAATTACTTTGTTTGAAAATTCAACATTTTAAGGTAATTTCCAGGTAAAAATGTTTAATTGTTTATATCAAAACTCTCTTTGTGCGATTTCCATAGAAACAGATCAGATATAGATGTGCAATGTTGCCACTTTTCAGTCCCGGCACATTTACCGGGTAAGTTCGAACATACACAAAACATGTTTAGTAGATATGACCATATACATGTATGAAAAAAAAAATGGTATTTTGAAAGAGTACTACCTCACCTAGAATCACTTCACGAAGCTACGATACTTTACCCCCGGACACCTTGTATAATTGAGACCGGAAGACTTTTGTCACGGCAACAGTTTTGTCAAAAAAAAGGTCATGTTGCATTACTGCAATGGATTTAGAAATTGTTGCGTGACATAAGTCTTCCATGCACGCCCGTCCTAAGCGTTCAGTATTACATCTTATATGAGAAATCCTGCAGTCTTATTAAATCTATGAAGTTTTAACTTGCTAAAGTTAACAGCACGGAGAGGGGTGGATAAATCCAGTTTCCTGGGGAAGTGAGGTTATGTAAAGGGTTCAGGGAACCTCGAGGTCCATATCGCTCCAGACTGCTTCCGTTTCACTTTCTTCCTGGCCGTTGCTCGCGTCACTGGGGAGGTTCGGTTCTGCCACCAGGTCATACGTCGTGTCATTGTCTTCCACTCCTAAATAACAAAAGAAACACAACTTAAAGATAAAAAATAATTTAAACATAATATTTTTTTACCAGTGCATTTTTACTGATGGCAACCTGGACTCCCCAAAATTTTGAAGTAAAGCTTCTTTACGCATGCTCTACACTTGGGGGTAAACTGGTGGATGCGTTACGAAAAAGAATACAGTGAAACCCTCTAAAGAAGTTCTCTCTTAAGACGTTTCGTGGCTTAAGAAGTTTGGTTTTTTCGGTCCCTCAGCTCAATATTGGCCCAATTTTTCCCACATATAAGGGTTTCCTGCTTAAGAAGTTTGTTTTTTCCGGTCCCTTGGAAAACTTCTAAAGAGGGTTTCACTGTATATATATTTAGAAGCGAACGCTAAACGATGCGAACGGTGATCGGGTGAGGCGAACAATCGGGCCTTTACACACGCTTGACTTATGGGTAGGGAAAGGGGAATGGGGAGTACAGGTTTGTAACGCCAATTCCCCTCCCAAACCCTGTGTTCAGTACGAGGCATGTTAAGTGAATGCACTATAGACAAGTTTGTACCTGTGTGTATAACATGGAAAGAAATGTATTAGAATAATTACAAATACTCGCTAGACAAACCCTGCTTTGCCAAACAAACCATTCAAAACCTGGGATGTTTTTAAAATTATGATGACATGGGAGTTTATTTTAGAGAATTTATTTTATAAGTACTATATTATAAAGTGTTTTTATTTATTTTATTAGTAAGGCTGTTCGCGTTTTATTGCTCATCCCGTTATATTGTGCGTGTATGCACACACTTTCTTTTGTATGTTATAATCACGTTTGGAGGATGCCTTGTACTGAACACGGGTTTGGGAAGGGAATTGCGTTACAAACCCGTTTACAATAGGATGCCGGTTGCCTTCTACTGGACACGGGTTTGGAGAAAAAATGGCATTACAAACCCGTGTTGAGTTCGAGGCATGGTTGCCTCGTATTGAACACGGAAAAGAAAATACGCCTCCTGGTTCCACAGTGTCTTCACAGGAATCTGAGCGTTGTTTCTACCAGACAGGGACATTGGCACCAAGGGGAATTGAAATCTCTCCATCCTCATTTCCTGCATCTGTTGGTGTTTTCCACCCTTAACAACTGCACATGTCTCCTGAGAAGACAATGTCCAGTTAGAGGTCCTATCAGTTGGTAATTGGAGTGTGTACCTGGGTGTTGCGCCTGTCCAGGCGGGTGCGGGGGCGCCCTGTCCAGCTGAGCCAGGGCATCCAACACGCTTCGGCTGCCGGGTTCTAGGGCCAGTGCAGCCACGTAGTGCTGCAGGGCACGTTCTGCCCCCGTAGCGCCCCCTCGCCGAGCCCACGCCTCGCCTAGCGCCTGGTGCAGGGCAGCCGACGGGCAGATGGACACCTGGAAAGCAATTAGAATAGCTATTAACGGGTCGAACGCCGATCATCGAACACCTATAAAAGCCGCTACGGAGACATCCACTTTTTACAACTGAAATACCTGATAGCTCTCCGGAGAACGCTCGAATATCATTCGCGCAGGAATTTTTCACGATGCGATTTCAACCTCAATGCTTTGAAAACTCTATAGAGGACAAATCAAAATCGCTTGCCCTAATAATAACTTAAGGTAGATGGGTTATGATTTTTTATTTCATGCATGTAAAGGAGTATTCCTGTAATTTTCCTGATTCGTACCCACACAATGACAGCCCTGAGCATAACTTAGTATCTTGATTTCTTTGATAAATTACGAGTTTCATGAAAACCTTTAAAATTATACCTGGTGATAATCGGTGCTAAGTGGAGGAAAGTTGAATTTGGACAAGAGACAGCATTATCCTGTCTTCAGCAATGACGTTATATACTTTAGACGCGGGGTAGAAATCTCTAAGTGGGAAGCCAAAAGCAAGACAATTGTACTAGTCTCGATTTCTAGTACTTTAGTACTAAACTGTCACTCGTCAAGTAAGGTCGTGTCTTACCAGTAGGAAAATTGCATTTAAAAAGTGCCTAAATGCCCTCCTGTGTGATGAGAAAATGTTTCCATTACACGGCAAACAGTTTTAAAAGTGAAGAAATATTTCATTTATATGTACACACAAATTACTTATTATTTATCGATTATTATAAGCAATACAATTAATTTTCATGTTTCCAATCCGACAATTTTATGCGGCATTAGAGAAAAAACACACATTCTTTGATTGTCTTATGGTACGGCCACACTGAGGCCAATTTCCAACTTCAAACTTTCGGACGATTGTGTAGAAGGGTAGTTCGTGCGTTGGAAGTTCGAGTTGGAAGTTTGGCTTCGGTGTGGAAGTAGCATATTTTTTTAATCCATGAATAACTTTTGAATTAAGAAATTACTGAAAACAAAAGAGTGTTGCTTACTTGCCACATTATTTTGTGAGTACGTGAGACTATGGCGAGTTTATTTATATAACGTCATTGGCCTTCAGTGAGTTTTTGCTTCCTTTTTTCCTACCTTCCAGAAAGTTTCTAAGATTTCCAGATATGTTCTATAGTTGGTATTTGTTTGCATTCACATAATTTTCCTTTTGGCCCTATTCTTGCATCAAATACAGACAGTTACTGCATGTATATTACTAATACAAACAAATTTCCACGTTGAATTGATTAGAATCATTAATTTCAAACACAACGAGCCGCAGAACAGAAGTCGAGTGGATAAAATCAATCACCTGTTTCTCCAGTAGATCTATGGAGGCCTGCGGGTCCTCGTCAGAGTCCAGCAAGCGAGACAGAGCAAGCGCAGCAGGCAGGTGTGCCTCGTCCTGCGCCAGAGCTCGCTCCAGTAGTGCCCTCGCTCTCACAGCACCTCCGCCCCCGCCTTCCTTAATCAGCACGTTTGCATACAGCTGGGGAGGAAATACAATTAAGTAAAATGATGGGAATCTTAAAAATTCATTAATAGAGGAAAACATATACATAATTGACAATAAATTCAAATAAGCTAATAATATTTAGTATAAGAAGTTAACTAATAGGCCACTTGAATGGATTTCATAACGACTTGGAAAAAATCGTGTGGATAGATTTTTTTACTAAGATTACGAAAATGTTAGTAATGTATAGTTTTTTTTTTTATAAATAAATCCATTATTTGAGCTCGTGACATCACTACATGAAAATGTCCCGTCTCCGATTTTTTATAATTCCACACTGATTATTTTTTTGTTTATATGGTAACACTTTGATTTCCGGCGAATTTTTGAATTTGCGTTTAACGTTCACCAGGTTTATTGTTTGTTCTATGCGAACTTATCCTTTGGTTTGATTTTGTTGATAAAGATGGCGGTGGTGTTTTTACAGATGTTACGAAGAGAACCCCGTACAATTTATTGCTATTCGTGTGGAAAACGTTCTTTTTTTAAATGATTTTCGGCTATGTAATTATCGTTTTTTCGCACCCATAAAATTATGTCCCGTCTTTCCGGTTTATAAAAAATGGTATGATTTTTCAGATTGAAATTTTCAAAAAATCGCCAGGGTTTCGAAAATACGATTAAAAAAAATAAAAAACCAGAATGTCTTAGAATATTTGCCTAAACGGGAAAAAAATTTAAAAATATGTGATGCAAGTGGCCTATTGAGCGACAGGTAATTTAAAAAATCATATTAATTCATTAGTTTATTTTTTAAATTAACTCCACACAGGAGCTCAGGGGAAAATAATTTCCCTCAGGGCCTATGCCATCTTTGAAGATGCTGTGTGGAGGGTCTTTTTGATGGGAGGAAGGAGTGAACATGGGTCTTGAAGAGACGCATGTTGTAGGAGGGAGGAAACACAGAGGCCAGCAAATCGTTTCACAGACGAGCTGTTGAACACAAGAACGAGTCGTAGAAACGACCCATTCTCATGTGACTAATGTCAACCGTGTGCATATGTTGGGCGCGTGTTTGGCGTGTTTCCAATAAATAGAGATGCTTACAAGGAGTACTGACAAAAAACACAATAATACCCACCGTAAGAGCCCTAGGGCAGTTGGGCAGGGCCTTGCATGCACTAGCGGCTACGGCAGCCGCCTCGCGGGGGCGCCGCAAGGCTAGGTGCACCTCGGCCAGTCCTGCGTAGCCCTCGTAGCGTCCCGGGGCCATCTGCAGCGCCTCGCGGAAGTGTGCCTGGGCCTCCATGTACTTTTTGAGGCCTACTAGGATGCTGCCTGGAGTGGAATAAAGGTTTAAAAGATATTTTATTCTGTAGAGGCTTGCATAATTTTTCAGAATAAAAACTAGTAGACCTCGCTTCCAAAAAAAAAATAATGTTTCTAATTTTCTCATTTAATAAATCAAAACCAAAATTTCCTCTGAAATCATAAGATTTGTAAGTGGGTACTTAAATACCGAACTACAATTAAGTTACATACTTATATAAATCAAAAATATTTAATTTTTATTAGACCTTTCTTTTTATAACTTTTGAAGGTTAAGGTACGGCAAACGCAGCGTTAAAAGTGAGAGCACTTATCAGTTGAATCGCGAGCGCTTATGTGTTGAACCGACACACTACGCTATAAAATATTTCTTCCTATGGCAGGAGAGGGGGTCAGTTGAATTAGAGAACTGCCGCGAAATGTCGTTTCTTTGTACTGGATCTGCCAACTTGACATCTGTCATGCGCACGTTTACGCAGCTCCGTAATTAAAATAACCCCCTCTCCTGTTTATGACGGAGAGGGGGTCCCATAACTTTTCGCATGAGGAACGGTTACAGGGTATAATCTGCATTGTCTATGGTTTATCTGTGCATCATCTTATAAGGTGTGACGGGTCTGTATGGGGTGGTGAGCGATATTGTGCGATGATCTTTAATCTTTGCGTGTGACACCTACATTATTCCCATCAATGTAATATATCATTGAAGAAGAAGATAACACTAATAATCTAAACGAAAATATAAAAAAGAAAAATTGAAAATTCATTTAGATTTTTACAAAAAAGGTCAATAGATGTTCCATATAAATAAAATAGGATATATTTATCTGAGACATTATCTAGGTTATAAACCAGTTCTTTAACCTTTTAAATGCCAATAGGTAGAAGTGTAGCTGTGTACAGCAGGCCGTGAACTTTTAATCAAAATAAATCATTTTTACATCTTATTTAAAAAAAAAATTTTAAAAAATCAAAATAAAAAAAAATAAAAAAAAAATAAAAAAAATCATCCGAATGCCGTCTCTGTGTGTTCCATATTTTAAATTAATAAAAAACGGGACATATGAATGATACAGAGGCTCAAAAAGAGCGAGTAAACTCGCTATTTTTCTATGGCCGGCCTGCTGGACACGACCAAGGATGCGAGAAATCTCGCTCTTAGCACAGAAACGGTTAAACACTTGATTCCAATGAAAAAGGTAGCTGTCAATAACATGGAAAAAAAAAAGTTGAAGATAATTTTGTTAATTCTGAAATTTGAAGTATGAGTTTGACAAAAATGACATTTAAATAAGAGGCCTCAGTAGCCGAATTGATAAGGGCGTTTGTCCCGTTAAGACGACAGGTTCTGGGTTCGTGTCCCAGTTGCGATCATGTTCTTTTTCATATTTTCATTTAGATTATTGGTGTTATCTTTATAAAATAAATAGAAATTTAACAAGGGTTTTCTAGGTAAAACAAAAATTAAAAACAATGGACAATATGTAATAATTTTTTTTTGTACCTTTGAGCAGAAGTGATTCTGGGTCTCTCGGGTCCATCATGCAAGCCTTCTGCGCAAAGTAGGCGGCTCGCGGCAGTCTGCGCTTCTCGGCGTGAGAGTGCGCGAGGACCAGCCACTCTTCGCGTGCGTACTCCGTCATGGGCAGCGAGGGCGGAAGCAGGCGTGACTCTCTCTCGCGCAGCTGTCCTTCTCGCGCGAGGCACGCGGCATACAAACCCAGGCCTCTCCTCATCAAGGGATCCGCTGCGTGGGCCTGGAATATTAAGATATTAAATCAATCTATCCATTTTGGAAGAGCTGGGCATCCGAAACAGGCTGTCAACTGTCTGTATACAATCCGATTTAAAGATCGTTTGTAATTATTATTATTTTATTTTTTATTTTTTTTTATTTTAGTGACTATATAAAATAATTGTTACATACAAGATATAATGGTGAAATTAAGTATAAATTATTGTATTTCTTAGTCCTCCTCACTAGGGGGTCCTGTGCCGAGGCGGACTAAAGTTATTTAAATATGGTTTATTTGTCTTCTATGTCGTTTTTAATGTCTTCATTAGGGTTTTTTCGTTGACCTCTTTTAGCCATATTTTTATTCTTGATTTGTATTCATTAGGATTTTTTATTAGTTTTATGTCTTGGGGAAGGATGTTATGGAGTTTTGTTGCAAAGTATGTATAGTTTCTTTGTCCGAAAGTGGTTTTATAACTTGGAATATTTTTTATATCGTTTTTATTCGATCTTGTGTTATGCATACATGGGTCATTCCGCCGTTTCGTTCAAATCGCATGTTCACGCAAAAAAGTCATATGAAAGTTAATGTTTATCAAGAAAGTTTTATTGTAAGATGTAGCAATTTAAAAAAGGAAAAAGGAGTATTTCCCGAATTAGGCATTTGTTACTTAATTGCTTCATGATTTACACAAAACATGCTAAAATTTCATTACCTTCCCTTTGCAAATGAGCGACCGGTAAATTGATCTATAATAAAAATCAGGTTACACTAGTAAAATCACTACATTCATTAATCGACCTGTATGTACAACTAATTATGCATATTTATTTGTGTTTAATTTATTTTTAAAGCTACTGTATCATAGAAAGAATTGAGATTTTGTTTTTGTCCAGAGAAAATCGTTGTTGTCTTCCGCGAAAGCGGTAATTAAAATTGAGACCGCTTTTATCCCTGTTCGTCAGCTGTACACCGCCCCGCACCTCCGTTACTAATCAGTGTACCGCTACATCCAGACGGGGGAGGACATGTGTCGCTGAATAAAGAAATATCTGCGATCTAAGTGCTCGAAAACAACTTTGTCACTGACCAGGCATCATTACCTTCCAGCATTTTTTAAAGTAAGTACATGTTTTAAAAATTCGAATCGTGTATCTATAAACTATAATTAGTCGGACTATTTTTGATTGAATCATAAAGATTTGTAATGTCATTATTAAGCGAGTAATTGAGGAAAGATTGTCAAAACTTCATTACCCTCCGATTCATTACCTTCCGTATCGTCAAATTTTTTGCTGGATGGTAATGAAGAGGTGTGGAGGGTAATGAAAAATTTGTAAGGGTTATTTTTACGTACATCTGGGATCATGTTTGGGGTTAATAAAAGCTAATATTATTAATAAAAGCAGTTTCTTGCGTTCTAGCGTCTGACAATTTCGGGTTTGGTGAAACACATATTTTAATTTTATCTATTTTCTAATATGGAAAAACAATCTGTTAAAATTTACCCTTCGAATTTTTATTTGAAAATCGATTTTTTATTCAATAATATAATAATTCAAATGTAAACGAATATATTAAACAAATGATTTAACATTCCCCTACAGTCACAAGATGTTTCATTCCTTCAGTTGTCTATCAAAACTGATGAATTTTTACACAATTTCAAGTTTCTAAACAAATCCAGATTTAAACAAAAATCTACATAACTGGGCATCAAGAGTCCAACGCAAATTTCTTGATTAAAAAACGATATCACTTCTGTTAGATTTTCAATCATTTAGGCAAAAAATTATTAAACAAATATGTAAAAGCAGTAAAAATTTTTAGGCTCTCTTGTAAAAGTTATGAAATTATTCATTTTTGTTCTTCAACTTCTCATTTAATCCGATACTTATGATAATTTTTCTTTATTAATTGTTACAGGCTTAACACTTTAAACCACAATGGCAAAGTTAAATAAAAAACTGAAAAAAGAAGATAAGTTATCCAAGGACAGGCTACATAAGCAACAAAAATGTGCAGAGATTAAAAACAATCCGGAACTGTACAGTCTTCAGAAAGTGAAAGAAAAAAAAAGATACTTAATGCGAAAAGCGCAAAAAAAGATTTGCAGCATTGAAGATATGAGTGAAAGAGCACAGAAAGAGCAAAGACGAAGATGGCGAAAGAACTCTCTAAATTATTTGAAGAAAAAAGAGTAGCAGCGTAAAATAGAAACGATTACAGTAGAAAATATGCTTCCAATTCATGAAAATGTCACGAAACTACCCAATAATGTGCAAAACACTGTGGATCCTGACCCCCTCACAGTCGAGAATGAACAACAAATCACACAAAAAAACATGCGTGCTCTAACAAATGTTAGGAAATTAAGGTACAGATCCATGAAAATCATTAAAAAGTTACAGGACCAGATAAGCAAACTTAAGAATGAGAAAAGAAACGAACAAAAGAAAATGGAGGCGTTGCAGCTACAAAATGCAAATACAGCAATCGAAGATACAGTAGAGAAAAAAGTAAACGACATAGCTAAATACATCCCAATGAATAAAGTCGAAGATGTAAAAAAGAAATTGTTGTTCAGTGAATCGCTGTCTCGAGGATTAAATGAAAAATACAAGGCTTTAAAAAAAACAGAGAAAAGACAGTTTGCGAATGAAATACTGAGAGACAAGAACAAGCTAAAGAAATATAAAGTCCTCAACAAAGTTCCCTTTCATATCAGAAAGACTTTAGCTGAAAACAAGAATAACAAAACAAATGAAATAAAACGGAAGATACAAGATTTTTTTGAAGAAGATGTTAATAGCCGGGTAGCTCCCGGAAAAAAAGAATTTGTGAAACGCAAAGGTTTAAAAAAACAAAAAAGATATATTACAGATAACTTCAAAAATCTCCACAACAAATTCTGCAAAGAACAAAAAAAAATCAGCTATTCGACTTTTTGCAAATATAGACCCTACTGGACTGTTTTACTAAAAAAAGAACGAGACACTTGCCAATGCAAACTTCACTGTAACGTTAACCTTCTAATTAAAGCTCTGAAGAAAGCAAAGATAATTGCAGAAGGATCAGCGACAGAAGTATTGACAAGTTTGTTTTTTTCCATTTGTATTTTGATATTTTGTCCATTATTTTTTAACAATTCATACAAATATTGCAAGCATAAGTAAGCAGAACTGATTACGCATGAAAAAATGTATTTCTTGTCTCCAATGCTCAAAAGTCTGAATAAAGAATTTAGTTTTTCACTTTAATCGTTTTTTCTTCCTTTTTCCTAATCCGCTCATCACTTCAGGTCAAATGATACTTATATCTATTTTATTATTCAATTTCAATTCATTTTTCATTATTCACAGAAATTTTAAGAACTTACAAGGTGTTCAATACCATCTATTAATGTTTCATTACCAAACTTCATTACCATCCAAATTTATAAATTACCATCCTACCGTTTTTCATTATCATCCACCCCTTCATTACCTTCCATCAATTTTCTTCGTATCTAAGTGTCGCACAAAGGTGCCCTTTTCACCTCTCTACATCTGATAGGTACAGGAACCCATTTCTATAAAAATATATAGTAAAAACGCAAAAAAAAAAAATTCCGCGGAAACAGGCAAATTTGAACGAAACGGCGGAATGACCCACATGGTCTAGTAGAGGATTCATTATTTTTGAAAAGCTTCAATAATATATTTTTGGCATATATTTGCTGTACATTTGGTACGTCGAAGCTATTGAAAATTTCAATTGAAGGCGTTCTAATTGGTACTTTCAATATGGTCTTTATGATTCCTTTTTGAATCGTATTCAGGTTGTGGAGATACGTATGTGTAGCAGATCCCCATCCTATGATTCCATATTCAATTCGAGAATGACACAACGCGTAGTAGACCTTTTTCATATCCTTTTTATTTACCACGTTTCTTAGATTTTTAAAGAAATATATAAGGCTTGTGAGTTTTTCCGTAATACCTTTAATATGTAGGTCCCATCTAAGATTTTCGTCAATTATTACTCCGAGATATTTTATGTTTTGCGTTTTTTCGATGACGGGGCAGTTACATTGTATATTATTTCCATGGCATTCGTGTAGTTTTAGTTCTAGTAATTTTATTGGTTGGCTCCGTGCGTTTATTGAAAATGTTATATATTTAGTTTTGCTTATATTAAGGGTAAGCGAGTTGATTTTAAGCCAATTTTGAAGTGCACTAAGCCCTTGTTCAGCCTCATTAAATGTATCCGTCCAATTTTCTTCTTGAAATAATAAAACAGTATCATCAGCAAAACTGATTATGTTTCCTTTAATGATAAGGTTATGTAAATCGTTGATATAGATAATGAATAGAATCGGTCCCAGTACACTTCCTTGAGGAACGCCATAGTTTAAAGATAGTAGTTTGCTCTTTTGTTTACCAATTTGTACTTGTTGTTCTCGCCCTGTTATATATGACTATTATGTTGTGAAATTAGATTTGAGCACATCAGCAGAATGCTGTCTGCTAATGTTTTTTTTTTTACATTAGCTCCATACAGGAGACCCTGAGGAAAATAAATTTGCTCAGGGCCTCGGTAATCTTTGGGGATGCTGGGATGGAGGGTTTCTTTAAGGAAAGGAAGATCTGTAAACAAAGAGGTAAAGGGGTGGGAGGAATCTGGGGGTCAGTTTGTCTAGGAGTGACGGACGATTGAATTGATCCCTCCCACTGCAGTGCAAGGCGATGACATCAAGACCTAGAAAATCCTCAACCCTGATAAGTCACCAAACATAGCGAAACACTTGGGATGACCTATGGCAGATGTGTTAGTTAACCAATTAATGGTTCCCAGGGCGGCGGTGCCCATACCCACCTCCCAAATTGAAATTAATTAACTCATAACAATAAAAACTCATCCTGAGATACTAAGCTAGCAGTCCACAATGGAGTCCTGGTACCTACCCTGATGTATGGCAGTGAGGCATGGAACTGGCAGAGGAAGGATGAAAGTAAACTGAATGCTGTTGAAATGAGATCCCTGAATGTGTGGTAAAAGGATGTATGATCAAATGAGAAATGTGGATATCCGCAAAGAATGTAAGGTTGATGTAAGCATAATGAGTAAGATTAAGAAAGGGACTCTCAGATGGTTAGGGCATGTAGAGCGAATGAACGAAGAAAGTAATGTGAGAAGAATATACGACGCAAATGTGAATGGTAGAAGTCGGGGATGCCCAAGGAAGACATGGCGCGATCAAGTGAATCAGATACTGGAGTCGGGCCATTTTAAAAGTCTGAATAATAGAGATGTATAAGTAATAGAGTATGTATGAGACGATATATAGACGATGTATAGGCAAAGAGTGTGTGCAAAGACCGAGTTGTTTGGCGGTCCGTCCTCTCTGCCTACCCCTGCGGAAAACGGTGTGATGATTAGTTCATTAGATAGTTAGGGATACTTTGAAGACATCATCATCAGGGAATCGACTTGTGCGTGGAATATTAAGATATGGTGGTTAGTGACATCCTACTGTATCTTCATCAGTTACTCACCCGCTGAAACGTGATGATAGCCTGACTGGTGTCTCCGGAGTAATACTGCACCTCTCCCAGTGCCACCAGCAGCATGGGGCAGCCCCGAAGCAACGCCCCCTCCTGGTCCAACACTTTGAGGGCGCGTACGCTAGTGGTCCACTCGCGCATGTGGAAGTGGGCACGCGCGTTCAGCCACCCCGTTACTAATGCACCGTCTGGACCAGTGGCCACTGTGCAATATTATGTAAGATTAATATTTAAATTAACGTTGACCACTTGAGCGATGGGAATTTCTGGGTGTTCAGTTTTCGATTTGGCCATTCGATTTAATAAATATTATGCTCCCAAATATCAATACGGAAACATATGAACTGCTTACTGTGACATAATAAATAATTTTAAATTGAAAAAATCACCTATCTAATTTGGGTAGTAATTGCTTGAGTGTTTAACCTTTTAAATGCCAGTAGGTAGAAGTGCACCGATGTACAGCAGGCCGTGAACTTTTAATCAAAATAAATCATTTTTACATCTTATTTAAAAAAAAAATCAAAATCAAAAAAAATATATATATATCAAAATCATCCCAATGTCGTCTCTGTGTGTTCCATATTTTAAATTAATAAAAAAACGGGACATATGTATGATACAGAGGCTCAAAGAAGAGCGAGTAAACTCGCTATTTTTCTATGGCCGGCCTGCTGGACACGACCAAGGATGCGAGAAATCTCGCTCTTGGCACAGAAGCGGTTAAAAGTATAAACAAAAGTGGTCTCAGAATAGAACCCTGGGGGACTCCAGAAAAAAAATAAAGACTTTAAGAAGTAGATGTTTATTTCAATTTGAATTAAGGTTATTATAGTAATAACGCCTTCATTGGCTTCGATGCCCTGAAAGAATAGAGTTCAAGATCTGCTTAATGACCTTCAAAGCATTGCAAGGAATGGCGCCAGCCTATATATCGGAACTATGTGTCCGACAAAACTTAAGCGACAGACAGCTTACTCTAAGGTCAGCAGATCTTGATGTTAATAATCGTTTAATCGAACTTTCTAGGTCAAATCGAGCCGTTTACTATGATCGATCTTTTCGTGTAACTGGCCCGCTCATTTGGAACAAACTTCCCTCAGCTCTTACTAATATCCAGAACTTGGCTGAATTCAAAAGGGCTTTAAAAACAAACTTATTTAAAAAATCATACCTTTCATGAATTTTAACTCCTTTTCAATATACTATAATAAGCCATGTTCCTCAAGTTTCCGGTAATTGTTTGGTTTCGATTACCTCCTCAGTATAGTTTTATATGCACTCCGAATTTGTATTATTTCTAAACGTAAACTACCTCCTTTTCTATATTATATTTTAGTTTTAATGATTCTCGTTGAATGGCACCGTTATGGTTATAATTATCTAATGTCCTGTGACAAAACAGCACTCACTATTTTTGTTAATATTGTTCTTTTGGAATTGCTTTGTAATCCTGTAATATTGTAATATTGTAATGTATGTATTGTATGTATTGTAATACTATATATACTGTAAATTCTTTGTTTTACATTATTTAATCAATTTTGTTAGGACTCTTAAGAACACTATATTTAAGTTTATTATAATTAAGCGCACTTGAGGTGAAATATCACAAAACTGCGCTATATAAATTCTATGTTATTATTATTATAATAAACCAGTAGTATGAACTGTCAGAAGACCTAAATATAGGTGCGTGGACCATGTAGAGGCCAACACCATAATTTGGGATAAGAAACATTGGAAGGAAACAGCAGGACACCGACAGAAATGGAGGCGTAACCTTGAGGTGACCACAATGCTCTAAGGTTTGTAGCACCAATTGTAATTATTAGTAGGCGGCTGGCGGTTTCAGAGATTCCAGAGCCGCTCATTATTAAAGGCAAAACAATTAAATTATAGTTATTTAACCCGTCAAATTTGTTTTATGGGTTCAACAGACTTAGCTATAAAAGATTGGTTTTTGGCCTATTTCAGCATATCGCTCGCCATACATTTTGCCTCCGCCAGCCGTCTACTAATGATGATTGAACATTTATAACAATTAATGTAAGTAGGTAACATATTACATAAGTTCAGAACATTTTTTTCTTTATTCTTCAGAAATCGTAAGCAGTATGCATTTTAGGATGAGCTTTTTAGACCAGGTAGATTACTACAAGGTTCTTTTTTGGGACCTCTTCTAAATTTGATTTTTGACATTATTGACTAATTATTCTTAATAACATGTAAAGGAAATATATTCCCTTTAAATTTGAATCCTGTAGTGTCAGTTAGAATGTAATTAATTGTCACTTGTTTTATTGTAAAATATCAATTTTAGTCAGAAGAAACCATTCAAAGAAAAATCATATAAATAAACATAAATGTCGTTTCTTTGTTAAACTTTGCAACACAAGTGTTTTATTTATAAATTAATAGAAAGGAATTAAACCTCTCAACTTATTATATACATACAAAAATAATACAAACTAACCTTCATTTACAATAGCCAACACCTCTGAAGGTTTGACCATCAGTTTGAGCAATCTATCGGCGGCCTCAATTGCGAACGGGCAGGCCCTCAGTGCCTCTCGATACGCTGTGGCGGCAGGTCGCACCAGACCCACACGCTCAAACGCCTGGCCGAGGCACATGTTTATCTTAGGGGTGCGATGTTTTCCTAAAAAGTAAAATGTTACATAAGTTAACTGTTTCATTTCTTATAGATAAGTTGGAGTTTCTGAATACTGATGGAAACACCTAATTGAAAATTTAGCTTAAAAAAAAATGAATAATATTATTAATATTTTCACAAAATAGGCCCCAAAGACTGGGATCATAAAATTGCCAGTTCATACAGTAAATAATTGTCAAGTGGGTGCCTAAAAATGCTCAGGATTCCATGGATAGCCAGGTGTACAAATGTGTCCATTCTGAAAGAGCTGGCATTCACAATAGGCTTTCAACTTTCTGCCTACAATGTATTCTAAGATACTTTGGACAAGATGCTCATCAAATTCAGGACTCCGACTTGGAGAAACTCAGTCACTGGCAAAATGGAAAGCAGAAGAAGCAGAGGAAGGTCACCAATGCATTGGAGTGATTAAGTATCACCAGCGTTCGATAAGTCGATTTTTGCAGCTCTCCATGCAGTGCAGGACCATGAGTGGAGGAGGATGAATGAGGAACCGACTTAAGAAGGGTGCCTCAATGGAAACAACTTAGAAGAGGTGAACTGACTGCGAGGATGAAGATTGCAGCAGTATGGTAAGGTCTGAGGACGGGAGATGAAACGCTAGAGCTATCTATGTGGCTCCTTCACTAAAGTTCTCAAATGGCGACGTACCTCAGCCATGGCCATTTAAGAACTTCCTCCAATCCTTCTCCACACAATCTATCCACCTTCCTTGGCCAGCCTCTGGATCATTTCCACTGGGGCACCCAACAGATCATCATTTTTGGAGTCCAATCGTCTGGCAATCTTTCTACATGTCCAGCCTATCGCAGTATTTGGGAACTACAGAATCTTATAATGGTAGGTATTATGCTCTATAATATTTTTGAGTTCATAATTCATCTTTATCAAGTAAGAACATATGTATAGCTGCAGGACCTTATTATATTGTGTTTGCGTACCTGAGATACTCTGAAGAATATCAATGGAGGGTTGTGTCTGCCGCATGTGAACATAGCACAAGTGCATCTTGTACTTGATCTCCAGCTCAGGGTTGTACTCCTTGCTACTCCCGCTGCCAGAGCCTTCCTGCGCTTTAGATTGGCTCCGATTCTTCAGCATTGACTTGCGCAGTTGAAGTGCTCTGGAAAAAACAATTAATTTATAGAACAGACATTTATAGAAGTCACCAAATGCAGCAAACCACTTTGGGTGACCTACGGCAGAGGTTTTGGTTATGCAATAAATGGTTCCCGAAGTTCCAAATTAAATAACCAATTAATTTCAAAAGTAGTTGTAAAGATTAGATTTCATACTTTCTGTAGATGGTCTCCGCTTTTCGGTAGTGCTGGAGGTGGTAGAGGGAGTCTCCGTAGTAGTAGAAGACTTGGAACATGTCCTGTGGGGAGATATACTCTCCATAGTTATTTTCTCCCACAGTCACCACCATGGCTGCCTGAAAACACACAGATTTAATAGCTTAATAGGCTTAGATAAATTAAAAAGTAAAGATTGGTTATTGAGATGATGCGTGTGGTTTCACTGAGTTAAGTCCAGTGGAAATACTTGAGATTTACTACGTTTAGTATCACACAGGTTTGTTTGTCGGACAAGCTGTCAGTAGCCTCCACAAACACGTGGTTCTAGGCTATTTTTTTTGTGAAAAAATCCATTCTATGCTTTTGAGAAGTGCAAAAATCATTTGCGAGCAAAAAGTGATCTCATAGAGTTTCTTTTCATTCGGAAAAATTAAATATTATTCTCAATTAATTTTCCTATTTTTATTGGCTGCCATCTTTGGTTTTATCTGGGTTCAAATCCCAATTGCGAACATTACCTTTTTATTTTTCATATTTCACTGAGAACATCTTCTTCATTAATAAAATATAACAATGAGGTTTATAAGCTTCAATAAGTATTTCTAAGAAATTGAATACTTTAAATTTTGATTTGAAGTCTTACTTTCAACATTACAACCAGAAAATGTTGCTAGTGCAATGACGAAGGACTTAGCTAGCAGAGGATTGAATCCACAATGCGTGTGTGAAACCCGACGTATTTGTCAATTCGGCTACTAGCCGGTCATGGGAATAGTAGCCTTGTACACCTGTCACAAGGCATTGCTGTCAAATATATCTTACTTATTTATTTATTTGAGGAACATAAACAGTCTTAGTAACAAAATATACATAAGAGGATGGCAAAAAACAGACCAATTATTAATGTTGACAGATAGGTATTTAAAAACATAAAAGTAACTGAATGTAAAATAGAACATTTAAGAAAAACAAAAACAAAAAATAAAACATAACTAAGCAGCAATTTAAAAAAATAATAATACAGATGTAAGTTCAACAAGTGATAAACATGTTATACACAACAATAAGTGGTAATTTTTGGATAGGGCCTGACACGCTTATTATGAATATTTTTTAGAAAAAAACTTTAGATTCGCCTTAATTACTATAAGTGGAAACTTTCTGCATTCCGGGAGGCGGAAAATTATGCATTTTAATTTTCAATTGCGTAAACCCAAAATTCACTTCGCGAAGCGACCGGCGACTGTCAGCGGGCATTAGGTACGTCACTGTTATGTTGGTATCCCTGATGCATTAACAAGAGCTAAATACGACCGTAGCCATCTTCGTGGGATATAAAAAGAGGCGCGGAATTATGAAAACAAAACAGAATTATAATATTAACAAACCTCTATTCGTATATTATATTATGTATATTTATTATTACCATAAAATAACGATTAGCTAGAAGTTACGTAAAATAAAAATAAAACGTGCGCATTAGGTAAGCACTACTTTGACGAAATTCTGAAAATAAAATGAATAAAGGCCTTTAGGCAAGTTTTTTTACATTGAAAATTTTATTTTTACATTGAAAAAAAATTTTTTTAGTAAAAAAAAAAACGCGGCGTTTTTTTTTTTACTTAAAAAATTTTTTTTCAATGTAAAAATAAAATTTTCAATGTAAAAAAACTTGCCTAAAGGCCTTTATTCATTTTATTTTCAGAATTTCGTCAAAGTAGTGCTTACCTAATGCGCACGTTTTATTTTTATTTTACGTAACTTCTAGCTATTATTATTATTATTTCTATTCTTCAATTATTAATGCGACGAATACCAACACCTCCAACTATAATGACGATGAAATCCAACACATGATTCCAGTGCCTCAGCTCTGAAGTGATTCTGATTAGAGGTTCGTTTATCTACATTATTAAATTCTGTTTTTCATAATTCCGCGCCTCTTTGTGTTACCCACGAAGATGGCTACGGTCGTATTTAGCTCTTGTTAATGCATCAGTGATACCAACATAACAGTGACGTATTTAATGGCCGCTGACAGTCGCCGACCAGTTCGCGAAGTGAATTTTGGATTTACGCAATTGAAAATTAAAATGCATAATTTTCCGCCTCCCGGAATGCAGAAAGTTTCCACTTATAGTAATTAAGGCGAATCTAAAGTTTTTTTCTAAAAATTATTCGTAATAAGCGTGTCAGGCCCTATCCAAATTTTACCCAATAAGTAAATGCTATTATAACTATACTTAAATAGACTGCGAAATAGGTAATTGGATTGGGACGGGTAAGGGGAGGAGAGGGATGAGGGAAAGTTGCCACGCAAGTAATATAAAAATATTAGGTACAATTATTCAATCGTCATGAATATGTGTTATTCGCACCTAGAATGTGATCAATGAAATTCTGTAGCGACAGTAACTAGCAGTGAATATGTCAGCAAGTGTATCTATATGTGCAAATTTATTGTTATAGTAGTTACATGTCCTTGTATAAATTCATTTTGGTTGGAATTGGTGTTGTATTAACCAATGTAGAAAAGGGTATTTTGTCTGCTGTATTGAGTCGGCGCGTGGAAATTAATTTTATTTAGCAGCTCAGGGCAGTCAACTTTTGAGTTAATAATTTTGTACAGGAGCATATGATCAGCGACAAGCCTCCTGTTAAGCAGTTTCGGGGTTCGAAAACATGAATATTGAACATAAATATTTCACACCAATCTCTTTGTAAGGGTCCCCAACTATACCATATGTACATGTATAAAACATATATGTATGTGTGATGCAAGTCTTCCCATCTTCTTATCTCCTTGTCTTTTATGTGGATGAATATTTTATCAAAACGAAACTTACACTTTGGCGCCTGGAGATGCACAAATTGTTTTTGTTTAAATGAAATTTTTTTTTTGCTATGTAATAAAATACGCAAATTTTTTGTAAATAAAACGCCACTAAATGAACCACACTGATTTTAACTTCTGTTTATGGATTCCCATTACAAAATAGGCAATAATTTTGTAGTTGGGGTGTGGTGAGTACTGTATTGTAGCCGAGCAATTAACAACCATAAAAATACTATTTTTATCCGATTTTACAATGGTATCACCGACCACCACTCTCTGGCTGGGTGCATGATAATGCACATTCATTCCGGTTTTAGTGTTCGTTCTTTCTACCTGCTTTTCCTCTAAGCAAGATAATTATTAAATCTGTGCAAAATTACTGTAACACAAAGCTTCATTGTAAATATATTTGACTTGCGTTATCCATCCAGTTTACAGACGTGGCAAGGTTTGTAAACTGTCAAACCCTTTGGATAAAATATCAAAATATAACCCATATTGCCAAAGTATCATTCAAATGTACATATTATTCCTTTTTCTCAAACGGTTTCTTTTTGCCCACTTGAAGGGTGTTAAGATATTGTAACTAACTAACTAACCATCACGCCGTTTCTCCGCGGGGGTAGGCAGAGAGGACGGACCGCCAAACAACTCGGTCTTGGCACACATTCTTTGCCTCACTCACATTCATACATCGTCTCATACATTCTCTTCTATTATTCTGACTTTTGACATGGCCCGACTCAAGTATCTGATTCACTTGATCGTGCCATGTCTTCCTCGGACGTCCCCGACTTCTGTTTTGTTTTTTTGTTTTTTTTTTGTTTTTGTTTATTAGGGAAAAAAACAGTTGTACATATTATAAGGTGCATTAACCAGTGAAGTTTCCGCAAAAAAAATTATAATTTATAAACACATATTAAAACGTTAAAGAAAAAATAAAGTGTTAGAAAAAAGAAAAACAAATACAACAGAAATGAAAAAACACAAATTAAAGCATGTGGGAAAGAAAAGATGAAGTTAAACAGCGAACATATATAAAATTAACACATTTTCACATCATTAGAAAACGTTTAAGGATAAATGATTAGCCATTTGCCAGCGCCCTTGAGGGGGTTTTTCACAACAACAACAAAAAATAGCGCTATATAAATCATCCAAATATTATTATTTTTATAATAAGAAGGAAAAACAACATAATGAGAATGAAAAAACAACAGACAGCAGGGATGGAGGGTTCGCAATTAACAATTGGTTTTAATTTTTTCAGTTATGAATTTAATAAATTGGCCTGAGGAAAAATGAAAAATATCAGCTTCGTAAAACATATCGTTGTATTTTGTGCACGTCCTTCGGAAAAATGAATGTTGAGTGTAATTGTAACTTCTTCTACCATTCACATTTGCGGCACTAAGATATTGTAAAAGGGCATTATATAGTTATAGTATAGGTAAATATGCATAAGTCCACCTCACGGATAATACGGAACGCTCGTGTTGTCGAAGTTATGTTCCATTTCATCATAATTTTAAAAAACATCCCAGGTTTTGAATGGTTTGAGGGCAAGGCAGGGTTTATCCTAGCGGGTTTGTGTAATTATGATTGACTGTCTATGAAATAAAAACGGTACATACAAAATAAAATATTCCGTATTAACCGTGAAGTGGAGTAAGACATAATTAATATATTATAGTTATGTAAATGCTATATACAATTTGTTTCATTATCAATCTATATTTGCGACGAGGAAGTCATTTGAAATAATTCATTATGATTGACAATGGGATTGGTTTATTTATGCTGACAACTGTCAAATTGCAATAGAGCAGATATGTGATATGTTCAAAAGAACCGTGCATACGTATACAATCAAGCATATCGTCACACTTCAGCCATGAAATGTTCACGAATTTGTGCAATCGATATAATAAACCTACATGCATAAATATTGTGGTGCAGACCTAAAATGTGATTCAAATCAGGATTATTTATGCTACTTTGTTAATTTTATTGTTACATATGAATAAAGAAGGTCAGAATGGAAATTACGCATAAAATATGCGCTTTACATAATAGAGTTAGCTACAGCCTACAGCTAATGTATTTAAAATATTCGTCGTTAAATGATTGATATAACATAAGCAATGTCTTTGTTAGCTTACCAGTGTAACGCAGTTGGAATATAGTTCATT
The DNA here is from genome assembly GCA_917563855.2 of Limnephilus lunatus. Lineage (NCBI taxonomy): Eukaryota > Metazoa > Arthropoda > Insecta > Trichoptera > Limnephilidae > Limnephilus > Limnephilus lunatus. The sequence continues at coordinate 8,412,846 of OU830600.1, read as the reverse complement.
TTCGTACATCAGTTTTACTTGGTTGTAAAGGCAAGCCATTTTGCCGGTTTGAAATATTCTCGCGCAAAATTGACAAACCGAAATTATAAATGACAGTTGCACTTTGGCAGGTTATGTTTATATTATTTCCATGGGATAGGGATGGGTTCGCAGTGTCGATCGGCGTTCCGTGAAGATCGGTATTTCAGGTAGTTACTTAGAAAATCATTTAAAAAATCTACTTATTTATTGAGGATAAACTAAAAGCTGAAATATCTGGCGAGTACTATTCCTGTTTAAAATTACACCCGTTGCCGAAGAAGACCTTATGTTTTAAAAAATATCGCACTATTATTATACAATTTATAATATTTCAGAAGAATTTTTCAAGTAAAACTTCTTTGACTTGGGGAGTAATGTGTGACGAGAGCGTTACGAAAAGTGTGATCGGGCGAGGCGAACATAAGTTGAGAGGGAAATATAAGTTAGTGAAGATAGAAAGAGAGAGAGCCCAACAGCCCAAAAAGCCCAACAGAGTTTAGGTCCAAACTAAAAACCTACCTTTTCGGGCTCTCATACCCTTAACTTAATTTAAATATACCTATCTGAGAGTATCATACTTGTATTGCCTATGGTATGTCTTAATCACACTTTTCATACTGAATTAAAATTACTCGAATCCTTACACATCAATCTGTCTTTCGGAAGATCAAATCCTTGTATAACTGCACTGCCCACCATTAAATGTGGCTTTTACTTTCCAAAATACACTCATTAAAGAATATATTACATATTAATATTAAAATATTTTCAGGATTAAACAATATGTGTTCACAATTATGTCCTCTGCGTGCGAACTCTATCTAAATTTCTGTAAATAGACAATAAACAGTGTTAATTTCAAGCGACCTCCCAGGTAAGTATGGTCCTGTATTAAATCATTTTTAGGCAACATCGCGTTCATTGGTCAAAATATTGTACATATATTTTCGTATCGGTGATCAATGAACCGGTGTATGCAAGTTTTAGCCATAAGTTGTTTTTAATTGTTTGTCTAGCTTGTAGTCTTTCTAGATTTTAGGCATGTATGGTAAGTTTGTACAGCGCCCTTGAGGTGATTTTTCACAAAAACGGCGCTTTATAAATCGTCCAAATATTATTATTATTATTATTATTAGAGCTACGTTTCGTATTTACTGTAGGGGCAAGAGAGAGAGAGGGGCGAGCACACATTTTCTTTCCCTCTTCCTCTCATAGCCAGTTACGATTCGTATATCGACACAGTGCAGGCCTATTGTATGAATCACACTGTAGGAGCAAGAGAGAGGCAGTGCACGTGCATATTTTCTCTCTCTTCTTTTATAAGTTAGTGAAGTTTTACTTCAGTCGTGTGGTCTAAACTACACTCGTTTTTTTTGGTGTTTCAACACATTGTTGTAGGTGCGACATTTTATTACGATTTATTTTCTAGAAGGTTTTTTTTACATTAACCTGGAGGAGGCCCTGAGGAAAATAAATTTCTAGGGCCTATTTCATCTTTAAAGATGCTGTGTGGAGGGCCTTTTTGAGGGGAGGAAGGAGTCTACAAGGGTCTTGAAGAGACCCATGTTGTAGGAGGGAGGAATCACAGAGGCCGGCCAATCGTTCTACAGCCGAGCTGTTGAACTCAAGAACTAGTCATAGAAACGATCCGTCCTCATGTGACCAATGTTAAACCATGTTGGGCGCGTGTGTACCTATGGCATGTTTTCCGACTATTAGTTAAAGATTTCACATAGATTAAAAGATATATGATTAACACCAAAGTTGACCTTATTTTTGAGATGCGTCTGCCCACCGACTGCGTGGTTATTACATCTACTGCTTGATCGGGAGAGAGTGGAAAAGACCCTCCACACAACATCCCCAAAGATGACATATGCCTGAGGGTAATTTTTTTCTCATGGCCTCCGTGCGGATTAATTGTAAAAAAATGCCACAACTTATTAGGTTACAAACGTAGGTACTATACAAATTAAATCAACCCAACATGCACTACAAACCATGTTCAAAGAGTAGGTACCTACTTTCAAATTTTAACAAAAAAATAATGTTTTAAGAAATTAATATTCTCGAAAAACGACATTCAAAACAATAGACCGTTCAAGCGTGAAACAAGGGCAAAATAATAAAGAGATTGTTGAATGTAACTTTTGGTCAAAGAACTAGGAATATTTGTCTTCAAAAGTTTACGGTGTCCTTCCATCACTCATTAAGAAAATGGAAAAGGGGAATGATTTCAAGTTAAACACAAAAGCATGACTCAAAGAACTTTTAGAAGTTCAAAACGGACCGTGAAAACTTTACTGAAGGAAGATATAGATTTTTGAAAAGAGTTATATAAACATATCCGTCTCAATAAAGAAATATTAAAAATTTGATGATAATAAAAAAAATGGCATTCTTGGTGTTGTTGAAGCCGAAAAACGTTTTTTTTTTTAAATTTAAATTTTGGTATGAATATTTTCAGGAAACCCGTGTGCAATGCACCACCAATCTGAAATTTCCTGAAAATCTTCATACGAAAAATCGATTTTTGAAAAAAAAAACTTACGGCTACAACATCATCAATAATGCCATTTTTTAAAAATATTAGCACTCTAGCACACCAAAAAGTCACGAGCCGCCACTTTCCACTTCATCAGTTAAACCAGGGGTGGGGAATCTGCTGCCCGCGAGGCTTTTCGATACGGTCCGCAAGCATTTTTGGTGCGTCGTCGTGCCGAAGGAACCGCAAAAAAATAACATTTAGAACGCGAGAATTCCCGCGGAAACGGCAGGGCGACGGTAATGGCTCGCGCCATGTCATTTCTTCAATTAAAGAAATGTGAAGGCGCAAGAAATTTCCGCCTCATTTAACATTATAATTAATATATTATAATAAACCTACATAGACCGGTCAGTGGCTGAGTTGGCATCGCGTATGGATCCCACCCGGGCATCGGCTCGGCTGTCTAAGTCTTCCATCACACACAAGCAACATTTTCCCCTTATTGTGGTGGTATTAGATCTTCAAACATTGTTGGGTTATTCGTAACCCGGGAATGATTGTCTTTCTTAAAAAAAATATCTACATATTCGGTAGAAATTCTCAGTATCGCCTGGCGAAAGAAGCCATTCAGAATCGAAACATGGTGTTGCTTGAAATGATATTAACAGTGTTTGGTGACCAGATCTGAATAGCCAGATGCTTTCCAATCTTACTCTCTTATCTCATCATATTCCAATCTTAATCCCCTTTCCCTCTTCATTTCCTTCAGCCTCACAACTTATCCCAATTGGAAATTCTAGGAAAAACTTAATTATATTAAAAAATGTGAGAAAAACAAACATAATAGCGATGAAAATATAAAAAGTAGGAAGGTACATATATGTAAGATACCTCTTTCAAAAATTCGACTCCAAGCCTTGCAAAATGTCCTGTAAGAATGATGTTTTTTTTTCACAAATGCTACTTTGTTCAGATTTGGTCAATGATTCCTCTTCAAACCACTATTTTTAGTAAAAATACAAAATGTCAGTCGGTTCCGTGATAATATAGTGTCTAAGAAAACGGCTATCAAAGTTTCACCCCATGCCTTATTTAACGATCCTTAGTAAAAATTAAACAATGCAGTAATTGGGGAAACTTTTTTCCAACATTTTACTCGGAAATCAATAAGGGCGAAGGTAATAAAAATAATAGCAAAAAAGTAAAAATCCAAAATATCTGTCGATTTAGCGCCATAGAGCCTGAGACGACCCCAGGCCTTGCATAACGCCCGAAAGAATGATGAGTTTTTTCAAAAATTCAATTTTTGGAAATACTTCAATGATTTCTCTTCAGGCCACTATTGAATATATAAAAGGAAAAAGTGGATTTTTACAAATTAAACTTGATAACAATAAATAAATACATAAGATTGCAATATAAATTCATTTTTTAAACAGCATTAAAAAAATGTATCTACAACTTTAATAATTTCAAAGTTAAGAACTTCCTGTTGATAATATCTGTCCATTTTTAACTAGAATTGTTTGTAAGATAAAATCTGCCTTTATTCGCCCCACGTTGTTTTGACGACCATTTAAAATGTCTACATAATAAATAGTGTTGGACCCTTCTCGCGCCGCGCGGGTAAGGGCGCATTGTTCGTCATTCCACTATTAACAAATAATAAATACAAGCCTCAGCTAATTGCGTAATAATTTCTCAGCCGCAACAGTGCAAAGCGAAACGCGGCAACCATTGTCATTCGAGATGCGGAATAAGTTTTCTCATCACAAGTTGGAATAATATGAAGGTCCCATCCCTATCTTGTAAATCATCGTTAACAATGGCACCCGCTTCTGACATTTGCCGCTAATTCGAATATGCCTAGTACCTACTTACACTGGAGCGTTTTTGTCCACATTTTGGCCCGCTAGCCAATATGTCGCTATGATGAGGAGATATTTTAAAACGTTTTTTTGGATTTATTTTAAAAGATCCCGCGTGTCGGGATTTGGGATCTTTGTTAATCACAAGGCTAACTAACTAAATAGTTTCACAATTTAACAAGAGATGTCTCGCAATGAGTTTTTGTAACTGCATTGTTCCCACTTACGTGTAACGTGTTTCAGTAAAAATCCAGTACCTAGGTATAAATAAATAAATCTCTTCTCATATTAACTTCGAGACGAACAATGAGTGATTTAATTTGTCTTTTCAATATATCAAATGGCAGACTGGACGCCCTTGATTTAACCAATCTAATCCAGCTGCGAGTACCTACCCGTGATACAAGATTGATTGCGCCGTATTTTGTCCGTGCGTCTACTAATAACTATTTCGAAAACTCACCAATCGAAAGGCTTCATAGACTCGGAAATAAATATAACTCAATCGATGTTTATCGCCATCAGTCAGTGTCGAAATTTAAATGTAGCATATTAGAATATTTACAATAGAATAATAAGTACAATAGTGCACTTAACCCAACATAGTTATATTCCGAAAAACACCTACCATATAGTGCTTAATAAAGGTTAGTAATTTATAAACAAATTTTACATTAACTATTCGTATTTATCGTCGTAATATTAATAACAAAATTACCTTAACTACTTAAACTTTAATTAATATTTTAATTTGATTAAAATAAGATACTCTGTTATATTTTATTATCGAATTCATTTCTACTTTCCGTGATTGTATACCCAACAATCTGACATTATTTGTTTATACCTTAAGTATTCTGTGGTAGCATTATAAATATAAAGTTTTTGGTCTTCTGAAATTGAATTCTTTAAGCAGAAACTCTGTCGTAAATGTAATTGGTTAAAATGGAATCGCTTTGAATAATAATTCTAGTGCGGTGCAAGTCGGTAGTGTGTATTTTTGTTTAATAAATCAACTTCGCCATGTATTCAACACATAAAAATTATACTATATTAAGTACCCACACATTATTATTATTTGTTATATACTTATTATGCTATCTGTATCTCTTAAACTGATTTTTTTTCTGTCTCTTTATTGTATAATGCTATACTCTTTACCTACCATCTTTACTTCTGTGTACCATGTCTGAAACCTATTATGTTTTCTTTGTCATCTGAACACACCTGTATGCACTAAAATATAAAAAAATGTAAATGTATGTAAAAGCCCATAAGGGCGTTAATGATTAATAAAAATTAAAAATTAAAATTAAATTAAATTAAAATTATTTGATTGTCGCTCCGCGAACCGAAATTATTGAAATTTTTTTTCTTATAAAGCATTGATTATTGATCATGTATACGTATTGAAAACTGCATAAGTATTCGAATTAAAATTGAATACTGGTGATTATCAACTAGGCCATTGGCAACATATAGAAGTCATCATATTGAAGATTGCTTCAAATAGGTAGTAACCGCGGACGGTAATTTTTAAGTAAAGTAGACCAGTCAGTGGCTGAGTGGGAATCGCGTTTGGGTGCAACCCGGGTGTCACGTAATCGATTCCTCGGCTGGCTAAGTCCTCCATCACGACACAAGCAACATTTTCCGCTTGGTGTGGTGGTAGTAGGAGATTTTCAAGCATTGTTGGGTTATCCGTAACCCGGGAATGTGTGTCTTTCTTTAAGCAAATAAAATAATAATAATACGCAGAATAAATTCACATGTTTATAAATTTAACGATTTTTGTTATGAATTCTAAAAATATGGGATAAATCGTTAAATATAGCTGCATTAATTTGCGTCTAACACAATAAGCAGTTACATGTGTGCATATTTAAATTGGAAGGTTTGATTTTTTGAATGAGGGCGGGAAATTTCCAAACCGAACGCTTAAAAACTTCCAAAGTTTTAAAAAATGGCTGAAAGAACACTTCAATGGCTACCTACTTACCTTAAAGTTTGCGCGGGAGATGTTTCCTACTTGCTGTTTTAAAATGGCCGCTGGGTATTGCGATTACTTTCAAGCACTATTTTGACAGTTAAAATTTATTTTAGCCATTAAATTTAATATTCAAAGCTGTCAGAGCCACTGTTGCGAAGTGGGCGTTCTTTGCAGAAACCTATTCATATTCTATTTTATCAGGTTTCTACGGCTACGACCTACGACATTGTTTTTGAGGTGCTATGTTTTGAAAAATGGAGATTTGTACCGTTCAAAGTCAACAAAACAAAATGCGAAATGTTCAGGAAAGCCGAAAAACGTTTATTTTAGCAAATCTGCTGTTACTTTCACAGGAAATCCCCCCTCCCCCTCCCCACGTAAGTCACCGAGACCATCTCTAGACATAGAATGCCCGAATGTGGGTGGTTTGGTATATTTATGCCACGAATTCTACCTTCCTACCCTCTGAAGAGGTGAAACGGTGGAAGCGTGTTATGTGCCCAGAGTAAAGTCAATTTTAGCTAACTCCAGGTGAAATTGAATCAACATTATTAAATATCGAAAGTCTTTATAAAACAAATATGGAAATTTCGTTGTCCGCCTGTGGTCTTATCTAATTGGCGCCAATTCTCTTTCAAGTCGGTATAGATCACACTTTCAATACCATTCGTTTGTCTATGACGGTTTCTAATGGGCGATTTTATAATTTCCACGGCAACATTTCGTTTCGTTTCATTTCTTTGATACCGTGTGATGGAGATGTACGATAATGATTACATTTTCCTTTAGGGAATGGTTTTCATTAGTTCTTTCTTACACACTATTATGTCGTGTGCAAGAAAGAGATGCAGCATTATTGTGATAAAGAACTACTTATTTTTTTCTTTTTTACGCTGTTGCCGTGTGGTATCCTTAGGAATTATAAAAGCGTCTAATAAATGAGATAATCTTTTACTCTCAATTTGATGTCACGAGTGGCCCGCTTTCCTAACGGGACATTTTGGAGTCCCGAAGCTTCCCTTCGGGACAGCGGGACAGCGACCCGAAAAATGGGACGGTCCCGATCAAAACGGGACTTATGGTCACGTTATATAATATTAATATGTATGTAATAAATTATATACCCACTATAAAACGATTTTTTTAAAAATTTATCCCTATATCCAACACTAACATTAAATATACATATTATTGTAGAAGAAGAAATATTGCTAATAAATATAAATGAAACAAGACACATTGGAGGGGACCCCACCACTTTCCCAACGGCCTTATAAGGAAACATATGGTTTCCTCCTTCACCGCACACGTCAAGACTACTTATTTATTAAACGAAGCTACATTTATTTAAACGACTCTAGACCCTCCAATGTCCATGCATACGGGGTTAGTAAGCAGTATGCAAGTACTTACATTAACATTATATAAAAGATAAATAGAAGTAGCAACCCGTGGAATAATTCTTCTGAAATAGGTAACATAAAAATAGAGATAATAGTGTTAGTAAGGTGCGTCCACACCAGTAACAAAACGTGTTACAAACAGTTATATAACCAATGTTATGTAACTTGTTAGAAATTCAACTGAAAAATGTTGTATAACACGATGTTGTGTAACTTTTTTTCTGTTTTTATAGCAGGTTACATGTTACCCAGAGGTTGTCGGTAAAGATCAAAGGAATTAGATAACTTGGTTGTATAACAAGTTGCAAGCTCGTCCACACACACAACAAAACAAAAAAAAAAACACAAAAAACACAAAAAACAAACAACCCACCTTTCAGTGTCCTCCCATCAGTTGATGGAGAACTATCTGTAAGTGAGTGTGTCTGAGTGCGTGGAGTTTTTTTTAATTTGACTGGCGTTCTTTGTTTTGTGTATTTTGTGAGGTATTTTTTGAGGTCTTTTGGAGATGGAGTGGACGAAGGAGAATACCGAAAGATTGATTGAGCAGTATCGTGAGAAAGCAGTACTTTGGGATCCACAACACAATGAATACAAAAACCGTAATAAAAAGCAAAATGGTTGGGCTGATCTAGCTTCCGATTTTGAAGGAAACGTGGATGAGGTGGAGAAGAAAGTTCGGATGCTAATTGGACAATTCCAGCGCGAATTGAAAAAAGGGAAGAGTGGAGACGGAGCTGATGCCCCTTACAAGACCAAATGGATATATTTCCACTCTCTGCTTTTTCTAAAAGATAAAAACACACCGAGGCACCAACAAGAAGTCGGACAGCAGCTCACGGGTGAACTGCAGCAACCAGATGAGTCCACACAGGCGTCAGATCAGGCACAGGTAAACACACTTCAGTTTTAATTAAACTTTAATTAATTTTAATTACATTTTATACAGTTTAATTTTTCAACTTTAATTTAGTAGTTAACTACCTATTTAGTAGGTACCTACATAATAATTATTTGTCACTAAGAAGAAAGTGGGAGGAGAAAAACAATGTAGGTAGGTACCTACTTAATCCCTCGCATTCAGTATCTGTTTTGCCACGGCACTGATCCCTCTTCAGATTGAAAAAAAGCGCTGATTTCATTACGAACCATTCTGCCGACGTCGGAGGGTTTTCTCGGGATCCTTCTGAGCCGCAGAAAGGTATCTGTTGGTTCACCCACGATTCTCCAATGTCCAGGTGTAACTTCACCGGAGGAGGTATCTTCATCATTGAAGGTCCCAGGGGGGGTGTACGATGATGCTGATTGACTTTTTCGAAGAAAGTTGTGGAGGAGGCAACAAGTTAGGACAACATTTTCTGCAGTTAGGGGCTCAAGAAGCAGGGGTTTTCTGAGGACTCTGAATACAGCTGACATTATACCAAATACATTTTCCACAGTGCGCCTTGCTCTGCTATGTCTGCCATTATATATTCTCTGTGGCGAACCTTTTGCTTGTGCCCCCGGATACGGTTTCATCATGTTTGGCAGTAACTGAAAAGCGTCGTCACACACAAAAACGTAAGGAGTTGGCAGTGTTCTCCCAGGCAGAGGTGTTGCCGCTGGCAAATGTAAATGTGATGTTTCAAGAAGCCTCTTGAACTCTGTACTGCCAAACACGCCACCATCAGATATTCGCCCTTGGCATCCAATGCTGACATAAGTAAAACAGTAGTTTGCGTTGACGATGGCCATAAGTACAATACTGAAATACCCTTTGTAGTTGAAATAATCACTACCGCTGTGTTTGGGAGCTTGCAACGTAATATGTTTCCCATCAATGCTGCCACAGCAGTGAGGATAATTCCATTTTTGGTCAAAGTCAGTAGCTAAATCAAGCCATTCTCCTTGACTGCTTGGGGTCTGCAAAAAAAGAAAATATTTCATCATATACTTATTGTTGACAACCCACTTCATTTCTTTGAATTAATGAAATTTGTTTTTCTTTATAGGGGCCAGAAGAGACACAGACAGAGCAAGAACAGTCTACTTTCCTTCCGCCATCTCAAATGAAAAGACCCAGCAAAAAGAGATCCCACAACGACAGTATGGCCAGGGAAGCATACGATGTAATGAAAAAGCTTAGCGCCAGGACCAGGGACGAGTTTGATGTATTTGGGGAACAAGTAGCTATTGCCCTGAGAAATTTGAAAGATAAAATGTTGGTGGTGGACACGAAACATCAACTTACTAACATTTTGTACCACGCAGAAAGGCAAGATCTACGCGGAAGACCACAAGTCTACGGTCATGGAAGCCCACAAGTCTACGGTCAAGGAAGCCCACAAGTCTACGGTCAAGGAAGCCCACAATTCTACGGTGACGTAAGCCCACAGTTGCACCCTAGTACCCAGCAAGTCTACTCTGCTGTCAGCCCAGATGCTTACTCTGCAGCTAGCACATCTGCCGAACCTAGCCCCGTTGACCAAGCAACGACTGACTCCTTGAATTTACTGGATATGTAATTGGCTTTTTAATTGTTTTTTTTTTCTTCATTTTATTTAGCATTATTGAAAGTAATAGTAAATAAGTTTGCATAATATATATTAAAGTTTGCATAATAAAATATTTGTTTGAATATAATTATTGATATATATACCTTGATTACATCCTTCAAGAAGACAATAAGGGCCCTACAGACTTCAGGAACAATCTTGGAAATACTCTGCTTTGAGATCTTGAATAAGTAACTCAAGCTTTGATAGGAATCACCACTCGCCAAAAATCTCAGAGTAACTGCAAGCCTTTCTCTTGCAGGTATAGCCCATCGATAATTGGTGTCCTGCTTTGCAATAGTTGGGGCAACATTGATCAAGAGATATTCAAAGTCAGAACTGCTCATTCGAGCGAAATTCCGAAAACTCCCATCATCCCTGATTTCCCCACTAAGGGGATCTCTACCGTCTTCCATCAGCTCCTCCATCAGGTGAGTTCCACTGTAACGATGTCGAGCTTCCAGCGAAGGTCGCACCCACCATCTGCGCTCAGTTGGTTGACGGTGAGTTGATATAATTACACAGGCCGCGGCGGCCAGCAAAACCTCTTCCTCCGAAGCCATGATTACTACTGAATCCTCAAATGATTGAAAGTGTTGCATTTCTTGTTTCATGAGGTGTGGACGCGTTTGCTAGTTGTAACTTGTTATATAACAAAATTATAAAAGTTGTACAACAAAGTTTATACAACATATATACATGTTTTAAAACAATTGTTATACAACTTTGCTATTTCGTTACCGGTGTGGACGTACCTTAAGAAAAAGAAAAATAGCGGCTATAACCGGTCGAAGAAACCTTCTGAAAATAAAATAAGTAATGAGAAAAAAACAGTTGTATGCTTATGTTATAATGTAAGAAACAAGATACAGAAAGATAAAAAGGAAACTGTCGCAACTGGGAATCGAACCCAGGATCTCTTGCCTTGTTGGGTCACAACACCTTAATCAACTCGAATTATTCATTTTACGTCATTTGTATCTTTTTTATTATTGTATAAAAATTGCATACAATTGGAATTTCTTACCCGCTAAGCTACTGCAAGTAGCTTGTCAGCAGGAGATTAGTTCAGCAGATGAGTTACAACCACAAACTAAATAATCGTAAACGCGTTAGCGTACCAACAACATACACAAATACACATACACATATAACATACCTACCAACATTGTGATGTGGAATAGGAAAATATTAATATATTTTTAAATATTATGAAAAAGTTGAGCAACATAAAAACACCAATACATACATCGATCTCATATTTCAATTTCAGAATAAACAATATTACCCTCAACTAATTTTTCCCATATTTTTGGCTATAAAATGGCGGCGCTGTATCCCTGGGAACGATATCCAGTTTTTTTTTTTACATTAACTCCACACAGGAGGCCCTAAAGATAATAATTTCCCTCAGGGCCTATGTCATCTTTGAAGATGCTGTGTGATAGTTGCGACCGTTACCTATTTATTTTTCTTGAGTCTTGTTCTGTTTCATTAAGATTTATTAGTTTTATCTTCTTCTTCAATGATATATTACATATAAGGGTTACGTTCAAGAGTCATTAAAAAGTAATTCCAACAAAATTTAATTCTGAAATTGTTTCATCTCCAATTTTTAAATCAGGCTCGTAGTAACAGACTGCGCATAATATCGGATTACAAATTTTTGTTATATATTTGAATATTATTCTTGTAACAAAAACTCGTGTGGGTAGAAATTATAAAAAAGTTAAGAACTTTTAAAACACGGAGTTCTTAAAAAAATAATGTTTAGCCGGAAAAACAACCTGTAAAGAAAGGGTTAGAAAAGGTTGGATATTGGTGGGTGGTTCGAATAATAAAGTGAGAGGAAAATACGCAGATTTATTATTTTAATTAAATTAACCGTCCAATGTAAACAGCTCAACGAATTGCCTGTAATTGGAAAAATATATCTCTAATTTCCAGTTATACTAATAAAGTGTTAAAGTAAAAAAAAACAATGAAAAAGTTTTTAGGGATATTAAAAAAGATTTTTATTTAAAAGTTTTTTTGTGGTTCTCCAGATCGTATTCGATAACTGGTATTCAGATCCGATCACCAAACACGGTTAAAGCCTTTCCAAGCATCATACCAATTATGAATAGTGATCTTTCGTCAGGACAATAAGTTCCGACTGCTCCACGTAAAACTATGGCATCCCAATTGAGTTTGTTGAGAGGCTGGAGAGTACTGGTAGCGGGGGGTGGGGGGGGGGGGGAATAAGAAAGAGGAAGATGGGGTAGTAGCTGAACTGGTCATCAAGCATGGCTAAAGCCATTTCAAATAAGAAGAAAATTACCATCTACTTCTGCTTTCTAAAAACTCTTGAGTACCTAAAGCCTGGGCAACGCCGGGGAATTCAGCTTATTATTTAAATAAAATTAATTTGCGCATGCAGGGATTTAAACCTGCGAATTCCGGATTCATAGTCGTGATTCTTTATTTTATTTTATTTATTAGCATTATAGTTTTATAAATTCACATATGACAGTGATAAGGATATTTATGTCACTGACCAATAAAATAACGATAAATTGAAATTTAGGACTATAATACAAAAAATACACAACAATATCTATACCTGATATAACAATTCTGACAAAGTGCATCTTCTTACTTAAATCTACAAAAGTGTTTTATGATAATTTTCCAATTATTTAAATTTTAATGGAAGTGATGTTATTCAATTTTGAACTGCCAAAAGTAAAAGAGGAAATGTGATGAACTAAAAAAAATAAATCCACAGAGTTTGTCACCGAGAGGTTTAAATACAAGCAAAAATAATAACCATCTCCAAACGTTTAACGAAGAAAATATGATATTCTTTCTAAATCAAGACGCTGAACAATTAATTATACACTATAGTCTGGTGTTAAAATTCCTCCTTTCCTTAGTGACATTAGTCGGGTGTCCGATATCTGGTGTCCGCTGTCGGGTGTCCTGTGCCCGGTGTCCGGTAGAATCTGACTTCTGACCCTGGCTCCCGGTCCCTTTGTTGCCGTGAATTTAAATCGGACCCAAGGGTTATTTTGGGTCTCCTTGACCCTTTTGTAACCTGATTTACTGATTTAATGAAGTAAATATCGAAAAAACACGATTTTAGTAGATATAACGAATTGAACGTAATATTATTATTTGTGGGAAATATTTACACAGTTAATACAATAGTTTCATTGAATTGAAGGGTTTCAAAACAATGATATGGAATTTCCCATACATATATAAATACATTAAGTAGGTACAGTCGTACAGTATTTGTTTACAAATACAATTAATTTATTGATAAAAAACAACATATGTAGATTAACTTTAAAAATAAGGCATCACTTTGGTTGGATAGTGTTCTAACTACACTTTACCTTGTGCTTCTCTGCACGTTTAGGTGTGTTCGGTAATGGTAAGTATACGTCCTTTTAAATATTTTTCCTTTTAAACATGTTAAGGCGGTACACAATCCTAATAATTTTTGTTTGCTCAAAACTCACTTTTTAATCATTTCCGGCGAATTCGTAACTATATTAACTTTTTTATTCAGATGTTGTCCTGGGGATGTAAATTCTTTGTATTTAAGATTAATTAAAAGAATACCTTACCATTAATATATTTTACGTACAACGCCTTTAAAAAATTGTAATACGTTGTACAACTTAAGTTAGCGGTAAGCACCAGATTTTATTTTTCTAGACGATTAATTAATAACTTCGGCAGTGCGACATCATCCCACATTTTCAATATTTGTAACACGTTCTTCAGAATTAATTAAATTGAACGCGGTGAAAAGGTCTAATCTCCATGCCTGCTAGGGTGAATTCCACCGTACGTTCATCCAGTACGCCGTGCAGCGGGCGCATATTTGTTCACACGCTTTCTTCACTTACGTCGTTAAGATTCCCACATTATTTGTCTTCTTCTTCTTTTCTTTGATATGGCAAATTCGACAGCAGGTCCGTGCAATACACGGGTCGCGAGACTCTATTTGAATACACGGCTTCTTTACTTACGACGTTAAGATTCTGAATATATTTTAGGGTATATTGTCATCTTAAACTAAAATACTTTAGGCAAGATTCAACCTCAAAATCAGAAATCGTTAATAGATCATGAGCGTTCAATTTGCAAACTTTGACAACTCAGAACTCAAAACACGGTAAGGCAACGTTAGAACCCCATCCAACTAAAGTGATGAACTATGCTGCGCATTTTAAAAATGATCAAGCATCATATGCGAACAAAATGCCAATTTCAAAAGGTTCAAAGTGATGTTAAGACCCTGTAAAATAAATTGAAGCTTTAAAAACTTAATGTTAGAACTTTGTCACACAAGTATTTATGGAAATACAACACAGATGGCTGTAAAAAATATTTCGGTTATAGAAATGAGCAAAAGAAATGGTTTTGCACTCAAAGATCATTTTAGAAAAAAATGGCAGTTAGAATCTCACCCAGCGAAGGTGATGAAATGTTAATTTACAAATGGTTCGGACTAACTTACTGAAATTTCGGCATCATTATAATGAAAGTAATATTAAAATCTTCCGTTCAATAATAGACACGTAGAATTAATTCTGTCGATTCAACCTGTAAAAGCTCAGGATAATCTGAGGTAATTTATTTCCATTTAGAAAGAAAATCTTGCTGCCTTAAAGTTTTAATTTTTTAATGTTTTGGCCTGTAACTATTCCAAGTTAGAAGCTTTAAATTTTCCAGTCCGCTAATGGAGTTTTCTTCTACTACA
This sequence comes from Limnephilus lunatus, assembly GCA_917563855.2. Taxonomy (NCBI): domain Eukaryota; kingdom Metazoa; phylum Arthropoda; class Insecta; order Trichoptera; family Limnephilidae; genus Limnephilus; species Limnephilus lunatus. The sequence goes on along the minus strand of OU830600.1, from coordinate 8,397,786 downwards.
TGTCGTATTACGCAAATTAACAAAATAATTGCGTATTGATTTCGAAATTCAACACAGTTCAGAGAAAATTCCTAAATTTGATCACTTATTGAAATATTTAGATGGACAATGCCTAGCCAAGGAAATATGTACGAGTGCACCTTAGCGCCAGCCGCGCCTGGTGGCATATATGAATTAAAATTTGACCACGCCGAATGTAACGCTATTTACATCGGACAAACGGGTAGGGCATTATCAACTAGATTCAAAGAATATATACGATGTTATAATAATAAAAACGCTTCTTCAAAATTCGCAGTATATCTCTTAGTGAATAATCTCGTTCAACTTAAAAATAACAAGCCAAAACCATTAAAAATAACAAGCCAAAACCATTAAAAATTACAAGCGAAAACTAATTAGATTAAATTTGCTTGAACAATTAGAAATCAATAAACGAACGAATGACCCCAACGTAACGCCAATTAATAAAGTAAGGAAAATTATTTATTCCCCACTAGTTGTTTACCAAACATAAAAAAATGACAACAAGGAAAACACTAACACTTTGTGCAAAGGGAAACAGATTCCGAACCCCACACTCTCTCAATTAGTGTCCAGCAAATTGGTTTAACCGGTAATAAATCAATTTAGACACTTTCAAACATTGACGTTAAAAAAAACGTATAAACAGGACGTCTCAATGTTGATTAACTATAGTTTTAAAATGGTATTGTAAACCGAAACAGCTGTAACAAAAATACATACGAAAATACTTGCAGAACTTGGTAAAAACGTTATTATATTTAATTTTAATCTAATAAACCGTAGTAAAATGTAGTAAAGATTAATCTAAATTCTGATTTCATGTTAAACTTCACCTTAAACCATTACAAATGTTTCAATAAGTCAATTCTAATAATTTATTTATTTACATCTATAAAAAAGACGAGATTTAATTAGTTCTCGGTAGCTCAATTGGTAGTGTCAGTCCAGCCAAGAGTAGACGATCAAGGTTCGAGTCCCAATTGCCACCGTTATCTATTTATTGAGATAGGGACGTTTCTTTGGAAAAATTGTATAACTCCTCATTTGAAATAAGAAATTATTACATAATATATGTAAAATAAGTCGGTATAGATAGGAAAATAAGAGGTAAAATATTTTTTTCGACGCAAAGTGTACTATTCATAGAAATAACAGTTTTATATTACCCAAGGCTAGGGATATTCTGTTCTGTGCTATATACGAATTCCTTCGAAGGTATCCACTGTTGGAACCGGAGAACTGCTCCCAAGCGTTCTGTAAAAGAAAAACCCTCACCATAATGTATATAAAGGGATTCCATCACAGCCTGACCTCTGTAGGAACTAAGCCTCAAAATTCCTGCAGGCAAATAAAAAAACAAGCATTTTAAGAGGATTACACATTTTTGCTAAAAATAGCGTTTGAGTGAAAGAACGCAGGATATTTCTGCTGGCCGCACAGTGCTGCGGTCCCAAACAAGGTTAGGGACAAAAAAGTGGGACAAATAATTTACATTCCAGCAAGTTCTACGACTAATGCATGTTAATAATTTTACTAGGTATACATTCCTTGGCTACAAATCTTAATATTCGAAACAAAGATAAACAATCTAGAATCTAGATTATTCTCGCCCTTTTTGGGCTTTTACACTTCCAAACATTACACTTTATTACATTACTAGCACAGACCCATCACGGGTCAGTAAAATCAAGGGATAGTCTGAATTCTTGACAAATAAGTTATAATTTGAAAACAACAATAGTAGTAAAACAATAATAGTTGTATAAGTACAAAATATAATAACAAAAAACAAAATACATATAAACAGTAGGTACTTAAAGAATAGAGATTTATAGGTAATTATAAATTTAGGTTTCTCGTAACCTGCCTCACTAGGCTAGCCTGTGTTGAGGCAGTATTTTTACGTTTTATAATACTGTGAACATACCTACACTAATATTAGAATATAATCACACAATATATTGGTTTCATTAATAATAAAAGTAACATTGGTACAATAATAACAGCATTGGTTCATTACTAATTTCGAATTTGGGTGAGTGCACCGGTAAATGCTCTATCATTATTTTTTATCCAAATATTTGTATTTTTTTTAAATTTTGTGAATCACATTTTTTTATACTAATTGGAAGAATGTTGTAAAGTTTTTTTGCAAGGTATCTGAAGCTTCGTTGACCAAAAGTAGTATGAGTTATGGAAATTTGTAGTAAATCTTTGTTATTGTTTCGAGTACAGCGAGTATTTAATCTTATTTCATAGTATTTATGTATATTTGTGTATAAATGAGTGAGGATTGTTTTTGCATATGTCTGACGAACGTCAAACACATTCATAATATTAAAGATTAAGTTCGAGTCCGTAATGAAAAGTAGTCTAAGAATTATTTTTATAATCGTTTTCTGTGCCTTTATGATTGGGTCTAGTGCTGATGCAGTACCGCCTCCCCAAGCTATGATACCATACTCAATAACAGATTGACAGACTGCAAAATAAATCATTTTCAAGTGAAGCAAGTTTCGTATTGTTCTGAAAAAGTGCATGGTTTTTCTTATTTTGTTTGCAATTATTAGTGTGAATATTCCATTTGAGATATGGATCAATTGTGAGGTCGAGATACTTCATCTGTGTAGTGCGCTCAATGTAGGGACACTGACAAGATTCATAGGAATTTAAACATGTGTGTATTCTAATAGAGGCATCATCATGAGGTTGACCTGTTATATTTATGATTGATGTGACATATATAGTTTTCTCGGTGTTCAATGTGAGCGTATTTGTATCTAACCACTTTTTTACAATGTTTATATCCGTTTCAGCTTTTTTGTATACAGCTAGCAAAGTGTCAGCTTCAAACAGTACAACAGTGTCATCGGCAAAACTAACTATTTTTCCCTGAATATTAATTTTAGATAAGTCGTTGACATATAAAAGGAACAAAGATGGTTCAAATATGCTCCCTTGTGGTATACCATAGTTAGTTGAGCACTGATTGCTAAGTGTGTTCATTATTTTCACTTGTTGCTTACGTTCATCAAGTTAGCTCTTAAAAAAGTTAAGTTCGTTGCCTCTAATACCGATTATTTGAAGTTTGTTTATTAATTTACTGTGTGATATTGTATCAAAAGCTTTAGAAAGATCTAAAAATGAAATACATTTTTTGCTTTTATCAAGGTTATTTATAATGAAATCAGTAACGGCGGCAATAGCGTCACATTTTAATTTTTTTTCCGGCTTAGGCAAATATTCTAAGACATTCCGTTTTTTTTTTAAATCGTATTTTTGAAACCCTGGCGATTTTTTGAAAATTTCAATCCGAAAAATCAGACCATTTTTTATAAACCGCAGACGGGACATAATTTTATGTGTGCGAAGAAACGATAATTATATAGCCGAAAATCATTTAAAAAAAAAGTTTTCCACACGAATAACAATAAAATGTACGGGGTTCTCTTCGTCACATCTGCCAAAACATCGCCATCTTTATAAAATCGTCAAACCAAAGGATAAGTTCGCAGATAACAAACAATAAATCTAGTGAATGTTTAACGTCAAATTCAAAAATTCGCCTGAAACCAAAGTGTTGCCATAAAAAATAAATAAATCAGTGTGGAATTTTACAAAATTATTAGAAAATAATCGGAGACGGGACATTTTCATGAAGTGACGTCACGATCTCAAATAATGGATTTATTTATTAAAAAAATAAACAAAAATTTTAACAAAACAAAAAACGACTTCAAAGTAAAAAAATAATTTCGTATGATTGTTATTTTTGGAGTCGGTGTCAGCCAAGGTAACTAGATACATAGGTAGTTATAGGTGAGATGTGGAGATCTTGGCTGACACCGACTCCAAAAATAACAATCGTACGAAATTATTTTTTTACTTTTTAGTGCATTTTTTGAAGTCGTTTTTTGTTTTGTTAAAGTTTTTGTTTATTTTTTGATTTTTAGTAACGAGCGTGCGTAAAGAAGTTTTACTTCCAAAAAAGAATCATCGAAATCTGTTGGCGTAATACTGAGTTATTCGTCCATTTGTCGCGGTCATATATGGTTTTCTCATGGATCCCATTGTCAAAACTGAACCAAATTAAAATGGGACCACACGGGAAGCACCAGCTTTCTAATAAAAAAAGAATCATCAATATCGGTTCACCCAATCGAAAGTTCTGAGGTAACAAACATAAAAAAAAAAATACCGTCGAGTTGATAACCTCCTCCTTTTGGAAGTCGTTTAAAAAAAAACTATACATTTCTGAAAATTTTTACTAACGTTTTCGTAATCTTAGTAAAAAAATCTATCCACAAGATTTTTTCTAAGGCGTTATGAAATCCGTGCAAGTGGCCTAGTATTTCTATTAAAACAACCACGATTTTCTATCAAAAAATTATATTAAAGTTAATTACTTTATTGCTTGTCTTGGACTTTGACATAATCAGTACCAATTTTTAAAACTTATCTCATCTTTGGGGATGCTGTGTTTAGGGTCTTTTTAGGGAAAGGAAGGAGAGGAAGACGTGGGAAGGGGTGGGTAGGAATCTGGGGGAGTCAGTGTGTCCAGGATTGACAGATGTATGAATCAATCCCCCCAATGCGGGTAAGGCGATGTTTCGAGAGTCCTGCTGGAGAGGTCTACAGGTCTTCCTCAACCAGTCTATCCCGATCCGGCATGCCACGCAGTTGGTGGGCAGACGCATCTGCCGCCAAGATCCAGCCAAACCTCACACCATGAATCCGGGCACCCATGCTTAGTCACCAAGCGTAGCGAATCACTTGGGGTGACCTATGGCAGAGGTATTGGTAATCCAATAAATTGTTCCCGGGACGGCGGTACCCATACCCTCCTCAAAAAGTAGATGTCATTTTGTTATCCGATGATATATTTTTCTATTAAAACACTGATCACACTCCTAAACGCCACCATGGGATCAATTGATACGCGCTCTATTTCGTGTGTTACCGTGCTGCTGGAAAGAGACGGGGTGTTTATATATGCTATACCCCACTACTTAGTTGCGGCGTGTGATAGAGAAACATTTTAATTTACTTTTAATTGAAAAAAATATATATCGAACAGCAAAATGACACCTACATTTTAAATCCAAATATGCTCCGAAATCGCTGGTTAAAATCCTTCGGGCATATGTTGTTACACCCTGTATAAATACAGAGTGCACGGTAATACAACGTCAAGAACCGAAATACTGGCCTTTTATTGCTGATGCTCATCCTCCAAGCTTTGTGTTTGAGATTACACTTTTCCAATTATAGAGAGCATCATGTCTAATGGCCTTGTTCATCGTTTCCTGTTATTATTTCTTAGAAATGTTTTTTGCTAATGAGCGCCATGCAATAGTCATCCAACTTGTAGGCATTATTTGAGCGACTATTTTTAAATTATATTTTTTAATTTTGTGTCTAGCTTTATATGAGATCGCAGTACTGTGCGTCAGTGGTAATAGGGGAGTAGGTTGGGGTCAGCACTTCACAAGGAAGGCTTCCGTTTGAGACTTACACTATTCACTATTTCTTTTTAATTAAAGTTGTGAAAGAAATTCTACTGCGGCTTTCACACGGCTTCATACTTTTTTAAGGTTTCGTGAAAGCCTAACTAGGTGAAACGAGTTAATAAAAAAAAATATTGCATCATCTAGAACTTCGTTTGGATAATCAATATATGTATATATTATAAAAAAAAGTACCTACAAAAAAACGTGCGTCCGGCAAAAACTCAGAAAAGAGTCCCGGCACGATCAAGGGAGTTATACATATTGTGTGGTAGATCTCTATCCCCACTCTAGGATGAAGGTTCCCATTTTCACGTAAAGGGCGTACTTTTGAAGATATAAGGGCTTGAAGTGTCGCCCTCCAGAAATTTCAAGAACAGTCTTCCGGAAAGTTCTTGAAGGTTCGATAAAACTCTAGAAAGTTCTGGAAGGAGTGAAGTAGTGAGTCTGGAAGGTTCCAGAATATTCTGGATGGTTCGCTAATCATCTAAAAAGTTTTGGAAGGAGAAAGTTCTAGAAGCTTTCAGAAATGAGTGGTGGAGGTGGCGGTGAATATAGAAGAATCTGCTAAGTTCTAGATTTAGAAAGTTCGATAATCTTAATTAAAATCTATTCGAGAGCATTCCACAACATTCCAGAATATCCTGGGACATTCTGGAATGTTCGGGAATAGTGAATCAGGAACATCATGATGGAACATTCCAGAACACTCTCGAATGTTGTCCTGAGCGAAGCCGGGTACCCCAGCTAGTTCCCATTAAAAGAAAAATATTATTTAATTGATTATTTAACCTGAACTGGAACACTGTTTGACATCTTCATTAGTGTTAAAAAATCTGCTTTTATGCATTGAACGCTTCTATTATCACCGTGACGATTCATGGTTACGGTACCATGACGGCAAAAAGACAATAAACATACTTTCCTTATTGCTATAATGCTGCAGCTCTTTCAAAAGATGAGATACACAATGTACGTAGGTCTGTTCCTCAAAAGGAAAAACGTGATCATTTTCTTGCATCTCTCTCACACACCGCTCCGTGACGTCTCCGTAAACTACTACAATACTACTAGCCGTGACGATAATTTTGAAAGTATGGAATATAGTTACAAGGATAATATTGAAGTTTGGGTGAATTTCAAAAATTAAAAATATGTCAAATGTCAATGCGCTTGCGGTTTTGCATTTGTTCATAAACATATTATAATGCTCTAGTTCTTTCTTACATACCTACTAAATAACAAAGATCGAAAATGAGACAAACAGTGAACATATGTTTGCACCCCCCTAAAGGAAAAATAAAAATAATTATCATACATCTCCCTCGGTGGGAGGAGTCAACATAACATGGGAACATTGCTGAAAAAGGTGATTTACAGGGTGCTATTATTTTATTAACTAAATTAAATTTTGATATATTTTTATTGTTGTTTATTTCTAAGGTTTCTAAAGCGCACGACTTAAAATATGTATTTATATTTGAATGTTTAAACTTTGTTTTTTCTTTGTCTAAGTTTAGGCCTGTCTCTACTAAATGATTAGCAAACTCGGAATAGTTATTATTTCGTAAACAGAGTTCATGATCTCTGATTCTAGTAGGCATACCCAGTGGCGTAGCTAGCATGGGTGGCACCGGGGGCAGAAAGGGCGGATAACGTGGTTGGTGTCACCCCCCCCCCCCCCATTAAAGTTGACAAATACTAATTTCGACTCTTGAAAAATCTCAATCATGTAGATATGTGGAAACCCGTAGCAGAAATAATAAAATATGACCTTAATTTTAAAGGAAAGTAAAACTATTCAAACAAAATGTAAAAAAAATACTTTTGGCACAACCGTTTCTTGACTAAAACTACCCCGATGAAATCTTCTCACAGAATTTCAAACTAAACGTCTGTGGAGGACGAACAAGCCATCGATCTGCAGTCGCGCAGCAATCCTATTGGTCCCCTATTGGTCGCGCAGCAATCCTATACACCAATAGGAATCCTGCTTTATCACAAGTCATTTTCTTACGCCGCGACGAAGATCATTCTACTGTAAACTGCCGGGTAATAAACTGCTTTGTAAATCGTTACTTATACAATTGTTCAAATAATTGTTCATATTAAATATTTAATTATGGTGCAGTATTGTTCGTATGTGATTTGTTAAATAAATCTGTAAGTACTGTATCTTCGATCTGCTTATTTGATATACCACATACATCACATACACACTTAAACATTTAACCCCATACGTCCATTAAAACCAATAATCAATATACCACTAGGCTTATATGTATGTATTTAGGTAGGACGTAGGAACTAATTATCAATATTAAGCTGACAGGTAATACAAACTAATCTAATTACGCACAAAGTTATCCATTTCAACTATTTACTGGTGATCAAAGCGATTCCCCACGCACTTACCGTGATGCTTAATTTGGGGTTTAGTTTATATTTTGTCCAATTAATCATTGCAATACAAATACTGTGTTCGTTTAACCCATAGATTCTCAACCTTTTTTGCCCACCGCCCACTTTGAGAATATTAATTTTTCTAACGCCCCCCAACTCGTGAATCTGAAACAGCAATTGTCGTCACGATTATATTTACCACAACGGTGGTGGAGGGAGTGGAGGGGTGGGGGGGGGGAAGGGGGGTATATATATATAAAATAAATTTCAAGATATATGACAATTTCAAAAAATTGAAAGACATTGCTAGAGTCATCCGTTTTTCTCGCTTTTTGCTGTTCGCTGTCGATCTAAAATTATTTCTTCTAATAATGGGATGGGGCCAAATGAGATATAATAATAATATTTTTTAATTAATTTCTTACACCATTACAAATTTGAATTTATTATACATAAGAAATAAGGCAAGAAATATGTCAATTTCAAAAAAAAAATCAGGCGGTGGTGAAGATTTCGTCAATGTGGAGAGACTCTTTCAAGAATCAAAAGAATTTGCCTTTTGAATCTCTCCTCACTGACGCCAAATATATCAATCTCGGAGGAGATTTGGTTCAGAAGCAAAATACTCCTCCCTACCGGGAGAACCATTGGCAAGTTATTCATATAGGCAGGAAGATAGAATAATCTATGATGACGCTGTCTAAGTTAGTCATCTGGAACATAGAGACACACGCGCTCCAAAATGGCTGAGTTCTCAATATAGCCTCGCAACAGTCTAAATAAGTGGGTGGCGGCATACCCCTCTCTTCTGAGCTGCAGGGAGTGAAGTCCCAGCATGCCCAGAAGAAAGTTCGTCAGGTAGAGCCATATATAGTGGTCGTACTCCCTCATGTAGAGAAATCTCAGAAACTTTTTTGAACCCTTTCAAACATAAGGGATCATCCCACCTTATGAGGATTCTAGATAAGCGAACCACTCTCCAGCCTATTGCGGACCAGGGAGAAGTATAAAATCTTCAGAGCACGGGTATCGCGAAAAACTCTGACGGTTATATGAGGACGAAATGTCAGCTTACTTTCATACGTAATCACAAGATCCTTTATATTTGAAACTCGTTTGAGATTATGACCGAGCATGGTATACCTGTGTAAGGTGAGACTGGTATGCTCTGGTAAAAGTCAGAACTACGCATTTCAAGACATTGAAATGAAGCTGGTTTCGTTGACTCCATTCTGAAATGTTATCAACATCAGCTTGACGGCGCTGGCAGTCCTCAATATTTCTTATAAGAAGAAATAATTTTAGATCGTCAGCGAACAGCAAAAAGCGAGAAAAACGGAGGACTCCAGCAATGTCATTAATGAAAATAGAAAAGAGGAGAGGCCCTAGGATCGATCCTTAGGGAAACCCAGAAAAAACGAGAAATTCAGCAGATTGGAAGATTCCGTGTGTGACAAATTGCTTTCTGTTCTTGAGGTAACTTTTAAAAAACTTTAATATCCGAAGGGAAAAATCCAACTGCGCAAGTTTTATGAGTAAGATATCATGATTCATAGTATCAAAGTCTTTGGAGAAGTCGTTATACGAATAGTCTACTTGGTATCCACTATCTAGGGATCTAGCAACATAGTCGGTGAAAACCATCAGATTGGTTTCAGTGGATCTTCCTTTCCTGAAACTATGCTGTTCGGGGATAATGTATGCGTCTATCTGAGGCATAAGGAATTTATGAATTAATTGTTCAAATAGTTTAGCTGTTAGCAGGAGCTGATAGTATGGCAACTGGTCTATAATTTTCGATTAACTTTTTCGAACCTTTCTTAAAAATAGAACATATTTTTGGAAGCTTTCCATACTTCAGAAAAAGTGGAAGTACTAATCGCGAAGTTAATGATAAGACATATAATGGTGTTTTTAGAAACTCGGTGCACCCTTTAATAAAAAAATACGGGAACGAAGTCTGGTCCGATAGAGGGTGAGTTCTTCATGAGACTTGTGGCACTCATAAGGTCAGATTCCGTAAATATATCGAAATCAAAGTTTGAAGCTCCTCTGGTAGTAAATGTGGCCGTATTATTAATGTCTAGAGGTGGAGGGTCTTTATTGTAGACCGATTGAAAATGTTCAGCAAATGCGTTAGCCACACTCAAGCCACGAAATTCTTGATTACCTTTTATCATGGTGTGTTCAAGACTCATCCTTCAGAATGGATTTTATATAGTGCCAAAACGTCTTGGGATCATGCGTGATGTTTTCTTCGATTTCAGACAGGTAGGCTCGATAGGCCACTCGAAACTCGCACCTAACTAACGCTCGGTAAGAACTAAACAGATCGTATTCACTCTGAAGGCCTCCAGCTTTCCAACGCTTATGAAGGGCGTGTTTGATCTCTATATTCGAGATGACTTCTCTCGAGAACCACTTCTCAGATACTTGCGACCACCACCGCTTGTCGTTAGCAAACGAAGCGCACTAGTTTCCTCGTTAATATCAATTAGGATCAACTTGTAAATCATTTTAACAATTTTAAAATTACGGCGCGCAGCGAAAAAGACGTACGTCCTGCCGGCGAACTATCTGGAGCACTGAATGGGTAAGATGGGTTTCTCTGGGTCTTCTACCGCCCCCCTGAAAGTCTGAAACGCCCCCCAATTTGCTCTTGGTCTTCCACCGCCCCCCTGAAGGTCTGAAACGCCCCCAAGGGGGCGTTATCGCCCACGTTGAGAACCTATGGTTTAACCCTTCATTAGGCACATTAAGAAAATCACACAATTGGTCGTATGGGGTCACTGATCCCAAATAAATAAATGAATGTTATAAAAAATATTAAAATACTTTATTATCATTAACACCAAGAAATAACGATATATGTTTGACTTTAAACAATGAAAAAATTAAGACAGTTTCTAATTCAGATACGTTTTTAGATTTTCACGGCCAAAAGTGTTTTAGTTATTTGTTTTTGGATTACCACACACCGCTATTGACACACCGCTAGACTTCGGCTGGCATAGTCCAGCGGTAAGGCTCTTGACTCGCATACCGAAGGTCACTGGATCGAATCCCGGCGTGGCAAATACATTTTATTTGATTAATATGTGTTATTTAACAATTTATTCATTTAAAATAATATAGGTAGACTGGGGACGATTGAAACACGTTATGATTGAAACATCTCAATTTACTCGAAAACTATAATACCTAAGAGTGTGATACAATACTCGAAACTCCGTCAGGTCTGTTGGGACGTTTCTACAAAAGCGCAGTAGCCGGCGAGTGACTCAATCGTGCATAGGGGACATTATTGAATTTCGCACTAAAACGTAAATATTTAAGACATTATTGCTTATATTATAACTCATTTTACTCTCGCAGCTTGACGAAATGTTTCATTACATTCTCTTCTTTATCTATTTAAGAGTATTTATAATGCATTTGCGTGGCGTTAATGTCTATTTAAAAGGCATGTTTTTGACTTTGAAGCAGAAAATGCAGCGTGGGGATGTTTGAAACAACTCATGTGGGGATGATTGCAACGTTTCAATCATAACCATGTTTCAATCGTCCACACTGAGAGAAAGTTTAAAAGTTAATAATGAAAAAAGGTCAGAAATTTAAATCATTAAGTATTATTCAAATTCAAATCATTAAGTCTAATGTACTTCTGTGATCTTTAATGATGAACTTCTGTGATCTTGGTTGATGAAGTCGATCTCATTCGACCAAATTCGACGTCACACACCCTCACGTGGCAATTTCGTAATAACATATCTTTATTGATTTTCTTACATTTATAACTAAAAAAATCAACGTTAATAGTATACATTGTTTTATCAATTATGTAAGTAGAAAACAACAGAGAAAAAAATTATGTTATGAAGAAAGTGTGTTCCCCTTCTCAAGAAACCGAGGTTGCAAACTATGCTAAAAAAAACAGCCAACATTTACCTATTTTGGGCTATCTTCAAAAGATTTAAGACAATTGGCATTTGATTTGACCACACAAGGCAAGATTCATGGTACACAAATGGGATGGCCGGAATATAATGGCTCCGAGGATTTTTGCGCGCCATCCAGAATTTATTATCTATAAGACGTGCCCAAGCCACGAGTAGGTATGGCACAAGCAATAAGTTTTAATTGACATAATGTTGATGAATTTTTCAACAATTTAGCGATCGTTATGGATAGTTTTAAATTTGAACCAAAGGACGTCTATAACGTAGATGAGACCGGTGTCACAACTGTTCAAAAACCTAATCGGCTTATAGCCAGGAGAGGAACTCGGCAAGTAGATAAGAGTATAGTAATAAGTAGATAGAGCAGTAACGTCGGCCGAAAGAGGAACTTTCATAACTGTCTGTAGCGGCAAATGCAATTGGCAACTCAATTCCGCCGATGTTCACATTTCCACGTTCTTAAAAGATAGTCCGATTGGTAGTATCGGTACCACGAACAAATCTGTCTGGATGCAAGAAGAAGATTTTACCAAATTTCTTATTCATTTTCAAAAATTCACCATTTCGTCCTTAGATCACAAAGTTCTTTTATAACTTGATAATCATTCATCGCGGTCGAATCCTACAAAATCAAAAAGAATATTATATTGTAAAATTAATATTTAGTCTTCAAACCATTCCAAAATGAACATGCAAAAAAAACTACACCTAGAGACTCCGAAGAAAAAACCACAAACAAGATGACCAATGTATAGGAAAAGGTGCACTGGAATCCGAGGACAAAAATATGAAAATAAATCACCCTTCACATTGATAAAAAAGTGCTTTGTAGTCTCCACTCTTGTCTACTTTAGTTTTCTGTATATTTCACTTCTACCGCATGTGAATTGCACATCCAGATTTTTTTTCTTCTTTTAATAGATAATATTTACTTGTTTAATAGATTTTAATGCCACTTAACAGATTATTTAAGAAAAAATCTAAAATATTGCGATATTTTGTATAATGATGTCACATCCCAAACCATAAATTCAATAAATTTTTATTTTTTCGACTTCTTAATTGTTGAATTTTACACACAAAAAATGCTCTTAATTCAGAGGTAAATTCTACATTGTTATGATTGAAACAGTGTGATGGTTGAAACAAGCACTTTTGTATGAAAGCAAAAAACGTATTTTTAATACCGTTCTATTCTGCTCCAGGATAATATCGCAGTAAAAGTATGTTGATTATGCCAAATACTCATAATAAGTATAACTAAGAGCACGTAAACATAAATAATAAAAAATATATTTAAAGTTGTTTCATTTCAAGACATTTATGTTTATAATTTTTTAAATACTTGTGATATGTTTAATCACTATTCATGATCTCATTGAGTACTGTTTAAATAATGAAAATGCTGAACATTGATTCAAATTATTCCAATTATTCCATAGATATTTAGAGTGTTTCAATTATCCCCACATACTGTTTCAATCGTCCACACTATGGGGATAATTGAAACAGTTTTCCCCATCGTCTTTAAGTGGTCATTGTAGCTTACCTGTACGAGTTGTGGCCATACAATAAATTTAATTTGATAACTAGATAGATCATAGAACATCTGGTATAAACATCTTTTCCATAAATACATAAGAAATATTACTAGGCCTAGTTAAAGTAAAAGTGTTTCAACCATACCCAGTCTCCCCTACAGTATATTTGCCGCACTTTCCAGAGTGGAAGATACTATCAGTATCGCCGTGGTATAAGACCACCATTCAGAATTGAAACGTTGCTTGAAATGGCATTAGCCGTGTTTGGTGACCAGATCTGAATAGCCAGGTACTTCTCCATCTTCCTCTTCCCTACCTCCTTCCCCTCTCCACTATCTTCAGCCCCACAATATACCCCAATTATTGGGGATATCATAGTCTCACTGGCTTCAGACGGGAGCAGTTGGGACTCTTCTGCGGTATTCTTATAAAAAAAATAATACCCCAAAAACAAATAATGAAAAAAGCTTCCAATTTTTTTGGTATAGCCAAGACCAACAAAATATCCGAATCATCAGCAGTTTCATCAATTCTGCATCTAATGCATCAGCTATAGGCAGACTAATGGAACCTAAACGCAAGCCAAATACGAAATTTGGAGATCGCGCTTTCGGAGTGTCTGGACCTAAGGCTTGGAATAAACTCCCACCGGAACTTAGATGCATAACAAGCCCAACAGAATTTAGGTCCAAATTAAAAACGTACCTTTTTGGGCTCTCATACCCTTAAATAAAAATACCTATCGGAGTATCATAAAATTTTGCTTTTGTTTTCAAAATACGCTCATTACAGAACATTTTATATATTATAATTATAGTTCCCAATTATGTCCTCTGCGTGCGAACTGTGTCTTAATTGCTCTAAATAAACAATAACAGTGTTAATCTCTAGTGACCCTCCAGGTAAGTATGGTCTTGTATATATTTTCTGCCTGTACAGTGCATTTTTACAGCAGCATCGCGTTCATTGGTCAAAATATTGCACATATAGTTTCGTATCGGTGATCGATGAACCGATGGATGCAATTTTTAGCCATAAGATGTTGTTGTATATAGTTTAAAATAAGATTGTATAAACATTTTATAAATTTGTACAGCGCCCTTGAGGTGATTTTTCACAAAAACGGCGCTATACAAGTCATCCAAATATTATTATTATTATTAAGCCCCGAAGTGTTGCTGATAAATAAATTTACTACACTTATGGCACTTATTTGGTACTTCTTGGTTGAAAAAAACATGTTATGTAGTTGGTCACATGGGGTCAGCACCCAAGAGAGCAGCGACACGTACGTACGCGATGGATTTATGTCCGCGGCTGATTTTCTAGCTTCCTACCTCGCGGGAAGGTAGGAAGCTAGAAAGAGCGTTGTGGCATTCCAAACACTCTAACACATATTGTTTTGATTTTGAAATGGTCTTGACCCCATGCGCCTAATTAAGGGTTAACTGAGGTTTGCTGTTTATAATGTTTCGAATCAATAAAATCCATGTTTAAGTGTTGTTAATTAAATCGTTTACACCCTACCGCTGACACGATGGTTGATCCCCCCACAGCTGATCCCTCGAAATTATAATAATTATAAAATAATAATTTTTTGTGCTTTATTTACCATTTCAAACTTAAAATCGATTTCAAAAATACCTTAATAATAAGTTGGAATGGATACAAACGAATTTATTTATAGCGGTTAGCTTAAATTTATTGTAAATAGTAGTAAGATTAAATTTATTTACAACTATATGTAAAGAGAATAAAACTTTATATACATATGTAATATGAAATTATGATATGAATTTAAATTTGTCAATTTGATTGGCCTAAAACAGGATTTGTTCCTAGTTGGCTAGTCAAAGTCTCCACATATGTTTTATTGTTTAATTTTATGTGAAATAAATTATTATTATTGTTATTATATAGTTTTATTCTGCATTTTAATGAAAATATATTTTATGTTTTAAAACTGTCAAAGTTGCCTTTAAAATCATTGAATGCTTTAATGGCCTTTAAAGATATTAATGGCTTATTTAATCCTTTAATGACCTGTGTATAAATATATACACTTATTTAACCTTCGCTCTGAAGGCCCTACTAAAATTCCACGGGGCCTGTCATCTTTGGGGATGCTGTGTGGAGGGTCTTTTCATTGAAAGGAAGGAGAGGAAGTTCTGGGAAGGAAAAAGGGTTGGGTAGACATTTGGTATCAATCAAATGACGTATGAATCCATTCCTCCCACTACGGTGCAAGAAGATGAGTCCGGCTTGAGAGGTCTATGTTAGGTCTTCCTCAACCAATCTCTCCAGATTCGGCCGCAAAACACAATAGGTGGGCAAACGCATCAACCGCCAAGACCTAGGCAATCATCACCCCATTAATCTTGGCAAACGTAGTGAACCATTGAGGCGAAAGTAGGGGTGTTGGATATCAAATAAATGATTTCCACAGCGGCGGCACCCACGCATCCCAAATTGAGATAATACAATTAAATCAATAAAGTAGCACACATCCGCGCTAGATATATATTTTCAATACCCTAGTTTTTATTTATAAGTTGAAAAATAAAATGTTATCAGATTATATGTCGAATAATGTTAGAATCAACAGTACAGTTCATTGTTATCCTACGAGAAACTGCAACGATTTTATGCTTCCTAAAACAAATTTATCGGGAACACAAAATAATATTTATCATAAAGGTTTTAAAATGTTCAATGAACTCCCTGTAAATGTTAATGCGGCTAAAAGTCTTGCAGTTTTTCGTGGATTATGTCTTAATGTTGTAAAGTCCAAATTTTAGTCAGTAGGTAGTAAATAATATTGTAGTAGTCATAGAAAAGAAAACATTTGATATAAGATGTCAAATTTTATATCTAAATAAAATACACAATAATAAAATAAAAAGATATATACAAAAACTTGGATTAAAAAAAATTCTGCTTGTTGTGCAAAAAGACCAAGCAGCTGTGACTCTTTAAATATTTCTTTCTAAATCAACTTGAAAGTCCAGCTAGACACAAATAAAATATTCTATTTGCGGAGTAGCGCAGTTTTCCGCCAGACGTACGTCGAAATTATTCTGTACAGACTATAAACGTATAAAGTTCACTCTTGCATGAATTCAGCACGTGAATTTGTTTGTCGTTTAGAGGGGTAGGTGAGTGAGGGTGTAAATAAAAAAATATCAAAGCCTTTCCAAAGAGTTCCCGGATAACTTCTTCGGGCTTTGAGGGCGCTAACTCTCGGGTTGGGGTGTTTAATTCCCTCTAATTAAATAACGCTCAAAGTACAGATGCAAATAATTACCACTTAATAAGTCTGCATACTTTGCTAGCCGTGTTAATCTCACCCATTGTACGATTGGTTTTTAAGGTTTAACTGATAGAATTATTTATTTAAAATCATTCACGTAATCATCATGGATGATTTTTAATAAATAATGATGTAATCATCACTAGGCGAACTAGAAATTCCGACAATATTAGGTGTATTAAACGATTATATTTTTCATTTGTTAGAAGTCAACTTGAATACAATTCTCTCATCTGGAACCCTCATTATGATATTCGTGTACGAGCTATGAATATGCTTCAATTGTCATACAGGAGGATTTTCACCGACTTTGTCTTTCTAGATAAAATATTAAATGATGTAGTTGATAGTCTGGAATTGCTTGCATTGATAAGCTTTCGGATTCCGCTGCGGAATACAAGAAGTCGGGATTTATTTCGGTGCAGAAATTCTGTGACTAACTACGATATGAATTCTTCTTTGTTTATAATACTAATGGAGGGAAATAATTGCATCAATTAAGTGGACATCTTCAATTATTATTATTATTTGTTTCACTAAACAAATACAAAATGTTGTAACGGAAGCAGTTTAGTTATTATATTTAAAAATTGCATTTTTTTTGCTACTTTTATAATTTAGAAAAATTAATATATAAATGCTTTAAATTTATGGCTCTTTTGCAAATTTTGTTTAAAAAAAAAAAAAAATTATCAACTGGAGTTTTAGCACATTCGTTTTTTTGGCACGACATTAGATACTAACTTTTCTTCAAATTTCTATAATTTACTAGCTGGTACCCGGCATGCGTTGCTATGCCATTTAATAAAGAAATTGTTTCTACCTGCGTGTCCTTTCCCATTCGTCCCGTTCACCTTCCTCCTCCCCGTCCCATTCCCCTCACGCGTTCCGACTCCTCCTCCTCCACCTTCCCTCTCCTCACTCTACTCCCCCCCTTCCCCCGTCCCGCGATCCCCCCTCCCGAGTTCCCCTCCGCCCTCCCGGGTTCCCCTCCCCCTTCCTGCATTCCATACATTCATTCCCGACACATTCATTTTTAAAACAGCTCCCCCCCACCTTCCCCCGTCCCGCGAACCCCACTCCCGAGTTCACCTCCCGCCTCCCGTATTCGCCTTCCCCCTCCCGAGTTCCCTTCCACCTTCCCTCTCCCCACTTCACTCCCCCCATCCCCCCCTTCACGATATTCCGTTTCCCCACCCCTCCTCTTCCTTCCCTCCCCCTCCCACCTCTCACATTCCCCACCTTCATTCCCGGTACATTCAGTTTTCTAACCGCTCGCGTACCACCTATTACAATTTTTTATACATGGCTCAACATCAGTTGTATACATAAACAATTATCCAATTTGGTGCAGTCGTTCGGAAGTTAGGCGCATGCATAAAATTTCGGCGATTCATTTTTTGAGATAGGTATTAACTACATTGCCAACAAATCACTATTTTTATAATCAAATGCCTAATTAAAAAAAAAAACAACATCGTGTCCAAGGCAACAATTTGTTAGCTTTTCTTTTGACGTTTGTTATTCTGAACAGTTTATATGGGAAAATGAAATTGTTATTTTTAACGTCTTCCTCGCAATTTTTCCATATTTTCTCACATTTTAAAGCTTCCCTGGACTACTACAAACTTTTCAAAAACCAAAATCAGCTAAATCGGCCCAGCCGTTCTCGAGTTTTAGCGAGACAAACGAACACCAATTGATTTTTATTTATATACAGAAGATAGAAGGTAATAGATTTCTGTAACTCATTTAAAAAAAGATCTCGTGACTTATAAGTCATAATCTCATGACTTATTTAAAATGAAGGAAAAATCTCTCTACAAATGTCTAAAGTAACATTTAAAGAAACACTGATTTTTTTCATACCTTCTCATGTTGTATAATAATATAAAATGCGTTTTTATAATTTTTCGGAGCATACTAAGCGATTTTTTTCTATCGCGGATTATTACTTATTACGGCTCAGCAAATGTACAGAGATTATCTTAAAAAATAAAATTGATTTTTTAAGGGCTTTGACTTAAAGGGAAATATGTTATAAATGTGTTTCGTTATATGTTATGAACTCCCTGTAAATGTTAAGGAAGCTAAAAGTCTTGCAGTTTTTCGTGGATTATATCTCAGTGTTGTAAAGTCCAAATTTTAGTACGTAGGCGGTTTAATAATATGATGGTAGTTTTAGAATTGATATTTACTATGTAAAAAAAAATAGCTAAATAAAAATACTTTAAAAAATGCGGGGTCTGAAGTTATATGTAGAAAATATGACGATTGGTCCTATATGGTTATAGAATTAAGCTGTAATTATATGAATTTCTTAATTTTTCCGCTTCATAACCACGAACAACATAATACCCAACTAAAAAAATCATTTGCTTAGGTTTTATTTGCGCGGATTTAATTGTAAATTTACGCCATAAATTTTCGAAAGAAACATCCAAAAGCGTGTTCAATTGTTGTTATTCCCCGATTATCATAAATATACTAAAATCTCACCGAAAATAAATTCATAATAAAATAATGTATTCCTTGACGGTGACATGCAAATGACTAAATTTGAATACGAAGCAGGGATCCGTACTGAACTAGAGAAGGAAGTTTAGTCCTAAAGTGTATTCATGCTGGAACGTTATTTAGGAGACCAAAAGAAAATAGCGTAAAGCCAAACAGAGCCAATTTTAACATATTTAGAGCACGCAAGAA
This sequence comes from Limnephilus lunatus, assembly GCA_917563855.2. Taxonomy (NCBI): domain Eukaryota; kingdom Metazoa; phylum Arthropoda; class Insecta; order Trichoptera; family Limnephilidae; genus Limnephilus; species Limnephilus lunatus. The sequence continues at coordinate 8,378,333 of OU830600.1, read as the reverse complement.
AATCGTTGAAAATTATTATTGTTTGTATCGAAGTTTGACGATTAAACTGTCATACAGTGATGCAGACATGACTGATTACAGTAAGAAACGTTAATATTAGAAACTGTGCAAAATTAGAAGCTGTGTATTTTGTTAATATGTAGTTTGAATCTAGACTAGTTAGAATTTATACGTCGCTGTTATGGAAATTGTAAATATTTTGGATACTAAATTATTATTGCAGACCCGTGAAAAATTTGAGAAAAACTGTAATACCAGGTGGATGGAACCCACCTTTGTCAACCGACAGCTTATCTTAGAGCAAAAAGAACATCCTTCTCAGGATGGTGGAGTTAAGGATTTGAGGTCATGCATATAGATGAAGCACCTATTTTTCTAGTGAAATTTATAACAAAACTTCATTGCACTTTGCAAGGAAAATAAACACCAAAGAAGGCTTAACCAAAAATAACATAAATACCTTTGAGCATTTAGCAACAGATTTGGAGAGAGAGAGTTATTAAAATTACAGTTAATTTTTAATACCGCATACGTCACGTCGTCGCGATTCTCCACTTGCAGAGCGAAACGCATCAAGTTCGCAAACAGCCATCCCAAAACGCTGTCCAGCGCGTTGCGGGGGGCCCGCTCGCTTAGAGGGAATCCACCAAACAAAATAGGCACGGCAATTTCTCATCCATCAGGCGGCATGAGCGAATCTCGCCGGCTAAACAAACAGAAAAAGAATACTTGCGGGTCCAGTGCGTGTCTCGGGAGGCCGCTCGATTATAAAGAATCCACCCAACAAAATAGGCACGGCGATTTCTCACCCCTCAGGCGGCATGAGCGAATCTCATCGGCCAAACAAACAGCAAAAGAATACTTGCGGGTCCAGTGCGTGTCTCGGGAGGCCGCTCGATTATAGGGAATCCACCCAACAAAATAGGCACGGCGATTTCTCATCCATCAGGCGGCATGAGCGAATCTCGCCGGCCAAACAAACAGCAAAAGAATACTTGCGGGCAGAACATCATCCATTGATTCAAGTCCAAATTAACTTACGCGGATCACTTTATCCAACGACATCCGGCGAGGGATTAATAAAAATAAAAAGGCTTCAATGCCATTTGGATCGTCACACACTCTCGTGACATATCAAAATAATATTTCCAGGCTACATTGCACTAGGATAAAAACTTCATAAGCCCAATCGCCCCAAAAAACCCCGCCGCAAACAAGAACTAAGGTACGTCTTCCGCCATGATTCCAAGAATGACCTCTTTCCGGTCTCCTTCCAGTTTGGCCAACCAACAAAGTAAACAAATATTATAATCAATAATTATCAGCCTGAAACACTCATCTACATTGAAAAAATCTTCCGAGAAAAGATACTGGCCGCCAACGGGAATTGAAACCGTGTCCCTCTGATTGCCGGTCAGCTGCTCTGACGACTGAGCTATGGCGGCTTATCTAATACCCGCCAAATAACTCAATATATACTAGTGTTTCATTCGACAATTACCTATTATTACATTTTTCCAAATGAAAATACTGTCTCGACGCCACCTAGCGGGAGATTTAGTACTTAACAATACCTCTCTCACAAAAATAAAGTTGGTTGTTTTCAGTTAGGAGTTCTACCGATCCGAACCCTCTGAAATGAAAATATCTGGAGTCGGTCAATTATTTTCCCATTTGGTCTCTGGTGGATTGACGTATTAGACTAGGAGACGAGATAGGTAAACCCTACGTCATCGAGTACACGGACTAAACTACTTTTTAGTGATAATCGACACTTAGAAAACCTTTAAAAAGCTGGTCTGCCGGTGCGCCTCTTGGCAGGAGCCGCGCTGCAATGGAAATAGTCTGCGATTTTTTTCGAAAAAATTACGTCATCGAGTACACGAACAGGAATGGTTTCATATGATAAAGGTCGATTAGAAAATTAGAAAAAAGCAGTTCTGCCAACCGGCAGCCTGGCAAGTTCGCAGGCAGCCGGCGTCAAAGTGGGGTAAAAAATATTAAATTTTACGTCATCGAGTACACGAATGAAACTAATGAATAACTATAGTCCAGATCATTCCATTTAAGAATTTTTTGGTTAATACATGGCAGCGCGGCTCCTGCCAAGAGGCACACCGGCAGACAAGCTTTTTTAAGGTTTTCTAAGCGTCCATTATCACTAAAAAGTAGTTTCGTCCGTGTACTCGATGACGTAGGGTTTACCTATCTCGTCTCCTAGTCATATTGTTCTCGTATTGTTTTGTATTTATTTTACTTGTATAGTGCACTTACATGGCGTGGATTTAATAGATAATCATGTGTGGAAAAGTGTGTGGAAGGGTTGTCTTTCCTATGCAAAAGATTTAACCCGAACATAAAATCTGAAGCACCAAAAATATCATGGACCGACATGATCACTAACACAGAAATTCTCAGGCGGGCCAGAGCAGATAGAGAACTGCTTACATTAATAAAAATCAAGAAAATATCATATCTGGGTGATATATTTTGAGGGGAGAAGTATCACTTGCTCCATTTAATATTGAAAGGCAAGATAGAGGGTCGCCGAGGGCCTGGTAGGAGACAAATATTTTGGTTGCGAAATGTACGAGAGTGGCCCGGCATTAGAAGTGTGGAGGAGCTATTCCGGGCAGCGCAAGACAGAGAGACATTTTTAAGAGTGATCGCCAACGGCGGGGGGACCTGATAGGGCACACAAAGAAGAAGAAGAATATAATAATAATAATAATTAAAGATATGAAAATCATTGAAGAAGTACTAAGGAGAAATTCTAAGAAGTGCCTAAGTTAATACAAATCTGAACGAAACTTGAAACAAAACCAGACACATAAAACAAAAAGGTAACGGTCGAAACTGAGAATTGATTTACTTCTGAAAATTATTTATCGTATTTTTTTATTGTAATACGTACTAAAATCAAAATCTTATTTGATGAAGAGTACAAATAAAGGGCGGAGGGAGAAAATGTCAAAGGGATCGTGAGCAAATGTTTGTTCGTATTATCGGCAGATGGGCCAGAGCAAACAATGGGAGTAGGTACCCACTGCTGGAATCCTTGTAGGAGTGTGTATACTTCTAATAATTTCCACAAATATGTTATTCTGTAGAAAATCAAGTCACAATGAATAATTCAAGGTCAGTAGATCGTTTCATGTATTTCTTGGACATTTACTATGTAACAATTCCTAGACATTTTGTTTTGAAGAGTTTTATCATGTCATATGTTACTAAAATTCAGTAAAATTAAACCGCGATACAGGAAGCAAACAAAGTCTTACATAAAAATTTAGAAGTTTTGGAAATAAAAAAAAATCGGTAAATTCGAAGGTTGGAAACATTAAAAAAACAATTAAATTTCAACTTCAGCCCTATATTAAGTATGTTCCCCTTTACGTCACTTATCCCCCATTCCCAACCCCTACTCCTTCGCACAACCGACGCACTATCCCACTCTAATATACTGTCCCTTTCTATCTTGGCAAAATGTACATTTATTTTATTTTTATTTAAGTACACAAAACAGGCAATTATGCCCAAAAAATTACATACATGGATGATTTAAATTACAGAAATTACAACAAAAGTAGTATTAAAAATAATTAGTTACTCACATATGCAAAACTGAATGACAAACAATATTAGTTAAATGCAGAATACAAAAGAATCACCAACAATTTATTATTGGCACCTGGATTTAGTAGGTACAATATTTCACGTCTTTGAATAAAGGGCTTCATCACAATATCAGCTTTATACGATTGATGGTAAAATATGTTTTTTGAAGTGTTTGAATGGGTTATTAAAAATGTCAATTTCATTATTAGAGCGGTGTATAGTGTTATAATGTCTTAATGTTCGTGGTAAAGGGGAAAAATATCCTGTATTTGTGTGGTAGGTAGATATATAGAAAATATCTTGCAACCTCCTTGTTGAATTTCTTGATGGTGTGTTGATGTTAATTTGGGATAAAATGTTTGGTGTATCAACTGATGCATGTATAATTTTGTGCAGAAGTAATAAATCGGAAAGTTTCCGTCTTCCTGTCAGAGAGTGTAGTTTATAGTGTACTTCTGTATTTGATAGCATTATTTTCATAATTGTCCTGATAATGGTACGGAGGTACCGAAACCGGTAGACAGTGAAAATATATCAACAAAGTGACTTGAAACCAAGTATTTTCTTTTCATTTATTTAAAATAAAACTCCTCAAAACAAAATGTCACTAGATCGTGATAAATTGGAAAAAAAATGTATTGTTTAGTTTAGGGTGACACATGGCAGAGGTGCTGGTAATGCAATAAATAATTCCCGACTCGACGGTACCCATAGAATGCTTTTATTATTACCATGACGTTTCACGGTTACGGTACCGTGACGGCAAAAAAGGCAATAAACATACGTTCCTTATCGTTATAATGCTGCAGTTCTTTAAAAAATGAGATACACAATGTACGTAGGTCTGTTTCCACCAAAGCAAAAAAGTCATCATTTTCTTGCAACTCTCTCACACACCGCACCGTGACGTCTCAGTAGATCACTACAATACTGCAAACCATGACGATAATTTTACAATGTTACAAGGATTAATATTGAAGTGTGAATGAATTCCGAAAATTCCGAAAAAGTGTTATTAGCAGGTGTTTTCGCCGTAAAAAGTAGCATTGGTTCTTGATTTCGTTGAAGATTTATACGGTATTGGTATTATTATTTTTATACCAGAAAAAATAAAATTACATTTTCACTTATTTAACCAGCTTGTTTAGCGAAATAAATACGGTTAATTTAATTTCAGAAGGATTTTTTTCAAATACGTCTTTTGGAATTTCGCTTTTGTTTGGAAGCGGAATCTTGGATGTGGAAATTAGCCTGGTTTTAGCTGTGTTTGGTGACCAGATCTGAATAGCCAGGTACTTCCCTACTTTTATCTTCCCCAACTCCTTCCCATCCCCACTACCTTCATCCTCACAACATATCCTAATTGGGGATGCAATAGACTCCTGGCTCCAGACGTGAGCAGCTGGGACTCGTTGTGAAGCTGAAAGTATTTATTAAAAAAAAGTTGGCCTTGGGATTCATGCCTTTCAAAAGAACACATTTATTTTTATTAATTTTAATAAAGTTGAAAAATTATGACATCTGTTAAACATTTAAACGAAATAAATACACATTTAATAATAGATGAATTGTGATAACGGCTTTATCGCTTGTCTGATATGATACACACTTATTCAATTCAAATTTGAATACAAACCATTCACCGACAACTGAAATTATTATATTAATTTTTGAATTATAACAATATTAGGAGACATCTTGTTTTCTTACTAGAACCAAATAAGCTACATTAAAATTTAATATATTTACGTGATAACATTGCTCGCTTCCTAGTGCCAGTTGATTTCCGGCATAGATTTCACCATATACCGGAAGTATGGCTAACTTCTCCCCTAGAGATTTTCACAGACTTCCAGACGACTATAAGTTGAACGAGTGTGCATGCATCCCTGGGGCTTAATTCTCAAATCGAGGCAGCTCTCAATCGCCGTCTAAAGTACATACATTGGTCGAATTTTCCTATTCTGGAGACTCGTTGAAGGCAAACACGTAGGTCAAACGTCATAGGTCATTCCACTCGAACAACGAATGGGTCGAACTAGTAAACGACATAACTGTCAAAATCTAATACGTTGAATTCTAACCTAAGATCGTTTTCCGCGCGCATTTCGAGGGAGAGGCATCGTATATTTATACAAAGTTGTTTTAAGGTTCCTTATAATGGCCGATTTACGGGCGATGTTTGCTACAATACATAGCAAGTTTAAGCAAATGCTTTGAGATTCGTTTTACCGGATAGTTTTCACATGAAAATTATCTTCCTAATTTGTTTTTGTTTTTCAGATGTTAGCAGCTTTAAATTTCTTTTCAGTGGGTGGTTACCGGCTGTTTTTGAAATTCTCACTATAGAAACGTAAACGACGTCAGAAACATAGACAACATTCACATGTCTGCCAACATAATCATCTCTTCAACCCTTCGACATTTAACAATACGTATTCATGTACGGGTAATTTAAAGGCAGTTATGGGTACCGTCGCCCCGGAAACCATTTATTGGATAACTGTAATGTCTCGTATATGCGTATTGATCCCTTATCAACTTTGGATACTGGGCCCTTATATCTCCAGTATCCCGTTAACTCGATCACGATGAATATTGAAACACTTAAGTACTTCTTGTATACGGAAGGTTTATTATCAGAACATATAATAATACAATAGATGTTGCCCGAAGGCCAGTTATCAGAGAAGTGAGCTCCCGTCTCTGAGAGCCCAATAATATAACGGGTCTACTCTCGTAAATCTCCGTTTATGTAAACCCGAACCTACCCGAATACAATAATATGTCAATATTCCAAACACTACAATAACTAACACTGATGCCGTAGATTAAATTATTACCAGTAAAAAATATTACTAGTAAACTATTACCAAGTTCGCTACGTTTGTTGACTAAGCAGGAGTGAGGACCTTGGGGATGAAGTTTGTCGGGGTTTGGCGATGAATGCGTTTGCTTACCTGCTGCGTGGCGGTCCGGATCGAGAGAGACTGGTTGAGGGAAGCCTTTTTGACCTCTCCATTGTACGGCAGTTGGAGGGATGGATTCATACCTCCGTCTCTCCTGGACATACGATTCCCAGATTCCTACCCATCCTTCGTACCTTTTCCTTCCTAGAACTTTCTCTTCTTCCTTTCTTTAAAACAACCCTCCACACAGCATTCCCTAAGATGATATAGGCCGTGATTGAAATTATTTTTCTCCTGTGTGGAGCTTGTGATAAACCCCTTCTCTCGTCTCTTCTTCTGAATTCTTTTCAATTTTTACTATTTTTGAATTCTTTCATCCTTTCAAGTTTTCTTAAACTTTTCTTTTGGCTCTGATCGATATTTAATATTCTCAAAGGCTTTATATGTATAACACACAAGCCTTCATGAAAATGTGACCCTTATTTTCTTTGATTACTACAGGAAGCTATTTAAAACTCCCTTGTACTACATATCTTTATGGATATAAGTACTTAATTAATTAATACGTTATCTACGACCTTGAACGTAAATTTTCGTATTTATGTTGTAAATAAATTCCACCAAACGTTGTGTTATTTTTTTGATTTATGGTGTGGGAACTTAATTACTTTTGTTTTGTGGTACCCTTTGATTCTGAAAGGAGCGTTGAGCATCGAATTTGATTGGTCTATTTCTTGCAATTCTAAATTTCATATTATTTTCTTTAGGAACTAAACTTTCCCTAAACACTATTTCGATTTCCTACCTCTAATGAATCCGTAATATACCTGTAATTAATGACATTTACCTGTTCAATTGTTTGTGTAATTAAGAATGACTCAAATGGTTAGTTGTTAGTGAAGTCTTTTGTTACTCAAGATTTATTTACTGCTTGGCTCTCCCCTATTTTGGCCCTGATGCTATAACGTACATATGACATTGTTTTAGTAGATTATTGTTATTAATTGATTGTCTATTAGAACGAACTCAGAAATGCTCTTTTGCTTGCATAATTTGGCTCCATTCCTCCTGCAGATATACAGGGTGGTCCAGGGTCAACTAGAACTTCGCACAGTCAGCCGACGCGATTTTCAGAGGGCCATTATACCTTGTTCTGTCAATCTTCCATGTCGTCGTGCACGTTACTCAGGTCTTTCCCAGAGCCCCGAAATCTCCAAATTCCAACTCCTCCGAAGTCTACTATTTACTTAGAGCGAACCGGTTTCGTTCTATACACAATCATATACTCACGGTTTTTGTGAAAACTCGGGGCGTGATTCCTCGTTCTCACGCACAAGAGACGATGTGAAAGTGACTCTGTCGAGACTAAAGCGCTAGCTGTAAGCGAGTCCACATCATCCAATGTACAGTACATAAGAAGATATATATGTATACAGGAGTTATATGATCGTCTCACAAATCACTTTGACAATAAAATAAGTGAAATAAAAAAAATATTTGAGACAGAAATTAGCGACCTTAAGAAAAGCAGTGATTTCATCTGCAACCAGTACGATGACCTACTCACACGCTTCAAAGTAATGCAGGAGGCCCTAAAAGAAACCAAATTCTTGAGAGAGGAGAACGAAAAAAAAAATTCAAGAATCTCTTCCCTAGAAAGCCGTCTTGCCGTTTTAGAGCAAGAAAAGCTCTCCGACAGTTTGGAAATGGCAGGTGTGGAGTTGCGGCCGGGAGAACAAGCAACGGAAGCCGTATTTCGGGTAGCCAGTTCACTGGGACTGCCCCTGCAACAACAAGATGTACGCATGGTGACCAGGACCCAAGATCGAAGACAGAATACGCCGGACAAACTCCACATCACCTTCTATAGTCAAAAAACTAGGGAATCTTTGCTCTCTTTAAAAAATGCAGCCAAATCCTTAGACTCTAAATCCCCAATTTTTCTTAGTGAAGTGTTGTCACCATATTTTAAGGAACTGCTCTGGAAAACAAAACAAACGGCCAAAGACAACTTCTATCAATTCGTGTGGTTCAAAGCTAGTAAACTGCTTGTCCGCAAAGCAACTGGGGAAAAAATTATCCAAATATCTCATGAAAATGATCTAAAAAAAATGGTGAAACAATCGTAGATGATTAATCCCCCTAAACTAAATTTCATGTATTGCAACTAATTTAATATGGCCGAATTACTAAACTCAATGAACTTAACTAGCTCTCACTTACATTATTCAACCAATGATACAAAACTATGTGATTTTATCTTTAGCAACCCAGGCACCCTAACTCTATTCAACCAAAATATAAGATCCCTCAACAAAAACTATGACGAACTAGACATACTCTTGTCCGCATTCAAAATAGACTTCAAAATTATTATTCTAACGGAATGCTGGATCTCGACCGCTTTTACTATAAAACACAAAAAAAACTATTCCACATATTTCACAACAAAAAACCAAAATCAAAATGATGGAGTTGTTGTTTACATAAAAGATAGTCTTAACGCCTCTGTCTCAGAAATCGCCTTAGAAAACACTAACTGCTTACAAATAATCGCCGACCCCGATACATGCATTCTCGCTATTTACAGATCTCCATCCAGACACAACATCGCGCCCTTTATTTTAGCTCTCGATACTCATATTAAAAAAATTGCCCACTTCAAAAACATCATAATAGCTGGGGATCTAAACATAAATATACTTCCACAAGGCCACCCCCAAAATATCGAATACCAGCTGATGCTCCTGGAACATGGCATAATAAGCGCCATCAATACTCCAACCAGAGTTACCAGAGACTCAGAATCGTGTTTAGATCACTTAATGATCAAATCCAAAAGCAAAATTTGTAGCGTAGTATTTTAATCAACAATCGCAGATCACTACACAACAATGATAGGCCTGACTCCACAGGCTTTGAACCCAACAATTCAAAATATTAGCATAAAATATGAAACTGACTACGTTAACCTAAAAAATTGTCTAGTAAAACAAACGTGGGAACATCTAAAAAAAATTAACACAACAGAAGAAGCCTGGAATTACTTTATAGCATACCTTCAAACGCTCATCACTCAAAACACCACAACAACATTCAACTCTATCACGCACCGTAAAAAAAGACTTAAAAAATGGATTACCCAAAGCATTCTAAATAGCATAAAAAAACGGGACAAACTGCACAAACAAGTTAAACACAACCCAAATGATAATTTTCTTTACTCTTACTATAAAAGGTACAGAAATATTTGTTCGCTAATTATACGCAAAGCCAAAGAATTATATTACAGAAACAAACTGATAACTGCAAACTTTGACCCGAAAAGTGTCTGGTCAATTCTGAGAGAAAGTACACATACACAAAAAAACAAAGATGATAAAATCAAAAATTTATTTATCAATGACGAAGAAGTAGACTTCCACGAAAATCCTACACTTATTCTTAACTACATAAACAGACATTACACAAATATCGGAGCCAGCCTAGCCGAAAATATAAAAAAAATTACGACTGGAAGCGACAATCAAGAACCTCAAAATCATATGACTCAGTGCTCTATTATAAACAATGACAGACATTTCAAACTAAAAAAAGTAACTCTGGAAGACACCAAACCAATAATACAATCTCTAAAGGATAACTCAACATCGGGACCTGACGGAATAGACTCTAAAACAATAATAACACTAAGCCAACAACTGCTTATACCACTAACGTACGTAATTAATCTTAGTCTTAAAGAAGGAATTTTCCCGAGCATTTTAAAAAAAGGTCTGGTTATTCCTATTTATAAATCAGGAACAAAAAATAATGTAAACAACTACAGACCCATTACATTATTAAACAATATGTCAAAAATTCTTGAAAAAACAATAAAAGTACAGCTACAACATTATCTGGAAAACAATCAATTACTTTCAATAAACCAACACGGCTTTAGAAAAAATAGGAACACAGAAAACGCAATTGCCACTGTAACTGAGTTTATTACACATAACCTAGATGCTAAAAAAAAAGTTATATCAATTTATTTAGACTTATGTAAAGCTTTTGACACAATTTCTCACGAAAAACTCTTCAATAAACTAAAAATTGTCGGAGTTAGTGGCTTAGAACTAAACTTTCTGAAAAGTTTCATGTCGGGTAGAATGCAACAGGTTAAAATCAACAACATGGTAAGCGAGCCACTTCTATCTAGATACGGTGTACCACAGGGAAGCGTTCTTGGTCCCCTAATGTTCCTTATTTACATAAACGACCTGTGTGACATTGATATCGACGGTAAAATCGTAACATTTGCTGACGATACAGTACTTCTCTGCCAGGCAGAAACATGGAATGATGTATTTAAAAAGGCCGAAAAAAGTCTATCTGTGGTCAAAAATTGGCTAAATAACAACATTCTTACCCTGAATACAACAAAAACCAATTATATTACACACAGCATCACACAAAGAGGCCAACCTCCACCGCACATAGACCTTATCTTACACGACTGCGGACAAACTTCTCGCACATGTTTATGCGAGCGTATTGAAAGGGTTGACCACACAAAATATCTAGGAGTTATAATAGATGCTTACCTACGCTGGACTGACCACATAACTTACATCACAAATAAACTGAAACGAGTCATGCATCTGATAAAGACAATAAAAAACATATTTCCAATAACAATCCTCAGAACCATATTCTTTGCACTTTGCCAATCCATTATTACATATGGCATACTTGCTTGGGGAAGTGCAACGAATATAGCAATAGATCCATTAGAAAAAATTCAAAAGGCAATAATTAAATTAATCCTACAAGTTCCTCGCTACGCATGCGCGAATATAATTTATGAAACACTAGACGTCATGACAATAAGACAACTCTACGCCAAAGCTGTACTACTATACTTCTTCCAACATAAACTTTACATTCAAATGCAACCTCAATTAGCAATTAAAACCAGGGCCTCTACTAAAAAAACACTTAACATACCGATAACTCATACCTCACACGGGCAAAGACACTTCAAGTATTACGCAATCAAACTATATAACCTCATGCCCACCACACTGAAACAACTACTAACTACAAATCCATATACAATTCTTCACAAAAAATACTTCAAAGACTGGATCAAACAACAAGGTATTCAATTTACTCAAAAAATCATAACACCTAACCAAACATAACCAAAAACAAATATTAAAAATAATTAGTAGGCAATTATAACTTTGTTTTAAGACAAAACATTCAACAAAATCACAATATTATTCATTCCATTGGCGTGTGGTCCCTACAATAATATACCTACCTATTTTTCAAAACTACTATCTATCTTTTACATAAACTAGATGCTATGTATAACTTTATGTATAGATCCTAACTGCAACTAATCTTTTATTTTATGTATACGTTACTGCCGCCATAGGTCGACCCACAGTCTCCTTCTTGACAATATCAAGGAGGATACGGTGTTTCTACTTTTGTCGTCAGAACTGCAATTATTCCAAAACATGGGAACACCTCAGCACAGGTCCGCCTAGTGAGGTGTTCACAAAATACTACTAGGTACTTACCTATATACAGTTACGGATCAGTAACATTTTATTTTTTCTCCTTATTACTTAACTTAATATCTATGTATACCAATGTAATTATCTGTAATATGTATGTATGTTGAAGAATAGAAATAAATAAATAAACATACGTTTGGGAAGGATTATAACTCGCAATGTGAAGTTAGCTAGCCTCGCATTCCAAGCTCGGATTTCGTGAAAAGGAATTCTGCGAAAAACCTTAGCCGATGACCGAATATATACATATTAAGAGTAGGAAATATCAATATATAAGAATAAACTAAGAATATTTATTAGTTTTATTAATGAAGACTAATAACTCCGATTTTTGTTTGTTTGCTTGACAATTTTATTTAAGAGATTGCCATCTCTATTGATTTCTTGATTTGTTTGGTTGACAATTTTATTTAAGAGATTGCCATCTCTATTGATTTCTTGATTTGTTTTGTTGAACTGTTATTCTAGATTTTCCCCCTCCCCAGATTCAACTCTTTGATATAAATTTTTTACTATCCCGTGATTTTTCGAAAGTCTCATGTAAATGATTGATACGTGTGAGGTTTTTATTCCCATAACTTCAAATGTTTTCATGTAATTCCTCAATTCATTTTTATACTACTATCCCGTGATTTTCCAAAAGTCTCATGTAAATGATTGATACGTGTGAGGTTTTTATTCCCATAACTTCAAATGTTTTCATGTAATTCCTCAATTCATTTTTATACTACTATCCCGTGATTTTTCAAAAGTCAAATGAAATTATAAACTGTAGTTTAATCCTCTTGTTAAATTTTCAAATCATATTTCGCTGCTATCCCGTGAATTTAATATAAATAGATGATTTATATTTTCTTTTTGTAAAATAAATACTAATTTCATTTTATTTAAATTGGTTTTTAATCCTTTTGTATTTTAATATCGTAGTAATGTTAGCCCGAAGCAATTAAAGAATGTCATGTTATGTTACCTTGTTTATGTTACCTTAGAATTCATAAACAAAACGTCACTGACTTCGTGACCCACTAACCCAATAACATACTTTCGAATAAGTACATGGAATGACACGTGTTTTTTGTTTACACTAAGCATTCCGAATCAATTTGCCCTAATTAAATTCCTTTATTTCATTGTATTGGTTTCACTTTATATCTGATCGAAGCCCCGTCTGCTAATTTATTATTCAGTATAGATATATAACTATATTTATATAGGCTTTATACGTAAATAAATGTGGTTTATATTCTAAATACACATATATATATTACTTATATAGAGGTAATTTCGCATAGAATAAATTTACATAAACTACATATTTTTAATAAATTAAATATATAAGATTTATAACTCTATAGGAACTCGGAAATTTATCAAGTGTAGATATATTTAAAAGGTAGGTATCTGATAGATATCACTCAAATTCAATATAAAAGATGTTTTGTTTAATTAACCTCTTTTTCCTGGGAATGTAATTATATATATATAATTTTACCCATATATGTATAACATGTCAATATAAGCAGATGTAAGACATATATATATATGCCATAAACATTTAATCAAAATTGTGCAATATCTCTCTGAGATATTTTGTTTCAGGAATATATATATATATATATATATATATATATATATATATATAATTAGATATACATACATACAAGTATAATTCGAAATACATATTTATATACATTATTTTTAATATACATATATAGCACAGATTTGGATCAAGTAATATTTTGTCGTAATAATATAAATTTTTATACCGATGATCAGCTGTTCTCTCCTCGTCCATGACTCTGAAAATATTTATACTTATGAAAAACTTACCCCTACATGTCGATTCCAGTCGGGAGCTACACGACCAACCCTTTTGTTTATATATTTTTTTTCTCTAACTAATTCAGCTATTGTCTAACTAAATCTAAATTAATCCTTTCGATTTATTATTCCGCTATATTGTTGAATCTAAACTGAATTAATTGACGACTAATCTTTATTAATCAAAATGTATTTTATTTTCAAAACTCGTTGATTAACCTAACACTTTGTTAAATTAAATTTAACAAATTAATTCATAATTATTATCCAGAGTAATATTATCATTATTTATTTCGTGTTCTTTTTTTCACCGAACTTTTATCTAGCAACAAAATATTATGCAATTAAATACCGAATAGATTTTTATCATTTATTATTTATCTTAACTTCCAGATTTATTATTATAGTTATTCCATTATTAAAATAACATTCTGCTTAAATTATAATTTTTAAGCAATAACCACTTCACGATTATTTACGAAATAATAGATTTATTATTATTTAATCTAGCAATAGATTGATACTTTGTGATAGAAATGTTCCGTTCAATCGTACGTTATCTAGCCGAATTAACTCGATGTTAATTTTTTTTTTTTTTAGATTAATGGGGTTCGACAATTATTATTATCTATTATTAAATTCTCTAAACACTATAATTTTTTTTTAAATCGTTACACTATTTTATAAACTTTTTATTTTAATGATAAGTTGAATTTATAAATAAATATATTATTATTCACTGCTGTTATAAAATTCTTTAAACACTGTTGTTTCTTTTTTAAATTCGCTACACTATATAAACTTTTTATTTTAATGACAAGTTGAATTTATAAATAAGTATATTATTATTCACTGCTGTTATAAAATTCTTTAAACACTGTTGTTTCTTTTTAAATTCACTACACTATATAACTTTTTTATTTTAAAGACAAGTTGAATTTATTGTAAAACGATATAAAACACTTTATTTAATTTTCAACACTCCACAGATTTAATCACTAACACTGACTGTAATTTTTATAAGTCACAGAATTCCCACTCCGAATTTTACTAAGTCTCAAAATTTTACAACACTTAAGAAATTTTCAACTAATAACCGTTTTAGACACTACGTCACGTAACTTCCACGATTTTAATCCGACGATTGGTCCCCGACGACTGATTACCGACAACTAACACCGAAAACTGATCTCGATTCTTCTAAGTCCTAAGTTTTATATGTACCTCCAGGATTAGAACATCTTAATTACGCGTTCATTGATTTTCTAATTCAAACTCTAACAACTCGAGATTTCATATATCAATTCTGTTATTTTCGTATCAACGCCTTAAGTTCGGCCCCCTAGATTTTCGAAATCTTCTATCTCTTACGTAAATTGTTCCAGAGTCGAACCTACCATTATGTCAAATTTTGCCCCGTCGTTCCTTTGTCTTCTGGTCTTACGAATTTAACTAAAATATCATGATTTTCGTGTCCTTTTTTCTCTCAATATATAATAGGTACGTCTTCAATAAACTGTATGTAATTCTCAATTTGGTTTATCGCTACCAGAACACGAACAAACTCATGTCGAAATCTTTATTACGCATTTTCCAATTACCATTTCACTAAATTTCTGCATATTTTCATGTTTCCTATATGAATCAATTCAATTTTTAACTGTATTGTCTCTACTTATGTCGTAGACTTGAATTTTCTTATTTTTCTTCAATTATATTTTATATACGACGTTATTTTTATGATTTCTCTGCTTCATTCTTATGTCATTGTCCATAACTATATGATTAGTTATATTCCAAGCCAAATTTACTGTTTTCATCGATACTTCTGAATTTTCATGAGTTTTCCTTACGGAATCGTCTTTTAACTGTCTTTACTTCATTCTTTACCATCATTTGTATAATTTCCAATGCTTATCTTCTCTTAGAAAACTTCACCTTCTAGTCATAAATATTCAATCTGCTATTTTTTCATAATTTTCATAGAAGAAAATTCCAATTTAACTCTGGGATATGTGTCAGGTTAATTGCTTCGTATAAAAAAAGTATAAAATTGTGTCTCGTTTCATCTCAAAATCCCATAAAGTATCATCGTTGACATACGTTGATGTTTCGATTTCTACGTACTTGATCGTAAATAAGAAATTAATATTAACTCGTTAAATTTAATCTCTTTTATCTTATCCAAACATTGCATAAGTTCCATGTTAACTTTTATTGCCCCAAAAGCCATTAAAACCGTCTTAATCACCAAAACCCATGTTGGAAATCTCATTCTTTAAACAACAAAATCATGTGTGAGCTCGACAACCTTTTTTTACATCAATTGCCTCATCAATTTGTTCTATCGTCTTTAGTATTTTCTCATAGCAAATGACGTAAAAACGATCCGTTCCTTTGAATTAATCTAACGTAATATAACTAGAATAACCATCCTATTTCAAATATATAACGATATCTATTTAAACTCGTCTGAAAACGCAAAATTAAGCCGAAATCTTATATTGTTCAATTAACACTTCCGTTTAAATGTCCGTTTGTTTCCATTAGATTTTCTTTCCAAATCGTTTTCCCTGACTTTATTGCTTCATCTAAAAGTGACATTCCTAATTTCCATCGTTTTTCTTTCTTTTAAATATCAAACGTACGTTTTCCTCTGAATCTGGCCTCCTTTTGTTCTTCACGTTCTCGTTATGCAATTGAGTATCCCTACAGTAGCTTTTTCCACGTTTTCCAGGTCTTTTCTTGAATTTTCCATTCATTATATTTTCTTGCTATTTTATTGCATCATTTTTTCAACATAATATGGATTTATTTGTTCGTTAACTGCGGTTCTCGATTCCTCTGTTGCACCCAATATTTACCATACATCTAGGGTCATTGTACCAAATGTCCTCGGCCTCGAGACAGTTTATAAAATCGAACGTTGACCCGCCGTTCCCGTGAGAGTAAAAAAAGACATCAATTATCCATCTAATGTCCTGGTCCAAAGTCCATCTCTTTGTCTTGAAAAAAGGTAACCTCCCCCTTCTCTGATTGGTTGATCAATCTTAAGTGTTTATAATGGCAGGATATTTTGAGTAGTTCACAAATCGACACCAGTTGGCGCTAGTGTAAATGTAGACCTAAATACGAAAATAGACCTGTCAAAAGTTTGTTTCGTAAATTTTTGTCTGTTTTCTGTAGGTTCGAAACGATTATTTTTGTGAATTCTGACATTCATAACAATGCACCAAACAATTTTGTTCATAATAGAAACAACTAAAGCCACCAAAAATGTTCCTTCATCATATTTTATCCTTTCCTGTGAACTGCTGCATACATTGTTATTCCTTCCTGCCCTTTGTAAACTTGAAGAAAGTATTGGTTTATATGAACTATATCTATTTGTGGCAATACAGGCGAATCCTGTATGCTGTAAAATGATTCATCTGGGGGCCAAAATGTACCCACTATCTCACTTTCATACTCAAAATCATTTATTTTCATAAAGTTATTATTCCAGTCATAGGCAGCCAATCTGGAATTAATAATTATGATTATTGGGTACATTATAAATAAGCAACGTTAGCTAAAGTACCTATAATTATTACAAATAATACCTACACAATTAATGTGTTTTAGAAGTACAAGAATGAGGTTATGTTCCAACCACTTAGCTTACATATCGATTAGAACTTCTTTCTTGCCAACACATTTTGCCTTTCTATTCTTTAATTCTTTTTTAACTCCTTCACAGTCCAGATACCGTATTTATCCATTGATTTATCCACCATTTTTTAATATTACTTCCAAAATGCACACGCAGGCCAGATACAAAGCAATATTAATTATCAATGACAGATGACAGGTCTACAACTACACCAGCGCCGCCAAGCGGGAGAAGTTTAGCACAGCATTCTGCCATTGGATCCCTCTGTGTTCTATTTATCAAAACTTGACATGAATTTAATAATTATAGATCTCTGCAGTCTCCATGGC
Organism: Limnephilus lunatus; assembly: GCA_917563855.2. NCBI lineage: Eukaryota > Metazoa > Arthropoda > Insecta > Trichoptera > Limnephilidae > Limnephilus > Limnephilus lunatus. The sequence continues at coordinate 8,360,434 of OU830600.1, read as the reverse complement.
CCAATCAAACTTAATCCGCTAGGTGTCGCTAGTGTGTTGATTTCTTTATAATTCTGAATTATTATTTATTCATTCGTAAGGTGGAAGCTACGATATTTTCGTATCCACTGCGATTCATCACAAGCTATTGTAAAAGAATAGTGTGTGCAATTCACACGCGGTAAAAGTGAAAACTTCAGAAAACTGAAGTGGACAAGAGTGAGGAGACTACGAAGCACTTTTTTTATCAATATGAAGGATGATTTTTTCCATATTTTTGTCGTCGAATTCCAGTGCACCTTTTGCTATACGTTTGGTCATCTCATTAGTATTTGCGTTTTCTACTTCGGAGTCAGTAGAGTTGGTTTCTTTTGTGTTTTCTTTTGCCTGTTTATTGTGGAGTAGTTACTGGAAATTGATTTTACAAAAACAATATTTTTTTTTGATATCTTAGGATTCGATCATTGGTCCGCTGAATGTCTGGCCGCTGTGGTTCATCAGGCGCTCTATACCACTACACCAAAGGAGACTTGCGTGAGACCGTGAATTTATCGTATTATATTGGAACCGAGTATCCGTGAAATAAATAAACATTTTATTGCTAACTTAATCATTCGCAGGCTAAATCCTATAGCTTTATGTATTTGTCTTTTTAGTGTTGCTCGTTTCTGTTTCATCGAGTTTCAAATGACAACGGTGTTAAATACGCTTTTACTTCAAAAAGGTCTGCCTATATAATCATCTCTTCAACCCCTCGATATTCAAGAATACGTATAAATTCAACATTCGACAAAGTTCATCGTAACGACGGGTAATTTTTCGTTCGCAGATGGCGCATAACGAATAACTCTTGATCGCTATTGGAGAATTGATCCCCTTGGCTAAGTTCACAGACGAATTGGTTCCCACGTCCCGGGGAAATGGTAGTCCATCCTGCGACACTTTTGATTGCGGAAAACTTGACCGGAACTTTACTAAGAATATACTTCAAGTTCTCTTGACGGACTTGGATAGTGTGGACCTGACGGTTTTATTAATGTCTTTACTATGTTTTTTTGTGTGCACTACATTACAAGAGTTTGTTCTGACATGTGGTATAGCGGTGTTGTTTAATATTGAAACAGTTTTCTGATCATGCCATTTAAAAAGGTCCTGTTCAAAATATTTACAAAACAGGACTTCGCTTTTAATTATTATTGCTTCTATATATCTTTATTTCCCTCTGTTCTAAGGCAAACGTTCAATATTTCTTGAACGTGTAGGGTTTTATGTATTTTTCACATATCGTGACATTTAGAGATTACGAATATAAACTTATGAATACCGACAGTAACCACACGACAAAATACACTATTCTACTGCAGCATTTATAAGCGGAACTACATTGCCCACTCTCCGATACAACGATTTCACACCATGGGAAATCAGTCCTTAGGTGATGTTGACATATTCAACACGAATTTTGTTGATCTTGTAAAAAATTATTCCAAAAATTATTATTTTTATTATATATTATATAAATTATAAAAGCTATAGCAAAGAACAGTGGATACGAGAGCGAAACTATTGATAGTTTATTAAAGAAAAATGATAAAAAAACTTACACTAACAATCATTTCACAAGGCCTTGAAAATAAAAATGAAAAAAGATATCGTTAAATAATGGGTTAAAATCCCTTATATTGGTGAAATATCAACAAAAATATTCTGATTACCGAATAATGACAAATACAAAACAGTTTTTTATAATGTGAATTCTATAGGGAGAATTTTAATTAACAATAAAGATAAGAAAAGAAACACTTGAAAACTTCAGCGCTAACTGCCCGTCGTATTGCGTTGGTCAAACAGGGAGATCATTCAAAACTCGAATTAAAGAACACTTTACAAACTGGGTGAATGACAAAAGTGAATTTTCGAATGAAGCATCACACTTATTAGAAAGTAAACACTCGTTTTATAAAGATAGAGATGTTAAGGTTCTCCATACTTGCAATAAAGGTTATAAACTAGATAGACTAGAATCTTTAGAAATTACTCGCTTAACTAAAAAAATAGACCCTAACTTTGTAATGAATAAACAATTAGAATCATTTGCCAAGTATCCGCTTTTGTATCCATTGTAATTTTCATAATAATTTCGAAATTAAAATATGTATTTAGTTTAAACTTTAGACCATTCCTACTCCAATATAAACATGTGTCCCTTCAAAAATTAACTTTGTAATTAATAAGCTATTAGAATCATTTGATAAGTCACTGCTTTTGTATCCAGTATAATTTTCACTATAATTTCTCCAACGTATACATGTACCTATCTCTTCAAAAAGCAATTTAAAAAATCCCATGGGTACATCATAAATATTTATAATAACGATTTGAAAATAAATAGGTGATTAATAATTCGTATTACTTGTGAGGATTTTCCCTAAACAATATTGAAGTGAGCTACAAACCCAAGATAATTAGCTTACTGGAATTACAAAAAATTTAGAAATTTGGCAAGCCTAAAACGACTTGGTAACAAATAAAATTGATTAAAATCCTCGTAGACCACCCCCTCCCCTCCCCCAAATGTTATGTATATAAACCGTAGACTAAGAATTTATTTGTACCAGTCTGAATATGGCTCTGACGAGCTGAAACCGGTTACGGCTAAAAAAATCAAGTGGAATAAAGTTTTTTATTTTTTTTATTATAATCTATTATAATGGAATTCCACCACCAATTGTCAGTTTCAAAAATAGAAATATTACTTTATGTTATCTTTTATGGTGACCGGACAACTCGGAATGAAACCAACTCAGAATAATCTCAGAAAAGTCATTTAGAGTGATGAATTTTTTTTTATAAAAAATAATTAAATAGGTTACGTTGGGTTAAGGTTATGGGCTATTTTAAAATTGTTTTTTCATGGCTTTTAATGACTTTTCAAAGAGGTGTAGAGTTGACTTTATTCTTAGTTGGCATTGAACCATCTTTTATATTTTAGGTAACCTATAATTTGTTTCTTATATTTTATGTTACCCGTGTTACGTGTAGCCCACGCCTAAGAAATCAAACATTAAAATAGTGTTAGAATAACGTAGAAAGTTAGGTAGATCTTCACTGTCTGTCTAGCATACCTTCAGCCCATTGAGAACAAATGTGACTACGTAGCGAATTGAGAATCCATTCCCACTCCCGGTGTGATGTGAGAGAGATTATCCCAGCAGAGCCCTAGAACAAATATAGAGCCCGAGGGATGGAAAACCCACCCCTCCCCCAACCCCCAACTCCTTGAGGCGTCGGGGCAGTGACGCTGCCAACTTCCTTTCCACAGGATAAAAATTATATTTAGAGCAAGTCGTGGAATTCTTTCACTGTCACACTTTTACATTGTATCTTCCTTGACACATCTTTATTTATTTGAAACTTTAAAAAAAATATATTACCTTCCCACTGGAGCGATCACGCGAAATAAATAAATTTGCATCGATTGCTCGAGGTTTCCCAGAAATTAATTTTTAAAATTTTTCGCCAAAATTAAAAAAATCATACGTTCGAATTTTAACATGGAGATATAAAAACTTATTATAGTACAATATATGTAGCCAATGAAGTAACCCGTATTTTACCGATTATCTCATAATTGCAGAACTCGATATTAACATATCAAATACTTGCAGAACTCGATATTAACATATCAAATTTAAATTTAATTAAATTTCTAAAAAAAAAAAAAAATAAAAAAAAAAAAAAAATAAAATAAAATAAAAAAAATAAAAAAAAATAAAAAAAAAAAAAAAAATCTCATAATTGTACGATTTCAAAAAAAAAAAAAAAAAAAATTTGAAGTTTTTCTTGAAACTGCCGTGAGGGATACTTATTCGAGTCAACATAGAATATTTTCGATTTCTGTATGTTGTCTGCGGTATACTTGATAATAAAGGGTGCACATCTATGGAAAAGGACGTTAATTTTATCCTTTCAGCTGATCAAAAATTCGGCGGGATTCATATTATTTTTAACATTGTTCTAAAATAGTCTAAGAAGTTCGGATTTGCGACGTCTATGGTCATAATAGATAAAGCATTTCAATAGCTTCGTTTTATAATATAAATTGCTGTTAGAAATAATAACAAGCAAGGAAATGTTATAAATTATAAATTATATTTTAAAATAGTCTAAGAAGTTCGGATTTGCGACGTCTATGGTCATAATAGATAAAGCATTTTAATAGCTTCGTTTTATAATATAAATTGCTGTTAGAAATAATAATAAGCAAGGAAATGTTATAAATTATAAAAATAAATGTTTTACGAATGGTCGGAAAATGTGGTTCATTTTTGGACCGAAATCAATCGCAGAAAAATAAAAGTGATACATTTTTCGACCAAAATCGCTCCAGTGGCTTATTTACACATATATAATCCGGTTAGTAGCCACTTGGACATAAGCGTCGAGTTCCCATCCAGGCATCGCGGTTACAATCCTCTGTTAACCTCGGTTAAGTCCAAGAATATCCATGACTTTAACCTATAATTTTTATCCATTATTCAACACATGTTGAGTAAAAAATATCAATTTATACATGCAGTTTTATTTTTTATATCAGTAGAGAAATATTTTTTTTCCTTTCTGTTTATTTTATAAAATTGCAAAGGTGGGCTGTAAGAAATACTAAATGTCTCTCTCTACACCGAACTTTTTGTATTGACTTTTTATTTTATTTATGCAAAATACGCACATTTTTTGCTGTCTTCGTAACGTTTTTTTGACAGGTTTTTCTCTCATTCTTTTAATCGTCCTCAGTTGTAGAGGGGTACCGCTCTCGACAAGTAAGATCACCATCCAGAATTGAAACATTGCTTGCAATGGCTTTAGCCGTGTTTCGTGGCCAGATCTGAATAGCCAGGTATTTCCCCACCTTACTCTCCCCCATCTCCTTCCTCTTCCCACTACATTCATCCTCACAAAATACCCCAATTGGGGATGCCATAGTCTCACCGACTTCAGGAGCAGTTGGGACTCTTGTGCTGTATTTATTAAAAAAATATATGATACTGAGAGTATCTTCCGCTCTGGAACGTGCCGCTAATATAGGTACTATATATTATTTTTAATGAATTAATTGTGAAAAAACACAATTTAATCAAATAAAATTTATTTGCCCACGCCGGGATTCGATCCCGCGACCTTCAGATTGAAAGTCAAAAGCCTAACCGCTAGACCACGCTGGCCGTCAAAACGAATTAAACTATTCATAACTTCAAGTACCTACCGAATGGTTAACTCAGACTTTTTAAATATGTGTTTTAATTGATCAAAAAAGGAATTTTATCGTTTGGATAATCAATGAGGGGGATGGTGAAATACCTACTTAGATACATACATAAAATAGTTCGTAATAAAATTTCGAAATAAATTATGTTGTTCGATTTTATATGCCTTTTGAAACTGAAATTCTAGGGAATAACACGGGAATATTGGAAAAGTATTCATTATGGTAGCCGGTACAACTCTCTTGCAATATTTTTCAGCGTCAACACAGTCTGTAAAAAATCTTAATTAACCCTTAAGGCTTTTAAATATGTTTACCTACAAGTCCAGACAACGCGACGGATGAATTTTTCGTGGATTTTCGAAATGCTTTCAAATTTTTCGAGGTATTTTAATGTGCTACATTTTTCATATTTTTCACTTCAAGTTTTATGCCATTTATACAAAAAAAAAAAAAAAAATAACTAGCTGACTCGGCGAACTTCGTACTGCTTCAGAATCAATAACTATTGTATTAATTTATTGGCTAAGTTAAATTCAGTTTTTTTTATTAAGTTAAAAATTACACAATGAAGTAATTATCGATGGGCAACTATCCGTGTTTTGTTTTTGTCAGTATCAGAAATAGCGTTGTGTATGGATTTATATTTTTTTGCATTTTTCTTACTTTTCCACTTACTTACGGGAATTGCGTTTCATTTTCTTTATACGTGTGAGGGAGATTTATTATAAATACTGTATTTTTAATTTGGAGGGGTGCATTCCCATTTTCGAATGTTGATATTTAGGGTGTAAGAAAGAGAGGCAGCATTGTATAATATGTTTGAGAGACACATGTTTGAGAACAAAAGAAAACAATCAGCGCATTGACATTTGACGTTTTTTAATTTTTGGAATTCACTCACTATTCAATATTATACTTATTACAATATTCCTGCAGTTTTTTCAAAAGATGAGAATTCGTTCCATACAAAATATGAGGAAAAGTATTTTATTTATATATTTTTTTGTTGTTTTAATAGCTAATCTGCTCGAGGCGGAGACGATTCCAACAAATCAAAGATCATAAAAATTGGTCCAGCCGTTCTCGAGTTATAAATGGTGTAACTAACCCGACTTTGTTTTATATATTAAGATTTTGAAACTTACAACCGTCATGGGAAAAATCCCGCAAAATTGTAATCTCCCACTTTTTGACAATTTATAGAATTTGTTCCCATGGAGTCAAATATACACCGATAGAGGAAATTTCAAATGCTTTTAAGGACAATACATCCAAAAATGTGTCACTTTTCTCCGATTTTTTCTCCCTTTTCATCTGCGTCATCGAAATATTTCTAGGAAATGACTTATTTTCTGAAAAATTCAAAATAAATTATATACTGTTTAAAAAAAAAAACAAACAATTTTATGTGTTCTGAAAGATTTATTCATTGTTATATAGTATTTAAAAAATCATAATTATAGGTCTACAAAAACAGGAGACATGATTTTTTGAAAAATAAAATACCGTCCTTTCGCTCTTCTTCTGAACAATTAACATTTTGTCCTTCACATCATTTCAGAACTCTGTGATCGGTATGGTTGAGACAGACTGATAAGATAATTATTTCTCTTTCTAACGTCGAACAAATCACATAGCTCCGCATATTAGAAAAAAGAAGATAAAAATACTTTTATAATTAATGGACGTCTATGGTCAGATCTGTCCCTAAGAGGTTTAATGATATGCAGGGGCGTGCACTCCATATAGGCACATAAGCACTGCCTACCCTGCCGTTTTAGTAAAACATAAGCATGTAAATAATATTATAATTTATTAAATTATTGCTAAAAATAAATACACACTTTCAAAAATAAGCGCGAAAAAGCTGAGCAACCGAAACTACACGGCATAAACTGCAACTAGAAACTACACGCGAGCCCTCCGACTGCTTCACTAAAATGCGGTCTGAGCAGGAATTATTTCTGACTAGAACTAACTTCAAACAAGACATAATTCAATGTTTACGAAATGCACAAAGTATAGAGTAGAACTGTCGTTTTGAATTTGCTTCTATGTGGTTTTTTTGTTAGTATTAAGCAGTGCTTTCTAGATCAAAATTAGCAAATAGCAATCAGTGACGACAAAAACATCTGTTGTTATGTACTTCTATCAAATTGTTGTCTTTCATAAATGCTAATTGTCGGTTCAAAAACGTTTGTCGTACTTTAATTCTGAAATTATCTGATAGAATATGGAAATTTTAACCTGTGAAACTTGTTGTATTTTCCTACTGCCTACCCTGATCAAAAACTCTGTGCACGCCCCTGATGATATGTGATGGTTTGTAACTAGTAATGTCCTTCCGAGGTTTGACAGGCTAAAGGTTTTTGGTATCCAAATAAAACAAAATCAGACAAATATAGAAAAAAAATACAGCTGTAACAGAGGTGAAACAACAGAGTATTTTGTTGGTGTACCCGTGTGCAAAACAACGTAATTAGTAAAACCCCTTAAGAGAGTATAACCATAGAAAACCAGAAATATGTCGTTTTTAAATCAGCGTTTAGACGTATTGACTCTTTTCCACAAAAAATTATCAATTGAAGCATGTTTTAAATTTTGAGAAAAATGTTTATTTTTAGTTTAATAAGGTTATACCTACCATAGGTCGTTGGCAGATTTGTTAAATTTTCAAAAAAGATTTTGTATTATACAACACCCATTTCAAATCATATAATCATGCAGTAAAATAAATCAATACATTATCTGGTTAACGTATGTTTCAGAATTTTAATTTTAGTTAATAAAATCATTATAAAATATATTACAAAGAGTACACGTGTTTTTTGACGAAAATTGGTCCGTTTGTATTTATATATGTATGTATAAAACTAATATATTTAAGATTTGTATTTTGCTTAGAAATTATTGAAAAATGATAAATACTTACGATCAAAAAATAATAACAAAGAGTACATAATTTTAATAGTTTTATCATCACTCCTTTCAACATTTTTGGATGTAGATATAAATTAAAACAAATTTGGAATGAAAGAAAATCGATATTGAGTAATAATTTTAAAAAACTGGTACGGAGAATAATTAATCTTTCTCATTGGAACCGTACGATCGTAAGAACATCTTTCGACGAAATGTGGATTTTCGGCCGCTGGCTGGTTAAACTCCCTTAAATAATCTAATGAAATTTTTTTCTCCGTTTTTTTTTACCAGATTTGACTAGCGAGGTACTTATAACCTTCCTATCCCCATTTAATTCACTTTCCTACTCCCTGCCTATAAATATACACAGATTGGGTCTGATAACTATCACACTGGCTCCGAACGGTTAGGAACAAAATGCGGTATTCATACAAAAAGAAAATCATTTATGCACATAAATTCTTAGGTTAAGTTAGGAGGATAAAAACTTACTTATGCTTGATTCACCCATGGTTTATGCAAAGCACTGTGTTGAACAATGTCGCAGAATAAAACAAACATAGTCAGCATTTCAAACCTTAAAACACTTAGTACGTGCCGGACTCGCAGCATTGAATATTTGATATGCTTAAGATGGGTACAGATTTTTTACGACAGGGAAAATATTATCTTAGCTTTCCGGGTTATATTATTAAAAAAAGGCTGTATTTTACTTAAGATGAAGCTATACGTGAAATCACTATTTAGATTAATCTTTACAACGAATCGGTTTACAGTACGAATATAAAAAAATATGCTACGGATAAATTGAAGCTTTAACTACCTTTTCTACGTAACAGAATAACAATTAAATTATTATTTACGTAACAAAAAAAATAAGCGTAAACCACTAAAAAAAAAGTTTTTTCATGACTTTACTATGAAGTAATGTAAGCAACAATTTTTAAAAAATACCCCTTTATGGCTAAGACTATTTTTGACGTTTTCTACGTTCTAAATTTTTTTCGTTCTTATAAAATTATGCACAAAAAAAATAAAAACCGCTTTGGCGCTTACGTCAAATTTTTAGAACCGTACTAATTCATACGATCTGCGGCCAACGCTTGTATTCCACCATAATGCCGCGAGCCGTGGCCAGAAACGGACATGGGATCTGTGCCCGTGTTTTCGAAGTTTTTTACTTGCAATATACGTAGCGGATTCGTTGTTACAGCGAGCATTTTTGGTTCTCAAACAGCGTGAGCTCAAAATGAGTCAGCATCAACTATTCCTGATTTCAACTCTTTTGATGTTCAGAATATTATATCATTTGAGAAATTTTAGGTTGACGAATATAATGCTTAAATTCATTATCGGTAGGATTAATATTTTAAAAGAATAATTTTTAAATATATGTAGCTGTGAGCTGTTCCTTGAAAATGTCTAATACTGAGATTTGCTTGCCGGGGTTTGAACCCGCGATATATATTGTATTTTTTTTAATTAGGCTCTTTTAGGATAAATTCAGAATAGGTAGATAAAAATTATTTATTTTCACCGTTTTTTTAAGTGTGTGTATCCATAAATTGATGTATCTAATGTACAATATTTTTAAACCTAGCTGTGAGTTGTTCCGTCATCATTTCTAATACTGAGATTGGTTTGTTGATTTATTTGCAAAAATTTTAGTTGTAAATGAATTTTACAAAAATTTTAAATGCGGAAATTTGATAAAAGTGTATGTAAATTTGATAAAAGTATATATTCCTAGTTTTGTAAAAGTATGTATTAGTTACATTTTGTTAATATATATACATATTATATTTCACTTAATCAAGTTTCTTTTTATTAATATATGAAGCTGGGAGCTGTTCCTTGATAATGTCTAATACTAAGATTTGTTTGCCGGGGTTTGAACCCGCGATATATATTATATATACTATTATATACTATAACAACACACATATATTTATGTAAATGAATTATTTAAGTACTAAGTAATAACCACATTTATGTACACTCCTTTTCCATACACAAGCAAATGCTTTAAATGGAAAAGTAGTAAAAACCTAAGATGTAAAATGATCATTTAGCAACATGTAAAACATATTAATGAAAATAAAAAATAATAAAAAAATAAAAAAATAAAAAAATAGTTTTAATTATGCTCTTTTAGGATAAATTCAGCATAGGTAGATGCAAGTTATTTGTTTTCACCGTTTTTTTTAAGTGTGTGTATCCATAAATTGATGTATCTAATGTACAATATTTTTAAACCTAGCTGTGAGTTGTTCCGTCATAATTTCTAATACTGAAATTGGTTTGTTGATTTGTTTCCAAAAGTTTTATTTGTAAGTTAATTTTACAAAAATTTTAAATGCGGAAATTTGAAGTGTATGTAAATTTGATAAAAGTACATATACCTAATTTTGTAAAAGTATGTATTAGTTACATTTTGTTAATATATATATTTATTACATTTCACTTAATCAAGTTTCTTTTTATTAATACATGTAGCTGGGAACTGTTCCTTGATAATGTCTAATACTAAGACCCGCAATCTCCGGATCGCTAGCTGGCAGCCTTTCCCCTCTACCATGGAGACCGTCGAAATTTTACTTTTTATTTTAAAATATTATATTGCATTCGTTTTAATTTCACTCTTTTAGGATAAATTCAGCATATGTAGATGCAAGTTATTTATTTTCACCGTTTTTTTTAAGTGTATGTTTCAATAAACTGATGTATCTAATGTAGAATATTTTTAAACCTAGCTGTGAGTTGTTCCGTCATCATTTCTAATACTGAGATTGGTGTATTGATTTGTTTCCAAAAATTTTATTTTCGTAAATGAATTTTACAAAAATTTTAGATGTGGAAATTTGAGTATATGTAATTTGGGTATTTTGAAAGTGTATGTAAATTTGATAAAAGTACATAACTATACCTAGTTTTATAAAAGTACGTATTAGTTACATTTTGTTAACATATATACACATTTTATTTAACTTGAATCAAGTTTCTTTTTATTAATATTTATATGTATTTAAAATAATATGTATTAATAATTCACTTTCATAAAATTTTTTAGATTGTAAATAAATAAAATCAATTCAAATTTTATAAACATTTACTTTTATTAGCATTCCCCATAGTTTGAGGATTCTCGATAATATCGACAACGCTCCCGTCGCGGCCGCTGCTGGTAAAATAGAATTGACGGTATTCATCCACCGGGTAACAAGGTATGTATAGAAGCATCGGCGAACGGAGATCTCGCTGGGCGCTTCTTATGTATTGCAAGCACCACGTCATAGCAACAGTATTTATTTAAAATTACTTGCCTCGTGCAAATCAGACCAAAATATGACGGTTCACGGCGCTCGGTTTTAGATTTAATAAAACACAAGAATCGAAATATTTCTGGCGTTTATATTCCTCTTAAGGAAGGGTTTTGGAACCCTGTCCTAAACCTTGGGGCATTGCAGGACGTATAAAAGTTAACTTATTTTAAATTACTTACTGAAATTATTAGAACTGTTTCGCACTACTTTCTGAAGATTTGAAGATTTTTGCTTTTAGGAGCTAGAGGTAGATTATTGATTTTAATTAGTAAGGAAATGCATTTTACCATCTTAACGTAAAACCAAAAAACATTAACGGTGAAATGAGCCAAAAAATCAGTTATGGAATGAGCTATAAATCAGTAATGAAATGAGCTATGAAATCAGTGATGAAGTGAGTTTCAAAATCAGTGATGAAATGCGATATGAATCGGTAGTATATATTCAATATATTTTTTTCAATTTAATTTATTCATTTTAAAAACATTACAAAATTATAATTTTAAGGCGTTTTTAAAAGAGAAAAATATTTTAAATGAGATTAACAGCAACAAGAATTTTGCTTCATTGATGTTAAACATATCGATATCCGAAGTGATTCTATTTAACAACAAGACAGCTTTCCCGAATGGCATAACCATTGGCAAATAGTTCTGCAAACCGGGAGATAAAACCGTTTATGCTCTCGGTGATAGAGATAACCATCGGGAACATAGAAACTAATGCTCTCCATGATAGCTGAGTTTTCGAACCATCCACGAATCAGTCAATAATAAAATGAGCGAGTGATAAAATGAAGTAAAACATTACTGACGGAATGAGTCAAGGGCGTAGCTAGGATTATGTTCAGGGGGGGGGGCAGGCGGGGGGGGGGGGGGGGTAGAGAAGTGTGACAAGGGGTATGGAAGGTATCAGCTCTGTGACGTCACATGTAAAAAAATTGAACTTTTGTTTTGATTATTTTTAGATGTAAATTGCAAAATATGTGACGTCACACTAGGGGGGAGGGGGATCTCACAAATGTGACAGGGAGGGAAGGGGGGGAAATCATGAAATTCGTGTAACGTAATTTATGGATGGACCCTTGGCTCATGTGGGCATTTTGTTAACGAGGTTCTAACTAAAATTTTGGCTGACTAACTAGAGTATAAGTCCCAATTCTGTGTCTGAGGCCCTCAGGGCCTTACCGTATTTTAAATTATAAGAAAAGAAGCAATAAAACAATTAAAGACAGATGTTTTACTTCAAAAATACATTTGAAACCGTATACGGTCGAAGTTATACAAATTCACATGAAAATAATACATAAAAAAGGGAAAAGTAAAATACAAATAAACGTACAATCTTTAGTTAGATACGTAAGTTATGCGGGTACAAAAAAAGTTTTTCTAATACTTATCCCAACTTTCCACGATGTACACAAAAATTATAAACTGAAAAGGTAATAATAAAATTTTTATTGATTCTCACAAACAATAGGCTTCTGACGTAATATTACTTAACGGTTTGTGAGCATTCCTGCATCTTTTAGGGGGGGGGGGGGGCAGATGATGAGCCACGTAATCAGTGAGGAAATGTGCTATGAAATCGTCGATGAAATTACTCGTAGCTATGAACTCAGTGATGAAACGAGCTATGAATCAGTGACTAAATGAACTATAAAATGAGCTATGGAATAGGCGAAGAAATTAGATATGAAATCGGTGATGGAATTAGCTATGAAATCAGTCAATCCATTATATATCAATCATTGAATATGGAATAATCGCATGGGGAGGTGCAACACTATCTGCTATAGATTCATTATCGAAGGCACAAAAATTAATCATGAAAGTTATTCTTAAAGTTCCCATTATAACAAGTACTGTAGATATATTCAACAAATTCCATGTATTAGATATTCGACAAATTTACACAAAACAATCTTAAATTACCTGTTTAAAAATAAAACACATACATTTTATAAAAATACCCAAAATATTGTAAACACGCGGCACAAAACCAAAGAACTCATACAAACACCTAAAACAAACACAACATTTGGTCAAAGAAATTTCAAATAAATTGCATTTAAAATATACATTAACCTACCTGACAAAACACGACAATCGAATAATATTAACAAATACAAAATTCTGATCAAACAATGGATCATCGAAAAAGTTCGTGCAATAATTAGTCACCTTACCCAAATATAATCCTCTTATCTCATTGTTGTTACCACTACCTACCAACCTGATTTTTTTGTGAAATATTTTTACTTTATTGAAAAATGTACTTTATTTAATATTTATAAAATATTTGTAAAGTAGTCTGTCTCGACATAGGATTTCCTAGTGAGACAGACAAGGCCAAAAATAAAATATAAACCTTTTTATATAGATGTACAAAAAAAATAAATTATGATCCTTGTGATAAAATCAGTGAACAAACAAACGACGATATTACTGATAAAACCAATTATGAAAGCAACGATTAAATCAGTGAAAAAACCCTTCACCTCTCGGTACACATCCTAGAAGCAAACTGCTGGGTAAGGTGGATTTAAGCCTTTCATACACACAACCATTCGCTTCACAACTTTCCCTGGTGTTACCATAGTTCCACCGGCTCCATCAGACTAAGTCTCAACAAAAATAAAACCTTTCCTCGCTTAAGTGACCCTTTCTTTCTAGTTTAACCAGTCGCCCTGAGCCGGGATTTAATACTTAAATGTCTTGTTTAAAGTAAGTTTTCCAATCTGCGTAGGTACTCGCGTGTACCTGGCGGGGTGTATTCCAACCCACCCCCCTCCCCCTCTGTCATGTGCAGGGGCGCCACATTCACATATGTTCTGCGTGCTAGGTACAAGGGCGGCCGATCACAAGGGCGGCCGCAGACCATTCATATAAATAATAATATTCCAATTCCGTCTATCTGTAACATAGGTTCCAAGAATAATAGAACTTTTGGTTTATATTTTCATTATGATTGTCAAGTTTTTTTGGAGCAGACAAGCGATAAAATACCTTCCTCAAAAATTATATTTTAACCTGAAAATTATCTTAGTTGACATTTTTTTAAAATTGGAACTGATTTGTCGGGAATTCATACCATCCACAATTATATTTTTATTCTTAAGATGAGACACGAAGTGAAGTAAAATATTAATATGCCCCCCTTTCTCCTTATTATTATCCTCCTGCCAAGTCTTTTGCTACATTTGGTGACTTAGCAGAGCTGACCAGGTACATAAGGGGATGTTTTTCCAGATCTTGGCAGCAGATGCGTTTTCCCACATACTGCGTGGCGGGCCGGATCGGGAGAGACTCGTGAATGGCGACATTTTACCACTCTAGTCAGACTCTCTCGACCCATTGCGCATCGCATTGCTACAGTGGAAGGGATGGATTCATACAGATTTCTAAAACCCTTTATACCTATTTCATTCCCAGAACTTCCTTTCCCTAAAAAGACCCTCCACACAGCATCCACAAAGATGACATAAGCCCCGAGGGAAATTATTTTCCTCGGGGCCTCCTGTGTTAAGCTTATGTAAAAAAAAGGCTCGTAAAATAAATAATTCTTTATAATATTATAAATCAGATATTATTACTCAATGGTGACCTTTTATATCATGTACATACCTTCATTAAAAAAATTTTTTTTTGAGAAGGGTTGTATTTTTGTTTTTTGCAAGCGGGCGGCGGCACTCCTTGTTGCGCCCCTGATTATGGGGGGTTTAAGACTTTACTGTTCCACGCGGTGTTTCTCAGCCAACCCCAACTTTTGAACACATTCCCGAAGTTACCTAAAATTTTGCTAAGAATTACAATTCTCATTCAACTCGACGAAGTTGGAAATAATAATTTGTTGCGCCAGACGGATAGTTAAAAGTAACACGGGTTTATGGGTTTGCGTCCTGAGAACAATTCAGAAATTATCTTAAATATTTAAGTTACGATTCATCATTCATTTTAATAAAGTCCACATCACAGGTCTAACTCTCTTCGAAAGAGGACCAAATCTAAAAAAAAATCTGGTTTATACAAAGTTATCTCTTATTAATTAAATAATAAATAATGCCACAAAGTTATTTTGCAAAGATTGAAGAACTAAAAAAAAACAATCGCTGGACGAACTCACTTCGGAAGAGAAACAAATCTGAAAAATACAATAGCTGACTCCTTTCGACAGAGGACCAAAACTGAAAAATACGAATGCTAGACTAACTCGGAAATATGAAAAATATATTTGTTGGACTTACTTCCTTCGGAAGAGGACAGAATCTAAAAAATACGATCGCCGGACTAGCTCCCTTCGGAAGACGACCAACTCTGAAAAATAAAATCGCTGGACTGGCTCCCTTCGGAAGAGGACCAACCTAAAAAAATACAATCGCTGGAACTGCTTCCCCCGGAAGAGGACCAAATCCGAAAAATACAATCTCTGGACTAACTCCCTTTGAAAGAGGACCAAATCCGAAAAATACAATCTCTGGACTAACGCGGAAGTGGAAGAAAAATTAAAAATAAAAACGTTGGATTAACTCCCTTCGGAAGAGGACCAAGTCTGAAAAATACATACTCTGGATTAACTCCTTAAATTCATGTCGCTTTTGGCGACAAGGACGCTTATTTTCCACTAAATTGTCGACAGGTTTAAATTTTTTTTATTGTCGCCCTTGGTCATGTCAATTGATGTTCCTGTTGCAACTTTATTTATTTATTTACCTTGCCTTCTTAGGTACATTGTTATTTTTTTTTTTACATTAACTCCACATGGAAGGCCCTGAGGAAAATAATTTCCCTCAGGGCCTATATCATCTTTGAAGATGCTGTGTGGAGGGTCTTTTTGAGGAAAGGAAGGAGTATACATGGGTCTTTTCAAGACCCATGTTGTAGGAGGGAGGAAACACAGAGGCCGGCAAATTGTTCCACAGCCGAGCTGTTGAACTAAAGAACGATTCGTAGAAACGACCCGTTCTCATGTGACTAATGTCAACCGTGTACATATGTTGGGCGCGTTTTTGACGTGTTTCCCGACTACGCGTGCCCAACATATGTACACGGTTGACATTTGTCACATGAGAACGGGTCGCTTCTTCGACTCGTTTTTGTGTTCAACAGCTCGGCTGTGGAACGATTTGCATATAGGCCCTGAGGGAAATTATTTTCCTCAGGGATCCTGTGTGGAGTTAATGTAAAAAAAAATTGATGCTGCCATTAAAATTATGGTTGTTGTCGTATGTAAGGACGTAGTTTCAAGTGATGTTGTTTTCGATATTGATATTGTTGCTGAAGCAAACAAGGTTGCTATCGTGAAGGATGTTGCTGCCACAAATGTTATTGCTATAGCAAGTGGCGTTACTGTTGCAAGTGGTATTACTGTGGCAAATTATGCTGTTGTCACAATTTATTGACGTTGTATAATTATTAACTAATATAATTTAGAAATATCTGTGATTAGAAGAAGTGTTAGTATTTCGACGGTTAATGTCGGATGTGCGATTTTATAGTTTTGCAGTAGAGCTGTTTAAAGTTTCGTTTCTGCCTTTTTAATATTTTTTAGATTAAGAAATATAGTGTTGTTTTGCAATTTTTCAATTCATTTCATTTCATTCAAAATTCCGTTTTTAATTTTAGCAGAAACGACACTGTTCTTCAGGACCATCGATTTAATCAAATACATGTAATGGCTTATAATCAGATATTTTTTACAATCTTCTATTAAATATTTTCCCTTTTCAACGACCATGTAATTCCCTAATTAATTCACCCCTCTTCTACCGCTTCCACTCCTTCATCAATTCTTCTGCCTTTATTCAACTTTGTATACGACTCATCCCGTTGAAAAGAACATTGTTCTCGAAACATGCCGATTTTGTATAATTTAACAAGATGTAAACACGACATTTTGACTTCATCAAACACAACAAAATTATTTTTTGGAACTATTTTAATTCAAAACTAATATAATACTTTGTTTAAATCATGTTTATTGTTTAAAAAACCAACACGTTTCATAAGCAATACCTACTTACTTCATCAGAGTTTACAAGTAAAAAGTTTAAAATTTTTAAAGTAAATCCAAACACTTTATATTACGAAATATGTTGGTTTTTTAAACAATTAACGTGGGTAAAACTAAGTATTATATTAATTTGGAACAACAATTTGACTTTCATTGACTAAAATTTAAAAAATAAGCAAATATGTCCTAATGATTATGTTTTGGGTTATTATGCCGTGTTGCTATTTTTGCTTTAGCTAACATTTCGGAAAGCGTTATAGTGCCCATTATCAGGGCAGATGTGATGGACACTGTAACGCTGTCCGCAAAGTTGGCTAACTCAACACGGCGTAACAACCCAAAAAATAATTACGATAATTCCTTTAACCGTAAAAATATTAAATCATATCCCAATGTGTCCTTGATGTGATGTTAATTAACAAAAATGGCAAAATGAAAAATATTCAAGAATTATAAACAAATCGGAGTTGAAATTTTGAATGCAAAGTTGGACGAAAAACTTTTACATTTGGGAATAAGGAGACAGTATTCGTGATCGATGACCATTTGCAAGGATTACTTCTATAGAATTCCTCCAAATCAGTCGAAAATACGGCCAGTACCTGCATTCAATATAAAGTTTCCCATTTGTTTCAGTCAAAATCTATAAAGATCTACCTATTTCTAGTAGGTTACATTTTCTAGTTACTTTGTCTTCAACTGAAACACGCTCCGAAGTTGAGCTCTTGCCAAAACGAAACAAGTACTTCCGTACACTCTCTTTAACAAGAAATATTTTGTTCCGGTTCCGCTTTTTGAAATGATTGTTGTTAGAACCATTTCCACTAATCACTTTTCCAATCGAGTACCTATCAAAACCCAGATAGAATGGTGATAGAATTTTAAAAACATTTTTTCCACATTTATGAGCTTTGAATTTTCTGGAATCTTATTTGATTGAGGAGGTATTACACCACCCTCTTAATAATATAATAATAATAATATTCATTTTATAGATTTCATTTACATATTATAATTTTATTATAAGAAATTAATATGAATTAGTTATAAACATATATCATGTAGTATTTTTTGTTAAATAACTATAAAGTAAATAAGATAGTGTTTTTTATAATTCAGTTCAGTATATTTTCTATTTCTGATCTCCCTATATTCAGTATCCAGCTTTTTATTTGAGATTTAAATGTTATAATGTTGAAGTTTTTTAGTGAGAGTGGTATTTTATTGTAGAGTTTAATACCATAATATAAGAAGTTTTTTGCCCAAATGTTGTGTTTCTAATGTATGTGTTAGTTGTTAATTCTTGAGTTTTGTACTTATGAATGTAAATGAGTATAGTTTTAGAATACAGTTGTTTAATTGACATGATGTAAAGATTGTTGAAGATTTCCTCAGTGCTATTACTTACAGGAACTTTCAGTATAATTTTCATTGTGGCTTTTTGAGTTTTAATTAGTGGATTTAGAATGTTTTTATTTGCACTGCCCCATCCGTTAATACCATATTCTAACAGTGATTGGCAGACCTTATAGGATAACATGTGTTCTCGATTTTAGATTTATGATTTATTAATATATAAAGTCCGAGTTCAACGTTCGGTACTCGAACCTACGAATAGTGGTTATGTATAATTCGGATAAGTTAGCCGAGTTTTCTACCTATTGCGAATATTTATTTGTTTTAAAGAAGAGGGTGAAATACCCCCCGAGCCTAGCCTGTTTTAACTTGACCATTCGCATTCGGTAAATTTGATTATATGTTCCGTTTCAAGATGGTGGCCATTTAAAGCTTCAGTACAGATTCTTTTTTCAAATGTCGAATTGTTATGTTTATTTGGACTCTCTTAATCGTATTTAAATATATATGTGGTATCTACCTTTCCGTAGAATGTATGAAAAAATAATTGTCATTGAGATAGTGACGTTTATTTTACATGAGCTCCACACAGGAGGCCCTGAGGACAATAATATCCCTCAGGGCCAATGTCATCTTTGGCGATGCTGTGTGGAGGGTTTTTTTAAGGAAAGGAAGGAGAGGATAGTTCTGTGAAGGAAAAGGGTTTAAGGGGTGGGTAGGAATCTGGGGTTCAGTGTGTCCTGGTCATCCGCCTCCAAGACCTAGACAAACCTCGCCCCATGAACCCGGGCACCCCTGCTAAATCACCAAACGTAGCGAACCACTTAGGGTGACCTATGACAGAGATGTTGGTTATCCAATAAAGGTTCCCGGGGTGGCGGTACCCAATCCCGCCTCCCAAATAATAGAATAATCTTTTAATAAAAACAAAAGTAAAGGTAATAGGAAGTGTAGTTTGTAATTTTTTTTACAGCTCCCTCCACACAGGAGACTTTGAGGAAAACATTTCCCCTCAGGGCCTATGTCATCTTTAGGGATGCTGTGTGGTTAGTTATTTTATAAAAGAAAGGAGAGAAAGTTCTGGGTAGGAAAAGGTAGTATCAACATTAACACAAATACATACAATGAAAAGTTTGGACACTGAAAGTATGACGGACGGATATTCATTTATGACTTGAGAGTTGTACTCACAGAATCTTAAAAAAAACCCCTCGGGGTTAGTTGTAGCACGGAGTCGATTGTACCGGTACAATTGAAAAAATAGGTAGAACCATCCCCGAGGGGTCATTTTAAATTAAAACGCAAATTTTTGGTTAATCACTACTCACGAACGATTCAAAACCCGTCCTAAAATAAACTCAATTGTCCAAAGAAATGTGTAGATAGCAAAATACTAACAAAAAGAACATAGTAATTGTAATATTAGAGAATGAACGGAATCGAACAAAGTTACGTTTTGGGCTCAAAAACGTCTTCTTCCAATTGCGAACGTCCTGGTTCCACTATGTCCTGCGGGCTACTGATGATTGTCCGCACGTGTCAGGGCTATCCCCTGACGACATTTTATTTTTATTTTTTTAATATAGTATACGTACTTATTATAGTTAGGGAGTTATTCGCCTATGTACTACTGACCCGTGGTCCTACTGTCCCCGGTCTCCCGTAGGTATTTAAATACCTACTTTATAGATTTATGATTTCAGAGAAAAAAATCTTTTTGACTTATTAAATAAGAGAAAACTAGAAACATTCTTTCTTTGGACGCGAGGTCTACTGTTCACAAAACCACTAATTTTTTAGCAATGGTATCTAAAACCGAGTTTTTAGTTTATTTAATAAATGGTAGGTACAAAATAAAACAATAAAAGCGCGATATTATTGTATTGTGTCAATTTGAACTAACTCCTTTTCTTTGTAGGAAAATTTGAAAAGAAATCGGTGAGTGTCAAACTGTTTTATGCAAATTGGGTTGACGTGTGACCTTTTCAAAAGTATTCGAAGAAAGTACCGATTCTATCATTTTGGGCACCTACAATAAATATCTATATATTAATACTAATAATGTACCCATATAAGATATTTCAATTTTATGTATCTACTAAAGATATTGTATTCGATGTCAACCGGGTTTTAGTACCGCGGCCCGGGAACCAATTATTAGATAACCAACATCCCTGCCATAGGTCGCCTCAAGTGGTTTGCTATGTTTGGTGACTTAGAAAGGGTGCCCGGGTTCATGGGGTGAGGTTTGTTTGGATTTGGCGGCGGATGACACACTGACCCCAGATTCCTACCCATCCATCTTACTAGATTACATAGACCCTCAGGGAAATTATCATCAGGAATGATGAACTGACTTAAGAAAAACCGCACAAGAGTCCAAACTGCTCCCAACCGCCAGGAGCCAGAGAGAGTACGGTATCCTCAATTAGGGTGTGTTTTAAGGCTGAAGGTAGTGGAGAGAGGAAGGAGACGAGGTGGAGGAAGGTGAGGAAGTACCTGGCTAAACACATCTGGTCACCAAACACGGCTAAAACTATTTCAAACAACGTTTCCAATCTTAAATATGGTTTTTCACACTGAGCGATACTTTTGCAGTGAAAACATCTTTATCACCGTTATGATTTGAGACTCGATGAAACGAAAAATAGCGACACTAAAAAGAGACAAGCACATAATTTATCTATAGGATTTAGCATGCGAAAGAATGAGATAGTAAATCGTTTTTCTCTTTGTGCGGTGCTTCGTAGCCATCCAACTCTTGTCTACTTTAGTTTTCTGAACGTTTCACTTCTACCGCGTGTGAATTGCACACTCTGATTTATTAAATTTATTTTTATTTTACAATAACTCCACACAAAAGGCCCTGAGGAAAATAATTTATGTCAGCGTCAATCAATGTCATCTTTCGGGATGCTGTAAGGAGGGTATTTTTGTGGAAAGGAAAGAGTGAACCATGTAGTAGGAAGGAGGAAACACAGAAGCCGGCAAATTGTTTCACAGCCGAGCTGTTGAACTCATGAACGCGTCGTAGAAACGATCCGTTCTCATGTGACAAATGTCAAATGTGAATAAATGCGAGGCGCGCGTTTGGCGTGTTTCCTGACTGTGCACCGATACGATACCACTCTGGAAATGAAGTACTATCTATACTCACGTAAAATGTTGTATCAAAATCAAAAATAAAATACTATTGTTGTGTTAAGTTAGGATGTTTTGTATTTATTTTCTGTTAAGTCAGGACGTCTTTTCTGTTAAGTTAGGATATTTTGTATTTATTTTCCGTTAAGTAAAGATGTTTTGTATGTATTTTCTGTTAAGTTAAGATGTTTTGTATGTATTTTCTGTTAAGTTAAGATGTTTTGTATGTATTTTCTGTTAAGTTAAGATGTTTTGTATGTATTTTCTGTTGAGTTGGGATGTTTTGTGTGTATTTTGTGTACGGAATTACCGCACCGCTACCGCCCAGGTGTGAGGTGTGACGCAGGATGTGACTGTTTCCTTAAAGTCACCTCCAGGGCGAAACAATTAGAATTCATCTCGTTAGAATGAGGTTTATCGCCTGTTCTTCGTGTAATTGCGTTTTAATGAAACAATTAAAAAGTTTCAGCGGGCAGAGAATAAACGATTGGATTTACGAGCGATTTATATTCCAGCAGTTTAACTGCCGGAAAGGAAGTTTATTATTAATCGGAAAAATTTATCCACTTCCGCCGAAAGAGGCGATTCATTGGGACACATTTATAATTAAAATAAGAATGTCCAGTGTAAATTATTATGAATTATTTAAAAAAAATTATAAACTACTGTTTAAGACAAGATTTTTATGCATAGCACAAAGGGTAACAATCATTATAAGCAATAATTATTAGCCTGAAACACTCATCAACATTGAAAAAATCTCCCGAGAAAAGATACATGCCGCCGACGGGACAATATTATGATTCAAAATTAATAGATTAATTAGTTTTAACGATATCTATCTATATATATAAAAATCAAAAAAATTCTGTATGTCCACTTTGCGTTGCTAAACCATTCATCCGATTGCGATGAAACTTTGGGGATTTGATGTGTGCTTGCCCGCAATGATTTCTGTATACAATAGGGAGCTCTGGCATCATGAATTTACGAAAAATCAATTAATTAAATAAAAATGAATCGCAGAAATGTATGTACGCGCATAACTGCCGAACGACTGCACCAAATTGGATAATTCTTTTTTTTTGTGTTCGTTATGAGGTTCGTGAAAAAGTTTGTATAAAACTACTGGTGAGCTCTGGCATTATGAAATTTCTATAAAAAATTGCAATATGTGGCACGCGAGCTGTTTGAAGACTGAGTGTACTGAATGTATGGAATGCGGGAGGGGGAAGGGGAACTCGGGTAGGGGATTCGATGGAGGGGGGGATGAGAACTAGGGATCGGGAGGGTAACCTAAGAGGGGGAGGGGAACTTAGGAGGTGGGTTCATGGGACGGGTGAAGGGGGGGGGGGGGGAGTGGAGTGGGGAGAGGGAAGGTGGAGGAGGCGGAGTGTTTATAAAAAACCGACTTGTTTCGTGAGCAAAGCCCACTTCCTCAGGGTTTACTTCAAATGAGAAATTTTATTATTTAAAAACGTAATTTTCCTAATTTAAAAAAAAAATTATGTCATTGAATAAGAAGAAAACACTAATAATCTAAACGCAAATATGAAAGAGAACAAAACACGGAAAAATAGAAAAAAGATAACTGGGACTCGAACCCAGAACCTCTCGTTCAACCGTGACGTGTGCTTTTACCAATTTAGCCAATAGACGAGAGGTTCTGGGTTCTGGGTTCGAGTCCCAGTTGCGACCATTATCTTTTTCTATTTTTTTGTTTTTCTGTGTCTTGTTCTCTTTTATATTTTCGTTTAGATTATTAGTGTTACCTTCTTCTTCAATTATATTGATACGAATAACCTTCAAAGAAAAATAAAGTTGTTATTATGTATAAAAAAATATATATATATTACGACTAAAAAATACATATTTATTTATTTATTTATTTATTTATTAAAAGTATACAATACAGAATATAGTATATTATATAAAGCATTGTACTCCCAAGAGTTAATAAACTCATTGCGGGAATGATACGCATTACATGAAACATATAGCTGTATGTATTAAATGGACATATCATAGGACATACACAACATTATTATTTCAGATAGTCATTCATAAAATGAAGTTTGAGCATTTTAGTTTGGGTCTTTTTACATTGACTTGCACATTTGATCTCGTTGGGTAGTTGATTATATTTTGTGTAAGCTATGTATTCTAGGGATCTTAGTCCATATTTTGTTGATTTGATTTTTGGTATATGAAGTTTGTTGTGATTTCTTGTGTTGTGTATTAATATAAGACAACAAACGTCGATTTCAAACATATTAAAGTTTAATTACAATCTATTAGATTCTAAATTTCTGATAGGAAAAACATAAATTTTTACAAACAATAAAACCCGCAAAGACTCCGGCATCACGTCAGAAACAGGCGATACACTGATGCCAACCATGCGAGCCGTTTTGAAGTTTATTAAAAAAATTGATATTAATTTTAATTGTGTATTTTGATCTCAATTCCAAAATTAAGTTTTGTGTGAAAAAGGCTGCGCATTTATTTCTATTAAGGAGGGGAAAAAACATGGAAAAAAGTTAGAGATGGGGTAGAGATCGTTTGGAGGTGATTGCAATTTGACAACGGAGTAATAAATATTTATTCGAGTGTAATTAATATAAGAGATAAAGATAATGTTAAATTATATTATTTTTCAATAGAATCGTGTTCTGTAGTAATAACGCAAAAACATTTTAACATTGTAATAAATACATCTTTCTGGACGTACGTTCCCTCTGCCTACATAGGTACATTTTATCTGTCTAATAAATGGTTGCGCGTAAAAAAACAGGTACTGATATTTGGTAATTAATGTTTTTTCTTGTATAATACGTTAGGGCGGCATTACCAGGTGCGCTGCATGCTTGTATTTAATGGTTACTGTGCACACGGGCGGCCGAGTCCGGGGGCCGTGATTTGGATTTTTATTTATTTGTAAACATTAATGCCTTTTGGCATTTACATAACATTACATAGTATGAGGCATAAACTACAAGATGATAAATTAGAGTAAAAAATTAGTTGTTTCGGGTAAAACAGTGAAGGATAGTGAAGAGTATTTGTGAACATGGGTAAATCACAATTGTCCAAGTTATACAATATTAGAATGCCTAAAAAATATACCCACTTAATACTTATTCTATTTATTTAAAAACATTACATGTAAGTAACTTTAAATGAAGATGGCGTACACAGTAAAAGCATAGTAAATGGGTAGGCATGTAGTGAATAAAGGCTTTTTTAACATTAGCTCCACACAGGAGGCCCTGAAGAAAAAAAAACTCCTCTCAGGGCTTATGTCATCTTTGGGGATACTGTGTGGAGGGTCTCTTCAGAAAAGGAAGCAGTTATGGGAAGGAAAGGGGTATGAGGGGTGGGTAAGAAACTGGGGGTCAGTGTGTCTAAAGTGCAGACGCATCCACCGCCAAGACCAAACTCACCTCATGTTTTCTCATGTGATATATGGCAGAGGTGTGGGTTATGCAATAAATGGTTTCCAGGGCGGTGGTATACACATCCGCCTCCCAAATTGAAATTGGTATTTCACGTTCTGCGCTGGTTTGTTATTATAAAGAATTTAAAGAAATAAAAAAGGACAGTGGGCTTCAAATGATGGGAGAGGGACTTCATGAATTGGCAATGTGGAAAAAATTTGGGTGGCTCATGTAGAACAGGAAAATTGTATTTTTTACTTATACATGGCCATACTTATTTTTATACCCAGGCAGATTGCGGCGGTCCTGCCTCTCCTGCCAGTACCCACGTCCAGTACCTACTCTCGCATCCTCCATACATCATGCATGATACATGGCCACAGTGGGCAATGGGTAGCTCAGTAGGTACTGTGCCACCCACCGTGGGTAGTTCCATGCCGGCCGCCAGATGTCACTTGTGGCTACGCAACGCCACTGCAAAGCGCCTAATTATTATAATGGCAACACTCACGCTCAGTGGGAGGAGCGGGTTGATGGGTGACAGCTGGACGAGGATACATCTATTATTCATATTACCATTCAAATTCGTTTCTACTCATTTATCAATAAAAAAACTTGGGAACGGGAAAGATGGAAACTTCGTGACGCCTAGATTTTGTTCATCCGCAATATACGAAGTACAGATATTAAGCAATTTGTCATCAATAGACGCACCACGCACCTGAAATGGGAACTGGTTCCAAAATTAGCCTGTTCCACGTATCCACTGTCAACGTGTCAACCGGTAATGGCTAGTCACCGCGAAAAAGTAACCGGGACGGGCGATGACGTCATATGTAATATACAGCTGCTTGATACAACCGAGTATTACCGTCAATCTTTCGAAATTCGGGAGATATTCCAGGTTCACAAATTTGTAGAACTTATAACTAGGAAGGGCACGTCTCTATGTGTCTTGCCGACGAAAGTGGCGACATCTTGTGACGAATTCTTGAAATAGAAACCGAATTACAACGGTAGGCTTTTATGAAAATCCACGTACACGGATGTTTATATAGTGCAACTGGTAGGGCGCTGCGGAAGACATACGTTCGAAGCCGGATTCTTGATTTCAACCACGCAGACGCTACGACATTAATAACGTTCGATAATATTTGTAGGATTTGTATAGCGTCTTTTGTGTTAAAAATTACTTCAAGGGCACTGTAAAAATTAATAATATATTTCTACAATCTTACTTCAGACTACAAACTAGACAAACCATTATAACAACTTATGGATATAAATTGCATACACCGGTTCATCGATCACTGATATAATGCTGCATAAAAATGTACATATATTGTTTTATTTATACTCTGTACAGGCAGAAAATATGCAGGACAATTACCTGGGAGGTCACTTGAGGTTAACACTGTTCATTTTTTATTTAAAGAAATTAAGACAGAGTTAGCACGCTTAGTAGATGTAAAATTATCGTGTAATATTAATACTTCACATGGAAAAATAACTTATCACAGCATCATCATTAAGCTGTTGATGATTTTTCATAAATTTATTGCAATTTATTTTCATTTAAATTTGTTGCAATTTATCGTACACGTTTGAAAATACGGAAGGGGTGGAAGCTATCGAACTCTTTGATTTTGAGTATCGGCAATATGAATAACACCGAAATTAAGCGTTTTGCAGTGAACAGGCGTATACATCTTACCCAATGGATAAATAAAAAATATGAACACGTCACATGCATTCAGACTTACTTTCTAAGACACTTAAAACACTTCTGGAATAACTAATCTAAAATCTGGTTAACGCTAATATTTTAAGGAAAGACAACACTCGTAAGATGTGCGTTAAATATTTTGCGGCCAATAGACACCAACAACAGGAAAAAATTGAGGAGTGTCTTTGGATCAGTTTTAAAAAATGGATTTTAGCGCAGATGTTAGAACAATGAGCTATATACTCTGTTTAAGGAGCTAAACGTCATAAAATTTATAAAACTGGGAAGACTTCGGTGGCTGGGTCATGTAGAGAGAACGACCGAGCATCAAGCACCAAAGTCCCTGCTGAACTCAAGACCAATAGGGCGAAGGAGCCTGGGAAGACCAAGATTAAGATGGAGCGACAATGTCAACGTCATCAAAGATATATCTACCTTGGAGCTTCTAAACTGGAGAGAGCTGGCACAAAACAGAGATTAGTGGAGGAAGACTCTTGAGGAGGCCAAGACCCACCAGGGGTTGTAGAGCCAAGAGTGATGATGATGAGGCGCCAACAATAATCTATACAAATGATAAATGTATTTATTATTTTCTAAAGTTTTCCGCTGAGAGCTCCGTTATTTCACCGTTTTCTGTTACAATCGTTACATGCGTCGTTTATTAGAAATTGCGATTAGAAGTTTTTTTTTTGCATTTGCTCCACCCAGGAGGCCCAGAGGAAAATCATTTTTCTAAGGGCCTATGTCATCGTAGGGGATGCTGTGTGGATGACTTTTTTAAGTAAAGAGAGAAGAAGAAGTCCTGGGGTGGGTAAGAATCTGGGGGTCAGTGTGTACAGGAGTGACGAGTGGTGCAAGGCGATGGGTCGAGGGATTCTGGCTGTAGAGGTCTAAAGACCTCCTCAACCAGTCTCTCTTGATCCGGCCCGCCATGCAGCAGGTGGGCGGACAAATCGGCCGCCAAGACCTTGAGAAACCCAACCCGTGCACCCCTGCTAAGTCACCAAATGTAGCGAACCACTTGGTATGACCATGACAGAGGTGTTGGTTATCCAATAAATGGTTCGCAGGGTGGCGGTACCCATACAAGCCAACCAAAATTAAAAATTAAAATATGTTACACAATGGAGCTATCAGTATTACAGCGATGTAAATAACATCTTATCATTTTTTTAATTGTTTTTATTTTTTACTAGGGCAATCCCGATGATTTACAGAACTCATTTTAGGACAGGAGGAACATACAGTTCATGAGTGGGAGGAACTAGTTATAATTTTACAAATGAATTTAGATATTAAAAATATAACTTTCACATACAATATAGATGAAAAATAAAAGCCAGTTTAAGTATAACCATCAACAGTAAAAAAACAAATAAAGAAAAAAGGAACAAGGTTGTTCAAATATGGATGATTACAACTAAGTGGAAAAGAAAAGAAGAGAAAGAAACAAGACAATTGAATATGACAAGAAAATTACCTACATAGTTTCATTCTTAAACGTTGGTACTTAAAAAATATTCTTTTAAAGCATTACTCTAATTTTTTTTTCTGGATTCCCTTGTACACATATCTAAAAGCGAATTATGTAGTATATAGGCAATATAGTTCAGAGATTTTAACCCATATTTTGTAATGCCGTTTACGGGAGGGTTAGGCAGAGAAGATGGATTTACACATAACTGACAGCATTCTCGTCCAGTTGTTGACGAGGATACATAGATTGTTGCATTGTTGTATTGTGCCAATCAAATTCGTCCCTACTCATTCATCAAACATGATTTTAAATACCTGGAAACAAGAACAGGGAATCTAAGTAGGGCCTGGATTTTAAATACAGGCAATTTCCTAACATATACGCTAAACATTTTGCGGTTAGAATGCGCACCAAATATTTTGCAAATAATATTAGGTATACTGATGTAATAATCTTACTTCTAACTTCTAACAGGAAGGAACATACAACGAAAGACATTTTGAAAATCTACAAAATGTTTTGATACACTAAGGTACGTCAAATCATTTTTGCAATTGACGAAGCGGCAAGCTAAAATAATAAAATAAAATAAAAATGCTGGTAGCAATTTTTAAGGTTAAAAATACCTGAAATCCATGTGTCATGTGTATAGCTGTGTTTCTTTAGCCAACGTTTCGGACTGCATTTCCTTAAATCAGGGCAGATGTGTAATCAAAGATTGTGGTGTGTGTTTATGTATGTAGATGCGAAAAAGAGCTGGTATTACAGTACAATCTTAAATGGTACCATTGTTTTAACGCTACAAACAACATTATTTAAGTACTGAGGTAATTTTCTCACGAAAATGGGGCTATAAAAATCACCCAATAATATTAACACGTTTCAATATAATCAATCATCTTATTTTCACAAAATGCCAACCCCTAAGGTACGACCAACTACATTAGCAGTGCAGTGAAATCATGACTACACCCACAAATGCACTGCAATGTGTGGGTGTAGAGCTAGGTTTTACAAGTTTTAACGCATTTTCTTACTGTCCATATAAAAATTCGAAAACAAAAAGTTAATATTGTAGAAGCCTGTCAATTATTTCAAATATAATTTTAAATATTATATTTGATTTTCCGATATTTACAAAATCTGCCCGCCTTCTAGCGGTTAAAAGCTTTCGAACAAACACCAATAATTCAAGATAATTCCCATCACCAGGTTACATTTTTCACAAAGGACCTAAAACACTAATGATGCATTGTAGGTTCCAAAAATCCATTTATCTAATGGCACCATCAGTACTCGAGGTTCCTGTTGTACCTTTCTCCTAATTTTAAATTAGCCCCATTTATAACCAACGTATTTAACAATGCCAATGTAACCTAAATTCCTAGAGACATACATAATATAAATTGTATCGTTGAGGCCTCGTTTGCATTGATTGACCATTTACAAGACTCGGTTCTTTTTAAGTAATTGCAAAATTATGTCTAACGATAAATTTTTTATTCTTCATTATTCCAATGGCCGACCAAATTACAAAATTATTACAAATTAGTGGAGATTTTTTTGAATTTGACCTTTTTCGTCTACATATTTAACAATATTGCTGAAATCGACAAAAAAATTTAGTCAAATCTCGACAAAAAATGATTGGTGATATTTTTGGAAATATAGAAACATTTTTACCTACCTGAACTCGGTTTTAGCACACACTTCTCGCTTCGTTCACATTTACACATAAATTTCTGTTATTCCTGTCTGTTGACGTATTTGATTCACTCTGTCGTGCCATATCTTCCTCGGGCGTCCCGGACTTCATCTACCATTCGGATTCGCGTCATATATAATTCTTTCTTGTTTCATTCGCTCTATATGTCCAGAACATCTAAGACTCTCTTTCTTAATCTTACTCATTAGGCTTATATCAGCCTTGCTTATTTGCAAATCTATACATTTTTCACTCGTTCATACAAAATTTTACCACATATACTCCTAAATGATTCATTTTCTCTAGTAAACAGTCCTTAACGATGTGCAGTATTTTGATAATTGGGACTTTTTGGGCGGAGTGATATATAAACTTAAAGAAAGAAGGTAGACGAAGTTCTGGGAGGAAAAAGGGGTGCAAAGAGTATGAAGGTGGGTAGGAATCTGGGAGTCAATGGATCAAGTAAGTCCGGCTAAAGATGCCTAGGTTAGGTCTCTCTCAACCAGTTTCTCCCGATTCGGCCTGGCACGCAATAAGTGGGCAAATGCATTCGCCGCCAAAAACCTAGACAAACCACACCAATGAACTCGGGCTCCCCTGCTCAGTCACCAAATGTAGCTAACCATTTGGGGTGACCTAAGTGATGGTTATCCAATAAATGGTTTATTGAGCGGCGATACCCACATCCCCTTCCCAAATTGGATTTAAAACATTGTTAGTCTCCACTGCATGAATCAACTTAATGATAGGTATAACTATTCCACACGCTTAATTACAAGACAAATGCAGCAAGTAATTCGCCTATCAATCATGCTCTTCATATGTTCAATAATATTGGTCTAAATTCTAACATCGACATTTTCTCCGATTCACTACCAAATTTAAAAATCGCATCATGTCAATAATATAAATTGTTCAATGCGCATACATACATACATACACACATACTCACACAAACATACATTCCCACTACACACATCACCCGGTAATTACTTAATATGCATACCATAAATAAGACCTCTCCTAAACACAAGCACTTGCTTTATTAGGAGAGAATATAAAATATGTAATGCTATATTATGTTATATTGTGTAAATGTAAAATAAATAAAAATATATAAAAAAAGACTCTACAATGAAACACATAATAGGGACCCACCATGAAATATACTTATTAAATATATTTTTTCTCCAATGTATTTAATGTACTGTTTGTATCTTTTTATAAATAAAATAAAATGATGTTTTTGAAGTATGCATAAAATAGTTTGTTTTCAAATTCGTCTTAAATTTAAAGCCATGTGAAAACATTATTCCGCGACGTTCAATTCACGTAGTTTTCCACACACTGTTCTTAAAATTCGTGACACTCTGCAGTTCCTGGGCTAAGAGCATAAGTTATTCACAGGGCACCCTGTAGCAGGCGACAAAGCTGGGTTTACACAGCGCATATCAAAACAAGTCTTAAGGGGCAAGAAAAAACACCCATGAGTTGGTTTCTAGTTCGCACCTTACTTAGCTTGCCTACTTGCTCCGGTTTCCTGTCTACAGTCTATAAGGCATTTCTGATGTACATCCCTGTAAGGTGTGTTCACGTGATGGTTTTTTAAAAAAATATATTGTTTATTTATTTACGAGTATTAAGAAATACACAGTACAATATGGTTCAAATTATCATAACATCATCACTCTTGACTCTACAACCCCTGGTGGGTTTCGGCCTCTTCAGGAGTCTTCTTCCACTCATAACGGTTTTGTGCCAGCCCTCTACAGTTTACAATCTCCAAGGTGGATAATTCTTTGAGGACGTTGTCGCTCCATCTTAAAAATGGTCTTTCCAGGCTCCTTCCCCCTGTCGGTCTTGAGTTCAGCAGGGACTTTGGTGCTCGATGCTCAGTCATTCGGTCATTTTATAAATTTTGTGACGTTTAGTTCCATACAGAGTATATAGCTCATTGTTATAACGTTTATTTTTTTATGATTCAAATTATAAGGTATATTAAATTAAAAGCAGTAAAAAACGTTTTTGCTGCTATATCCTGCTGGCGGCTTTTTGTTCGGCTTCGCCCAGTTTGAGTGTAGGAAATTATTTTATAAATCCGATAAGAACTGGTTCCAAAAATAACCAGTTCCTCGGATCCACTGTGATCCAGTGACAGCTAGTCACCGGGTTAAAATAACCATGACAGGCAATGTCGCCATATGTAATCTCTCCATATCCGGAAAGATACTTATTTTTTTTTTTTTCTTCATTTATTAAATTCTTATGTTTCTTGAAGAGATGAATCATTTAAATTTACTGAATTTGAAGTTAATGTTTTCTATACAAATAGAACGGCGTCATTAGCGCGTTGCAATTTTTACCGCTTTTGGGTATTTAAAATATTACAGGCTAAAATATTATAGGATAAGAGGTCTTGTGTTTTATGGGTAGGGAAAAATTATTATTTATTTATTTATTTATTTATTACACGCCCTGATGGGCTTTTACATTATAGTTTATAAGTTGAGTATAAAAACAATGAAGAAAATATAATACAATGAGAAAAGAAAATACGTAATACAATATAAAAACAAAACCACATAATAAAATAAAAAGTACATATGTAAAAATGATAAGAAGTCTCACATTCAATATAAACAAAAAAACTGCAGAAATTATGTAAATCTATTTGTGTCTAGAATAATAAAAGTAATAGAATATGCAACATTTATACTGATTGGTTTTAAGATGAAATATATATTATGTAAAAACCTTGCGGAAAGATGCTTAAATTATAATCCGTAGTACTTATACCTAGGGAAGAAACGTCCACTTACGAGCTGCTGACTTAAGTGGCGACATCTTGTTATGAATTCTTGAATTTAAAACCGATTAAAACGGTAGTTTTGTTTGAAATTCACGTTCATAGATGTTATTTGTGGCGCAACGTGTACAGTGCGGCGTGGCGTCAACACGCACTCGAAAGTGGGTTCTGAAATTCAACCACGCAGACGCTGGGATAATAATAACGTTAGATTATTACATGGTTATATTGGTTATACTACCCATTACTTAAGACCATAGAATATCAGTAGGTGGTTTCGTCTGCGACGTGAACGGTTCCTAAAATTTAACTAATGAATGTATAAGAAATAGTAAAAAAATTAAGAAAGTGTGTGGAGAGTTAAAGAAAAGTTTTGAAAACAAGAATTTATAAAAAAGAGTCAACTTCACTCGCGCGGCGCGAGCCCAGTGACAAAATGATTGGAGAGAATAGTGGCGCACGAATTTTAAAACATAGGTCCTTAACAGGACTCTTTAAAAACTCAGGACGATGCTTAAAAACTATCCAGGACAGCCCAGGACACCCCAAAAAACAGGACATTTCCTGGGAAAACAGGACGGTTGGCAACCCTAAGTTACACCAATCATTATTCTTTTTGTGGTTGGAGTCAGAGCGATTATACCTCCACCCCCCTCAACCCCTTCTTGAGAGGTGGAATTGGATGGAGATGGTAAAGAGGAGTGGCGTGGGAAGTTGCAAAGTGCTCGGCAATTCAGATCTAGTTAAGAAACATAAGAAAGTTCTCACTCGTATGCACATTGAGAGTGCATTTTACTCTTGAAATGATATCATATAATATTCTGTACATGTACGTGTTTATCGTTGTAATAATAATTATTTCCCAAATACACGTGATTGTAAAAAGAAAGACGTACGAATACATTCCCAGGTTTCGAATAATTTGATGATTTGAAAAAAACTAATCTTCTCATAAAAAGCGGAAAATGTTGCTTGCACCACGATGGAGAACTCAACTTACAGAGTATTGAACACGAGACGTCTGAGTGTAAACTCGAAGCCTTGGACCACTTGGCTACAAACCGTTTTAATATTCCAAACTATTACAAATACTTTTAACATTAAAAACATCGGAATACATGGTAAAAAACTTGGTATTTGTCGAAAAACTTGCAAAAAATTGTAAATAAAGTATAAAAATCCATAACTGTCTCAACAATCAATTGCCAATTAGTTTTGGTGTGCCCCAAGGAACTGTTTTGGGTCACTTTATTCTTAATATACATAAATGAATTATATAATCTGCCAATAGGTGCTAAAATTGTAAGTTTCGCCGATGATATGATTCTGCTCTTCAAATCAAGAAACTGGAATGATATTTATTTAAAAGCAAATAGGGACGTAACTGTTGTTAAAAAATGGTTAGACAATAATACACTAACAATGAATGGGACAAAAATTCAATATATTGTTGTGTGATTTTAGATTTTCGCGGCCAAAAGTATTACCATTTTTCTTTAAGTATCCCAGAAAATCAAAATAAAATATGTACTTGCCCCCAGAAAAATGTAAATATATGCGATTGTCCTTACTTAGAACGTGTGACTTACTGTGTAAATACTTAATTAATATTTTTGACAATAATTTAAAGTGGGAAGAACACATCATCACTACAGCAAACAAATTAAGAAAATTCAATACTTCTCGCAACTTTCTTAACTTGAATCAACTCAATATAACTATGTCAATATTTAATCGTGAACGGTATCGGAGCCTGGGGAGAATTAAACGTTGCCGCCATTGATCTGATTTTTTAAGTTTAGAAACTAATTATAAAGATTATTCTAAAACTACCGATTACAAGTGATTTGGATGAGATCTTTAAGAGAATCTCTGTTTTGGATATTAACTGTATGACCACACCTCTTCAAACACAGATCTGTTTTTGACAATATCCAACGTATCCCTTTTACAAAAAGAAAGTCTATGCAATGATTTTCCACCAGACATTAGACAAAACACAAATTATTTAAAATATAAATCAGAAACCAAGCCTTGGATCATCAACCAAGACAAATCTAACATCAAACATCAGAGAAGAGCCCCGATAAGGCTAAAATCCTGAGTTTAATTCCTAGATGCAACCGAATTTTTTTATGATTTATCTGTTTCAAGTTTTCGTTCGAGTCGCTAATATTGCCTTCAATTTTATTAAATATACCCCTTTATTACTTGTAATTGCCTTCTTATTATTGTACGTCTTTTACGAAACTTCTTGTCAAATGAGGTTTCCTTTGTATTTGTAGGTCTTCATCATAGGAATTACTTCCCACTTCTCACTATCCTTGGCGTTTCTCGGAACGTCAAGTTATTAATTATGCTACTCTGCAAGTATTTTCCAACAATTTGCGGGAACAAGTTTATTTCTCTGTTGGTTCAAAGGCTCTTGAATGCTAACTACCACTCCCAACCACCCCCTATCAGTGCCGGATTAAGCCCTTTGAAGGCCCGTTGCCAGACAAAATTTTGTAAACCCCCATCCAAAATATGTCCTGTTCTGCGCATATCATATATCTCTCGAAAAAAAGCCGCCACAGGCGATTTTTTTGTTAATTCATAGTGGTGCCCTCTCGGTGTCACCCTCGTTAAAAAAACTATTATTTATTAGTTTATTTTTATTTTATTTATTTTTTATTTAATATAATACATACATGTTTTTATACATTAAATAAAGTTTTTCTATGAAAATACATTAAATAATACGTTTTACACCCTTTTGAAGAGCAAAGTTCGGGTTAAAAAGGCGGATAGATGCATGTTAACCACAATTTAGTAAAGGAAAAATAATATTTTTTTATATGAAATAAAAAAAAAAATTAACACGCATTAAGTAATATAAAACAGGTTCAAACGCTGAATTAAACTTCGTAAAAAACCGTATGCCTACACTTGGTAATAAACATGTTGATGATGATATAAATGTTGAAATAATATAAACATGCAAATATTGTTTATTTAAAGCTGTTTGTCAGCGCTTTTCAGTTCCATTATAATAAAACATACTTTGAATGTTTTTATTCTTATCACACAGTTTACTTCCGTGATTTATATAACATTTCTTATTGCTCCGGAAACTGCTCAGAAATAAGTATTGAAGAATACTTAAATAAATGCAGTTTTATACATACTTCTGTGCTTTATCCACTCTGCCTTCTCACCAATTCGGGTCGCCTGGGTTGGGACAAGGGATCTCTTAAAATGAATGGATTTTAATGAG
The DNA here is from genome assembly GCA_917563855.2 of Limnephilus lunatus. Taxonomy (NCBI): domain Eukaryota; kingdom Metazoa; phylum Arthropoda; class Insecta; order Trichoptera; family Limnephilidae; genus Limnephilus; species Limnephilus lunatus. Next base: position 8,324,028 of record OU830600.1, on the reverse strand, counting down.
GTTTGGCCAAGTCTTAAGAAGGCCGCTATCCGAATTTCTACCGATTTCTTGCATAGTTTTTAAGCTATTTTTGAAGAAAATATCTATACATTCCCCACGCCGAAACGCAAATTATATGAAATTCCCTCTATAGAAAAAAATCGCAAAGTATGCTACAATATTTTTTATTTTCAAGTCCTATTTCGTTATTTTACAAGTTATATGAAAAAATTCACAGTGTTTCATTTAATACTGTTTTAGACAGCCCCCAAGAGATGTTTGCTCTATTTTAAACGAGTCGTGTTTTATTAAAGATTTTCGCATCGATTTTGGCGCTGTAAATGTTAGCACTCTCCTCTAACATTTGTAATTTCGTATCTCTCCATCTTCTTATTTTTGGGGGCGGTAACGGAGCCTTAATATACAATATTAATATTTAATACAAATACAATTATTGTACTTAGATATATTAATATCTAATTCTTAACTAGTTGTCATAATATGGTTCGGGGTTGCTTCTCCATTGCTTACATCGTCATTGTTATGTAATTGTTCAGTGTAACCACCTTGGTGTCACTGAATTCTCCGTGTGGGCCTTAGTAAGGTCGAGGTCCTCGATGGCAGCTTCTGAAGTTCAGCAGCTCAGAGGCCCTGACTCGTGACTTTTGGGTGTGCTAGAGTGCTAATATTTAAAACAAAGGGATTATTGATGTTATTGTATGCAAATTTTATTATTTATTTTTTCTAAAAAACAGTTTTTTGTATGAAAAATATTTAAGATTTCCTGAAAATATTCATACAAAAACAGATTTAAATAAAAATAAAAATTTTCGCCTACAACAAAATCAGTAATGCCATTTTTTAATATTAGCACTCTAGCACACCAACAAAGCGGCAGTACCCATACCCGCCTCCCAACATATAATGTAAATAGCTATGTCAAGGGACTTAGTGTGCCTGGTATGCCTCTTGGGTCGTGGGAATATTTAACCAATAACGGACAGCAATTCGGGATAGTAGATTATTATTATTTTTATAATTACAAAACGTAATTCCACTGACAGCGGGCAGTTGGTGCTCTTGCAAAAAAATAACGTCCTTTGACGTCAATTTCTTCATATAAAAAGAGAAACTTAAATATTTTCAGAAGGAAGCACGCAATACTTTGGCCTCTGTCCAATGACGACAAAGTGAAAATTATGAATCGATAGAAATGTACCACCTCAGCCAGGAGTATTCCTATCACGGTGCGACTGGTATGTCAGGGAGCACTGATTTATTAAGATTCACGTGTTCCGAATATATTAATTATTTAAATTACACCAACCTAGACCAAACCAATCTTGATAACTAAGATAAATGAACAATAAATATTACAATATTGTGTGTTGTGGTAGATTGATTGATTGCGACTGAACATTTTTGACCGGTCCTTGCGGGGCCCCTAAAAAAAGCGAGCCCTCGCGCAATGATCCACTCCATCTCCTGCCTAATCCGGCTCTGTCTCCAAGTATGGTTATGGGGCGGCGAAGGCTTTCTTGCTTCGCGGTATTGCATTAACCGCCGGGGTGGCTTTTTAACTCCAACTGAAACTTAACCCCACTCGGAGGGGTGGAGTTAGAGTTGCCTTGCAGTTGGATAAAACTCACCCCTGAGAAGGGGCATTCTGAACTACCAAAACATCGCTCAGCTAGATGTAATGGTTCGATGTTATTTCGCTTTGAATAAGGATTTTGAAGGAGTTCTGTTAAAAAAAGAACCGAGTATAATTTTTTCATTTTTTTAATTTTATTTATAAAATCATCGTCATCATCACTCTTGGCTCTACAACCTCTGGTGGATCTTGGCCTCCTCAAGAGTCTTCCTCCACTCATCTTGATTTTGTGCCAGTTCTCTCCAGTTTAGATCTCCAAGGTAGATACATCATATAATAACATCACGTATTTATAAAATACTTGATGTTATTGAATTAAGACATTTACATAGATTAGATACATTAAATCACCATACTACGCGGCTGCCTGTTTCATGGTGACCAATGGAATAAATTTAGTTAGTATGAAGCCTGGTGTAAACATATGGATTTAGTAGGTAGCACAATCCATAATGGAATATGGCATTATTGCCTGGGGTTGTGCCAGTAAAAAATAAATTAATGCACTGTTTAAAGCTCAGAAAACCATAATAAAAGTAATAATTAAATTACCAATACTAAAAGCCACTTCAATCATATTCGAAAAATTCACAGTGCTGAAAATTCTAAAATTATATTCAAAACAAACACTATCTTTCCTTTATAAGAACTTAAACACATTTAACACTTCACAAAATTCTCGCAATACTAGAACACGACATGCACACCAACTACAAATACCAAAAACAAACACATCCTTTGGGCAAAAACACTACAGATACAATGCTATAAAACTATACAATTTTCTTCCAACACAATATAAAACAACTAATATTATTGAATACAAAAAAAAACATAAGGAACTGGCTACAATCCTTTTAACTTTTAATTTATAATTTTGTCCAATTGAAATAGTTTCTATATTTGAATTTTTATTGTTTCTCAGTATTTTAATTTTTATTGTTTCTCTTTTTTATATTAACTAAGACCACTGTTTGTTTTGTTTTACTACTTACAATTTATAATTTGTAGTTTACAACTGAAAAATGTCCTCTACAATACAGGTGAACTCCTAATGTAGAGGACAATATACTATACCTTTGTAATGTAAATATACCAATAATAAATAAAAATAAATAAAATAATGATGCTGAAAATTGGAAAAATTATAGTAGAAAGTAGAAAACGAAATGCAATGGGATCAGATTATAACAATACACATAACTTTTTTTTATCTGTGTGCATGCGTGCACACATTGTTCCAGAGTGGAAGATACTCTCAGTATCGCCCTGGTGTAGATCACCATTCAGAATTGAAACGTTGCTTGAAATGGATTTAGCTGTTTTGACTTTAGTGTGGCATTCACGTAAAAAAAATCATGTGTGCAGTTCAAAATCGGTAGAAGTGAAATCTTCAGAAAACTAAGTTTTGAGAGAATGAGAAGAATGCAGAGTTTCAGGAGTAGGATAATAAAATTGTAGGGTTTATTTATTATAATATTTTGGTTGCCTAGTTTGAAAATTATTTAACATTTTTTTCTAAGAAGCACCGCACTAAGAAGAGGCCGAAAGACCACCACATAAATAGGACACCGATTAGCCTATTTCATTCTCTCGCAGGCTAAATCTTATAGATGTATCTGTTTGTACATTTTTAGTGTCGCTCGTTTCCGTTTCATTCAGTTTCAAATCACAACGGTGTTAAAAAGAAGTTTTCACTTCAAAAAATCCTACGGAAACATTCCTAAATTTCTTGAGAAATTTCACCGTTGGTCGTTGAGATTTGTTGGTGAAAATTTGTAAAGCCCTGCAGGATTAAAAAAAAAATAAAATTTTTTATTTTTTTTTTAAATTTATTTATTTCATCCAAAAAATATATGAATACATAATACAATATCATATTACAGTCGGTATTGGTTACATTTTAAGTACATTATCCCTTTTTTTTCTTCCTTTTCTTTTACACAGTAGTAATAATAACATAATTTTCATGACAATAACATGTTACTTACAAAGTTAAAAACATAAGGTAATAAATGATGCATTAGTAAGTTAATATCTATAAGTTAATAACATTGTTATAAGAATAATGTTATAATTATAATTGATGCCAATAAAGCAGTATCAAAAAAGGAAAAAAGATATGGAGGTAAGAACTGTAATATAGAAGTAACATAATATATATTTTAAGTTGTGCTTAGTCTGCCTCACTAGGCGAACCTGTATTGACGCAGAATTTTTAGTAAAATTGTTTCTCGTGATTTTGTCTATGGTTTACTTATGAATGAATAATATATTTTTTTAAATAAAAAGACAAATAACTTTTTTTACATCACTTTTAATGGTACACAATCAATAATATATGTTCGTATACAGCAATACTTTGTTTCTGTTTACATTATTGCTTGCTGGTACACAATGCAAAAACAGCAATTTTATTACTACAATTATTGCTACATCTTGGGTAGGTACCTACTACTAAATGAAGAGATTTATCAATCTTTTTTTTCTCAAGCTCAATGAGAATCTGCTAGGTTTCAATCACCCGATGTTTAATTTCAAACATCAATCAATTTAAAACTTAACGCATAATATCCGTCGGCTTGAAGAGAAATTCCTCGCCCCATCGCAGTAAACACGGAGCTGATTGCAGATTCCCGAAGCGTTTCTAATATCAACTGTTTTGAGCAAGATTGAAACGTGAATCAGGTTTATTTGGAAAGAACAAATATGCCAGCGATCAAACAAGAAAGTTATTACCGACTGCGACTCCGCAAATCTCAGATATTGAAAAAACTTTTCCACGAATATTGGATTCGATGCATTAATTGTTTTATACTTTCTCTAGAAGTTTACACTTGTATCATATTTATGATATTGTGTGTAAAGTGAAATATTAATGGTCTCATCTGTAATTCACTTTGTACATATTTTTTCGTTGGTTCGTTTAAGAATTTTTAATGATTTGCAAATGAAGTGTATGTGTGCTCGTTTGTATGTGTATGAATGGGTGCAGCCAAATTTTGATTTAGGGTGGGTCAAAAAAATAAAAATCTAGAGTAAGTACCAAAAAAAGTAGGCTTTATAACATATTTATGCTTTAGGCTCTATGAATAAAAAAACTATGTACTAAGAAGGAAAAACCATCTAATGAACTGCTGTAAATTTGAAAACGTGACTTAGTCGACAATCCCAGAGGTCATGCATCGCCCAGCCAGGTTGGAGCAAACGCCCCACCGTGCCAACGCCCATATGTACATTATGTATAACTAGGCTAATTAGAAATTTCAACAATATAAAGGTTATTAAACTGTTATATTTGACTTTGTTAGAAGTAAACTTGAGTACAATTCTCCCGTCTGGAACCCGGATTATATTTATTCATGTACAAGTCTTCGAAAAAATAAAAATAAATTATTTCGTTTACCAAGTTTTAAAATGGGTATTTCAGCAATTTTGAACTCTTTTAAATGATATGAATATGCTTTAATTGTCGGACATAAGGGTTTTCACCGACTTGTTATATCTACAATTTAAAATTTAAGTAATGTATTTCAGAGAAGAAATTCTGGGACTAACTACCATATGTATTCCTCTTTGACCAAAACAGTAATAGAGGGAAGTAATTATACCAAGTCACATGGACATCTTCAATTTATCTCTAATTAAATACAAAATGTTGTTACTGCGGCAGTTTAGTTATGTATAATTTTTACTATTAATTTGTAAAAGAGACGTTAATAATTAAATAAGTATTGTATGTGAATTAGGGAATGCAATATCGACTCGAGATCGCAAATTCGAGATTAGAAATTACAATCTCGCGAGATCTCGGAATTTTCGGGATCTCTTTAATTAAAAAAAAAATTATTTGAAAAAAAAACCAAAACCTTTATTCTTTAATATTAGTTACTAAAAAATTAACAGTTTTTTTTAGTTAATAGTCAATTTTGTGGATTGACATCTTATGGAAGTGTAAACCTTTTATTAACTGCTTTCTTGAAGTATCTCCATACCGGTAAACGACTGCTAAACTCAACATACACTTGATCTGGATTATTTTTCAAAATTTTTAGGTATTTACAACGCAAGAATCCATAAATTATGTTTATTCAACTTACATAAACAATTAAAAAAATGCATAATTTAAGAAAAAGTAATGACCATAACTGCACAACTAAAACAAACAAATGGCTGCCTGAACGCACGCAAGTATCTCTTTCTCAATCACTCGATACAGTTTTATATTATCTGTCCCGCTCGTCATCCGTCGCTAATATTCGTAAATAGTCAGGATAGTTTTCTTTCTTCGATCGACACTCACGCCCGACCGTCAGTCAGTCAGAGCACCACTCGAGTGGACGTGTGTAGCGTCGCTGACTACTGCAGCCTAATCCCGTCGACCTAGAACGGGATCTCGTCATATTATGCTTCAGGATTGATCCCGAAAAAATGTCATATTGTACATGTAATATTTCGCGAGATCGGGATCCCGCGAGATCGGGATTGCATTCCCTAATGTGAATGTTTGTATATGTGAGCGCGACGTTTATAAAGACAGTGTCGGGCTTCAAAGCTATTCTGGGGTCACGACTGTTACGAATGAGAGGTTGTGTGTGTGTCAAATATTAGGTTAATAACTTTGCGTAAATGTTTCAGTTATAAAAGTATTTTCTAAATCGGAACTGGGTGCATCAATTCACTTTCACCTAGATATATTAAGGATACCACTCAGGCGCCGCCGGTAGGATAATGAAGATTTTACGAAGTGAGAGTGTTGATTTATTTTAATTTTGGTTAAAGCCTGATACGAAAATAAACGGATTTTGAGTTGGAACCGTCCAAAATAATATAAAGAAAAATACGTGTAAGTACTAAGTTCGTAACTAAACTTGAAGTCAAAAAAATTATAGCAATTAAAAGAACAGCTTGAATAGACAAAAGTTTTCACAAATTTGTTCCATAACAAGTATTTTTCTTTTCAATAATATTATTCGTAGTAGTCCGCAAGCAAATGAGAAGGTTAAATAAAATGCAAATAAATACTCTATTTCTCGAGTATATTTTTCACAAAAACGGCGCTATATAAATAATCCAATTATTATTATTAAAAGTCAAAATAATTTTTGATTTTAACCTCAACTTCATGGTTCCATGACAGCTCAGATGCAATTTCAACCTCTCTTTAAAAAGTCGTTAAAAGTTAGGATTTTTTTTGCAAAATATTCTATAATCTAACCTGAAGTAACTTATTTAACCAATTTTAAATATGTATATAATTTTCATCACTTTTAATGACTTTTTAAAGGAAGTGTTGAAGGTGCAATGATTCTGAGCTGTCCGGTCACTGAAAAATATATGAATTGTGTAATACTAATAAATTTCACAAACCCCAAATCAAATTATATTGATTTTAACTTTAAAACAAGTTTGACCATTTCGCCGTGAACTAGTTTACCAGTTTTTAACAAAAACTCAAAAATCCGAGATTTTTTCTACTGTATATAAAAATTCTGTAAATTCTCCGACAGAGTTAAAAAAAATTCAACAACGCTACGAAGAATGTTGTACTCAATAAAATCAGCGCTGCGTCGGAATACTTTATCAAGTTGGGACACGGGTATGGGTATCGCCGCCCCGGGAACAATTTATTGGATAACCAACACCTTGCATAGGTCATCCCGATTGGTTTGCCACGTTTGGTGACTTAGCAAGGGTGCCCGGGTTTATGGAGGAGTTTTGTCGGGGTTTTAGTGGTGGATACATCTGCCTACCAGCTGAGTGGCAGGCCGGATAGGGAGAGACTGGTTGAGGAAGACCTTTTGACCTCTCCAATACGACTCTCTCGGAACATCACCTTGCACCGCAGTGGGAGGGATGGATTCATACTTGCCTGAAACTGACCCCCAGAATCCCACCCACCCATCGTACCCTTTTCCTTCCCAGAACTTAATCTCCTTCTTTAATTAAAAATACTCCCACACAGCATCCCCAAAGAAGACATAGTCCCCGAGGAACACAATTTTTCTCAGGGCCTCCTTTGTGGAGATAATGTAAAAAAAAATTATAAATCAAACATGATTACCTAATTATGTTTTGTTTATTTGAAGTTATTTTCTATATAGATCGATGTTTATCGAGTAATTATTATTTCCGGCTAGCTAAAAATATCAAATGTTTGCTTTGTGAATGAAAGTTAATTTTGCAAGGTTTTATCTCTTATTAAATTATCTTTGAGTCGGCATGATGATACATAATATAATCTGCGTACATAAAAATCAAAAAATGCTTGCTCATAAATATTTATTTTAGTATATGAGTACATGAGTTGTCCATGTATTGCTATATAAAGCCTAGGAAATGTTTGAAACTTTCAATATACCTTCTTTCCATCCTCGAAAAGGTTTTTGGTTTATTACAACCACATGACAATACATCTGAAAAGTATTTTTAATCATTACAAAAACTCTTACGAACCTGTAAAAAATTTTACAATTTAAGAATAAAATTTTGCAAAACAATGTTTGTTCAATGAAAATTCAATTTTCGAAACTCTTTAAATAAATGAATTTTCAAACGAATAAACATTTATAGATATTTTAAATATGTGCCTATGTTAGGTACCAAATTTGATTGATTTTTCTTATAATATACAAAAATGAATCTTTGTAATATATGAAAAATTAAAAAAAAAATTTGAAATAGAAAATTGAAAACTGAATGCATTGGGGCTGAATAAATGTAATGCGGGAGGGGGGTTAGTGGGACCGGGGAGCGGGAAAGGAAGGGGTCGTGGGAGGGGAACGTGGACGCACGGGAAAGGACATGCAGGGAGAAACAATTTATTTATTTGAATATGGCATTGCAACGCATGCCGGAACCAGCTAGTATTAAATAAATTTAACCCCCGCGGCAATATAAAACTCCATTGTTATGGCAATCATCCACGCATGCGGTAGTGAAGATTTTGGTCTCCAAACAACTTCGTTCCGGCTTGTAAAGTCTACAGTCCTGCCACAAATACCATCGCCTCCGGGGAGTGAAGAACGGAAGTATCTCAAGTTGAGTTGTTCGGATATTCGGATTTTGCTACCACCACTGTTCCCTCAGGAGTACCACAAGGATCCACAGTTCGACCTTTTACAGGAAGAAATCTATTCGAAACATTGGATTTTGAAATCAAACCAAAACTTTATTCGGTCAAATTGGCTTTTTATTATTGATTAATTAGCTGACGTATTTAATATTCCTAATCTTCTTCCCTTGGTCCTATTCCGGCCAAGGACGTATCGCTTTGATAAAAGGCCTCTACGTGTCCCCTGTCTTAGGATATTTTAGCGGCCTCCATCCATTGTAGGCACAATCTTCTCGTACAGTTGTTGGGGTTGTTTTCCCCAACCTTTCCTGCCGAGGTCCACTAATCCACTAGGCGACTTCCTTCTGTAAATGCAGACAGCATTATATGCTGAAATCCGTCTTTTGACATTTATAATAGATGTACGAGCAACTTCTTTGACTAAGTTAGAATTATGTTTATTGATTACCTTTATTTTTTTTTTATATGAATACCGCACTAGAGTCCCAACTGCTCCCGTATGAAGTCAGTGAGACTATGGAATCCCCAATAGGGGTATGTTGTGAGGCTAAGGGGAAGTGGGGAGGGGAAGGAGATAGGGAAGAGGAAGTTGGGGAAGTACCTGGCTATTCAGATCTGGTCGCCAAACACGGCTAATGCCATTTCATGCAACGTTTTAATTCTGAATGGTGGTCTTACATCAGGGCGATACAGAGAGTATCTTCCACTCTGGAATGTGCCGCAAATATATTATTTTAAATTAATAAATTGTTAAATAACACAAATTTATCAAATAAAATTTATTTGTCACGCCGGGATTCGATCACGCGACCTTCGGTGTGCGAATCAAGCGCCTTACCGCTGCGCTACGCCGGCCGTCAAAACCCTTTTATCCTCGGGAGTACCACAAGGAACTCAAGTTAGAACTTTCGTAACAAGAATTATTTCAACAACTACTGTTATATGATTCTCGAAGAAGCACACAGACAGGTGTGTACAGTCTTACTACTTCTACACCTATCCCTTAATTGTTTACCTATCGATGTTGGATAACATCATTGGATCCTGACACCTCAACACTTTGGCCAGAATTGAACTAAATAGTACACATGTTCTTAAAAAAATAATTTAATTGACCAACGGTAGAAGTGAAACTTTCTGAAAATTAAATTGGAGTGGAGAGGCTTACAAAGCACCGCACAAAGAGGAGAGTGATATACTACAAAGCACAGCACAAAGAGGATACCAATTATACTATCTCATTCTATCGCAGTCTAAATCCTATAGATGTATGTGTTTGTCACTTTTTATTATGTCTATTTTTCGTTTCATCGAGTTTCAAATCACAAAGGTGTTAAAGAAGTATTCACTTAAAAAATCATATGTAAGTGATCCTAGCTTCAATTAGAACAGTCTGTTTCGTGTGAATCTACAGATCGTAACATTTAGCTAGGCAGTCGATTGAGTATGAATCCCTTAAGATTTATTCGGTCCAACTAATACATGGGTATTTAAAGACATTTTAAAGTTTTATAAATATAAATAAAATACCTACATTTATTCGTTGCCATTTAAACATGGTAACCAATCATGGCCCAGTAACCTAGCATTTAATTTTCAATTTCTGAGAAAGTTTTAAAACTTTTAAATTGGCTCGGAGAGATTCTAGGATTCTCTACTTTAACCTTTCATATTTCAAAATTATATTTTCGCATTAAGTTCACTGTTATGTAGTGCAGCATTAATCCAGGATTGGATCGAGTATGTATCAAACGTTCTCTTATTATAAAAAAACTAAATACTTTGAAAGTCAGCAAAATTTATCACAGAATTTTCAATTTATTAAAAAAGTGAATTTCAGAACAAGTTTTATGAATTTTAATAAAAAGTTTATTAAAACGACGCGGGCGGTTGCAAAATTTTGTATTTTACCAGCTTTACCTGGATTTGCCCGTGTTTTATTTGTAGTTATATCATAACCTCAAATATGCACCATAAACGATTTTATCTGACAGCGCAGGTGTTTGTATGCTTCGCTCGTAATAATTTTACTGTCAAGTTGATTCCTTTCAAATTTGTAAAATGTTTTTTCTCTACCATTTTGAAGTGTCTTGTGCCAGAGAAGGTATAAAGAAGAGGAAGGTTCTATTCTCTCAGGACCTATGTCATATTCGTAGATGTTGTGTGCAGGCGCGGCCGGTGCCTTAAATTTTTGTTGGTTCACCGATTTCATAAAAAACGTAACGTATGCATAGAGATATACTAAATGTATGTAATTTATATAAATGCACGTATCTTACTAATTTATAGAGAAAATCAATACTTCGATCCCTTTGCCGAGTTCATGCGGTTCTTTTTGATAAAGTCCACATTTATTATTCCAACACTCATTTTCAAAAGGGTAAAGAAATTCAATTGTACTTAAAAATATTGATACCAGAATAATTCAACAATAATGATAATAATATGTAATGATAATAAAGGGATATTTTATAGAGCGATGTTTTTGTGTGAAATTACCTCATGGGCATTACAATTTTACTATTTGCAAACAGATACAGATATACTCACCTGATAAACTCGTTATCCGATAAACACATTTATATTAAAGTTTATGCTTGGAAGATACGACTTTGCAAGCGGTGACACTGCATTAAAATCTTCAGAATTCATAAATTGTTTGCTATTTTACACTATGGTTCATTTCTTTTGATATTACATCTATTAGTATTAGAGGATTAGTGGCAAAGAAGAGAAGGTATTTATTTTAAAAGACTCAACTTTCGGATATGAATTAATATTTATTTATTTATTTATTTCTATATATTACAGTTTTTACCTTATATATTTAATATTTTAACATAATATATTTTGGAAAACATTTTTACATATTAATTAAAATAACATTTTATTATGTTGGGTGTAAGGTAGGTTTGAGAAGGTGAAACTGTTGGTTTATAAAATCAAAATCATATAATGTTGTATGTTTCGTGAACACCTCACTAGGAGAACCTGTGCTGAGGTGTTTACGTGTTTATGATTCAGTGTGACAAGTACAGGTATTTATGGGTTGTTTTTTTTTTTTTTTTACATTTTAATGGTAATGGATAATTTAGAAGAAAAAAAAATCTATAAAGTATATATAAAAATATATGTATATATGAATAGTTGTTAAATTCTTGCAAGATATGTTTATTTATTTTACTTTTTTATAGTTTTGTTATGTTTGGTTAGGGATTAGGAAATTTTGTATAAAGTGAATATCTTGATTTTTGATCCAGGATGTGATATGTTTTTGTGAATGTTTGTGTATGTATGTGTAGTTAGTAGTTGTTTTAGAGTAGTGGGCATATAATTAAAAAGTTTGGTTGCGTAATACTGAAAATGTCTTTGTCCGTGTGTGGTGTGTGTTATCGGTATGTTCAGGGTTACATTTGTTAAGGATCTTGTTTTTTTATTGTATTCGGTTGCAATGGAATGTGGAGTTTGTTTTGGAGGAGGTGTAGCAGAGCAGATTTGGCATAAAGTTGTTTTATTGACATGACTTCTAATGTTTTGTAAATTTCGCTTGAATCTGTGTAGAATGGCACTTGCAGGATTAGTTTAATTATCGCTTTTTGAATCTTTTGAATTGGGTCAATTGCTATATTTGTAGCACTTCCCCAAGCCAGTATTCCATATGTGGCAATGGATTGACAAAGTGCGAAGTATATGGATCTGAGTATTGTTAGTGGGAAAATGTTTTTAATGGATTTTATTAGGTGCATGACTCGTTTTAGTTTATTCGTGATGAAGTTTATGTGGTCAGTCCAGCGTAAGTGTGTATCAATAATAACCCCTAGGTACTTTGTTTGTTTGACCCTTTCAATATGCTCGCATTGACAATTGGATGCAGTTTGTTCACAGTCATGCAGAAACAGGTCTATGTTTGATGGAGGTTGACCTCTTTGTGTAATACTATGTGTGATGTATTTTGTTTTGATTGTATTAATGGTAAGAGTATTACTGTTTAGCCATTTTTTAACAATCGACAAACTTTTTTCTGCTATTTTAAATACCTCTTTCCAAGTGGCAGCTTGACAGAGAAGAACTATCGTCAGCGAAGGTCACGATTTTACCTTCAATATCAATGTTACACAACTCGTTTATGTAGATGAGGAATAATAAAGGGCCAAGTACACTCCCCTGTGGGACTCCGTATGTAATTAGAAGTGGTTCACTTGTCTTGTTGTCAATTTTAACTTGTTGAGTTTGGTCAGACATGAAGCTTTTAATTAAGTCGAATTCTACTCCATTAATACCAATGTTTTTTAACTTCTTGAAAAGTTTTTCGTGTGAGATTGTGTCGAAGGCTTTACATAGGTCTAAATAAATTGAAATAACTTTTTTCTTAGCGTCAAGATTATGTGTTATGAAGTCTGTAACAGTAGCTATTGCATGTTCTGTGCTCATGTTTTTCCTGAAACCGTGTTGGTTCAACGACAGTATTTGTTTTGTTTCCAGATAGTGTTGAAGCTGTTTTTTAATAGTTTTTTCCAGAATTTTTGAAAAGGTATTTAGTAATGTAATGGGTCTGTAGTTGTTATCACAATAATGTTTTAATTTGCAGCGTAGGATGCAAACATTGCAAACGGTGGCGGGTGTTTACTGACCCACTAAACGTCGGTGACTGGTGTGAAGTTAGCAATAATTAAATAAACGCACACAAATAAAAGGTTACTTTCTGCAAAAAAAAGCAAATAATAAAGTCAATGCCAAGTATGTAAATCCGCAGGAGTTTATCACAAGATACAAGATAATATTGCACGCATAGCTGACCCGTGACCCGTTGACCCGAGGTTGCATTTTACAAGAGAAATGTTATGATTTTACTTCATACTGTCCAAACCCTACATCGCTCGAGCCTTTCGTTCGGAATTCTTCGATTCTTCGTTTGGATACCTCCGCTGACCGTGCGGCGTACGGTCAGCGGTATTTTTCTTGATACGTTTTGTCAAAACCACGGTCCAGAGATGTTTCGTATGAGCGGCATATAAAATATTATTAGCCAAACAAGGCGCATAGCTAAAGCGCGCGGTTTGGTATGTACCTCGGTTTCTCGTTCCTAGCCAGTGTAAACAGCGCACGGGTGCAATGTTTTTGCTGTATTTATCTACAATATTTCATCGTTAGTCACGTTTTAGTAACATTTAGTATGTTATTAATTGCAATTTTTAAGATTTTTTTAAAATTTTGCTTAATTTTATAATTAAAAACATTAAGTAAGATTACGATGAGCTGTAAATTGTTGTTCAATTTTGTTGGCGGTTCATTGCACGAGTGCACTAAGGCACCAGCCGCGCCTGGTTGTGTGGAGGATTTTTTTAAGGAAGGAAGGAGAGGAAATTCTGGTAAGGAAAGAGGTATAAGGGGTGGGTACGAATCGAGGGGTGGTTTGTCCAGGAGTGACAGAAGTGTGAATTCATCCCTCCTGCTGCGGTGCAAGATGATAGATAGAGAGAGTCAAGCTGAACAGGTCAAAGGTTCTCCCGAAACCGGCTCCTCCGCCTCAAGACCGGCATCCGCCGTCAAGACCTGGACACTTAGGGTGTCCTATGTCAGAGGTATTGGCTACCCAATAAATGATAACACCTATTAGGCCATATTAAGTAGGCTTAGGTAAGGTAAAATGGTAGGTTAGGCTAGAATGTATAAAAAAACGAGTGTGCTTTAGACCACACGACTGAAGTAAAACTTCACTAACTTATAAAAGAACATGACATTGGGGTGACATTGACATTGACATTGATTGACATTGACATTGACATTGACAATGACATTGACATTGACATTGACATTGACATTGGCATTGACATTGACATTGACATTCCCGACAATATGATTTGTTGCATTTCGCACAGTAGTACACACTCGTGCGTCTTTTTTTCGCTGTGCTAAAGTTTAACATTCACCAGTTTACCCCCAAGTGTCGAGCGTGCGTAAAGAAGTTTTACTTCAAAAATGTTCGTTGTATCTGTAAATCCCACCTACTATCTAACCAAATACCTAAAAACAATTTGTCAGGCTTTTAAGAGTAACATAATGTATAATATTATATACTCGCCTCTTGTAGAAAGCCTTCACGGAAACTCCCTTCAACTTGGCGACCTTACCCGTAAATCATAATTTCCATATAAAATATAGCGATATTTTCGACTCAGTAAATAACTCACGGCGCAGCTTTATGACTCGCCTTTACGCTATACGAGTAAAACCATCAAACTTAACTCAGAATATTATTTTTTAAACCTATTTTGCATCGGAGGAAAGACTTTTATATTTTGCGTTGGTGATTTTTTTTATGCGAATACCTCACGAGAGTCTCAGCTGCTCCCGTCTGTCAGCCAGTGAGACTATGGCATCCCCAATTTGGGTATATTGTGAGGCTGAAGGTAGTGGGAGGGGAAGGAGATAGGGAAGTACCTGGCTATTAAGATCTGGTCACCAAACACGGCTAAAGCCATTTAAAGCAAACGCTTCAATCCTGAATGGTGGTCTTACACCAGGGCGATACTGAGCGTATCTTCCACTCTGGAATGTGCCGCAAATATACTATATATTGTTTTAAATTAATTAATTTTGAAATAACACGAATTAATCAAATAAAATTTAATTGCCCATGCCGGGATTCGATCGCGCGACCTTCGGATTGCGAGTCAAGAGCTTTTCCCCTAGCACGCCGGTCGGTGATAGTGGAAAGCTGTGGAAATATAATTATTTAATTATTTTTTAAGAAATAATAATAATTGCATAAAATTTAAGGAGCTATTCTGAAATATCATTTAAAAGGCGCTTTGCAAAGTATTTTAATTTTTGAAGTGAGAACTTCCTTAGGAACATTGTGAATTGAAACCCGATGACATCTATAGGATTTAGCTTGCGAGAGAATAAAATAGTATAATCGGTCTCCTCTTTTTGCGGTGCTTCGTAGCCTCCTCACTCTTGTCTACTTTAGTTTTTTTTTAAGTTTCCACTTCTACCGTGTGTGAATGGCACACTCAGATTTTTATTTATCTATAGGTGTTTTTTTGATACCATTCTCACTAGCATAAACACATAAATAACACGTAAATACTAAGGTTAAGTACATTTAACTTACTTTCTATACATAGCACTCTCTTTAGGGTGAATTGCCTTAAGGTTAAACGTCACGCGCGTTATAATCTACGCATTCATAGATGGCGCTAATCAAATTATTTTAAGTTTTTAATGCTTTTTGCACGTTACGCTTTAAAATATTAAGGTAAATTAATTGTTCGCGCACGTACACATTTAATGAGAATTTAAATAAATAGTGTTGTCCATAAATAAACCCAAATCTTTCTAGGAAGGCTGAAAAATGTATTATTGGATTGAAACATCGATACAAAATTGAATTTTTCAGCCTTTCTTGAAAGATTTGGGTTTATTTATGGACCAAACTATTTATTTATATTCTAATTAAATATGTACAATTAATTTACCTTAATATTTTAAAGCGTAACGTGCAAAAAGCAATAAAAACCGAAAATAATTTGATTGGCGCCATCTGTGAATGCGTAGATTATAACGTACGTGACGTTTAACCTTAAACAAAAAAAACTTACTTTCTTTGTGGTTGATAGAATAATCTTTCAAAAAAAAAGAAAGATAATAGGAAGTGTAGTTTATTATTTTTTTTACATAGCTCCACACAGAAGGTCCTGAGGAAAATAATTCCCCTCAGGGCCTATATCATCTTTGGGGATACTGTGTGGGTAGTTATTTTCTAAAAGAAAGGAGAGGAAGTTCTGGGAAGGAAAAGGGAATGAGGGATGGGTAGGCATCTGTTAGTCAATGAGTCAAGGAGTGACGAACGTATGAATCCATCCCTCCCACTACGGTACAAGGCAATGGCTCGACAGAGTCTCCCTGGAGATGGATAGGTTAGGTCTCCCTCAACAATAGGCATTGAGGGGAATTATTTCCTTCAGAGCCTCCTACGTGGAGCTAATGTAAGAAATAGAAGGTTTAACACAAATTTAATAATAAATTTATAAAAGCAGGTAACTTGTAAATTGTAAATGGGAAATTTGGAAAGCCTAAGAAACGAAGTTATCTGTTATTCAGAAAAGTTATTTTCGATCTTCTGCAAAATTAAATTAATTTGATAAAAAAAAATCAAAAGAAATAACGTTCAAAACTTTAAAAAAAAGTAACAACTAAGACGCCGTTCAAGAACGCGTATTTTTGTATAGGCTGATAATTTTGTAATTCTATACAAAACTTTCTTATTAAATTTTGAAGGCAACGCGAATTTAAAAGGTCAATAACGTCTCAAATTATTAATTCCCGGGTCTCAGAATATTTCGACAGGAAATCGATAGGGGTCTGATATTATAAAATGATTTATGAAATTGTTTTGTATGTCGTATATTAAAAAAATAGTTTGAAACACGTCAGAGTACGCAAAAAATATGCAATAGTTGAAAATAACTCTGATAAAGTTAGCATTGCTTACGAAACATATCGGTTTTTGAACAATAAACGAGGTTAATACTGAGTAATCTATTAATTTTGATTAAATTAAGACTATATAAGCGAAACTCAATCGAAAATCTGGAAACAGATAAATCAGAAAAAAGATATTGGCACCTTTGGGACTCGAACCCAGGACCTCTCGCTTTCCGGGCAAACACTCTAACCACTGCGCCAAGGTGTCGATATCAAATTCGGTCATTTTTAACTGTATCATACTTCAGGTAAGAACCACCCACATTATCTTCAATTTCTTATATTAACTCATATATAGCCGTATCTTCTCCAAGCACAAACTTTCTAATTAAAGTGTTTATCGGAAGTGACCTGCAGGTAAGTATGTTTCTGTATCCATTTGTAAATATTAAAATTAGATAGAACCTAAGAATTATGAATAAATTGTACAGCGCCCTTGAGGTGATTTTTCACAAAAACGGCGCTCTATAAATTATCCAATTATTATTAGCATTATTTTTGTCTGCTATCTTCATGTATTTTGCAAGATTCAAACTCGAACTAAATGCTCTCTAGATAGTGTCTGGATAAATCTTTATCAATTTTATTTAGTATGCGACATCTATTGACTTTTCTGCAAGTCTAGGATGATTTTTTTTTATCCTGGTCCTGGGTACGAGTCCCAGAGGTGCCAATATCTTTTTTTGATTTTTCTGCTTCCAGATTTTCGATTGAGTTTCGCTTACATTGTCTTCATTTAATTAAATATTACAATTTGAATTTTTACTCATAAAGTTAAAATTTTAAATAGAAGGAATTAAAATGATACCATCAAATAAGCTTGATGTGTTTGAAGAAGTATCCAAATTTATAGTTGTGAATGATTATTAATTGGAGCAGGTGGATGAGTTTGTGTATTTGAGAAGTATGTTTGCGAGAGATGGTAAGGCTGATAAGAAAATGGAAAGATTGGTGAAAGAATAGAATTCTATTAATGATTAATTGAATGCGGTAGATGTTGCATCGAATTATAATACGACTTTAAATACAAGAAACGAAATGCTGTTCGCTGGAATTGGGTGATATGTATAGGAAAAACATGGTATGCAAGGAAAAGGAATAATAACTCACTTTTTTTTTTTTTTTTTTTTTTTTTATTAGTGACTATTTAGTTACAGGTTATATGACAATTACAAGATATGATGATATATATAAATATTTAATCCGTTTGTTCTTAGTCCTCCTCACTAGGTGGTCCTGTGCTGAGGCGGACTGGTAGATTTCTTTGATTTTCCGTTATTTAGTTTCTATGATGTTTTTAATACATTCTCTAGTATGTCTGCATTAATTTCTTTCACCCATGTTTTGATTTTTTCCTTAAACTTATTTATCTTTTCTATCTTTTTCAGACTTGGAGGAAGGATGTTGTATAGTTTAGTTGCAAGATATATGTGGTTTCTTTGGCCAAAACTTGTCTTGAATTTTGGAACATCTCGTATATCCTTTTTTGAGGCTCTTGTGTCATGTATCCGAGTTTCATTAGGAGATTTTCTGTTTTTAAAATGATGTATAAGAATATTCTTGGCATATATTTGTTTTAAATTAAGAACGTCAAAACACTTAAAAATATCTTTTGAGGGGGTTCTGATGGGTAATTTTAGTATGGTTTTTATAATGCTCTTCTGAGCAATATCTAAGTGGTTAATATGATTGGCTGTAGCAGATCCCCATACTAGAATTCCGTACTCAAGACGGGAATGACATAAGGCATAAAAAACTTTTTTTATGTCTTTCCTAGGTAGTATGTTTCTTAGGTTTTTGAAGAAATACACAAGTCTCGTGAGCTTTTTAGTGATTCCATTTATGTGTATGTCCCATCTAAGGTTTTCGTCTATTTCCACTCCTAGATATTTAATACTTTTTGCCTTTGTTATAATAGGGCAAGAGCAATGTGACTTATTGTTTTGACACTCGTGCAATTTGAGAGTGTATTCTTTACCCGGTTGACCTCTTGAGTTTATTGAAAAGGCTAGATAATTAGTTTTAATTACATTGAGCGTAAGAGAGTTCATCCGAAGCCAATTTTGAAGTACAGTTAGTCCATGTTCAGCCTCTTTATAAGTGTCCATCCAGTCCTTTTCGTGGAATAACATAACAGTATCATCGGCAAAACTAATTATGTTTCCATTGATGGGAAGTTTGGTAATTTCATTTATGTAGATGAGAAATAAGATTGGTCCCAAGACACTTCCTTGAGGGACGCCGTAGTTTATTGGAAGAGGATTGCTTTTTTGTTGACCTATTTGTACTTGTTGTGTTCGTCCTGTCAAGTACGTCATCAGTAAATTTAGTGGAGTGCCAGATATGCCAATTTTTTTAAGTTTTGTGAGAAGAATTTTATGATCTATTGTGTCAAAGGCTTTTTTTAGGTCTATAAAAACAGCCAGACATTTTTTGCCATCGTCTAAACTTTTTATGGCTATTCTTGTAAAATGTTCAATGGCGTTCACGGTACTCAAACTTTCCCGAAATCCATATTGTGTCGGGGAAATTTTTTTATTAAATTCCAGAAAGTGAACGATTTGGCTTTTCAAAATTTTTTCTAGGATTTTTGAGAAAGTGCTTAGGATACTTATAGGGCGATAATTATTTATATCATTTTTGCTTCCATTTTTATAAATTGGTAAAACTGTAGCATTTTTTAGACAAGAAGGAAAAATCCCCTTTGATATAGAGAGATTTATAAGGTATGTCAGGGGGAGGATCAACTCATCTTGGAGATGTTTTATAGTTTTGATTGAGATAGGATCATTTCCCGAAGAAGTGTTGTTATCTAGTGAAGCAATCACTTTTCTAAGTTCGTTGCTAGTTATTTGGTTTAGATTTAGTGTGTTATCTTGGATTAAGTCTTCATTATTTTCTATTTCCTTTTCATAAGTAATTGGTTTTGTGATTTTATTTGCCAATTGCGAGCCTATGTTAGTGAAAAATTTATTAATATATTCCAGAATTTTGTCAGGATACTCTGCAAAAGAAGTAGGAATCATGTCAATGTTTAATTCTCCAATCATTTTCTTGTTGTAGGAGGGTTCAGAGTTAGTGATTTCTTTGATAATCTTCCATATTTTTCTGGAGTCATTGTTACATTCTTCTATTTTCCTTTTATAGTAGTTTTCTTTGGCGTTGCGAATAACATTTTTACATATATTTCTGTATCTTTTATAGAATCTTAATTTAAATATATCGTAAGGGTCTTTTTTAACTTTTAAATGTATTTCATCTCTTTTCCTTATACAGTTGATGATGTTTTGTGTAATCCAAGGTTTGATGTGCTTATTTTTATGGGATATCTTTTTTTCTATTAATGTGGTATTCGATAGTATTGTATGTTGTATAATTTCGTTAAAATAGCTCCAAGCAGAATTTGTATCATCTATTTCATAAAGGTTTGTCCACTCAGTATTTTGTAATTTTTGTTTTACTTACTTGCTACTGTATCTCTACGAAGGAGCACACGTTATAGTTAAAAAATTCCACACAGTTCCACAAATAGTTACAAAGTTCCACGGGTCATTTTTGCTACAAAAAAACAAATATCATTTACTTCCAAGATGGTCAAATTCGTCCATTTTACTTAAAAACGAGATTCTGTACACGGAAAACACCATCAACTTGTTTCCAAGGTAGTCCCAATCCTTCTTCTTTTTTTTTAAAACAAATGCACTCGAATTTGTTTTAAAATAATATTTTGGAGGAAACAGTCATACGTACATTGTACATCTCATCTTTTGAAAGAACTGCAGCATTATAACGATAAGGAACGTATGTTTATTGCCTTTTTTTTGCTGTCATGGCACCGTAACCGTGAATGTTCACGGTAATAATAAAAGCGTACAAGACGACACTATACCCTAACATAAATTCAGAATCTTAACGACGTAAGTGAAGAAGGCCTGGAGATTCGACCGTTCCGCCGGGTTTTAATTAATTCTGAAGAACGTGTTACTAATATTTAAGATGTTTCTAAATGAATACCTCCCGAAGTTATTAATTCATTGTCTAGAAAAATAAAATTTGGTGCTTAAAGCTACCTTTAGGTGTACAACATATTACTATTTTTTAAAGGCGTTGCACAATTAAAAAAATGGAGGCAACGTAGTGTTTTTATTAATCTAAAATATAATTAACTCGCATCCCTTGTGAGGCATGGAAATAAAAATGACAATTCATTAACGAATATATAAGGCTCTGGCAAACCGCTGACAAACGTGGTTATGTCTCGCCTTAATATTATTATATCAGCTATCAAAGTTGGACTCAAGTTCGAAACATCAAGAAATATAACCATTTTCAAAATAGAAATCCATTCAATGACTTACACTGTGTTCGGTTCGACGACTATATATGAAATTTTAACCTCTGTCCCGACAAATTCACCTAGTAATTCAATATCCAATTTAGTAGTATGGGAACGTGTACTCACGTGTTTACACGGCGTTGGTTAGCTTTAATTTAATTTGATGGAAGCAGTAGGAAGACCTTCACCATATACATAGCAAATCAATATATATATATAAAAATCTAAGAATTTTTGTATGTATGTCCGCTATGCGTTCCTATATTAAGCATAGGCAATGTTTCAAACTTTCGAAATACATTTTTTCCACCCCCGCGAAGGTTTCTGGATGATTACAACCACATGACAATTCATCTGAAAAGTTTTTTTAATCATTACAAAAACTCTTACAAAATGTCACAATTCAAAAATTACATTTTTAAAACATCGATTGTTCAATAAAAATTCAATATTCGAATATACCTTTTAAATTAACGAATTAAATCGAAGTACTATCTTATGGTACTAATCAAAATCGAATACTTTGAATCCAATTGAAAATCATTTTATTTTAAATAGGTACCTATCTTAGGTACCAAATTTGATTGATTTATTCTTATAATATACAAAAATGAATGTTTGTAACACGTAAAAAATAAAAGTTATGTTGTAAAAGTGTACGGTAATAGTTTTTGAAAAATGAACTTTAATGGCAAGCTAAGATAAATTCCATATGGAATGCTAAATGTTCATTTCGTTTACACGAATTTCCGGAAACTCTCATTCAAACCATTCATTGGATAACCAACACCTCTGCAATATATTATCAACCCAAGTGGTTCGCTATGTTCGTCAACTTAGCAGGGTTGTCCGGGTTCATGGGTTGAGGTTTGTCCGGGTCTTGTCAGCGGATGCATCTGCCCACCTACTGCGTGGCGGGCCGGATCGAGACTGCTTGAAGATACCTTTTCACCTCTCCAGCCGGACCCTCGAGGGATGGATTCATACGACTGTCACCCCTGGACACACTGACCCCCAGATACTACCAACCCTTCGTATTTTTATCGTTCTCAGAACTTCCTCTCCTTCCTTTCCATTAAAAGACCCTCCATACAGCATTCCTTAAGATGACATTGATAAAGGGAAATTATATTTAGAAAAAAAAAGATTTTAGTTGACAGCAACTTTGTCGGCAAACTGAATTCAATAATAGGTACTTATTAGGTACTTATTATTGGTGAATATAGCCTTCTAACCCGATAAAGTTTATTTTCTTAAAAAAAACGTGCCTATAGGGTACAAAACCCCCCAATACCGACATTTTTTTGAAAATGTACTTGTATTTAGGAGAAAAAAAAAAGAAAGAACAAATAACTCCTGGATGACTCAATGCTCTAAAATTTTACAGAGAAACGGTCTGGATGAACGCGATACCCAGAACCGATGAAGATATAGCCTGAGAACGAGAAGAGCCGACCCCAACAGCCTACCTATTGTTGAGACAGTACAAGAAATAGGGAAGAAAATCTCCTGAGATCAGAGAGTGAAATACATTTTTTTAAACTACGAATAAGCTCAGGAATCGCTGGTTACAGTAAGTCAGGAACATCTTTTAACAACTTTTTTTTTTTTAAATGTTCTTTATTCAGTAAAGTTTATACATTACAGTAAATGGGTAATTTTTTGGCCATCACACTAGGGACGTGCCCGTGTTGTAGTGGCCAATTTTATGTTAAGTATAATAATACAAATTAAAAATAAGTTGAATGAAAAACAAAGTAATATAAAAATAAAATAAAATAATTTATACACCTAAAACAAGTATGAAGTATAAAGGGATTAAAAATAATGCAAAATATCTACATAAGTTTAAGATATATGAATATAAAAAATTAGTATGGAAAACAGAAAAATTAAAATAATATGAAAGAAAATACATATTATTGAATTAAAAATAATACAAGGAGCATGTATAAAAAAACACAAGTATATTTGTGTAACTAAAATACAATTAAAATGTAATAAAAATACAAGTACATTAAGTACAAGTGTATTTGTAAAAAAAATAGAAATACAATATAAAATCAAAGAAAGATTAATTTGGTAAGAAAGTAGGGATAAGTTATATCTTGATGAGCGATTTGCATGTGCGTGTTATGTTAACATAGGTATATAGATATATACTATGTTTAAAAACACTCCTCTTTTGTAATTTGTTTCTATTTAATATCTTCATTTTTTAAACGACTTCGATAATATCAATATGGAGGTTATCAATTCGACGGTATTTTTTTTTTTTTAATGTTTGTTACCTAAGAACTTTCGATTGGGTGAACAGATATTGATGATTCTTTTTTTTATCAGAAAGCTAGTGCTTCCCGTGTGGTCCTATTTTAAGTAGTCCAGTTCTCTGTCTTAAATTTGCAATAAGTATGTGCGCGACAAATGGACGAATAACTCAATATTACGCCAACAGATTTCGATCATTCTTTTTTATAAAGTAAAACTTCTTTACGCACGCTCGTCACTAAAAATCAAAAAATAAACAAAAATTTGAACAAAACAAAAAACGACTTAAAAAAATGCACTAAAAAGTAAAAAAATAATTTCGTACGATTGTTATTGTTGGAGTCGGTGTCAGCCAAGATATCCATATCTCACCTATAACTACTTATGTATGTAGTTACCTTGGCTAAAAATAACAATCATACGAAATTATTTTTTTACTTTTTAGTGCATTTTTTGAAGTCGTTTTTTATTTGTTAAAATTTTTGTTTATTAAATTAACCCTTCAACCGAGGCTCAAAGGAAGATAATTTCCTTCAGGGCCCATGTCACCTTTGGGAATGCTGTGTAAAGGGTATTTTTAAGGAAAGAAAGGAGAGAAAGCTGTGGGTAGAAAAAGGTATGAGGGGTGGATGAGAATCTAGGGGTTAGTAATCAGGAGTGACGGACGTATGAATCCATCCCTCTCTCTGCGGTGCAAGACGATAGGTCGAAAAAGACCAGCTGTAGAGTGTAGAGGTCAAAATTATTTGAAAAATATTTTCCATCCACACGATGCCCGAACAATGCACTGAGTTACTCCCAAGTAACAAATAATGTATTAAAGGTTCGCGACTATAATTGTGTATTCAGGCTTTTCCATCAATTTCCATGTATTTATTAACTTAATTGCTAGTTGAGAACGGCTCAAGTGCGTTGTGCGGGCGTCGTGTATACGGAACCAATTTGTTTCGATATTGTGATTTTTTACCTATTTCTTATCTCATGTTATTTGTATTGAATTTAAATTTTTATTTTAAAAAAATGTGGTCATTGATTATTTTATACAGGTGCACTTAATTCAGACATTTTTAAACAATCAGTAAAGAATTTATGATAATGCGTGTTTTCATCCCGCGAGAAAATATCCCCCGACAAAATATTCTGCGAACAAAACATCCCCGAAAAAAATATCTAAAACTTAACCTAAACTAACAAAAAAATGGGACAAAAATAATACAAACATCCTGTAAAGACAATAAATTATTGTTCAAAAATACAAAATAGTAAGATATAAGTAGTAAGTATAGAGTGGAAGATACTCTCGGTATCGCCCTGGTGGTAAGACCACCATTCAGAGTTGAAACGTTGCTTGTAATGGCCTTAGCCGTGTTTGGTGACCACATCTGAGCAGCCAGGTTCCCCACCTTCCTCTTTCTCATCTCCTTCCCCTCCCCACTACCTTCAGCCTCACAACATACCCCACATGGGGATGCCATAGTCTCACTGGCTTGAGACGGGAGCAGTTGGGACTCTTGTGGGATATTAATGTGAAAAAAAAGTAAAGTGGGATAAAAATAATACGGATAACAATAATTTATTGTCTTTACAGGATGTCTGTATTATTTTTGTCCCATTTTTTTGTTAGGTTAAGTTAGGTTTTAGTAAAAGATACCTTTATGTTCTAATCTTTATCATTATGTGTATATATGTACCTACCTATTACGTTAATATTATGTTTAATTTCATTTTTTTTTTCTATTTCTTCTCTTTGTTTATATTTATACAAAATATGTTAATAGGCTTATGCAATGCAACACCAGTTAAAAGTACACATTATACCTATTATTTTAATACTATACTAATCAAACAACAGTAATAAGCATCTATTAAATGTTTGATTCATTTTATTGTTTCTGTTCTCTTTCTATTTCTCATTTGTATAAAATGTGTATGTAGGACTAGGTATTATTAGAAATGCAAACACAAGATACCATAATGTTTTAATAATTTACTTTTAAGTATGTATATATTACTTTTATGATAATTTAAATAACTATGATAAGCAAAGCACGGTTATCTTTTCTGTATCAATTGGTTTTTACTATTATTATTATAACTATTATTTTTTATTTTTATATTCTTTCTCTTCTCTTTTTTATTTTTTTTATACAACCCATCTGTGTAGGACTATGATAATATGCAATGCTTACACGTTTGTTCTATATCTATATGTTTTAATCCTCTGTAATTA
Source organism: Limnephilus lunatus (assembly GCA_917563855.2). NCBI lineage: Eukaryota > Metazoa > Arthropoda > Insecta > Trichoptera > Limnephilidae > Limnephilus > Limnephilus lunatus. The sequence goes on along the minus strand of OU830600.1, from coordinate 8,297,996 downwards.
AGTACCTACCTACGTAATTAATATTATTTAAAAAAAAAACTTTGCTAAACAAAGAACAGTCACTTTGTTTTAATCTTTTATTTTTGTTTTGTTCTTTTATATTATTTACAGACCATGTTCCGTAAGTTAATACGCATCCTAATTTGACTGTCCTAAAACGGGAATCCTCCTAGTTGGGCAGTCAAAAAATTTCTTAAATAATGTATATAAATGTATAATATTTTACTAAATAAATAAATAAAAGTATATAATTTGTTGGGGTATGTTTTGTCCGTAGGATATTTTGGCGGGGATAAATAGGATTAGAATTTATAGGAGAGGTTACAGCGGAGCTCTCAAAGGAAGTATATCTTTAACGCAAGGATAGGTTATTTAACCACACAGTGTACAAACACACTAATAAAGTTGTATCCTTCTTTGTATGTTTGTAAGTAATCCCTTTCTTACGGAAATTGAATGAAGCCACTGTGTGGGAGAAGTTTAAAGTTGAAAGGATGGCTTCGCAGGGTGCACTCAAAATTACGCGAAGCCATACGAGTTTCTCCGTTTAAAACAAGAAACCTAGTACATGCTGGTTGTACCCGTAAATAAGCATTATCTAAACTCCCTAATTCATAAAAGTATCTTTCAGGAAAGGATAGCATTATTATTAATTTCGGATGTGACGTGATAGGTAATATGCTGAAATTTAAAAAAATGTATCTATCAATCTATAAAGAGTATATCGGACGTGATGAGACAAATGTGTTTTGTCATTAAGAGAAAACCAGTTCTCACATTTTTATGAAGACACTAGCTGACCCGGAGAACTTAGTACCGCCTTAGAATAAATAACTGTCGTGTTAACTTATTAGCTGAATTAAATTCAGTTTTTTTATTAAGTTAAAAATTACACAATGAAGCAATTATCGATACGCAACTGTTCGGGTTTTGTTTTTGTCAGTATTAGATATGGCGTTGTGTATGCATTTATATTTTCTTACTTTTCCACTTACTTACAGGCATTGCGTTTCATTTTCTTTACACGCGAGAGGGAGATTTATTATAATTATTATTTTTTTCCTTTGGAGGGCTGCAGACATACGTTCATTGTTTGTCTCATTTTCAACTGTTGACTTTTAGTGCGTAAGAAAGAGGGGCAGCATTATTTGTTTAAGCACAAAAGCAAAACAATCAGCGCATTGACATTTGACGTTTTTAAATTTTAGGAATTCACTGGAATTCACTCACTATTCAATATTCCTGCAGCTCTTTCAAAAGATGAGAATTATTACCGTACAAATTGTATAAGGAAAATAATTTTCTTCATAATTTATTCTCCATGTTTTAATAGCTATTCAGCAACAAATCCAAAAAATCAAAGATCAAAAAAATCTGTTAAACCGTTCTTGAGTTATAAATGGTGAATCTAACCTGACTTTGTTTTATATATTCATCATTAATATTTTGTGATAAAAACCTTATCATATCTGAATTCTGTATGATTCTATCATATTATAACACGCCGCTAATCCAATGGCATCCTCAAACATGAAGCCGATTTTAACGAATTTTAATGAATCTTCGGTGTTATCAGGCATTTAAAAATAATATCCTTTGTTCAACTACTTGAGGAGATAAAAGGGATCCCCTTATTAAAATAATTTCCCCTATTTAAGACACGTGGGAAATTTAATGTACAAATTTGCCCAACAAATAACCTTCTGCTCTAAAAGCCCAACTGGTTCGCTACGTTTGATGACCTTGTAGGAGTGCCCGGGTTCATTAGTTGTAGTTTATCAAGGTTTTGCGGGGGATGCTTTTGCTCAACTACTACTGTGATCGGGAGAGACTGGTTGAAAGAGACCATTAGACCTCTCCAGCCAAACTCTCCCAACCCATCGCTTTGCACCGCAATGGGAGGGATGGATTCATACATTTTGCTTCCCAGAACTTCCTCTCCTTCCTTTTCATAAAATGACCTTCCACACAGCATCCCCAAAGATGAAAAAGGCTTTAAGGGATTTTTTTACTCAGGGCCTCCTGAATAAAAAAATAATATTATGTAAAAAAATCAAATTAAAACTTTATCGCGTTCTAATAAATTAGCGAATTAATTAATTTAATTGAATAATTTTTAATATGTACAGCATGCTTCTTTTGCCCTTATTTGAATTACGTTGGTATTTTATTTATTCACTCGATAAAACAGAGAGGCATTTGGGTGATACTGATTATTCCGTCCACTTTGGAATTAGATGCAAGAGTAAGTACTACAAAATTCATCTTCATATAATTATTAAATTCACATAAGAAATATTGAACGTGTGCAGCACAAATTTTTATGATTTATTAACTTCAAATTACACATATATCTATTCAACACAAATACTGAATACGCTTAAAAAGCATTCACTCTAAAATAGAAGACAAATAAATAACTCAATGTTTTTGTTTCAAATTATTCACTCCAAATTCGACTGTTGTGAAGTTCTGCATCTCATCGACTTCAAATTACAAAATCGAGCAACTAGGTAAAATATATTATTCTGCAACAATTTCGGAACCAACTACCATATACAAAACCTATTCCTCGCTTCCACACGTTTGGTAATAAATTCACCTCAAATATCGACATACTTAATACAAGTTTGCCAGTGTTTAAAAGATACGTGAATGATGTTATTTTTACGTAGCATATTTTTATTAAAATCCTTAGAAGTTGGGTAATATTTTATAAATATTTCAAAAGCAAATATAATAATGAAATTTGAAATAATTGACAGGCTTCTAAAATATCAACTTTTTTACTTTGGAAATTTCATGGACAATAACTAAATGCGTTCAAAGCTTCTAAAACCTAGCTTTACACGCGCAAATTGCAGTTCATCTGTAAGTATAGTAATTTCATTAGATATTTCACTGCACTGCCATTGTAGTTGGTCAGATCTTAGGGGTAGGAGCATCGCATATGAGCTATTGCATATATTTTTTATTTTTTTCTATTTATCTACAATCTAAAATATGTTCCAGACTGCCGAAGACATAACTGCTTTGTAAATCGCTATTTGTTCGCTCCTTCTTTTCGTGTACGAATATCTTATAAATATTAAATTATTGCTAGGATGTAAATTGCTGTAATAAACTATGTAAGTAAAGTGTTAAATGTTTATTAGATTTATACACAATCAATACATCCATAATCCCCATATGTTTTACATGAGAGTTGAATCAGTTTTCCATGAATTCAGAGACAACGAGCTTACGGATGTTGTAAGTTACGCCATACCAAAATATACAGTTCCCTCCCATAATATCTGCTTAATTTATTCTCTGAAAAATCCATACACCCATAATCCCCATATGTTTTACATCAGAATTGAATCAGTTTTCCACGAATTCAGAGACAACGAGCTTACGGATGTTGTAAGTTACGCCATACCAAAATATACAGTTCCCTCCCCTAATATCTTTTTTTTTCTTTTTATTAAAAGAAAGACAAACATTTCCGGGTTACGAATAACCCAACAATGTTTGAAAATCTCCTACTACCACCACACAAAGCCGAAAATGTTGCTTGTGTTGTGATGGAGGACTTAGCCAGCCGAGGAATCGAACATGCGACGCCCGGGTGGGACCCAAGCGCTATGCCCATTCATCCACTGACCGGTCAATACATTCATAATCCCCATATGCTTTTCATCAGAATTGAATCAGTTTTCCATGAATTCAGAGATAACGAGCTTACGAATGTTGTAAGTTACGCCACACCAAAATATACAGTTCCCTCCTATAATATTTGCTTCATTTATTCTCTGAAAAATCCATACATCCATAATCTCCATATGCTTTACATCAGAATTGAATCAGTTTTCCATGAATTCAGAGACAACGAGCTTACGGATGTTGTAAGTTACGCCATACCAAAATATACAGTTCTCTCTCATAATATTTGCTTCATTTATTCTCTGAAAAATCCATACATCCATAATCCCCATATGCTTTACATCAAAATTGAATCAGTTTTCCATGAATTCAGAGACAACGAGCTTACGGATGTTGTAAGTTACGCCATACCAAAATATACAGTTAAAATAATATCTACTTCATTTATTCTCTTAAAAGTCCATTTACATTATCGATGATATCGCTACGAAATCTGCATTTCGAATTTTGTATGCTAAGCATAGCGCAATGTTTGAAATATCGCCCTACTGAGTAAATATAAAACCTGATCTGAATAAATATATTTTAAAAAGTGAATATTCAATCTTAAGTCTGCGTCGCGCAACCACGAGCCGTGCAACCGCATTCAATATCAGTATCATTGCAAGTATTTGCATTCCGCTTCCGAGTTTTAGTTCCGTCTCATTTGGCGGGAAATCCCGCTGCTTCCGGCCCACGCCTCATCCGGTTCCGCCAGGGAATAATTACTGTGGAAAACAAGCGAAAATTTACTGGCAACCTGTGGAGACTTCAAATATACAAAATGGTCGTAGACTTTCCTAATTTGTTGGGGCGTTCTCCCTGCTTCTATGGATATTAGATTACTGTTCGGCTGAAGCACCAAAGTTACAGTAGTTATTATCGTTTGTTTGCCATCATCTCGTTTGTCGATATTATGTAAATTGACTCTAGAGGGAATATTTGAAACAAGTAACTGATGTAAGCAAGTGGAGACTTTTAATCACCACTATATAATATGAGGTTAGTGAATACATAATGTATCATTGAAGAAGAAGACAATAATAATAATCTAAACGAAAATATGAAATAATTTAACAATATCGCCATTGCCACCTACTGTCAAACCGTCATATCAGTCAATCTCATATTTAAAATTTTAGAATTAACAATATTATTGAAAATTGTAATTTTTATCAGTATAAAGATTCTTTCCATGTAAAAGTGCTATATTTCAAAATTAAAAATATCTTTAAAAATGTCTTCGGAACCCAAAAGTTCGTTCAAATTTTTTACTCCATAATATAATGTCAGATTTCACTGGTTACAGTAAATCTAGTACGTCCCTTAACGCCCTGTATAAAAAAAAACTTAGTGTTGGATATTCTACGAAGAAAATCAATAAACCATCACCGGCAGAACTGTCGGCGAACATATTGTATTCTCAAGAGCATTATTAACTTTCATATAACATCCCTTCAAACAACTCGAGGCTCGAACTCGTATAATAATAACTATTTTCGTTGTAAAGATGAATTACTTCGTGAAAGAAAAGATCTATGCGATATTTTTGTTTGCTCTTACATATTATCTATATATAATATATATAAACACACTAACCAGATACCTGATCAATAAATTAACGTATTCTTCGCCAAACAGACGTATTGCATTTTGTACTCCTTGAACATTGAACCACTGCTACTCTTCATAGAAAAATCGCAACTGAGGTGGCTTGGGCATGTACGAATAATGTCTGATGACCGAATTCCGAAGTAGATACTGAGTACGATTCCAGAGGGTAGACGTCCAGTGGGCCGCCCCAGACACAGTTGGGCGAGACAACTCCAGAAACTGTGTGAGGAGAAGATGGGTCTACCATGGACGGAGGCCGAACAATCAGTACAAGACAGAGACGTATGGAGGAGCCTTGTTGATGCAATGAGTCCCCGACCCGAATAGGACAAGGGAAAGAAGACGATAATGATGATGATGATGTCTCCTTGAGCTTATGGGGATATTATTGCTTGAAATGGTAAATCAAATATGCAAGACTTTGCACTCTCAGATTAATTAAACAATCTTCAACCACATAACTTATATTTATATAAGAGATTAATTACCAGAAAGTGGGAAGTTAAAACTGGAGCAATTCGCCAGCAGTTGAGTCGACGGCAAACGAAAACTGAATGATTCGCTTTTCAGCTAGGCCCGTATCTACCATTGGTGTAAGAGCAACCAATAGAAGGTGCCTTTCGTAAAAGGCTCTACATTATTCGCACCCTCAAGATACTGAGTCGGCAGCCGTCCAGGCCGCTGATTCGTGACATTCAACATACAAATGATATGTCAATATACCTTCTTATTGCATTCCTAAGGCTTTTATAATGCGCCTCACAATGAAAGGACAATATTCTATTTTCCCATCTGCGAACTCATTGTCCTAGTATGAACAGAAGTTTGAAGAATGGGACAATGAACCAAGACATTGTCCCAGAGTTAGACACTGTGACCAGGCGCATTGTAAACGCACGTGGACCGGACAATTAGATGGCCAGTCGCGTAAGTATTGCTCCCTATTTTTGGCGAAACGAGGCTTAGTTGCAATTCATATTGTTCTGGTGAAATTCTCTTTATTCCTCTTCTATTTATTTAAGGAACATTGCATACGATCCCAGTGAAGATTTGCGCCGTATCCAATTCCTAATCTACATATTTATTTTTTACTAGCTGACCCGACGAACTTCGTACCGCATCAGAATCAATAACTGTTGAATTAAATTCAGTTTTTTCATTAAGTTAAAAATTACACAATGAAGCAATTATCGATGCACAACAGTCCGTTTTTTGTTTTTGTCAGTATCAGAGTTGGCGTTGTATACCGATTTATATATTTTATGATTTTCTTACTTTTACACTTACTTAAGGGAATTTGGGAGGCGGGTACGGGTGCCACCGCCCCGGAAACCATTTATTGGATAACCAACACCTCTGCAATAGGTCACCCCAAGTGGTTCGCTACGTTTAGTGATTTAGCAGGGATGCCCGGGTTCATGGGGTGACGTTCGTCCGGTTCTTGGCGGCGGTTGCGTCTGCCCACCTGCTGCGTGGCGGGCCGGATCGAGAGAGACTGGATGAGGGAAGATTTTTGACCTTTCCAGCCGGACTCTCTTGACCCATTGCCTTGCACCGTAGTTGGAGCGATGGATTGGATGGATTCATACGTCCGTCACTCCCAGACACACTGACCCCCAGATTCCTACCGACCCCTTATACCTTGTTACTTCACAGAACTTCCACACAAAATCCCCTAAGAAGTCCTGAGAGAAATCATTTTCCATAGGGCCTCCTGTGCTTTAAACTACATTTCATTTCAGAGATTTATTATAATTATTGTATTTTTCCTTTGGAAGGGTGCAGACAGGGTCAGGGGGGGGGAGGGGGGGGGGGGGGGGGGGGGGCAAACCGATGCAAACCCGGACGGCAGTCTTAGGGGGCGCCAAAATTTACATTCGAAAAAAAACTTGATTCACAAAGCGCCTGCCATCTAGCGCACCTTGTTTTATCGATTATTCATTTGATTTTAAAACGCCCTGTTGGTTTTTGAACACATCCCAAGTTAATCGATGAACGTATCCTAACAATATTGAATATTTTGGTGACCGTTTTGAATATTTTTCGCCCACCTTAAAAAAATCGTACCTCCGAATTTTAATATGGTTTACAAACTGATACAAACTGATCATAGTTCTATATAGTCAATAAATTCACCTATCTTTGGTTGACTATAACATATTCCTAGAATTTATTAAAAAAATATTATAAAATCGCAAACATTTTAAACGGAACTATTCTCAGTAATTTCTCCCTATAAACTCGCCTAGGAAGTTAAATTTTGCCTCCCATTAAATATTTTCTATTAAGTTTCTTTTAAACGGTCTAATTCTTGGTTCGAGGCTGGGTGCAGACATACGTTCACCGCTTGTCTCATTTTCGGCTATTGATACTGTGATGATCTCGCCTTTGGGCCTACGAAATAATTCTTTTAAAATTGAGAGATCAATTTAGAATTATATTTAATTTTTGTAACATGGAATGGTTTCAGCATACGATTCTCTGTTTCAATTCATGGGGGTGATTTATGGGTCCTTACCACTAAATAACCACATGTGTTTGCGTAGCTCAAGTGCATGCGAGCCCGGCAAAGGCCATTCTTCACAAAACTAAGAAGAGACCCAGAATAACATTTAGAGGGATTTTTTCAGGTTCATTATCAAGTCAGGGGCGGCCGATGGATATTTGCCCGAGTGGTGACTGGCTTTAACGCGAGCAAATTGATTTGCGAAACAATTGTCTTGTGAATTTTCTATGGCAGTAGGAAATTGAAAACTAGGCAATAAAGATTAATCTTGGTGCATTTAAATATACTAGAGCGACGCGCCGAGTAGGGGTTAAAATATTTAACATATTTGTCAAAATAAGATTGCAGAATTCGTTAAATAGTGACGCACGCAGAAAGAACGAAAACGTGTACAGACAATGCTTATATAATGTTATTATATAACCAATAAAGTCGACGCAAGTAATGAGAAAGAGTATTAGATTGAAGTACGCCACTGAGCTCTTCTTTTAAGCGCTATTGGGATAATTTATGACTCCGGCGCAGACAAAATTAGTTTGTATTCTGTTATCTAAAGGTTACACACAAAAAAATAGCAAACATGAAAGTTGCACTGATTTCTTGGAATTTGGGACCTAATGTGACAGAACACTATTAAAACGATTGAAATATGCATTTTGGGAGATGTGTTTATCACTTAAGATTTGAAGAAGTGGCTAATATATTATTGAAACCACACAAGGAGATGGATGAGAGTCAGGGGGCAGAGAGTTGGAACAGGACAGTCGGGGAGAGATTCTGGAGACGCACGGGCGAGCGAAAAATCATCGAGGTTGAATACACGATAGAATAATAACTCTGTGCGCGTAAACCGGGAATAATTCATAAAATTAAAGGAAAATAGTTCACGCGATTGAGGGGAGTCAAGATTTGGTCGTTGGAAAGCAAGGTTTAAATTAAGGGATCGAGGTCGATAGTCGCGAGGAGACCAGTTTGGTGCGCCTAAATCGGGGATATTTCATTTTAATTAAACAAAGGAAATTCCGTTTTATTAAACAAAAAAGAGTCCACGCGAATAAGAAAGTCAGAGATTGCGGCTTGCGAGTTCATAAAGTGCTTTAATTAGTGATTAATCAATCAGTGCACGAGGGATGCTGGTTTTGGATTGTGATTCGTGCATGTCAAGGTTTTGTGTGCATGAGAGGGGTAAGTTTGATAAATTGAATTAATTATTAACAACATTAATGTTTGGATTTCGTACAAACTAGGGTTAAAACAATAGAATCATCATTACTCCCGAGTATTCTAATTGTCTATAATTGTTCGTCTAGCTTGTATTTTTCTAGATTTTAAACATGTATTATAGTTATATAGCGCCTTGAGGTGTTTTCCATAAAATCGGTGCCATGTGGATCGTTCAAATATTAGTATTATTATTATGGCTACTTTAATGGGGCCTTTAATAAGGAACCATGTCATCTAAGTCGGATGATTTAATCGGAAAATTATAACGGTAACATTAAAAAAAAGCTATCGGGTAATTATCGGTAATCGTAAAAAAAGGAGCGTTCCCTCCGTAAGTCGATCCGGAGCTGCCTGATGTTGACCGGCGACGATTCTTGAGACAATACCGTTGTAAGATAATAATTTGGGGTTCAATGAACTAAAATACTATTTGAAGCACAAAAGACACTTTCGGGCAATAAATCTTAGACGAGAGACTTCATTTAAAAGACGGGATTTTGAAACCACAAAACAATAATAAAATCCTTTAAAAGTGCTTTGTTGGTGATCTAGAAAACTAGGTTACTGGGTATTCTCCAATACATAACGGGTACCAAAATACATAGGTATAGAATGTAGGTATAAATTAATTTGTAAAGCGCCTTGGAGGTGTTAATTATTATTTACGAGTTTCGTAATAATATTTTTAAACGTAGCTAGGGGACTATATTTAGGAAAGGGTTTTTTGAAAAGGCATTGGGTAATTTAACAGTTTATAGAATGGTGCGTAGCATGGGCATCTTTGCTTACTAACAAAATCTGACATAATTAAATTCCCACTCCTAAAAATTTCCCATATCTTATTCCAAATTTTAGGTATCACGACAAGTCTATTACATAGGACTATACATAAAATTATCGTATAATCCTCACCTTTTGGTTTACGCTTAGGTAGGTATATTTCATTCGATATTCGATTTAGCAAAAACTTTCACATTGTCGGTTGAATGAAGCCGTCGGTAGGTATTCATATTTTAAGCGTAATGCGTTATATCCACCTACATAAGTAGCAAAAGTTTTCTTAACTCCCTCACACTAGGAATAGGGATCATCCAGCATCAGGGTGGGATTGTACTCTGGACGAAAGAGCAGCGGGGGAAATAGAAGGAAAGGAAGCCAGATTCACGACCTGGTGCCTTTCATTCTTGGACCCGGCACCCTGAAAACCGAGCTTGACATTCCTTCTTTGAGCTGATGTTTGAGTTTGAGCTTGGGGTACGCCTATCGTAGAGCATATGCCCGTAACACATATAGGGGAAGGTCCCAAGTTACGCTTGTGTATGTTATGCGAGAGGACGTATTTTTCATTCAAATCAAATACCGATGACCATCGCGATTGCAGGCTGGCGCATGTTCTGTAGCGTGCCTAGGAAAAACGTAATCTTTATTTCTACTGGTTCGAGGCGGCGTGCTGGACGGAGAACGGGACTATTGAGGACATGAGTGACTGCCAAGGCGAGGATCGGTGACATCAAAATCTTCCTTAATTAAATTCATACATCGCCAGATCAGAGGAGAGAGCGGCCCCACCGATCTCCTGACATTGCCGATTGTCTAATCAACTTCGGTTTAATGTTTATGCCGGTGCTTTAGGAGTTAATGGAACTCAAGTCATCGGCATGCTGAAGAACTTCAACATCATCATCAATCCAGAGTAGGATGTCACGTTCCAAAACCTCGTGCCACCCACACATTTCCTGAACAGTTCCTGACATCGGCTATCACGCCATTAATCGGAGCAGACCCTCATATCAAACGGTATGAGATGACCTTTCATCATCATCATCAACACATTCATAATTTGGCGGCGTAGTGGTCGATATTATTCCCATTACCACTCTATGATCCAGAAACACACGTCAAATTCTTTCCCGACAGAAGGCAAAACATGTCGATTTTCATTCGTCGCTTGCGACCTTAACATTCTCCGGAGGCGTTGGAATTGGAAGCTGATTCGGCGGTCTATGACCATCACCTTATCAGTTGGGCTATGGAGGAGTCCAATTATTTAAACAGCACATGTTCTGTCTCATGTTAATCCAAAATACCTACCCGTAGAATCAAATTAACAAAATAAAACAAGCTAGCTAACTAACAAACTGCATCTAGCACTGTAAGTGTAGAATTATTGCACTCCGTACTGCTTTGAGTGTAAATCTTTTGTTAGAATATACATAAATGTCAAATTATTTTCATGATAGCATTTTATAGGGCCGCAGAGAGTACGCGACATCGCATCGAAAGGTAGGATCTTCTCAATTCGCCGTTTGAATGTAAATTTATATATTAGATGCTAGGAGGGAAAATGCAGATTACTTCAATAAAATTAGTCGTCGATGAGCGTAGGTGTATAACAGGTGCTAGGGGAGGAAGCTGGATGAATATAGATAGATAATTAGTTAATTTTCAAGCTAGTCAGACTCAGTCATTGTTATTCGAAGCCTTGCAAATTGTAACACGCCATACCTAAAAGAACCAGGGTTTACCACAAATAAATTATTAATTAAATTGGATTAACTATACCAAACCACTAAAACAAAAAATACACAACGTTGTGGGGTTAATTACAATTGATTAATTAAGAGCATCTCGTCACGTTTGCATAAAAGTATTACGTGATGGGGTTGAAAAGGCGCTGCAAAAGAAATGCAGGGGAGAGACGCGAGAACGGACGAGCTACGAGCTTTTAAAGGCCGGCCGGGGTTGCGCCTGTAGCTGTAGCAATGTAGCAGCATTTGGATTCAAAAGTTAGACGTTACTTCGTAGAAGAGGGGGGGGGGGTTTATCACAATACTTAGTGTGTAAGAAAGAGGGGCAGCATTACACGATTAAGAACAAAAGCAAAACAATTATGTTTTAATAGTTATTATCCTATCCGGGGCGGAGACAAATCCAACAAATTAAAGATCATCAAAATCGGTGCAGCAATTCTCGAGTTATAAATAGTGTAACTAACCCGACTTTGTTTTATATATTAAGATGATTTAGTTCGTCCTTCAACAATTCCAATACCTCTTGTTAAAAAGACTTAAGATTTAACCGTGTATCCCTTTTCTCAGCGTTCCGTGTTTGAACTAAGGTCGAATTGTTGTATTGTCCTATTGTTCTGTACTGCGTGATCGAGGCTGTTCACGGAACTGGGACAGGACAATATTGTCCCGTCTTGTACACTTGTCCTCGCGTAAACTCTGTATTTAAGAGGGAACAACCAGACAAAACCGGAAATATGTCATTTTCAAATAAAATTTTAGACGTGTTGACTCTTTCCACAAAAAAGTATAAAATGATTCCGAAAAATTGTTCTTTTATCTGGTAAAGTTATGTTTTAAATTATGAAAAAAAAAATGTTTTTAGCACAATCTTACTAATATTATAAATGCGAAAGTTTGTATGGATGGTTGGTTGGATTTTACTCTTTCACGCAATAAATATCGAATGGAATTTAAAAATTCTTTCACTAATCGAAAGCCACATTATTTGCGAGTAACAACGGCTTTATATATTGGCAAGTTCTGGCGTTATGAATGAGCTGTGGCGTTATAAAATTATGTATCATACGTTTTCTGTCCCTAACAAAATCGAGTTATTGCAAACGTCAAACAAATTGTTACCTTGGAAACAATGTATTTTTTTTTTAATTTTAGGCTTAAAAAGTGTGATTAAAAAGTTTGTTGTGATTAAAAAGAGTACTTTTTTGGTGTCGTAGTTAATATCTTCATATCTCTAAAAATGTTTATTCTCCGAACAAAAAGCATAACGTTCCTATAAAGCATAGCGTTTGAAGTGGATTGTCATTTTCTTATTTTTTTATGTTACTCTGGATTCAAATATGAATAAAATACTAAAAAAGTGAGTAGGTACTTAAAATAAATTTGTATTTATATAATTTAAATATTTTCTGAAATAGAATTTTTATTTGCGAAATATCTTTCTCAAATTTTGAAATTTTCTATTAAACAATAATTATTTTCTATTAGACAAAATAGCAAGAATAATAACAACTATGCCAATAATTATGCCAATAATTATGCCAGTAATTTCCCACTAATACTATGCGAGCGAAGCCGTGGGTAAAAGCTAGTAAGGTTATAAAGGGGAAAGTAATATGTAGGTCGTTGGCAGATTTGTTAAATTTTCAAACTAAATTTATTATTGTACAATACACATTTCAAATCGTATAACATGCAGTAAAATAAATCAAAAAATTATCTGGGTAAGCCATATAAGTTTTTAGATTTTCACGGCCAAAAGCATTTTCGTTGTTAGTTTTTGGGGTGTTATGCCGTGTTGCGCTACCTCCTTCTATAGCCAACGTTTCGGACAGCGTTGCAGTGTCCATCATCAGGGCAGATCCGGTAGATCCCACACATCGAAACGTCGGCTATAGAAGGAGGTAGCGCAACACGGCATAACACCCCAAAACTTACAACGAAAATGGGTAAGCCATGTTTCAGAATTTTAATTTTAGTTTTAACTAATTAAAAAATAGATCCGCGTACGTGTTTTGTGACTAAAATACTTCAGTTTGTTTTTATTTACGTTTTCACAAATTAATATAATTCAGATATCTTAACATTTTTATTTTGCTTAGACATTATTGAAAAATTAGAAATACTTGTAATAAAAAAATATTTACAAAAAGTACAAAAATTTATTAGTTTTATCATCACACCTTTCAGCATTTTTGAGTGTAGCCATAAATTAAACCAAATTTTGAATGAAATAAAAACGATATTGAGTTACAATTTTAAAAAGCTGGTGGGTAGTATAATTAATCTTTCTCATTTGAACCGCCCTATACGATCATAAGAACATCTTTCGATGAAATTTGAATTCTCGGCCGCTGGCTGATTAATGGCCCTTAATTGGAATTTGTCCTAATAGCATGGATACTACCTTACCCAAAGAGATGCCATATCATTTGATAGTGCATTTAGACTTTAGACAACCTAAAGCTGCAAGCAACTGGATTCACAGTACCTACATACTGCATTTTAAATTTATGTAAATATTTCGTGAGAGAAAATTTACACTATGATAATGATCGAAGTTTGTTGTTTTGTTAGGTCTGACTCTAGCGGAATAAAATTCTCAGAACGTTTTCCCGCAGTAAAACGTGAACCAGGTCAACGCAGCTCTTTTTATATTATATCAACGATTGTAATTCTCTTTTTTAATGTGAATACCGCAACCGTCTAGAATCCGAGAAAATCTAAAATCATTTATGGAGAATAGTTGATGTGTGAATTATGTGTCTGCGGATATCGAAGGGACCTTGTACGTATTTTGTAATATATGAAAGAACACTGCACAAGTAAAAAGAAAGCACATGAGGAAAGGAAGGAAAGGACTTACTGCGGAACCTTGGGGCACTCTGCTAGATAGCCAAGATTGGCTGGGTTTGTTGATGCACTCGTATAATTATTAATCGCGGTATTTTACTGCGATATGCGGGATTAAGTTTGCGGATGAGGTTCACGCGGCGAGTTTCGATTTCGACTGATTGTTATGGTAACGTTAAATGAAAGGTACATAGGGATGGGTAGGAAAAGGCATATGATAGGGATGGATAGGAAAGGCACATGTGACAATCAAGCTGCAAGCACAGAGTCTATGATATATTTATTTTTATTTATATATTTTGGCATTACATAGTTACACAAGTTTTTAACAAAGAGACAAAAAATTGCCTTTCCTCACCATAAAGAGACAATGCCCTTGTGTTTGGTGAGGCAATTCTAGTTCAATTAGTAAATTAAAAGATATATATGTAGATGTATGTAGGTAAGTATAGCTATGTATTGTGTAAACGGCCAACCAGTAGTTGTTTTAGATATTTTGGGTATCCCTGTGCATAACGGAACGGTTAAAAGCGGAATGATGAAAATATCAATACGAAATGCTGTCCATGATAAAGTATTGAAGGATGTAATAAAACTGGGAACAAAGTCAAATATAAAAGCTAGTTGTACTATAAAGATGATTTATTGCATGTCTTTTAGGGTTCTATTCTGTAAACTGGGACAGGTCGGAATAGGTACACTCTGTAATATTGTAATATTGTATCCAATAACACAAAGAACACCTTTATTATTGTCATAAATAACACCGTTGTAGTTTCTCGTGTATGAACCAAATTAAACTCATAAATCCTCTCTTCCCTGAATTGTATTAGAGCCCTACAAGAAGTGATGGGAGGTTGCAGGGGTTGGATTTAATTAATATTTATTTATTCAAGGACGTAAGGTCGTACGTACGAAAGGCTAAAAGTTTGCCACCGCTGAGACTTAATTAAGTCTTGAAGATGTTCAAGTAGTTTTTGTTAGGTTTCAATAACGCCGCTTGGGAAAGGTTGCGAAGATATTGGTTATGAATTATAAAACCAGCATTTTATTTGATTATCAGAAGCTCTTGGCCATTAAATATGCACAGTTGCGATTTGGGAAGCTGAAATTGGTATCGCCGCCTCGGTAACCATTTATAGCATAACCAACACCTCTGGCCTTGATCCGCAGCGGGTGGGATGAATTCATACCACCGTCACTCCTGGACACATTTTTTTTACCCCTAGAATCCCATACACCCCTCATACGTTTTTCCAACTTAAAATTTTCTCTAACTCCTGAACACTCTGACCCCTAGATTCCTAATCATCCCTCATACCTTCTTCCTTCCCAGAACTTCCTCTACTTCCTTTATTTAAAAAAACATCCACACAGCATCCCCATTAGTTTTAGAAATTAGTTTCCTCAGGACCTCATGTGTGAAGTTAAATAAAAAGTTGTCACTTTGCACATATTTTCAAGACACCAAATTTCACATATACGCCAAAAATGGTCATACTTTTAGATCATGAAAGATGATCACATCGCATTTATTGCGTTCTGCTTTATTCTTTGTGTATGATCCATTTTCTAAATTTTAGTCCAAAGATTTTTCGTGGATTTCTACGTTCAATTGGCGATATCAGTTTTATTTTAAATCGGAATAGATCACATTTGTCGTAGCGAATGACGCAGAAATTTTGGCACGCCAATAGTGAACACGGGTCTTTTCATAACTAGTTTACCAACAACCGAACGAAAAGAAATTTCATTCTGTTCCTGATTACCGCCGATCGTACAGCTCGCAATTTTGTTTAATGCCTGATGATTAAATATTTATAAAGAACATTTGAATGCGTTTTTTTATCACAGGAAAAGAATGACAGGAAAAAGCTCTACCTTCTAAAGTGGCGATCAGCTTCTCCATCCACGGGTTACAACAGTTGGCACAATTACGCAGTAAAAAAGGTATCATATAACACTTATACGAACGCCATTGGGCGAGAGGTCCAATAATTGCTGTATTCACAAGCGCGACAATATTTTGACTGATTTGTAAGTAATCTTATCACAAATATGTGACATGTGATAACCAAGGCAAACGTGGGTAGTATTTTAATATTCTTCTTTCTTCTCCCAAATAGGGCTTTATATGGAAGAAGAGGGACAATGGGAGATGAATACATAGAACAGGACCTTGCATAAGTACCAAAGCTGTTTCAATACTAGACATATACTCTGCCCCCATACATTTCTAGGGATTTCTGTTCAGCGTGTCCAACACATTTGGACAGTATGAGCTTTTGATAATTTAGACAATTTCCCTGTAGTTGGACATTCTTGTCATGATCTCTGTATTAATTATTCGCAGTGTCCTCGTGCAGGGAGCTCACACGGGGCAGAGATCAAAGGCTTACAAAGGGATCGCGAATTGTAAATACGGCAGGTGTCGAGCGTGACCTGTCAACTTTCAGGATAGAAATCTGCATACTTTTGAAGTATTTGCAGTACAAAGCCGGGAGACATGCTCACAGGTGCAGGTAAATCATTTTAAGAGACTCTTGCTTGTCTGGAAGAATTAAAAATAATTTTATATTATTTCAATAATAATTTGGTTTTTGTTAAGCTGAAGAATGAAACAAGAAACATTAAAATAACACTTGATAGCGAGTCTAAATTTAAAAGGAGCTGAAATTTTCAATGAATGTTTGGTATCCTTTGGCATTTGAGGGGTATGAGGGGACTGCGGGCGGGTTTTCTAAACCTGTTATGTAACTTTTTTGAAACACTCGATGTACCCAAATAAAATACTTATAATAAGACATAAAACGTGTGCCTTTAAAATGATTTACTCTGTTTCAATGTAGAGAGAATAAATAATGATGACAGCCGGCGTAGTCCAGCGGTAAGGCTCTTGAATCGCAATCCGAAGGTCGCGGGATCGAATCCCGGCGTGGCAAATAAATTTTATTTGATAAATTAGTGTTATTACACAATTTATTCATTTAAAATAATATATCGTATATTTGCGGCTCGTTCCAGAGTGGAAGATACTATCAGTATGGCCCTTGTGTAAGACCACCATTCATAATTGAGACGTTGCTTGAAATGGCTTTAGCCGTGTTTGGTGACCAGATCTGAACAGCCAGGTACTTCCCCACCTTCCTCTTCCCTATCTCCTTACCCTCCCCACTACCTTCAGCCTCACAACATACCCCAATTGGGGATGCCATAGTCTCACTGGCTCCAGACTGGAGCAGTTGGGACTCTTGTGCGGTATTCATGTAAAAAAAAGTAGCGTAAGAAGAATATATGAAGCATATTCGGGGACGCCCGAAGAAGACATGTCACGATCCAATGAATCAGATACTTGAGTCGGGCCATATCAAGAGTCAGAATAATAGAAGAGTATGTATGAGACGATGTATGAATGAGAATGAGGCAAAGAGTGTGTGCCAAGACCGAGTTGTTTGGCGGTCCATCCTCCCCTCCTACCCCTGCAGGGAAACGGTTTGATGGTTAGTTAGCTCTGTTTTGTTACATTGGACTTATATGTATTTATATATGTGTATGAGTGTGTGCACGTATATGCACATGCAAGTATGTTATCATAATTATTATATATATGTAAATAATCTAATCCTTGTGCATGTCGTTTTTTTCTTTATCTTATTTCTTTTCTGCTTTACTTTATGTTTTTTCAATTTTCAGCAAGTTTATTTATTTAATCCACATGTTTACATTAGACGACATATGCATGAGATTCCATTGGACACCATGAAGCAGGCAGCCGCCTAGTATGGTGGTTTAATATTTCTAAGTAGAGTATATGTCGTAAATAAATATCACATATTTTATTAAAATATAACTCAAGAGTCAAGACAGTTCAAAGAAAAATGCATCCTTAATAATAAAATTCATTTGAAAAAATATAGATTAAAAAAAACAATGGAAGAAAGTAGGTATTATAATGAAATTGTAGAGAAACAGTACAATGCTATTCTACAGACTCAGTGGAAAATTAATATTGTGTAAATAAACAATATCTAAAACCGTGATTAAATTAATTTAGACCCCATTAAGGAAATCCCTAGCTCATACAAGCGATCCCACGTCTATTATATTAAGTGCTTTTATTAAAACTAGCAAATACAATGGCCTAAATAAGGTAGTTTTATCTGCGTATTATATTAATATAGGATTTAGCTTGATACCAGGGGCGTGCTGTTCTATTTTAAATGCGAATGTTTTAATAATATACTTAAACTCCTTTTTGAGGACAACGAACTAGGTTTTTCAGGGTTAGCTAGAGCTTATGTTATTAATTTAGTCAATGTGTTAAATGTCGAGTATAACTCATAATAAATACATTGTTATCTAAAGGTCCCGTAGTACGTCAAAAGCTGAAATTTTTAAACAGCTCGACGTTCGGATTATAGAAAAAATCTATGACAAAAATATTCTGAATCATCTTCTAAAAAAGACAAAATCAATAAAAAAATCATGAAACCAAAACAAAGCAAATGGGGAACTAAATAAACCAAAGTGTTATTACTACGTCTGGGCAAATAAACTCAGTTTTTTTTTTGCTGTACAATTATAGTCGAAGAGTCCGTGACGATCAGACCTTCGTTATTTTATAAAACCTGAAAGTTTCTCTGTGTATGTCTCTAACGTTTCGCAATAATAAAACTCTGTATTCCCTTTACACCACGTATATCCGCCCCCACTTAAAATACTGCACACTAATTTGGGCACCGTTCTACCAATGCCATATAGACAGAATCGAAAGTGTTTAAAACAAATTTTTTAAACACATAAATTATAAATTCAAATTACTCTTTGCAAATAACACCGAATCCTTAAAATTTCACAACTTTACTCCACTTCAAACACGAAGATTAATATCTGATCAAATATTTTTATACAAAATTCTGAATAACGGCCTGGACTCTCCTGAACTCGTAAATTATTTAAGAATTCACATACCTACAAGGCCAACCAGACTAAACCATTTTTTCATCTGCCTGCGTGCAGAACCAACCTTAGAAAAAATTCTCCAATCCCTCGTATGTGCGCGCAATATAACACGCTATTTAACAATATCGATATTCTTAATAATACTCTTGTGAAATACCGAAACGAAGTCAAGCGTACGACCACAAATGTTAATTAGATTAATGCACAAATACAGAAAAGGTACAGCATGAGCATCTCCTATCCCCATCCCATCTTCCTCTCATCTGTCCCCATCATCTGCCTCTTGTCCTTCCCTATTCCTTCTTCCTTCCAATATATTTACATATATTTTTTTCTTTGTTTTTTTCATTTTCATTTAATGGTTACTACCAATAACAATTTTATATTATATAATAATAACCAACATTAGCATAATAAACTGTTTTGGCTTACCTCATGTTTAACCTCTTGTATAAAAATTGCTGTTTGTTTCTTACAATAAATAAATACAGGTAAAGACGATCCCCGTGTATGAAGTTTGGATCACGGTGGCTTTGAAAGATATTATATTAATAAATTATAATTGTACTTACGTTAAAGTATAAAAGCTGAATTATATATATTATGTTACTTGAGGAATTATCAACATATTTGTGTTTTTTCAGTAATCAGACAGTTTCGATGGTTCCTTCACCTTGTCAGACACATTAAAAATCTTCCGTAGGTGTGAGCGCGATATATACATGCAAGCGGGTGGGAGTGAAATGGCGCGAAATTTCGACGCTAGCAGACTACTTGTAAAAGTGCAAGCAAAATGCTCTTGAAATTGTTGTGCAATTTCACATACCTTTGCAACCTGCTGTCTTTCAAGGCCACTGTGATCCAAACTTCATAGTCGGGGATTGTCTTTACCTGCATTAGGGACATACACGGAGAAACTTTCAGGTTTTATAAAATAACGAAGGTTTGATCGGCACGGGTCTTGCTCTATTACATTAAAACTCAAATGAAATTTAAGAAAAAAGTCAACGGTATATGCAAGTAATGATTGAAATCAACAATCAAAGATAAATTATATCTGACGTAAGAAGAAATTGTTTTATTATTGATCTTTTAATTCATATATAAAAAAAACTCGTCAAGCAATTTCCCTAAGATAGGGGAAGTGCTTAAGAAGATGAACACGAAAACATAAAATAAAGATTGTTCAGATAATCACCCAAATAAACGTTCATAAAATATGACGTCAAGAACTGTACTAAAATATCATCCCGAACGATAATGCATTACTCAAAACTATAATCCCATATAATCTTTAAATCAAAATTAATTATCTGAACAAAGTAAAACGACTGTTGAACAACACAAATTGCCCATCATTTCCATTTAAATCCTCAGAATGAGATGGAAAACCGGAAAAATCCCCGAGCACCAATATCTGGAAAATCAATTCCCAAGAATAACACAAATGTTATAAAAAAAACCCCAAAGTGTGAACAAGTGTTATTCAAATACCATTTGAACAAACTTCCCATATAAATCCTCATAATGAGATGGAAAACCCGGCAAACTTCCAAACATAACGAACCGTTAAAACGTCTTCAATATTAACGTAATAAAATAGCAAATAGAAAAGGACAACAGGCCTCCCACCACTACAGGAATAAACATCTGTATCAGTAGGTCCCCTGTCTTCCTGCGATTGAAAAGGAAAGGAAAACCCAAATCCATTTCCGCGAAACGATTTTAAAAAAAATCGCGTCCGAGAACTCAGAGGTTAAGAACATAGAACCCGAGACTAACTACTCACGAACTCAGAGGTATTAAACATGGAAAGCTCGTAATTATTCGCATATCGCTTCCAAAATGCCGAAACACCGTAAAAATCCCCGAGCGCCAATATCTGCAAAATCATTTCCCAAGAATAACATAAATGTTATAAAACCCCAAAGTGTCTCATTAACGAATGAAACAACGTTGTTCAAATATCAATTGAACAAACTTCCCATATAAATCCTCATAATGAGATGGAAAACCCGGAAAACTTCCTACTATAACGAAACGTTACGTCGTCTTCAAGTTTATCGAAAATAAAAAAACCCATGGCAAATAGAAAAGGACCACAGGCCTCCCACCACTACAGGAATAAACATCTGTATCAGTAGGTCCCCTGTCTTCCTGCGATTGAAAAGGAAAGGAAAACCCAAATCCATTTCCGCGAAACGATTTAAAAAAAATCGCGTCCGAGAACTCAGAGGTTAAGAACATAGAACCCGAGACTAACTACTCACGAACTCAGAGGTATTAAACATGGAAAGCTCGTAATTATTCGCATATCGCTTCCAAAATGCCGATACATTCCCACCGAAAGGAAAGTTATGAAATTATGACCCGAAATTAGAAAACAAAAGAAACATCACATGGACGCCACGAAAGGACAGACAAAAACAAAACAACCATTCGAAGTTCATACTCGTGTTCATATATGAACGTCGAATGTGTGTTCTTTAGAAAGAATAACATCCCTCTTCGTGCCGGACAAAGTGAAACGCTGCTCCTTCCAGTACTACCTAACCGCAAATAAAGTGAAACCGCTCAAAAAAAAAATTGAAAGTCAAAGTAAGGAATAAAATAATCCCGAAATATGATGTATATCTAACACCAAAATCAGACCTAATAGCCATTATAGAATCCGACTAACATCTTTTATGAACAACTTAACGTTGCATAACTTCCATACAAATCCAACATAACAGTTGACATCATAACGTTGATCCAACAACAACAAAAAAAATATGTGTTCCCGCAAAATAAAAAAAATTCCGAAGATTAAATTGACTTATGCCATTATAACCGAATTTTGTTCGAAGACAAAACGGAGATATAACAATTCTTAAGCTTCTGTAAATATTTGTATAAAACTTTAGAAAAAAAATTATAGCAAACAACAATGCTGTATCAAACTTCCATAATAAATCCAACATAACCGTTGATGAATGTTTAATAATAGCAAAACTTGCGTTGCCAAAGAAAAATAATTAAAGAGATAAGTATGTTAACTTATTATAAATCTCTCAATTATCTGAAAATTTTTCTAAAAGAAAAAAATAATTGTAAAAGAAGATTTGAGTATAAATCACTTCCAAGGTTGGTATATTGTGTTTCCGAAACGAAGAATTATTTATTTTATTTAGAAATGATGTATCTGGTTTAAAATAAATTAAATGTTGAATCCCAATAAAGTATCTGTAACCATTTCATATATTTATTATTTGAAAAGCGCCGTAAATAATTTATAATGTTATTAAGTTCTCATAAGTAAGCAAAGCCTCGAACCAAAACTGCAATACGAACGAGGAATCATTAAGGTGTATGAATATTTTAACCTGACGCGTGACGTACAGATGTCGTTAAATGCGAAAATAATTATAATAATTACTTAGCAATTGCACAAACCTAAAGCTGAGAATGAACAAAAACAATGTATTTAAGTTAAATAAATAATATTCAAATAAACTGAAATTAAAATTAAATTTTAAACATTATAAATTTACTAAGACAAAATAACGATTCAAACATACAATTGATTGACAATAAAATCCCATAAGGTGAACAAAGAATCGAATGCTAAAACTGCCATAATATCTGAAAAAATAAAGTAGCTTCCTACTAATTTAAATATTAATGTTATTTATATTTATTTGGAACCGCTAAGCTTGAAATTATTAAAGGAGAGCGGTGAAATATTGAGAAAAAGATGATATATTCAAATTTAATAAAAATTCCCAAAAAAACACTGAATTTCAAACTAAAATTTTAAGTTTTGTTCTAATGTAACAATATCGAAAAAAAATTCTACTATAAAATTTTTAGAAAACCCCAAAATTGAGCTTAATGTTTTCGAAAAGAGAGAAAATTGTTATATGTGAATGATCCATCAATAAGTTAAATAATTCCCACAATATAATTCCAAAGAAGCTATTAAAATTATCATGTGGGTAAAGTCGATAAATTTAATATTTTTAACTCAGGATTAATAAAATTAATTTTAAAAATTAAATTAAAATTAACGCAATTTTAAACAACATACATGAGCTCAGGCATATTGGATAGAATCGACAATAATTCGACATGATTTGACTGTGACAAAATGCCAATAAATTCCTCATTAATAATAAACAATTAAAGTTATTGAAGAATTCCAAAAAAATTAACACAAACTATTTACAAAATATTTCTGTAAAATCAATCAACAACTCAACCGAAAATTAAAATAAGTTATTTGAAAAACCTTTTATCCATGAAGCAATGTTAAACTGGACTCGGCAATTTCCATTGAATAATAGACGTCTCTCATATCCAATAGTCATGTGAAGAAAACCAGCAACTCTGAAACGCATGATTTGACGCATTTGAAAATAAAGTAAATTAAAATTCCGAAATACAGGAAAATAATTCCTAAATTACGATGTAAATAATTTCAGTGTAACAATTTTTGCGCAATTATTAACGCGTAGACAATAAAATTTACAACTCCATTGAAATTAGTACCTATCAAACTGTAACAATACTACACATGAAGGTTAAATTTAAAAATTCCTTAAAATTCGTTGCAAGATAAACTCAAAATTAATAGGAAAGTAATTATCAATCACATCAATAACAAAAATTAATCAACTTGGAAATCCATTAATATAATCTGAAAGAAAGATTTAATACTGACATAGATCGACCGTCCCTCATAAAAAAATGTTGAGCAGCATAGCGTTCAAAAGCAAATTTCATCAACCAGATGTTGCAATAAAAATTATGAAGGATATTGGAACACAATAGCATTAATAAATAATGAAAATTCACTCAAAAGATAGAATATAAAATTGAAATACACTTACGTAGTACAGCGCGTGCCATTATGACCGTAGGTACATATTTGTTCCGATCGCAATCAATAAAGTACATCGTTAATAATGTACGAAGCTACCGGTGATAGCTAATTATATATAAACCTGCAACATTATTACAAAAGGAAACCAACCAACATTATTATACGAATCAAAGATAGCCGCTATTATATATTGAAACCTGTGAAAATGAAGGAACCGTTGAAGTATTATTTTTTTTTTGAAAAGGGAACACATGATATAGAATTAATATAATGATTAAAGTATCTTCGTGAGCGGTTACACTTATGACGAAACGAATACAAAAAAAAATGAGTTTGGATGTGGGAAACAATGAATATAAAAGTTATAAGGACATTATAATAAATAAAATATAAAACACACTCACCCCACGAACAGAAGATGCGCATGGAACCCACAGAATCTCAACATCGGAGTCATACCAAAAAAAAATTCCTACCCAATGAAAAAAAAATAAACGAAACAGAAATTACTGAGGTAGGCCCCACGTTGGGCGCCATTTTGTAGCGGAGAAATAAAAGAGAATATCTACTTTTTTTAATAGCATGCTTATGAAGTGATGCTATGTAAGATAATGTAGGTACCAAGGAAATATGTTGTAAATCAAAACCCAGAGCATGAGATATAAAATTTAATTAACACTATTAAATCAAAGTCCAACATAAAATATTTAATAGAATCTACAGGGCGTGTCATTCACTCGAAGAGTCAATGATTATGTATTTCTGGATGTTTAAACAAAGTAGGTAGTTAATAGTTTAAGGAATTGAACGTGGTAAAGGTTGAGCGCCATCTTATTTTGTTGCGAATAAGAAAACAATCAGAATCAGTAAAGGATAAACCATGGTAAATGATATTAAAGCTAATTAACGTTACGTGTAGAATTGCGATGATAAGGTTACAGCATGACTCTTCCGCAGGAGAATTCTGTAGGTCCGGCAACCAGACGCGATCCTCCGCTCGCAAGGTGGGTCTTTCTTCACTCGTTCCCAAATCCAAACTCGCCGGTGTAGTCGCCCACGCGCTCCAGGAACGCTCGCTGGTCACATGGTTTGTTGTGACCTAGTGATGTGCATACAACAAACTGTAGGGATGGGGAGCCGAATCGCTACAACTGCACTAACTCAGAGGTGGTGCGGAAATGTGTGCAATACCTACGGTCTGGAATCGTGATAATTCGAGAACGGCGCTTTGTAGGAAAAAAAGTATAATTATTATTATTGTGGAGAATTTTACGACCGACAGATTTTTCAAACCGTTTTTTCGGTAGCTCTCACGGTTTCAGAGATATATGCAAAAAACAAAACTAGTGACTTTTGACCTCAGATAAAAAACAACGCTCATGCAAAATTAATAAGGACTTTTGACACAGCATTTGTAATGACTTATTTAAAAACTGTACAAAAATCCAACTTGTTGGGAGTTAATGCAAGCTCAGCACTTTTTTCGTCTATTTTGACTAGACTATAAGTTTCTTTTGTCATTTCTGCGAACCACGCAACATTAAAAAAAAATACATATTTGAGAACAGCGAGAATAAATATTAAAAAAAAAATCTGAATTTTTAGCGAAAAATCATTATTTTGTTAACATGAAACTTTCAGCTTTGGAAATTTTAATTAGTTTTTAATATAAAATCAGAAGAAAGTTGTCTTTGAAGAATAAAAACTTTTTTCCATAGTTTGTATCGGTAAAAAGTTTTGAAACTTATAACGGAAAAGTATACGCTTAATAAAAACCTTGAAAATAAAACATTAACGTCAAGAGTGGCTTTTAGGGAAAAAAAGTCTTCATACCATATTCTGAACAGAACACCAACCCCGGCTAAACTTTTTCGTTTTAAAATTAGAAGAAAACTGTGTAATATGATGTATTATATCATCAAATTTAAACTGTTTTAAAAACACACAAGGACACAAATATACCCACGAACGATGCTTATGTGGGATTTTTTTTGGTTAATCTGCTAATTGTTTTATTCTTTAATTTTTAAATGTTTACATAAACAAGCCTTTAAGTATTGTAAAATTATACCAATGTATGTACAAAAAAAATATTAATAAAAATAAAAATAAATTGCGGCAACGGTTAAAAATACTTTTGTTACAAAGACAATAAAATTAAAAACTATTTTCATGTAGTCATCGAATTTGGTGTTAAGAGCGCGCAGGAGCGCCGAGAAATTTTAACGATAGGTATTTGTAAAAATTATTTCTATTTCGTTCATCTCAGCGGGGACAGCAAAAGCGCTATCGGTGTATTGGTGAACCCCAATGCGTGTGTGTGCGTGGCTGCAGGTGTTGGAAGCACGAATCGCCGCGCCGCGCCCGCCAGCGACTTCGCGTTCTTATTATTTCATTTACTGTTATTCATTTATTCCAAAAATTAAGTAGGTGCCTAGGTACATATTCGTAATAAAATAGCGAGGTCTACATTATTTAATATTGTATTGTACTTAACTTTATTATTATTATTACTTACTACAAATACATGTGACTGCCTGCTCCGAGCTCATCTTCTGCACACGCACAAGTCAATGAGACTTGTGGGTGCGTGTATACAGGTTGCTGCCTGCTGCAACAGATAAGTCAATACGCGTCGCGACTTGAGCGTGCGTATTCCTATATAATAGATATCTTCTGCGCTCATAGTTCATTCATCTTGTTACTATTAGTAAAGTAAGATGCACGCTGTTTTGGTTTAGTAATATCGGGAGATTCATACCATCTTTTTTTATAAAACGGCAGCATAGGCGCAGTAGGTACATCACGTACTTTGTGATTGTATAGTGTTTTTATTTTTCGCTGGCTGCATCACTCTACTGTTTTTGACTAGCCTTTTTACTGGAAACTATTCTACGTCAAATACAGACCTTCGAATTTTGACCCTGAAACCCCCTTGAATATTGAAATCTGTTTGGTCATTTCTCACGATTTACACATATAGGACATATGGTGAGTAGATACCTACTAAACTATTCATAAATTATTCATAAACTATTATTATAAACATAAACTATTCATTCATAAAAACTCAATATTACAACACAATTTCCTTTTTTAATTAAACATATAAATATCGCTAAAAATGTTGTTGTTTTTTGGCTCTCCCTGAATAACGTAAATTCATCAGTTTTGACTGTATGCATAAAGTGCATTAGTGCAAGTCGGTACATTTGTTAACATATCTAGTAACCTATAATAAATATTATTCTACGTTTTAGGCTGCGTATACACACGCCAGCCGAACAATGGATTATGGGAAAGGAACGAAGCAAAAGCAAACTGCCCGAAACGCTGCGCCGCTTGCGGTTGCTTCGTACCTTTACCATAATTCGTGGTTCGGCTCGCGTCTCTGTCCGCAAAGAGTGGCGTGCACTGATTTTTCAGTGGGCTAGAATCCTAAGATTGAAAATACGACATTAATGATGTTGTCGAAGCTGAAAATTATTTTTTTTCCGAAATTTCAATTTTCAAATTCTGTGCACGCCACTATTCGCAAATATATACGTAGCATAAGATATGTGTATTTAGAAATTGAGTTACATAAAATCGACTACTATATTACCTACCTTCAACTCAAAAATTTTTTTCTTACAGATAAATAATGGGTAAAAGAAATGGAAACAAAGCGCGTTTGTTTTTATCTGCTAGACGAAAAAAACCGATTATTAGTATCAAACGACAGATTCATGTTGCACCACGTTCGACATCTAGGTAAGTCGAAATATCGCTTTCCTGTCACTCTTACTACTGAACCTTCCTAAGGTTACCTTTACGTACGTAAAGTTTTTTTTCCCGTAAGTTGCTCACATAAGAGAGTTATGGCAAAATTACCAATGGGTATCGTTTACATTGATAATTTTGCCATAACTCTCTTACGTGAGCGACTTACGAGAAAAACCTAAAGATTTATGCTATGAGAGCCGTGTATTATGTAGCATGTATAACGGGAAAATGGGATGGACAAATTTAAATAAATAAATCATTTGCATTTACAGGGATATGGATGTCATCGATACTACTATGCATAACAATACCTACACTCAACTGACAGCTGTGTTTTGCTCTGCTCCCGAAATAAATAATTATTTTTTCTGTTTTTAGTGAACAAACGTTTCAGTGCATTTATAAATCGGATAAGAATTTTAATTTACACTTAGACAGTGTGTCCTTCCCACTTGTGAATAATTAATTGATAGTTTCACAAAAGAAACAATAACAGGATATCACAAGTGAATTCCAAGTGTCAAGTAAAGGGGAATATAGGCAGTGTTCGACCTTACAAATTAAATTCAGTGCTAAAAAATGTCTACTACAGATAAAAATCTGAGAAGTAAAGGTCAAACAACCGGGACTAGTGTTACATCTGAGCCCCAGGGAATAAATATTGATGTCATGTTGGAGAAAATTGAGATGAAGATGGAAAAAAAATTACAAACATTTAAATCAGCAATCATAAAAAAAATTGATGATGAAAATAAAGAGAACCGGAACACAAGAGACTTCATCAGTCATCAATATGATGATATACACCTAAAGATGGAGACTATAATTAAACTGGTCTCGGAAGTAGAAGCCATGAGAAAGGAAATAACAGCAAAAGATTGTATAATAAGGAGCCTTGAAGTTAGATTAGCCGAAGTGGAACAAAGAACGCGTGAAGATACCCTTGAATTTGCAGGGATACCAGACAAAGAGGTAGAGCAGCCTGCAGAAATAATTAAACGGGTGGCCGCTGCTGCAGGTGTCGACTTAAAAGGCGATGACATCCTCGAAATCAAGAAAATTCCGGACCGACGACCTGGAGTCCCCCCAAAATTCCACGTCAGATTCACTAACCCCCAAAAAAGACGGCA
Organism: Limnephilus lunatus; assembly: GCA_917563855.2. NCBI lineage: Eukaryota > Metazoa > Arthropoda > Insecta > Trichoptera > Limnephilidae > Limnephilus > Limnephilus lunatus. Next base: position 8,268,866 of record OU830600.1, on the reverse strand, counting down.
GATTCTACTGAACAGGAAGCTACTCAACCCTACCACAACTCAAGGAAACGGATACCAGAAGATTTTTATTAGTGAAACCCTTGGGGCCTACTTCAAAGATCTTCTGTGGAGGTCGAAGACTAAGGCAAAAGAAATGGGATATAAATATGTCTGGTACAAGGAATGTAAAGTGATGGTTAAAAAAAATGAAAGTGATAGAGTAATATATATCAAACACTCTGATGATCTTAAAAAAATTGATTAGTTTTTTTTTTTTTTTGAGAGCCCCACTTTTACAGATCATTTACTGGGTCGATTCCCCTCAGTTCAGTGAATCATATTGCTTGCATCTATTTTCAAACTGCAACAATAATTCACCTGTACCACTTTCAATCAAAGGTTGAAATCCCCAGTAATGGCCACGGACTAGTGGAGCTCTCATTTAAGGGAATCAAACTAAGTTTTTTTGTTGTAATTAAATTATAGTATGGCTATTACCATTAATAACACATACGAAGAATTAGGTGATCAAGACAATTTGTTTGTAACATCAGATGCGAAAATATGTAAATACCTAACAACCAGTTCAAAAAACACTATTATTATGCACCAAAATATTAGGTCAATTAATAAAAACTTTAATGAACTCCAGATTCAGCTTAACCACCTAAATATAGACTTTGATGTTATTATTCTTACAGAATGTTGGTTGACAAATATTTACATTCCAAAATTCATAAATCACTACTCTTCCTTCAACTCGTCAAAACATGATAGTCAGAACGATGGAGTTGTGGTATACACAAAAAATTACCTAAACTCAGTTGTAACTGAAATAAACATTATGGACGCTAGCTGTATGCAAATAATGTATAATAATGATTTGTGCATTCTAGCTATATACCGCTCTCCATCTATTCGCAATATAACACCATTTCTTAACAGTCTAAATAGCATACTCTCTAGTCTTTCCTACACTAAAAACTTAATAATTATGGGAGATTTAAATATCAACATACTTCCAGACAACCCTCACCATCAATGTCACGTCTACCTGAACATGTTAGAGTTTCATGGATTAATTAGTACTATCAATACACCAACAAGAATAGCTAATGAATCAACATCATGCATTGATCACGTAATGGTCAAAACTAATAAACAAAACAAAAGCATCGTTTATAAATCAACAATTACAGACCATTACACAACAATATTCACATTGCAATCCGACACCACAAAAAACAGAAGAGATCAGTCAATTCTACTATACAATAATATTAATTTTGATAATTTAAAAAATATAATTAAAAATAAATCTTGGCAAGAGCTTTTACAAATACAAAACTCAGATGATGCATGGAATTATTTTGTTGACTTCTTGAAAAATGAATTAATTAATAATACCACAATTTTAACAAAAAAAAATCCTAACAAACTTAAACCCTTGAAATCATGGATAAACTTTTCAATTATCAACTGCATTCGTAGAAGAAACGCACTACACAAAAAAGTTAAAGAAAATCCTTACGACATAATATCACTAAACATCTATAAAAGATATAGAAATACATGCGGCGAAGTCATTAGAAAGGCAAAAGAAATCTACTATAGAGACAAAATCCAAGAAAGTAATAACGATCCCAAAAAAATATGGCAAATTCTAAGAGAAGCCACAAATACACAAAACACCAGAGACAAACAGGACATAAGTAAACTTTGTATTGACGGAAAAATTATTGACACCTCAAAAAACCCAAAGCCCGTAGCGGATTACATCAATAACTTTTTTACAAATATTGGCTCAAATCTTGCTTCTCGTTTACCAAATTGTGGGAATGCTCTACCTGCTGAAGCAGACTTTCAATTTCCCAAAAGAAGATTCAAATTTCAAACTGTCTCAGGGGAGGAGATTCTAAAAATAATTAATTCTTTAAAAAACACTTCTTCTGCCGGGATTGATGGAATAACCACTAAGATCTTGAAAACGCTGTCTATGGAAATTACATTGCCTCTAGAACACCTAATTAACCTTAGTATCAGTCAAGGACACTTCCCTTCAAACCTGAAACATGGTATGGTTATCCCTATACATAAAACAGGTAACAAGACAGACATAAACAATTACAGACCAATAACTCTACTGACCAGTCTATCTAAAGTATTTGAAAAAATTGTCAATGCTCAGTTGGTTAAATTTCTTGCTAGCCATAAATTATTATCAGAAAACCAATACGGGTTTCAAGAAAACATGAGTACCGCAGACGCTATTGCCGCTGTAACTAACTTCATTGTCAAAAACCTCGATAAAAGCAAAAAATGTATTTCAATCTTTCTAGACCTTTCCAAAGCCTTTGATACAATATCACACAGTAAATTAATAAAGAAACTTATAAAAATCGGTATAACAGGTAACGAACTTAACTTTTTTAAAAGCTACCTTAACAATCGCAAGCAACAAGTTAAAGTAAATAAAACACTTAGCGATCATGCCTCCTCTAACTATGGGATTCCTCAGGGTAGCATATTAGGACCGTCTCTGTTCCTTTTATATATCAACGACTTATGTAACATTAATATTCAGGGGAAAATAGTTAGTTTTGCCGATGACACTGTTTTACTGTTTGAAGCTGACACTTGGCTAGCTGTATACAAAAAAGCTGAAACGGGTATAAACATTGTAAAAACGTGGTTAGATACAAATACGCTCACATTGAACACCGAAAAAACTAAATATGTCACATCAAGCATAAATATAACAGGTCAACCTCATGATGATGCCTCTATTAGAATACACACATGTTTAAATTTCGATGAATCTTGTCAGTGTCCCTACATTGAGCGCACCACACAGATGAAGTACCTCGGCCTCACAATTGATCCATATCTCAGATGGAATATTCACACTCAAATAATTGCAAACAAAATAAGAAAAACCATGCACTTTTTCAGAACAATACGAAACTTTCTCGACCTACCACACTTGAAAATGATTTATTTTGCAGTCTGTCAATCCATTATTGAGTATGGTATCATAGCATGGGGAGGCGGTACTGCATCAGCACTAGACCCAATCATAAAGGCACAGAAAACTATTATAAAAATAATTCTTAGACTACCTCTACTTACAGACTCGAACTTAATCTTCAAGAGTATGAATGTGTTTGACGTTCGGCAGATATATGCAAAAACAATCCTCACTCATCTTTACACAAATATGCATAAATACTATGAAAAAAGATTAAATACTCGCTGTACTCGTAACAATTACAAAGATCTACTACAAATTCCCATAACTCATACTACTTTTGGTCAACGAAGTTTCATATACCTTGCAACAAGACTTTACAACATTCTTCCAATTAGTATAAAAAAATGTGATACACAAAAAAATTTCAAAAAAAACATAAAAATTTGGATAAAAAATAATGATAGAGCCTTTACCGGTGCACTTACCCAAATTCGAAATTAGTAATGAACCAATCCTGCTATTATTGTACCAATGTTATTTTTATTAATGCAACATATCTATTGTGTGATTATAATCTAATATAAGTGTAGGTATGTTTCACAGTATTATAAATTGATGTAAAATTACTGCCTCAACACAGGCAAAGCCTAGTGAGGCAGGCTACGTGATACCTAAATTTATAATTATAAATCTTTATTAATTAAGTACCTACTGTTTATATGCAAATTTTTATTTTCTTTTATTTACCTTTGTACTTAAGCAACACTTAAACTAGTATATGATGTACTTCTTTTTTGTAGTTATAAATCTCAAAATTTTTGTTCAATAAATTATTATTATTATTATTATATTATTATTATTATTATTACTTTTGGAAACTTAACTACATCTTCACTAATGCATGAAACTTCCATGGATGAATCATTTGCTCCAAATATAGACGAAAACGCAAGTTCATCATCATCAACAACGCTTGATGATTTGGTGATAGAACCAGACCATATTGATGAAACCGATAATTTCGAAGGTCGCAGAATTGTGGATATAAAATATTTGTTTTCGGAGATATCAAATATAAAGCACGAACACACCAACTGCACATTTTCCGATTTAAAATTTATGAAGGAACGACGAAATGGTCTTCTAAGCCAGTATGTTTTCGAGTGCAAAATGTGCAAGAAAATAGAATACATTCACTCCGAAGACCCGAAACGGAAAATGTCTATAAATACTGCTGTCGTCGAAGGAGTGATGTGTACAGGAAATGGGTATTCACAATGGAATGAAATTTGTGGGGTTTTAAATATGCCAAATATGGATTGTAAGACTTACACGAACATAGAACAATGTTTAGCGCCAACAATTGAAGAATGTGCCTTAGAAAAAATGATCGCAGCTGGTGAAGAAGAAAAAAGGCTAGCCATTTTAAACGGTGACGTAGACGAGGGTGGCTATCCTTTGGTAACGGTGGTTGCAGATGGCTCCTGGGCAAAGAGGTCGTACAAAAGTGGATTTAGCTCCTCATCTGGCGCAGGGTGCATAGTTGGACTACGAACTAAAAAGGTTTAATTTCTGGGAGTGCGAAACTCATACTGCTGCATATGTGCTAGAGCTACTAAACTACACATAGTTGCTTCTGAGCACAGGTGCTTCATAAACTGGCGTGACAGTGCTAATGCCATGGAAGCCCACATTATAGCAGAAGGGTTCTCGAGAAGCATGGAAATGCATGGATTGAAATTTAACAAACTAGTTGGTGATGGCGACTCCAGCATCATGAAAAAAATAATGCAATAAATGCCATATGGTTCTAACCTTATAGTACAAAAAATAGAGTGCAAAAATCACTTACTCCGCAATTTTTGCAACAAAATGAAAGCACTTGGAAAAAAAACCAACAACGCTAAAGGCTTTGTACCAGTTCATATAAGGAAAAAGGTTGAAGCAAACGTTTTACGCATGAGAAGAGCTGTAGTTGGAGCAATAAATTACAGGAAAGAGCAAGAAAACACAGTACAAAGTGATAAAATAAAAAATTTGAAAATGGACATAAAAAATACCGCAAATCATGTGTTTGGTGATCATAAAAATTGTGCATCGTACTATTGCAAGCCGGAGAAGTATACTGATGATCCAAATTTAGTAAGCGATCTTCAAGATTGTGGAATATGGACTGATATCCAACAATTCTTATTGTCTCTAATAGCAAATGCAGAAAGTCTTATTATTGACGTGACAAATAACACTGTAGAGCAATTCAACAAAGTTATCGCCAAATTTATAGGTGGAAAAAGGGTAAATTTTACTACAAGAGGATCTTACCAAGCAAGATGTTTTGGAGCAGTAACTTCGTGGAATAGTGAATTGGCAACCCATTCAAGAATACAAAAGAAAATCTAAGGCCACAGTCCCGGCAAATACACGAAGCACTTTATAGAGAGAAAACGACGTTCGAAGGAGAATAAACAAATGTGTCGAAAAAAAAAAAACTAAAGTATAATGAAAATACGACAGAAAAAAGAAAAAAAGTTACAGGGCCCGATGAAAATTATGGTCAATTGGAATTAGAACCAGATATGCCACCTGAAATATTTGAAACGAAAAAAGAGGAATTTCTCAAAGAATTATCTCAACCAATAAGGAAGAGCTCGAACGGAATACGGTAGGCCAAAGCAATAACAATCTGTGGGCAATTGAAAGACGTAAGCGGATAACGGCGTCTAACTTTGGAAAAATATATAAGCTTCGGCAAAAAACTTCAGTTACGGGAGTACTAAACTCTTTACTGTACTCACAATTCAAAGGAACTATGGCCACAAATTATGGAAAAGAAAATGAAAGCCTAGCAATAGAGCAATTTTCAAAAAAAACAAGTTTTCAGGTATCCGCTTGTGGGCTATTTATCGATAAAACCAAAAACTTTTTAGCGGCAAGTCCGGATGGCCTTATCGGTGAGGATTCTATAATTGAAATTAAATGCCCTTATAGTATAGCAAATATGTCACCAGAAGAGGGAATTGCACAAAAGATAATTGATTACTGTAAATTGGAAGACCATTCTTTAACATTAAAACGGAATCATAATTACTTCTACCAAGTACAAGGCCAGTTACATATTACTCGTCGTAATTATTGTTATTTTGTTGTGTGGAGTCCAAAAGGTTTGCTGTATGAAAAAATTGAGAGGGACGATGAAATCTGGCAAAAAATCGTTCCACTGTTAGAAAATTTCTACCACCAATGCCTTTTACCAGAAATAATTGACGGTCGCATACCAAGAAATTTACCGGCGAGGGAAAGGTCTGGACCATAAATTGTTTTAATTTCATTGTGTAGATGTTAAACAGTAATTTTTTTTACAATAAAGCGTTTAAAAACAAAAAAATATTAGATCATTGAAGAAGATTGAAAATGTCAAGTGATGTAGGAGGTATTCCCAAAAGTGCATTTTTCTGTAATAATATAACGTATTAAAAAAGTTAAATAAAAACTAAACTAGTTATGTGTATGTACCTAATATGTAGCACAATAAACAATATGGTGCCTCTTATACATAGATTTCAATATTCATTTGTATAATATGATATTATAATAACATAATCGATTCAACAACATGTGGTAGATGCATGTACCACTGAACATACGCTGTACCAGCATTCCATCAAACGATCAGTGGTGTATGTACTTACCATCACACATTTTCTTGTAAAATATAATTTTTTTGAAAAAAAAATCTAGAACAATATATTTAGTCAAATATAAAAGTTTTTTTTTGGTTCGGTAGTTGTATCTTAAAAAAAGTGTCCTATAAAGGGATAATATTATGTTGAGTACAACCTTCAAAAGTTATCAAAAAATATTTTAATTAATTTTTGTGTTCCATATCCATCTCGGCAATACGGAACGGAATCATCTCGGGGTCTGTCTGTAACAGGTGTTTTTTTTTCAATTTTTTTCCATTAATTTATTTGACGTAAACAAATTAAATTTGTCATAATAACTTTAGTAAATAAGCTCGGTAAGTATTGGCACACTCAAAATAAGTCACCAAACAGAAAAATAATTTTAAAAAAACATCGATAACTCGGGACATGACAACACTAGTGGACTAGTGTATCGATATAATTATTGAGAATGTCACATCACTTCGTTGACTGTATACGTATTCAACAAAACCCTCTCCGCCCCCCCTCACCCCCGAATACTGAGAGAAAGGGACACATGCACCTCAGCCTGATAATACCCAAATAAAATTGTCAAAATCGAGGTTTTGTAGTCCTCATTTTTCTACTCCAAAACTGAACCAATTTCCAAGATTTTTTTTACCAAATGTATTGGAAGAAAACATTCTATGTCTGTACCTTTTGCTTTTTTTAAAAATACATCGTCTAATTTGTATACTGAACGTTTGTTGATGGCGTTAAAAAAAGGCAATTTTAACAATTTTTGAAGGGTTATAACTCCTATAAAAAGTAACTTATCAAAAAAATCAAAACGTACCGACACGCTTGCGGTCAATATTCATATTATGTAAAAAAAATATTTTCTCTAGTGTCAAAATTCAGAGAGGGAAATGAGGAATACGTTTGTATGGAAAAAACACCACCCGGTTTCCTCTTAACATCGCCTAATTTTGAAGGTGTATAGGATGCGGTTTATAAAACCATGATCTAATAATCTTAAAGTTTAGGTCCAATATTATATAATTTAACTTAATCTAAAATACAGTGACTTGAATCACAGATTTTTATACTTACTTTGTATTTTTCGTTTTGTTAGTGTAATGTTCTTCAATCCCAGTGATTGGGATTATTTGAAATGTGTTCGAGAATCTCCAATAAAGCTCGAGGTTCATCCAGATTATAAGTTACTATATTTAAGCTATCGTGTGGTTAACAATGAATATTCAACTGGACCAAACATCCGTTTTAATGAATGCTCTCTGTAATTCTGAAGCAAGAGAACTCGACACCGAAGGCGCTCAGCTGTCGATCGTATATCATCGGCTATTTCCGTACGACGATGGTCGACACTCTTCCAAGGTACTATTTCAATGACATATGTCGAGACACCTCAAAACTACATGTAACTATCTTCACTAATGACATCTGTTAAAGGATGTTAAAAGTACTCGTACATACATAATTTTGAAAAAAGGAAAAAGCGTCTCATAATTTTAGCCACAATATAATATTTTTAAATGGTTGTTTCTTATGTGCGTTCTTACATTTCTAATGAAAAAAAAATATTTTTTTTAGTAGTTTACGCTTATATCTATATCTACTATCTACTACACTATATAAAGAGATAAGATTTGTTTGTTTGCATTGAATAGGCTCCGAAACTACTGAACCGATTTGAAATTTTTTTTCACTGTTAGGAACCTACACTATCTCCGGGTGACATAAGCTATATTATATTTTCAAAAAAATAGGGATCCTTACTAAAACTCCAATAATGTAACCCAAGGTGTAAAAAAATTACCTAAAATATTCTTTACATCCCGTGCGCTGCGAAAACTATTGATGATAGAATAAAATAATGTACTACGACTTTGCAGAACACATCATTATTTACAAAAAGTGTCGTGACAGCATATGTCAACTATTATAGTTATGACACAATAAGTGTTATTTTATTTTAAAAATTAAAATAAAAGGTCGCCGCTTGAAAAGGCTCTTTATTTGTATCTTGGTTTGAGTCCTTATCAAAATAAATTATTTCATATTCAAGAATGCTTCAATACCTTTATGTAACTTTTTGAATTATTCAATTCGGACATACCATTCGAAAGATATCACGAGTTTAAAAATGTAAGTATTAGACGCGGGAGGGGAACGGGGACGCACGGGAAGGTGATTCCGGGAGAAAAATGTATTTATTTGAATATGGCATTGCAACGCATGCCGGGAACCAGCTAGTTTTTTATAAAGTAATAAAAAAATATTTAATTTCTACTCAAGGAAAACGGTAGAAAAAAACTTCAGTTTATCTATTGGATTTTTTATTATTTATAGTGTAAGCAGATTTGTAGTAAATATTCAATGAAAATAGTGATTTTGCTTTAATCTTTGCCTTGATCGGCTTAACTACATCAACTCTGAACCGCCGCGCGCGTACAAAACTAATAAATAAGACGGTTATTTAGGCTTCCCGCTCATTCTTTGTAATTGTACCTGGTAATGTCAATATTTTGATTCAATAAGTTACGTATTTCTGGTTAAAGGGGTCTGAATTATTATTGTGATTCCGAAAAACACGAAATAGGGATTTGAAAGAGATAAATTGATATATTTTTACTTGGAACAGCGGTTCTGTCGTTTGAAGGTGATATATGTTTTCACAATGAAAACGGAGCCGACCTATTATCGACATTTGATTGACGTCAAAACAACAAAATTCATTTTAAATTCAAATTCATTTGATTATTGTTTTGTGTTATTCATCAATTATTTTTTGTGGAATTATTGGACTTTCAATTCGGAGAATGCTGTGGGGCAGAAAATTGGGTATGGGTTAAGAATTATCTGGGCATTAAAACTTGGTCTAATATTGTGAAAACCATTTTTTTTTAAATTTCTTGGTTTACCACATACTCTCTCAACAAGGCGATTCTATTAGTAGGTATTTTAAATTCTTGATTGAACTGCAAACATAAAATTTGAATATCTTTTTAAAAATTTTATTGAAGAAAATATTAATCGCTCTCAACAGTAAAAAATAGAAAAGACAGAAAAAAATTCCACATCTGGGAATTGAACACAGGACCTCTGCCTTGCCGGGGCATTGTTGTGACCATTGAGCTAATTTTACCATATCAATTTCTGCCATTAGAATGTAGAAATTGTATATTGTATATCGTAGAATGCTACGATACAAGTAATCATTTCAGCATATTATATATATAACAATAAATAAATAAAATAATTCGATAAACATAAAACAAAAAATACGTAAGAAAGTAGGCACCCGCGTAAAAAATACACAAAATATACATAAAAATTAAAAAGTACCTAAATAAAAATATTGAAAAACCTCTTAGATTAATTGGTTCGGTTTTCGGAAAAACTAGTATCGTCTCATATAAATCCTTGTGTCTCCTTTCCTATCATGGTTATAAATACGATCTAAAAGGTGATAAAAAGAGAAAATGCCACGCTTAATATTTAAATCTAAAAGGTAATGGTAAAATAATTAAAATGAACACCTGTCTGAAACCAAATTTCCAGAGCGCAATTTAAAAAAAAAATCAAACCTTGTGAATTTTTTTATTTTTACATGAAATGATTAAAAGTGACTTGACAATAACGCTTATAATACATTTGCCTAAATATGTGTGTGTGTATTTTTTTGTTACAAATAATTTTATTTAGAAAAAACGTAACATTTTAAAAACTTTTTCATGTATGCGCTCAAAATTTTAGTATTTAAAAAACTATATATTTATTTCGAATTATAAAATTTGAAAGCGTATTTCAACACCTTTCAGGAACAGTTTTTAGTTTCCGGATACTTTCAGAAATATTCCATTTCATTTATTTACATTTTTTTCGCAAAGCGGAAATATTTTGACCTTCCCACAAAATAGGGCCGGGGCCTCATAGGTAAAAAATGTATAAATTTAATTTAATTTTTTAGTCATGTTATTCGTTGGACAGTGCAAATAACGCTTCTCAGAAGAAAATCCAAATTGTAAGGTTCATTGACCTCCGCAGAAAATGTACTTATGGTGTATGTATAATGTAGCGTTTTCCGCCTGACAGACGAAAATAGATATATTGTGATATCGGCCTCTGAGAAAGGAAGATTTTGACATAGGTAACGTAATAATCAGCAACTGTCCAGATCGGCGGGAGGAATCTTGGGGGAACCTCTCTACCAATTTCTGCCAATTCTCCTGCTATTTCGGTGGGATATACCGTTATCTAGCTTATTTTGAACATTCTTATAAATACAATAACATTATAATTTTATGGCACAGTTTTGTATTATTTTATTTCAAGGGCGCTTAACTATAATAAACTTTAAAATATTTAAATTTTCATATATAGCAAACACTTTGTGGGAATACATAATTATAATAAACACAATAATATAATATTTTATTTTTATTTTTAACTTTATGAGTAAAAACTCAAATTATAGCATTTAATTAAATGAAGATAATATTAGCGAAACTCAATCAAAATCTGAAGACAGAAAAATCAGAAAAAGATATTGGTTCTTTTTCTGATTTTTCTGTCTTCAGATTTTGATTGAGTTTCGCTAATATTGTCTTCATTTAATTAAATACAATAATATTTATTTATACTGGGTTTTACAGATGTTTACACTTACATGGGAACAATCCAATTATAAAACTCAGTTATTACAAAATTATAAAAATCTGCAATTACATACAATTAAATACAAATAAATACAATTAGAAAAACAATAACATCACAAATAAAAATACAGAATTACATACAAGGTCACTCAAGTAACACATTGCAATGAGTTGTAAAAGACATATGAAATACGCGAGCATGCATAGAAAGACAATTCACACAACATAATTAGTACTTTTTAACAGCGCTAGAACTTTTTTTTTTAAATCCGTACAAATTATCAACGAAAATATCCACATCAGCGCACTCTATCTTGTTATACAGTCGACACATCTGGGTCAGAGGGCTAAAGTAGGCGATATTATTTTTAAATGTATTCATATGAAAAATGTTATGGCGTCTTAAACAACGGGAATTGGGGATATTAATTTCAATACTGTTAAGACATAATGTAGTATCAAGATGACCGTGAATAATTTTATGTAAACATATTAGATCAGTCAATTGCTTTCTAGTTTTAAGTGTATCAATCTTGAAGTAATCACGACGTACATCGTATGATCTAAGATGTTCGTGTAGTCCACATTTGAAGGATAACATTCTTAGTAATTTTTTTTGAACTAAGGCATTGTTAAGTGTTAGAATTGATTGAGGATCTTTGAAAGGTTTACATATTCTGTGAATAAATCCCATCATTTTTAATGATTTGCACTTAATGTCGTTAATATGTACATCAAACATGAATTTAGAATCAAGAGTGATTCCTTGATCCCTTATTGAAGAAACTTTTTTGAGAATAATATTAGAATAATATTATTGATAACATAAGAAAAATCCTTTATAATTCTATTTCTAGTAAAGTTTAAAATGTAACATTTTTCAACATTTAAGTGCATATCATTGACAGTACACCAGTTATTGAGTGTGTCGAGGTCATTTTGAAGCAGCTGATGATCGGAAACAGACTTAATTTTACGAAAAATTTTAAGATCATCGGCGAAAAAAGCATAATCACAGTTTAATTTCGAGCCAAGGTCATTGATGAATATAAGAAAAAGCAGGGGGCCAAGATTTGAACCCCGTGGTACACCAGAAGTTACAACTATAGGGGATGATTTGTATCCATTAATAAGAACTAGTTGAGTTCTGTTATACAAATATGATTTAACCCAGTGTAATAGGTCTCCATGTATTCCAATTTCTTCAAGTTTTTTTAGTAAGATGGAGTGGTTAACTCTATCAAAAGCTTTTTGGAAATCAGTATAAATTGTTTCTACTTGTAATCTTTCATTAAAAGAATAACAAACATAATTACAAAATTCCAAAAGATTTGAGTTGATTGATCTTTGAGGAACAAACCCATGTTGCCTAGTGCAGAGAAGGGGTTTAAAATGTGAAAACATATTTTTGTATATCAGAGATTCAAAAACTTTAGCAAAACAGGATAGTATACTGATTGGCCTATATTTTTTTATTAAAGATTGGTCTCCCGATTTTAATACTGGTACCACAGGTGCTTTTTTCCACAGATCGGGAAAAGTTCCCGTGGTAAGGGATGCATTCAAAATGATAAAAAGCGGTAAACATAAAGAGTCTGCACAGCAACTAACAAAGAAAGGAGGAATTTTATCAGGTCCTGGGCCCTTAATGGGATCTATTTTACTCAAAAAACATTTTATTTCATCTGCACTAATAGGTGTTTTACCCAAATTGCTTTGATTGTTTTCAGTTATGTTTGGCATTGAATCATTAGTAGATGATTCCGACTTGGTATAAACAGATGAAAAATATTTAGAGAATATGTTTGCTATGTTTGGAATAAACTTAGTTTTAATTCCATTTTATTATTTCTTTATCTAACCGGTTTCGGTTAATTCTGAACCTTCAATAATGGTGAATAAAAATATATTGAACACAATACAGATATACATTATAAGAAAATTAGAAGAGGGAGAGAGAACATCAACTTAGGGGGTGGCGAGGGGGAAGGTGCCTAAGAGGAAGGGGTGAAAGTGGGCGGGGGTAATGGAAATATTTAAAAAGTGGGGTGTTAGACAAATCTAATTGTTTATTAAGTAGATTAATTATTTATTTTTAATGACTTTTTTATTTCAATGGCTTAGATTATTAAGGCGTAGACTTATCCCATTTCAGGCGGGCGTGGGTACTGCCGCCCGGGAACCAGTTATTGGATAACCAACACCTCTGTCGTTTGCTATGTTTGGTGACTTAGAAGCACAAACTGCGTGGCGGGCCAGATCAGGAGAGACTGGGTGAGGGAGATCTTTTAACCTCTCCAGCAGGACTTTCTCGGAACATCGCCTCCGCATCAGTAGGGTTAGGGATGGATTCATTCATCGTCAACCCCCAGATTCCTTCCTTTATACCTTTTTCCTTCCCAGAGCTTCATTTCCTTCCTTTCTTATCGAGACTTTCCACGCAGCATCCCCAAAGATGAAATTGGCCCTGAGATAAATTGAAATGTAAAAACAAAAAGTAACGGTGAAAAGATTTCAGAATTAAAAGACATTGATTTTTTTTTAATAAATGCTTCAATTTTATTTTAATTTCTGGTTCACCTATATACAATGTTTTTTTTAATACAATTAAAACACAAAGTAATAACCCCCGATTATACTTGTTACATAATGTTACAATAATACAATAACCATTATTAATCTACTTCATATTAAACTAGGTCAGGATATGATGATCAGATATTTATTTTAGAATTACAATTAAGTTCATAAAAGCTGGATAAGAATAGTTATAATAATTGTTCATATTCATTTATGTAATATTTAAAAAATACAAATTGGATTAGATTACATTACAATATGCCTGTTACAAATAATGATAATCTTAACTATGTAGCTGAATATTTGTTTGTGTGTACCATTGACGACTTCCGTGGTCGAGGGGCAAGACTCGCGACTAGCAATGCGGGTTCAAATTTCGGCATGCTGAAATAATTTTTATTTTTATTTCAATGCTATTATCTTAAAACTATATACCTATAGCATATTTGTAGCACGTTCCAGAGTGGAAGATACTCCCAGTATCGCCCTGGTGTAAGACCGCCATTCAGAATTAAAACGTTGCTTTTAATGGATTTAGACGTGTTTGATTACCAGATTTGAATAACCAGGTACCTCCTTAACTTCGTCACCTTCCCATCACCTGTAGAGTCACAACATACCCCAATTGGCGATGCCATAGTCTCAATGGCTCTAGACGGGAGCAGTTGGGACTTTTGTTAGGTATTCACATAAAAAAATTAAAACTCCCTTCCAACAGTTGGAAGATACAATCAGTATCTACTTGGTGTAAGACCACCATTCAGAATTAAAACGGTGCTTGAAATCACTTGAGTCATGTTTAGTGACCAGATCTGAATAGCCAGGTACTTCCCCACCCACCTCTTCCCCATATCCTTCTTTTCCCGTTACTAGCCCCACAACATAACCCAATTGAGGATGCCATAGTCTCACTAGCTCCAGGCGGGAGCAGTTGGGACTCTTGTGAGGTATTCATATAAAAAAATTTAAAAAACTATAAGTGAGCTCTGGTTTTATGAAATTCGTTTAGTTTTTTTGTCAGTAATGTCTAGGTCAATCCAAATTTTCTGAAATCACAATGATATTTAGATAGGTAAATCGTGAGTTATGAAGCAAATCTGTGTGTTGAAGTTGTAATACGTACATATCGAACGTTGAGCTCTGTTGTCATCACATTTGCACACCTTTTCTGTCAAGAATTTACAGATCAACGCGAATATTTTTAGCTCACAAAATATTTTCTATCACGAGCTAAGGAGCGTTGAAATAGCCACGTATTTATTAAAAAAATAAAACAAGACGCAGTACTGTTTTTTCATTATCTGTTTAAAAAATGTTAAGGAAGATTTTTTTTTTTTGGGAAAAGGGTTTTAAATTATTTAAATTGTATTATCATAAGAAATTAGTTCACGGGCAAAGACGGTAAGAAAAACTAGTGCCAATAAAATAGCAAAATGCCTTGCAGGAATTCAATTTTTTAACCGAAGTACGAAACCCATGTCATTAATAATAACGTAGGTAAATTGCTCAGACGTTGAAAGACGTCACTTGTCACCTGTCACTTTATCACTTTTAGCAACGTTAAGGTTTTTAATGTGACCTTTCATGGCAGGTATTGGATTTTGCATATTTTGCAGGTAATGGTTAAATTAATAATACTGTTATTATATCTTTAACAATTAATTTTTAATATCAAATAACCCATTCTCAAAGAAGAAACTGACTAGAAGTGCCTATAATTAGGGGGGATGGATATGGGTAGAACCATTTATTGGATAACCAACACCTCTGCCGTAGGTCGCCCCAAGTGGTTCGCTACGTTTGGCGATTTAACAGGGGTGCCCGGTTCATGGGGTGATATTTGTCTAGGTCTTGGCGGATGCGTGTTGGGCCTGATTGGGAGAAAGTGGCTGAGAAAAACCTTTTGACTTCTCCAGCCGGATTCTTTCGACCCATGTGCAATTGCACCACAAATTTGGGATTTTTTCACAACTTTTATTTAAAATTTATTTTATTATTAAACGACTGTGTTATACTAATAACGTTTAAAGTCATTTAATAAAAGTTAACTAATAATTATTATTAAACGACTCTCGGCTCGCAATCCGCAGGACGCCATTTCAATTTGGGTTATTTTCAATTTATTCATTTAAAATAGGTATCTATATGTACGCTATACTCGTACGTACGTAATACCATGATGATTGGTGAATTCGAACAATTCATCAAATTTCAAAGTTAAATTACAAGTTCTAATATTCTATCAGTTTTTTGAAACAGCTAGCCAATAATGATGTAATAACAGAACTTGAAAAGAATCTTTACATAGTTTTCCAAATTGTGTGAAACAATCCGTCCATAGTATATTTGTGGCACGTTCCAGGGTGAAAGATGCTCTCGGTATCGCCCTGGTGTAAGACAATGCAAATATTCAGCTTTACATTGAAAAAAAACGTGCATATTGCTACGGGGATATTTCACATTAAATTTTTGACTTTCGTATATAATAATAATTAATAATGTAATAAAGCAAAAATTTTACGTCGTTTTCCATTAGAGCAGTCTATTTCACTCTCTAGTGTCTCATTACGTAAATAATATTATTCTATAATATCTAGTAAAATACGTTTTATACATTGTCTTAGAAAAAAACGCGATAAACAAACATTATTTTTATGTACTAGGTACTTACACGTTATAAGTTGGTTTTGATTACTTGCAATAAACTCAGTGATGAAAATATCTGATATTTTTCTGATAATTGTTATTACTTGAGAAAGTTTGTTAAATTATTATTCATTTTTTATCAAATATTTACGTTATAATCAACATAATTTAATCAATAGTAATAAGTGATTCAACAATTTTATCTAATTGATTAGATTCTATAACAGTTTATTCCTCGACAGTAGTTAGCCCCTCGGCATACTTATACAGAGTGAAAGTTCTAAAAAATTCTACATGAGAGTAAAAGTAAAAGAAAAATATTTTTTTTTCGAAATTACAACAGTAATTATAACAGTACTGTAAATAAATACTTTTGATATGCATACCAACGTATTATTAATAAAGTCGATTTTAGATTTGAAATTGGTAAATAATGCATTAAAAAATTATAATTTTGTAATAATTATAATTGCGGAGGCTAACTGTCAGATAATGATTAGTATCAATAGATTGCTCCAGAATTCTAATAAATGCTCTGTTTCGCTGAGCATACAGCTCTTCATCGTGCGGTGGTTGCTTAGATTATTATTGGTTGAGTGGTGGACACACTTGCAGCCTGGTCTTGCCTAATGTTGGAAAATTTGTAATTGCCAAATAAAGAATCATCGCATCACAAATTAAATACTTAGTTGATCTAAAGTTTATCTGAATTACTCGAGTTCTATAATTCAAATCAGATATGCTTTAATAATCTACCAGTTTAAAGAAAATATCAAAAAGAGACATTGTTTTATGAATACGAAATGAAAATGATGTAAAAATAAATACAAATTTTGTAAGGAGAATTGAATGGCAAATTTTGATTCTTGTTTAACAACTAATTTAACAGTTAAATAAAGCAAAGTCAAGATTTGACTGATCACACAAAAATCAATTTGGCTGATTACACAAAAATCATACAGTTAGGCCAGTTGTTACGAAGAAATTCAAATGTAACATTGTCATCAATTGGCCATTCAGCGATATTTTTGTTTTTTTGACATCTGAAAAGTCCCCGTTAAATACCGATTCTTGGTGCGTTTAAGCTTTCTATCAAATTGTAACAAGCTGACAAGCTAAACAACATGATAGTTGTCCTTCTCTGCTGTGTTAAAAATCTGAAAAGGACTGAGGACGGTCTTTTTCTGAAAATTTGAACTGTTCATCAAATATCATTTATTTAGTTATTATTTTAGTTTTGTGAAGCAACTTGCCCACACTGATATAGTTACAGAATTTTAATAGGATTTTCGCAGAACTTGAATATTAACTTCGAAATTAGATGAATTGTTATAATATTCTGAAACAATCCGTCCTTAGAATCGGCATTTAACGTAGACCTTTTAACTGAAAAAAAATACAACGTGTGTCCAGTTCACACAAAGTAAAACCTTCAGAAAACTAAAGTACACAAGAGTGAAGAGGCTACGAAGTACCGCACAAAGAGGAGACCGATTATTCTATCTCATTCTCTCGCAGGTTAAATCCTGTGGATGCATATCTTTGTCTCTTTTTAGTGTCACTTTTTCGTTTCATCGAGTTTCAAATCACAACGATGCTAAAAAGTTTGACTTCAAAAACAATAATATGGCACCGAATGGCACTGAATGGCCATTTGATGACAATGTTACCTTTGAATTTCTGTGAAACAAATGGCTCTTAGGACGAGTTGTTCCAAAAAATTTGAACGGTTCATCAAATATTTGAGGTCAATTTTAACATTCTGTGATAGTTCTATTCATGTTCTGTGATAATTTCAGTTTTATGAAGAAAATGGTCTAAAATGATATAATAACAAAACTTGAATACAACTTACACAGAACGTGAAAATTAACTTCAAATATTTGATGAATCCGTTTAACTTTTTGAAACAACCCGTCCTTAGGTTAATTTTAAACGTTCTTGACAAAAGGAAAACATTGAATTTTGTTAAAATCAGGATAAAAACTAAGCAATTTAAAAAATCTCGCTAAAAATCAGACATTTTCTTCAAAGGTTGGAAAATTATTGATATTTCTCCAGCACGTTTCAAACAAAAATGAACTGCGCTCCATTCTGCAGACAGGACGCGGACGAACACGTATTGTCCGACGAGTAAGAATTGTTGGTGTGGACAGAGTTGCTGTGAACGGAGTTGGTGTGGTCGGAGCCGGTGTGGTCAGGGTTGTTGTGGTCGAGGTCCTGGTCAAGGTCCGGGGTGAGCCGGAGCCATTTGCCGTGGCAGTGCGGTGCGGAGAGCGCGGAGAAGCGCGTGGCGCGGGCTACCAGACCGTGGCCTTGGCAGCGCCATTGCAGGCTTTTGCGGAGGGCTTCGCTCTCGCAGCGGACGCACACGCGAGATCCTGGAACAAGGTAAATATATTATACATATTGTAGTGTCTTAATTATTCATGTAGTTTCAGCTTCTGTCAATAGATGTCAGTAGCTTTTTTTTTGTAATACAAAGTTCTGCTGTATCTCAAGAGTACCATCTATCGCCGCTCGTGTCTTAGATACGAACGGTTACAATGATGACCGAAGACATCATTGAGATTAGACGGCCTCTAACAGTCCGCTCGCCGCAGCAACAGAACTACGTGGGTGGTTTGGTATATTTATGAGAACTACTTAGGGCCTGGCCTAGTAAGGACGTCTGTCCACTTTAATTTTTTATTATAAATATTTACGATAACTAAATAAATAAACTAGTAATCACTTGAACCTATAACTTATTTGGAAAATACTCAATACATCTTATTATTACTAGGGAAGTTAAGGGACTTAACACATATGAACATAGAAAAAAGAATAACACAAGAAGGCGTGTTTTGTGTTCCATTTCGACTACTATAATATGGGCATGTGCCTCGTGTGGTAGTCGAAAAAACTAACTACAAAGACTTATATTGTAAATATCGAAAAAAAATTATGTATTATAGGCCCAATTTGGGCTTTTTTTTAGCTCCACACGGAAGGCCCTGAGGAAAATAATTCCCCTCATGATTTATGTCATCTTTGGGGATGCTTTGTGTTGGGTCTTTTTTAGGAAAGGAGAGTAAGTTCTGGGAAGGCGAAGGGTATTAGGGGTGGGTATGAATCTGGGGGTCAGTGTGTCAAGGAGTGACGGACAAATGAATACATCCCACCCACTGCGGTGCTAGACGAAGTTCCGAGAGAGTACGGCTGGATAAGTCAAAAGGTCTCCCTCAACCAGACTCTCCCGATACGGCCTGCCACGCATTTGGTGAGCAGACGCATCCGCCACCGAGAACGGGATAAACTTCTCCCGATAGAATTCCGGACCCCCGCTAAGACACCAAACGTAACGAATTACTTGGGGCAACCTATGGCAGGATAATAAATAATTAAGAAATTCAAATCGGATGGCGATATACAATTTCAGGCAAGTGTAAAAGAGACACACCGCGTGCTAAATGGCCCAGAATCATATCTATATACTGTATGGTTTCATGACAACTCAAAATCATGCAATTTTAACACCCCCTTTGAAAAGTCATTAAAAGTTATGAAAAACAGCCCATAACCTAACCTAACCCATTTAACAAAATTGTTATATGTATGTATATTATTCATCATTTTAATGATTTTTTGAACGAGGTGTTGAAATTGCATGATTCTGAGTTGTTCGGTCACCATATCAGTACAAAAAATCGACACTTTAAATAAATTCCTTTGATATCTTGTTATGTAACACAATTAGCAAGCAAAGTAGGTCATCAAAGAAGCATTTTTCAAATAACAACTGTTTTCCGGAGACAAGTAGCAACAGACAGCATGCCACGGTCTGGTTGCCAGTGACTCGCCAGTCGCGTCCCCTCCCTCGCGGTGAGAACACACATCCCCGGACAGTGCTCGACGCTGCCCACTCTCGCCCGGTTTACCCGCGTTAGCAAGCATGTAAATTACGCGTGATACCATTTAACGATTGGGCATGAGTAATTGCCACGGCCCCCGTGCCGCTATGCCCTTCGGGTACCGTTGCCAAGTTAACTTAACATTCGGCGTGCATTCCGGCTTCCCCACGGAGACCGCGAGGATCTCACCTGGATTCCTGGACTCCCTGGAAAGGGAACTGCAGCCCACCACCACGATGCCGTGAGTCAACCCCTTGAACCTTTTTTCAATGTGTCCCTCGTACATTTAACTTGCGTGATGAGAAACCCCAGGCTCAGAGAGATTGTTTAGGCAGAACCATAGATAGGGCTATGTACCATTTACGAGATTCATGTACACTGTACCTATTTTTACAATACAAAGCTCTGTTTTACTCTGAACCACTCTTTCATTTGAGCAAGTCCACCTGTGTGGGCCTGGCTGGAGACACCCTATTTCTAACCTTTTTTAGCCGCAACCGCTCACCCTGATGATGATGAGAGGATCCTACCGACTGACTGAGCTAGCTTTCGGGACAGGTTTTGCCACGCACACCAATCTATACCTACCTGTAATTAGATATTTTTGAAGTCGATTTGAGGTTTGAAATTGGTAAATACTGCACATATTTTATAATAATCATAAATTTCGAGAGGCCAACCGTCGGGGGACCAACTGTCTCATCACCGGAATTTGTATAAAATCCAAACAATATTCTTAGAAAAATTAATTTCCCGTAGATATTAAAATAGCTTCAATATTTTCTTAAACTAAGAGCATTCGTGCATTTCGAAGAATTTAGCCATAACCTCTTTGCTCTTCGAAAATATGCATCTTTTAAAAATATAAGCTACCTCGTAGACTGCGTCCAAAGTCCACAGAGAAAAGCTCAAAGCTAAAGCAAAAATCGCAAATTTTAAAGAAAAATGCAAACTCTATTCTAATATAATTCCAGTGGCAGCATTACAGTGTCCGAAACGTTGTCTAAAAGAGGAAAAAGACAACAACAAATGAACTAGCAATTAAAAAAGGGCGGCTTTTAGTTCAGCTTCAGGGAACTGGTTCCAAAAATAGCCGGTTACTCGGATCCAGTGACTCACCGGGAAAAAGTAGCTGCGACAGTCAATGACGTCATATATAACATATAGACGCGTGGTATTATTATAAACAACTGCCAGTTACAATAATAATATATTACCATCAATCTCTCCATACTCGGAGAGATTCAAGAAATTACAAATCCAACAGAATTTACGCCTGTCAGGCGATGCTCCTCACGCTAGGTGTATATGTAAGTGGCGCCATCTTTTGGCATTATTGGCTACTTGTTTGAATTTGGTTCTATTACAAACGTATCTTTTTAACAAACTTCAAGTACGGAGATGGTTTAGCATAAGGCTCTGCGTTAGAGATGTATTCGAAGCCGGGTTCTTAAATTTCAACCGTACAGTCACTAGGTTATTAATAACCCCAGAAGACAATTATTTATGGTGGATAGTTTTTAAACCATTTAATAGCAGTAACTTCTAACCCTAATCTGTTTGAGATTTATGCAGAAATTCTGTTGCAAATTTTTGATGTGTGTCGAAAACTTTTGAGAAATTTATGAAAAAAAGTTAAGACAATTTCAGATATCAATTTGCTCATTGTCTTTTTATAATTTTAGATTTTAGATCTTCATACCTTTTTCCAGTAATCGAACTTACTATTTAACACTTTTTTGTTGAATCGTTAGAAGATTTTGTTGTTTAAACCATTTTTATGTGGAGTGGAGCGATTATAGCGTGGAACAAATTTTTGACAAATCAGAGAGTCAGGTAACCTTTATCAGAGGTTTCCGACCTTATCCGGCCCACTATTCAAGAATATTTTTCTTCAACACCTCCTATCCAATTACAAAGTATGACGGCATAGAAGTTACATGTTTAGAAGGGGAATATCACCATACTTTTTGCAATATCACGACCAACCGTTTGGTAGCGTAAAATTATCCCGTTTTTAACCCGGGCTTTGCTGGTTAGATCTTTTACGAGATTAGTCCTACATCATTGCACAAGTCACATCTTCCGTTTATAATGATGGAAGTGGGTGAATTTTCAATATTCTGAGATTCTTTGTAAAGCGGGAAAGCTGTGTTTCTAAATTTAAAAATTAACTCTTTTCTCGAGGAGTTTGTAAATTATTTTAAAGATTGTTGAAAAAAACTTTTAGTAATACAATCACAAAAAAAAATCCAACAATTATACCGATACACTAATCGAACGGCTCGTCTGCAAGATTTTTGGCATCTAAATGGTATCGACGAGACGATTTAATTGATTTATTAATTTAGTCCAAAACTCTGGTTCGATGAACCCGTTTCACAAATGTAACCGTTTGTGCAAAAAATTCAGCCAAACGATAATGTAGGTACCTAACCAACACCTCTGTCAAAGGTCACCCCAAATGGTTCGCTACGTTTGTTGACTGGGGTGCCCGGGTTCATGGGGTGAGGTTTTTCTAGGTTTTGGCACCCCTCATATCTTTTTCCATCCCCGAACTTCCTTTCCTTAAAAATACCATCCACACAGCCTCCCCTTAGATGGCATAGGTCCTGAGGGAAAGTATTTTATGTATAAAACGAATTAACTTTCAATTGCAAAAAACATATCCCATGATTATTCACTGTCTTTTGGTTTCAAACAATACTTTTAAATCACAAGAGATTCAAACTGTTGCGGAAACTAAGCATCACTTTTCATTAGTATATTTCAACGCCGCGGAACAAAAGTGGATCCTTCGACATTGGATTGACAGTGTCACTTATAATTAACTTTCAAAGGCACCGAGTGATGGTGTTATGTTCTCTTTAATTATATTAGGGACCGGATATTACTCCCGAGATTTTACCCGAATAATCTCAAAGACGTGCAATATTTTTTGCAGGTTGGTGATGTTTTGTATGTAGGAGCTATTAGTTGGCTGTAGATGTATCCATTCTCTAGAAGTTATAACACATCGTTAAAGCATAAATTTGTAATGGCTATATTGCAAAGTGGGTATCTTTAAGCCTTTAGTTTATCACACAGACACATATATGAGACAAAAGGAGATGGTTACATTTAATCTAATTCACAAAACACCGATTTGTCATGTTTAGATAAATTATATATATATTTGTTTATTGTTTATTGCGGTTATTTAAATAGGTACATAGTTATCTATGTCCTAATACAATCCTTTTATATACATACACTTAAAATAACACATCTTTACCAAATAACTCACATATCTCCGCAATTTAATTTTAAATGCCTTTATGCTTCTCTTCCAATTTTATTTCTTCTGATAATTCTCCAAATATCTTCAATGCTCCGTACATCAATGTCTTTTGACTCTGTGTTTTTTTTCCTGAAGGGGAGTCTTAGTTCATTACTTTTCCTCGTCTCATGTGTATGTTTGCTTTGTAGTTTATCAATTTTTCTTAGGAATTAAATAGACGTATGGCCATTGATTATTTTGTAGATTAACAATATAGTATTGAAGTAAATAATTTGTTTAAATGACGTGATATTCAACTCCTTCAACATTTTCTTGACTGAAGTGTACCAATTTTTCATCAATATAGTTCTCATAGCTCTGTTTTGTAGAATTGTCATTTGTTTCATTAATCCATCGTTGGCTAAGAAAAGAATAATGCTGCTACAGTAATTTATGTGTGGTAGTAATTTATCTATAAAGAAGAGTATCTGTGGCGGGCGTCACGGCTTCGCCTTTTTTAATGTAAATTATACAGTTTTATTTCGAGATTGATAAAATTGAAAACTGATATTTCGAAAAATTACCCCCCGCTCCCCCCTTAAAGCAGAATTTAGATGCTTCTTATTGAAATTTCTCTAACTTGACGTTCAAAATAACAGGATTATTACACATTTGCCCTGATGATGGATACTATAATGCTGCCCGAAACGTTGGATGAAGAAGGAGGTAGCGCAACACGGCATAACATATGATTTCATGGACAGCCAGACGCGCAAATTTGTCCATTCTGGAAGAACTAAGAATCCACAATAGTATTTCAACCATCTGCCTACAATATATTTTAAGATACTTTTTGATACGTTGCTCGCCAAACTGAGGACTCCAACTTTGAGAAAATCATAGTCATTGGCAAAGTGTTTTTCAGGAGAAGCAGAGAAGGTCACCAATACGCTGGAGGAACCAAGTATCACTACCAACCGGTTCGTGGATATCCGCAGCTCTCCACGCAGGGCAGAACCGCAAGGAGTGAAATCTTATCCACCATGGAAATTGGAGTAGACGTCAAGATCCTCAGCAAAGAGTAACCGACTGGAAGAAAAATAACTGTCATACACAGAAATTCGTTATCTAATACCGCACGCCACTGAACAAGCAGTAGCTATGTTTTGTGCCTAAACTTTATTTCAAACCCCCAATACAGTCGAACCCGGGGACAAATCGAAACGAAAATACTCCCCTAATGAAAATTGTCGACATAGGTATCCGCACTTAAACGTATTAGTCAGCTTTTCTTTTGAAAGGCGGACTCTCGTCGCTTTTTTCGGTAGGCCCTTAAAAGAAACGGCCGTCCCGAGAACCCCGGAAAGCCTCGGAACCAGAAAAGGTTTCCTCGGAGTGGTCCTTGATCCCCTAAACTGAAAGCAATTGTGTATTTCAGGTTGAGTGCGCGCGGATTCTATCAAACAAGGTCCGAAGTACGAAATTATGCTATTCAATGAGATACTTGCATGATTTTTCGATTTACTTAAAAAAGTTCAATTGAGTTTATTTTTCTGCTTCAATAAATTTATTGGCAGTGGTTTAAAAAAATAAATGACACAAATTCGGGAGCAGCTCGTGACGTGCCTTGAAGAAAACGGTTTTCTATTAAAATTTGTACACGCGACAGAAAGCATAATTTTTGTCGATTAACATTTCATAATTGATGATTTTAGCTGCCACGTGTAACGAATAACCTGATATTAAGACAAACATTCCCGGTAACGAATATACACAGTAAGTGGAAAATGTTTCTTGCGTCAAAGAAATGGTCTCGTTTTAACAAAAATGTACATAATTTCAATGTGGTCATAATATAAATAATGCTTTATAGCAGCCTAATAAACTTGTTTTTAATTTGTCGTAAATGATAACCATTAAAGTAACGTAAACCCATTGTTTATCAGTTGTTCAAAATTTAAAACATATTTCTTGGTAATGCTGTTATTGTTTAAATACATATTGCAAAAATATATCTCAGCTTCGGTAATATAATGTGACAGTTTATGTACTGAAGGCCGTTTAAAAGAGCCATCGTGAACTTCTACATTGGATGTAGGTCTTTTCAGCCGTTTATACGTCAATAAAGAGCATTTTTAATAGTTTATAAAAATAAAATAAAAAAACTATCAAAACATATATTCTATTGATTTGAAGATAAGATCAAAAAGTTTAAAAAAGTCAACCCGTAAAAACGAGGTATTTTTACAATAAAAAATCCATTTTCAAATTCCGTTTAAAACTTTAAAAAAAAGTTTGTTTTGTTATGACTGATTATTGAACCTTCCTGGCCAGAAACTGGAGTTAATCACGTCACTAAACCGATCGCATAAGACCGTAATTTATTTCGTATATTAACTAAACTGTAATATCATCGATTTCGATCGAGTAGTGCGGAATGCCCGTGTGTGTGTGCGTGATTGTCACCAACAGTTTATGAATACATTCAACGGCAAAAAGTCTATCTGCCGAGTTTCAACTCGATCGGATGTCAGTAAGTGGGTTAAATTCCACTTCCAAGATTTCAAACAATTTATACATTCATTCTATCAATAAAACAAAATTTTCAAGATTCCACTTGATTCATATATTCATTCAATCAAGAAAACAAAATTTCCAACATTCCATTTCATTCATACATTTATTCAATCAAGAAAACAAAATGTCCAAGATTCCTCTTTTACACGTTTTTTCAATCAAGAAAACAAAATATCTAAGATTGCACTTCATTCATACATTCATTCAATCAAGAAAACAAAATGTCCAAGATTCCATTTCATTCATACATTCATTCAATCACGAAAACAAAACGTCCGAGATTCCACTTTATTCAAACATATTCCATCAATATATCCAAGATTGCACCTCATTCATACTCATGTATTTATTCAATCAAGAAAACAAAATATCCAAGATTGCACTTCATTCATACTAGTACATTTATTCAACGAAGAAAATAAAATTTCCAAGGTTCCACTTCGTTCATGCATTTATTTAATTAAGAAAACTAATTTTCAAAACAATCAATATAGGCCAGTGCAATTAGCGATCCGCGATCGTAATTATTCAGGTAGTCCCAATTTTTTTATATGTTTTATACACTCATCTTGTGATGTAAAATCTGCGTTTTCGACCTTGGGTCACTTGAGCTTTCGCCACCATTTTGAAAAAACCAGACGAAATCGCGCCAAAATCTAGTTTTTCTCAAATATTTCGTTCCCAATAAAATTTTCGGCTAAAGTAGCTTTATAAGTTTAGTAGAGCATACAATTACCTACAATTTTTATACAAAAAGTTTTCTTCTATCTCTTATAAATATTGAGATATGCAGTCGTAAATATGTGTATCATTTTATAAAAACAGGTAAATTGCTCGACTTGGTTAGGTTTTTTGTGCGTATCTCCTTTCCAGTACAATTTTGTGAAAAAATTATTGACATCAATTTTGTAGAAAATAAAATTTCTTAAAAAATGTGAGCTTAAAGTTTCATAAAAAAACTCAATGAGTATCCAAGTTCTGACACAAAAATTAAACAAAAAAATTGTTAAAAATTGAATCAGAAGAATAGTATTTTAATCTTGGCATATCTACCTTTATTATTCTTTTTTTTTAAACAATTATTGTTGAAATCAAATGTAAAATACATAACAGCAACATTAATTATCAATGTATTCAAATAAAAAAAATATAATTAAGTTCCATATGTAGATGAAGAAAAAAAGAAAAAAAAGTATTTTCTTTAAATTTACGACTATTGACTAACGATGACACGTACGGGTCCCGAACAGTTCTAATATAGTCTTCCTATGTCTCATCAGCCGAATTTATGACGACTGGGTCACCAAATTCCTCGTCAACATCAAGGACGAAGGCTTCCATAGCATTCTCGCTCGAGCTGCCGTTACAGTGAAAACAGAGTGGGGAGCATCTTAAACCCGACTTTCTACATGTTCACTTTACAGCGCAACCTTTTTTGCATTAGCCTGAAATAAAGTTCAGCAACGCCTGATATGCAGCCTCCTTCAACATTGTTACTGGAGTTAGTAACCCAACAGCGCCCTTCTTTCACCCCCATTCAGTTCGATCTTTATGGTGACCAAGCCAAGTTTGCACTTGCAAGTATGTTCGTGAAGCATGTTGCTGGACTGCATCTTTGTTGGGTGATGGCCTGGATAAATTGAATTTGTTCCTTTTCACTTCCTTGACAAAAATAATGTACCTTAAACTTTCCAAATTTGATTTCTCATTGCCGCCATACAAAAGTGCATAGAATTGTTCGGCAGCCAAAGTGATTGTTTCTCGCTTTGCTTTTGGATCTTGAAATCACGAACAAGTTCATTCACTGAGTGGTTCTTGAGAAGAATATTAAAAAAATTATATTTGCCTTGACAGAACGGAGCACCAGTTGTGTCGCAGCCACTTAAGGCATGAATGAATAAAATGTTTTGCATTATTTCAATGTGTTTAAAACATTTTTTGGAGTACAACGCGTTAAGTGATATACCTTTACCAACTTTTTGGTAATATACGTTTGAATGTGAGAGAGCTGTGATGAGTACCAACAGGTCAATATCCTGACCAACGTTTATGACTGCATCATGTTGAGATGACAACGAGTTTGCTGTGGTTATTATGAGAACGTCAGCATCCTCTTCAGCTTGTACTGTCGTTATTTGCGATCGTTCAAATGAGGCTCTGAGTAGGGAAATAAAACGAGACGGTTCTCCTCATTTCCCAGAAACTTTTCCTGCGGCACTTGTGGGTGAGCGGTTGTTGTTTCCACCCCCTTAGTGCTTTTCTTTTCAACCGAATCTGGGTATCATTGTATTGGTATACTGCATTGGCTCCATAATGATTTTGTACATACCTGACATATTGCTGAAAACTGATTGAAAAAGGTTTAGCACGACCCCATACAACTATGTGCAGTAAATATCCTCCATCAACTATGTGTATTTTACTGCCTCCCAGTTCTATGTTATTTGGTAGAGGATTGAACGATGAGTAAAATATGGATTTGGAAAAAAGACAGTGGGACCGGAGATAGTTCATATTTGAAATATTCTTTAAGTCAAATTTCAGACTTTTTGGCAATACGCATACGACGGAATAGCATTAATGGATCTATTGTCACAGTCACACCCTGATTTTTAAATGTAGGTTTCCAAAGTTCTGGTTGATAAGTTTAGACATAGCAAATTTTCACATCTTTTCAGCCAAGTGACAAGTTACTTTGCTATCCCCGACAGTGCCACTGCTTACAGACATAATCACGTTTGTTTTAGGAAATTGTTCATGGCAAGCAAACCAATCAATGAGAGTTTGAACATCTTTGTCATCCCTCTTAATTCGTGTAGGCCTCATCTCTATATGTTGCTCTGACGTTCCTGATTCAACCCCACATAATGACTCGATACCCTCATTATGCAAATAAACAAATCCAGCAGTCCAACGAAGAATAGAACTGTCTGTGATTCCTCGTCCTTGGTTCAAACCTCCAGATGTTTTCACCGATTATGAGCTAAAAGACAGCTATAATCCTGTAAGTTATGACCGACAAAAGTTTCATCGGGACTTGCGGCTACAGAGAATTTATGAGAAAAAATAAACAAAAATTTCAATACAAAAATAACCGATTCCCATAGAAATAACTTCTAAAATTTAATTTTCTTTTAAAACTTTTTGTATTTAAAAAGAGCTAAATTATATGAAAAAACCATCTATGAGGCTATACCACATTTTTGAATCTGACGACCTCAATTTAGTACTAAATATAGCTCTAATGGAGCAGAGTTGGCAACACTGATGGCCCGTCCTGGAGTGGCTAATTGGCGGCAACTGCAGGGAACCGTGGGGGAGCGAGGAGGGGTGGGGGGGGGGAGGGGGTGACCCCCACTCTAGTTAATTTGTTATAATATGTTAAAATGTAATGTAAACAAAAGTTGAATAACGTGGTAATTAGACGTGGGCAAAATTGATTGACTGAATTAAATGAATAAATTCAATCTTGTGACACACACCATCTAATTCTCAATTTCAAAAGGAATTGATTCTTCATTCCTTACCTTTGGCCTTGTATCCTACGATTTTTAACGGCACATTATTTTTTTTATTTTCCATTTAATTTACTGTAAAATTATTTCAATTAATGATGTGTACCGTAAACAATTAAAAGATTATAATTTATAATGTTTCGTAGGTATTTAAATATTAATTTATGGGCGGCGCGCCGCGAACTTGCCTAAAGTAAAATACCTATCCCATTCCCGCGCCGCCATTCATAAAATCACGCGTATGTATATCATTGTCCCCCGCATAAGCAAAAACCGGCAGCGAGTCAGCTGAGTTCCAAGCCATGACGCGTTGTGTCCTTTCACTTGTGCGAAGAATCAATCAATCTGAGGACCCACCCGTTCCAGATCCGCGTGTCTAGTCTGTCGCTATCGAGTCATGTCTGAAGTACTCTATTCGTGAATTAACTTTAGCGTCTTGTTCAGTTGACAGACAAATGACAAAACGAACAAAAATGACCAAATGTTCAAACGAATCGATCATGACTCGGATCATCGCAAGTCTTTACTTGGTCCGCAGCTAGCGAGTTACTGCAGACACTAGTCAAAAGTTACTAATTCATTCTTGAATGCCTGCCGCGAATCCGCCTGTGAGGTTTATCATTCGTTCCTCTCCGCGCGCCAAGCCGTCAATTTCATTACATTGTTGGTTGTTTTGTGGTACGTACCAAAACTATTGGAATATAAGTACCTACATATTTTTAGACGCAGATGTGAGGTAGATATAATATAATATATGAATTTGCAGATATTATAAGGCCAATCGGCTGTGGTCAGCCGTCACAAAATATTGTTAAAATGTTTATTTATATTAGATCACGTGAAGTGGTTTTTAAATTGGAACAATTTTAAGTTTAATAAATTAGTAAAACTTTAGGGGTGAAACCACAAACTGTTTAATTTAAAAATTTTATTGCTAGCTTAATGTAATTTATTTTTTTGTCGAAAAAACATTTTGTTGTCAATATAAGACACATTAAAATATTACGTTAACCCCTTCGCGCGTCGTTAGTACATTTTTTCAGAACGACATAATTGACCCTAAGAAGAGTGTTTTCTGTTCTTTAGCACCGTTGTGATTTGAAACTCGATGAAACGAAAAATAACGACACTAAAAAGAGGCAAATACATACATCTATAAGATTTAGTCTGCGTGGTAATGAGATTAGTATGATAGTATAATCGGTCTCCTCTTTGTGCGGTGCTTCCCTACTCATATCTGCTTCTGTTTTCTTAAGGTTTCACTTCAACCGCGTGTAGATAATATATACACATATTAAAAAAGGTTTTTTTTAAATATTTTTTTTTTTTTTTTTTTAAGGAATAATGAATGAATTCAAGGAATCAATTCAAAAGGCCAGGAGAATCAGACTGAATCGATTCACTCTTGGGAATGAATATGCCCATGTCTAGTGGTAATAAATCGTGCAAAATTTTCTCTTTTCACTCCGACATTTGTTTATGCTTTATATAAGTAGAAAACCTATAAAAAACATAAAAATTACAACTCTTTTTAGAAATTTTATTCTCTGCAAAATTAATATCAGTATTTTTTTTACAAAATTGTACTGGAAAAGAGATACGCACAAAAAACCAAACCATGTCGAGCAATTTACCTGTTTTTATAAAATTATAAACATATTAACGACTGCATATCTCAATATTTATTAGATATAGACCAAAACTTTTAAAATAAAAATTGTAGGTAATTGCATTTTCTATTTAACTTATTCAGCTATTTTAGCCGAAATTTTTATTGGGAACGAGATATTTGAGGAAAACTAGATTTTGGCACGATTTCAGCTAGTTTTTTCTATCAGTATTTTTTTTAGAAAATTGTAGTGGAAAAGAGATACGCACAAAAAACCAAACCATGTCGAGCAATTTACCTGTTTTTATAAAATTATAAACATATTTACGACTGCATATCTCAATATTTATTAGATATAGAACAAAACTTTTTAAATAAAAATTGTAGGTAATTGTATGTTCTATTTAACTTATTCAGCTATTTTAGCCGAAATTTTTATTGGGAACGAGATATTTGAGGAAAACAAGATTTTGGCGCGATTTCAGCTAGTTTATTCAAAATGGCGGTGAAAGCTCAAGTGACCCAAGGTCGAAAACTCAGATTTTACATCAGGAGATAAGTATATAAAACATATAAAAAAATGGGACTACCGGAATAATTCCGATCGCGACCACCTTTTTAGCGCTAATTGCACTGGCCTATTAAGCCAAAATAAGTATTTAAAAATATTAAAAGCCAAGAAATTCATCCTTAACCAAAAAAAATCATCGTGCAAGTGGCTGATTGTGACCGTTAAACAATACAAATTTAATTGTGAAGTCCTGTAGGAGAGCTAACGCATGCGAATAAATAATATTGTGTAATCTATGTTATTAATCACAAAGCCTTTTTATAATATATTAAATATAAAGCCTTTTAATTGTTCCTGTGGGAATAATTACCGTTTGACAAAGAGGTTTGGGTGTTTAGCGACTGTAGCGTAAAAAAGCATTCCATTGTAACCATGCAGGTTTGTTGTACATGGGGATATTACTTTCAAAAGAATTTAATGATATTTTAATGGTATTTATAAAATGTTATTTGCCACCATTTTGACTGAAACTGAAAATGGTAAGACTCCCTACTAGCAATCGTGGGTTCGATTCCGGCGTACGCAAGTGAATTTAAATATGTTCGATTCGTATTATTTCACAATTTAATAATTTAAAACAACGTAAGGAATATTTGCGGCATATTCCAGAGTGGGAGATTCTCCCAGTATCGACCTGGTATAAGAATTGAAATGGCTTTAGCCGTATATGGTGATCAGTTCTCAAAGGCCAGCTTCTTCCCCACCTTCCTCTTTCCCATCTCCTTCCCCTCCCCACTATCTTTATCATCGCAACATACCCCCATTGGGGACGCCAGAGTCTCACTGGCTCCAGGCAGTCGGGAGTTTGGGATTTGTGCGGTTTCACATTAAAAAAAAAACATTCGAAAACGAACTTCAAATAATTTACAACATTTATTTGACACACTCTCAATATTTTATTTGTGAAACATGAAAAATCGGGTCCAATTTTGGTTGTTGGTTTATACATAAAAAAAAAAAAAATGATCAGAGATAACCCCGGCGAATCACGCGTTGTATTTATAACAATCAGTACCTATGTTTTTTGCCAAATTAATATTAAACAAAAACATTGACTTATAGACATCCCTAGAGAAAAAAACTAGAAGTTTCAGAAGATGTCGAGTTTATTTCAGTAATTGCCCTATCAATTTAGCTAACTCGCCTATCTGTCTTCCAGAAAAAATAGCGAAAATAATAATACATTTGCTACACTAAAAATCATTCTTCATATAACGTGGTTAACAAGTTTTTTAAAATATCATCACAGCAATAGAAGTGCTACCCTTTCCGTACAAAATTAATTTTGGATTCGTGGCCAAAATATCCAACCAAACTAAACATGTTTTTTAATCAGAAGATATAGCAAATATCTATTTATTTATTTATTTTATTTATTTATTTATTTATTTCAAGACTTGTTTTTACATTAAAAAATGATAACATTTGCAAGGTTAAACAACATTTTTTTTTTAATTCTACTACTCCATAAGTTGAGCTCTGGGAGCTCGTGTTTATGGGAGGAGTATTTATTCACACGCAAAAAATAAAATAATAATAATGTTCTAATTAAATGTTTAAATAATATTCAAAGAACTTATGAGGTAAATACAAATATTAATTGACATAGGTTCGTAATTTAGGAGAAAAATTGTTATACAAGGTCAATACTTTTTTTTTAAAATATTGAATATTACATTTAAAGTAAGGGTAAATTAAATTAAATTTAATTAAATTAAGGGTACAATATATCATTATCCAATTTCAGTGACTTTATTTGTTTTTTGAATTGTTCATATTTCAATGTTTCAGTTACACTAATTTTGTTTTTAGATAATAATATATTGTACCATCTTACACCTAGATACAGATAGTGGTGCTGAGCCGTGGTAGTTCTAAGCATAGGGATGGCTATTAAGCCATTCGTTTTAAATCTATTGCTTATGCTATCAGAGGGGTGAATTTTTTTAATAAAATACTCTTTATAAATTTGATATAAGGCGTTTCTCTTATACAATTCTGTGATGGATGGTACATTAAATTCTCGAAATATCTCTAGAGTAGGGAAGTCGTATGGTTTCCTAAGGATGATTTTAATAATTATTCTTTGAATTATGATTATAGGTTGTAAGGAAGCTTTAAAGGCCCCTCCCCACCCAATAATGCCGTACTGTAATAAGGACTGAATTAATGCAAAATATACAATTTTTATGGTTTTCTTGTTTAAAATATTTCGTATGTTATAGAATACATAGATAAGTTTTCTTATTCTTTCCACAGTGAGATTGATATGATCTTTCCATTTAACATTTTTATCTATTAAGATGCCAAGATATTTTATACTAGATTTATGATTTAGCTTAGCGCAGTCCGTATTACATGTACCGTCATTTGCACAATTTTTAGAATGAATTGTTATGTTAATTAAATTTTTTGGCACATCTTCTTGTAGAGAGAATGGAATATAATATGTTTTTTCTGTGTTGAGTGATAATAGATTATTATCGAACCATTTTTTTATAACCTTCATGTCTTGATTGGCTGCATTGGTAATATCATTCCACGTCTTTTTTTCGATAATTATTACAGTGTCGTCAGCAAAAGATATAAGTTTTCCATTTAGTGATAGTTTAAACATTTGGTTTACGTATATTATAAATAAAATTGGTCCAATAACAGTCCCTTGGGGAATCCCAAATTCTAATGTTTCATCTATACTTAGTGAGTTATTTAATTTTACTTTTTGACTTCTTTGAGTTAGATAGCTTTGTAGCCAATACCTAACCTTACCAATAATACCGATATCGTTTAATTTATTAATTAGTTTTTTATGGGAGATACTATCAAAAGCCTTGCGTAAATCAATAAAAATGCCAAGGCATTTGTTTTTTTTATCTAATGCATTATATATAGTTGAGGTTAGTTCAGCAATGGCATCATGAGTGCCTAGTTTCTCTCTAAATCCAAATTGGCTAGGACTAAGTATTTTATTTTTATCAATGTAGTACATGAGTTGCTTTTTTACGATCTTTTCAAAAATTTTTGCAATGTTTGAGACTAGAGATATAGGTCGATAATTTGATATTTCCTCAGGGCTGCCTGATTTAAAAATGGGTGTTACGATTGATTTTTTATAAATGGAAGGGAATATTCCACTATTCAAACTAATATTTATAATGTGTGTAATTGGAATGCTTAAAAAATTGTTGTATTTTTTCAATATTTCTACTGTGACTCCATCAAATCCTGGTGCAGATCCACCTTTTAATTCATTTATTATATTTTTTATGTCATTTGTTGTTACTGGTTGGAAAACTGACAGATTATTTTGTTTAAGGCAATCCTTCTCGATATCATCTATTTTATAATTTTCATCGATCCGTTTAGCTAAATTTTGACCAACGTTAGCGAAATATTTGTTGAAGGTATTAGCACATTTTGTCGGTTCCCTTATGGCATCAACAGAGTTTTTTCCGATATAAATTTTTTTAATTAGATTTTTTTTGTTTTTTCGACTATTTATTTCATTTATCGTTTTCCAAATGTGTTTTACATTTTGTTTAGCCAGGTCAATTTCATTTTTGTAATAGTTTTCTTTAGTTGTTTTTATTAAAGAGGTTAATTTGTTCCTATATTTTTTGTAATATGTAAATATTTTTTTATCTAAAGGAAATTTCTTTGTCAGGTGATATAACTCTTCTTTTTTTCTAATAGATACGACTAAGCCATGTGAAATCCATGGTTTTATTTTTTTGAATTTTGCTTTTATATGAATAGTTTTAATATCAGTCGATGCAGTAATATAATTGCAGAGAATATTATCAAAAATATTTGCGCTTGTTTCAGAACATGTAGATTCTAATACGGGTCGCCACGTTTCCGTACTTATTTTTATACTTAATTTATTAAGGTTTAATGACTTTTTTGTAAAAACATTACTTTCTGAAATTTTGTGTTTATTATTAAGTTGTTGTATAGAGATACAAGTGTGATGATCAGTAATATTATTTTTTAATATTATCGTAAGTAATTTGTCGGTATGTTTAGTGTTGCACCATATATGATCAATACATGAAGGACGTTGACCCGTAATTTCTCTAGTATAATTTTTTATACATAATTTAAAATTCATTTCTGACATAAGATTGATAAATTCAGTTTTTATTTTGTTATTATTTTCGTTAGAAACATCTAAATTAAAATCACCAATTATTGTTATGTTCTGATTATTTTTTTTTGATAAAATAATGCTTCTTAATTCATCCATGAATATATACTCATTAGATCCGTGCGTTCGGTAAATTGCGATAATATTAAAACATACTTTATTTACAGTTACATTAATATCTAAGCAATTAACTCGCTGCATAGGTACTTCTTTCACTGTGATGTTTGAATAACAGGATTTAACAAATACAACAGTACCACTATTTCGGTTAATAGCAAGCTGTGTCATAAAGTAACTATAACTAGGTATACAAAATTTATTGTAATCGCTGGTGAATGCTTCAGTTAACACAATAACGTCCGGTTTATGATTTAGTAAATTAATTGAAAGTAAGAATTCATTAAAATTTCGTTTCATTGATCTAATATTTAAATGTAATATTGAGAATGAATTCGGTATTTTATCTACAATGTTATTACAATCATTTAAAGTGTCACAAATATGTTCCGCAATATTAAGAGAATCATCTAATTGTTTAGTGTAAAAATTATTCATATTTAAGGGGATAAAAAAATAAGTATGCAAAATGCAAACTTACTCGTATTCGATTCGCATTTGTGCATTTTTTAACATTTTCTTGCGGAATTCACATAGGTAACTGTTACCTGGATGTTCATTTTGGTAACCCTTTCTGTTAGTGCAGTTGTGGCATTTGGCAGGCTCTTGTTTTTTGGGGCAGTCTTGTATTTTGTGCTCTCCTGCACAGTGGAGGCATCTGGGACTCTTCATGTTTTCAAGGCATCTTAGTGATGTATGTCCATATCCAAGACAATGATAACATTGCATGAGTGGAAAGCAGTCTTCTACGTGTGCTTTTGAGTATCCAATGTTGATCCTTTCTTTCGATATTATTATTTTTCTTAGTTTTGCTGTAGTTTCGATAATGAAATTTGATAATTTTTCCGATTTTTTGTTCTTGAGTTTTTTCTTGACAATAATGGGTTCATTTTCAGTTTCTGAGGTCATGGCGTTTTTTATATCTTCATTTTGATTTATCAAATCTATAAGTAGTTCTTCTTCCTTGTAGCAAGCATCAACTCCCTTAATGATAATGCAAGGTTTTTTTTTCTTTATTTCATTAGCGTGTATTTCAATATCTGGGTTTTTGTTGATTTCATTTATTATTTTTTCGGTATCAGTTTGTTTCTCACATGTTAGTATTATTTTGTTTTGATAAGTTTTTTTTAGTCCAGAAATTCCTATTCCTAATTTGGATACTTTTATTTTGTCTTTTAATATTTTTTCGATTTCATCTGCAGGCTTGTCTTTTTTTGAGGAGATTAGTAGCGCAAAATTTGCTTTGGGTATTGGGTGCGATTTCTCCCTTACCACCATTGCGTAACTTTTTTCTTCATATTTTTTTTCTTCACTTGAAGCTTTTTTTATCAATGTTTCCAATTTGTCTATGTAATCCTCTTGATTTAGAATTACTTTATTTTGTAGACTTATTATTGTGTTTTGTAGTGATGTTATTTCAAGCTTCCATGAGTCTTCGATATTGATTAATATTGATTCAATTTCGGTTTTAGCTTCTTTGGCAGCTTTTGTGCTGCCAATTTTATTAAGTTCCGTAAGTATTTTTTCAATATTTATTTTGAGTTCCATTTTGGAACATGGTCCCGAAGGTGTTAAATTTATGTTTGTAAGCAGTTTATTTTTGCAGTGTCAGTCACGTTAAACGACCGTTCGTCGCGAGACATGCGACAATACTGATCTAGTACGGAGAACTATTTTATTTATGTGTATTTTTAATTTATATATTTATTTGATTTTTTCTCGCTCGTAGCTTTTACATGTTTGTTTTTTTACCTTTAATTTTATTTTGTATCTTTTAAGATACACAAACCAAAAATGCTCATTTCCAATGTACTTCGTATTTTTTTGATGTTGTTTGACTGTGTTGTTTTTTTTATTAATAGGAATATGTTTTATCTTTATTTTACGTACACGATAATGCGTATCCAAGTTAAATAAATCTTTTTAATATTTAAAAAAAATGTATTAATTGACTTAACATAATAAAATGTAATCTAGTACGGGCACCATGTGTTGAAATTTGATTTGAAATATTATATTATTATGCTATGCTATTAATTCAAAAAGGACTGAGATGAAAATATTAAATATGTATATATCTAAATAGATATATTACGCAATGTATTTAAAAGGACAAAGATAAAAAGAAAATTGCAATACAATATGCTATTAATTAAAGGACAAAGATGAAAAGAACATGTTGGCAATCCTCGGTTAACACAGACAATTCAACAATCTTCAAAGAACTAGAACACTTAATATGTTCCGGAAGGCTATTAAATAAAAGTGCAGCCTGATACAAATAATTTCCATGACCAAAAGAAGATTAGTTTGAATTCCCACAAAGTTCAGACCAGAACCAATTCTAGTAGTACGAATTTTTTGTGTTCTTACCGCAAAAAATAAAAAAAATATCTGCTATTCTTTTATGTACATACAGGGTGTTAAGGGACGTACTTGAGTTACTTTAACCAGTGGTTCCTGACATTATTTGGAGTAAAAAATGTAAACGAAGTTTTGGTCTCCGGTGACTTTTTTTGGTGACTTTTTTTTTTCAAATTTTTTTTCTTCAAAATCAAACAAAAAAAAATTTCTTCCGCATGTCATCACTGGTCCAACACCTACCATTTTTTTTATATTTTGTAGAAAAAAAGATTAAAAAAAACATCGAAAATTTCACCGGAGACAAAATTTTTATTTTTTACTCCAAATAATGTCAGGAATCACTGGTTAAAGTAACTCAAGTACGTCCCTTAACACCCTGTAGGTACTTGTGTATTGTTTTTATAGTAGACTACCGATTTCCCGGTATACGTTGTAATTATATTTAATAAGAATATTGTTTCTCCCTGCGTATCCTTTCCCATTCGTTCCGATCCCCTTCCACCGCCCCTTCCCCTCTCATGTCCCTTTCCCCCTCACGCGTTTCCCCTCCACCATCCCCGCCATCCCTCCCCCGTCCTGCCAACACCCCTCCCTTGTTTCATATATTCAGTCCCAGTACATCCAGTTTTTAAACAGCTCGCGTGCCACCTATTACAATTTTTTTTATTCAAATTGTACATTTTTCAAATATTACAACATCCATTTTGGTATATTATAAGAAAAAATTATCAAATTTGGTACGTAACACAGGTAACTGCCTATTTAAAATACCTATAATTCTTACGTATTTAGTACTTCAAGTAAATTAAATGATTTAAAGAGTTTATTCGAAAATTGAATTTTGATTGAACAATCGATGGTTAGAAAAATGTCATTTTCGTATTGTGACAGTTTTGACAGTTTCATAAGAGTTTTTTAAATGATTAACAAAACTTTTCATATGTGGTTGTAATAATCCAGAAACTTTCTCGTGGGTATTTCGAAGAAGGTATTTTGAAAGTTTCGAACATTTCCTATGCTTAATACAGCAATACATAAACAACTCACACATATACATAAAAGCAAGTATATTTTGAATGTTTCGAACATTTCCTATGCTTAATATAGCAATACATAAACAACTCATACATAATCATACTTATAAGCAAGCATATTTTGAATGTTTCGAAAAATTCGTATGCTTAATATAGCAATACATGAACAACTCACACATATACATATAAGCAAGCATATTTTGAATGGTTCGAACATATCCTAGCTTAATATAGCAATACATAAACAATTCACACATATACATAAAAGCAAGTATATTTTGAATGTTTCGAACATTTTCTATGCTTAATATAGCAATACATAAACAACTCATACATATACATACATATAAGCAAGCATATTTTGAATGGTTCGAACATTTCCTATGCTTAATATTGCAATACACAAACAACTCATACATATACATACATATAAGCAAGCATATTTTGAATGGTTCGAACATTTCCTATGCTTAATATAGCAATACATAAACAAATCACACATATAAATATAAGCAAGCATATTATGATTTTTTTATATTATTTAGATTGAAGTTTTAAATAGATAAATTATAACAAACCTTCTTGCAGCGGTTTGTATTCAGTTTCTTTTCTGCATGCCTTGGAAGCCTTCAGGATCTCAAATTCAACGCAATATCTGAAACAAGTAATAATTTATTAATTTATATTTCATTTCCCGGAGGACAACCTTATAGGTACTGCTTGTATTGTGAGTTGCTGGTCCGGATAGCTGGTAGTCGACCAGCTATTTTTCATGACTGATTCTTTTATTTCGAACTTCGTCTTTCCTATAGAAGCTCGGATATTATCATTGATGTTTTTACTCTAGAAAAAATAGCCGCTGTAAGCAATGAAGACGCACTAAGTAGGATTTATCACACTGGTACCAGACATGGCGCGTTCAAATCCCACCGAGAGCATTTAAAATGTTTTAAATTCATGGGGTACTTAGAAAACAAGATACAGGCTCCGAGGAAAATAATTTCCCTGAGGACATTTGTCATCCTTGGGAATGTAGAGTGCAAGGTATTTAAAAAAAATGAAGTTCTGGGAAGGAAAAATGTATGAGGGGTGGGTTAGAAATCTAGGGATCAGTGTATCCAGGAGTGACGGACATATGAATCCATCCGTCCCACTGCGGTGTAAGGCGATGGGAATAGAGAGTTCGGCTGGAGAGGTATAGATAAACGGTCGGCGTGGTCTAGGGGTAAGGTTCTTGACTCGCAATCTGAAGGTCGCGGGATTGAATCCCGGCGTGGGCAAATAAAACTTATTTGATTAATTTGTGTTATTTCACAATAAATTAATTAAAAATAATATACATATAGTATATTTGCGGCACGTTCCAGAGTGGAAGATACTTTCAGTATCGCTCTGGTGTAAGACCACCATTCAGAATTGAAACGTTGCTTGAAGTGGCTTAGCCTTGTTTGGTGACCAGATGTGAATAGCCAGGTACTTCCCCACCTTCCTCTGCCCCATCGCCTTCCCCTCACCACTACCTTCAGCCTCTCAACATACCCCAACTGGGGATGCCATAGTCTCACTGGCTCCAGACGGGAGCAGCTGAGACTCTTATGAGGTATTCACATTTAAAAAAATGAAGACATACTAAGAAGAATTTTGACTCTGGACTCAGAGGTGGCGCTCTCAAATCCCAGCGAGAGTATTTAAAATGTTTTTTTTTTTTAATTCATGTCGTACTTAGAAAACTTTTCTTGTTCCAATTTAAAATGTTGAGTAGGTAAGAATCTTAGCATTTTTCTGGTGAGAAAAAATCATTCACAAACGAAGCGGTGCTTGAAATGTCTACACCTTTGTTTAGTAAGCGTTTCGATATGGTCATTGGTCATCTCATTATACTTCCCACCTTTCCGTTTTTTTTACTTTCATTCCCACTTCAGTAAGCCTTACAATATTCTCCAAATTAGGAACGCAATAGTTCCACGGGCTCCGGGCACTTGTGAACTTTGTGCGATATTCACAAAAAACTTGTTTAACGTCTTTCACGTTTACTCGAAAAAAATGGCACAATTCTATGAATTTGTGATTTCGTATAATTTTTTCATTGAAGAAGAAGATAATTCTAAACAAAACAGAAAATTAAAAAAAAGCTGAAGCTGAAGCTGAAGCTTGAAGTTGGGACTCAAACCCTAAAAAAGCTGAAGCTGAAGCTGAAGCTTGAAGCTGGGACTCAAACCCTTACAACAACATACAGTCCGCTTTGGAACAGGAATACCTAGTGAGGAGAACTGTGAACAAACTGCGTTACTTAGTATTTTTATATTGTCATGAAATAAATAAAAAAAATAAAAATAAAATTAAAAAGAAGATATCTATCTCGATCAAGACAGATATCGGGGGACATCTTTTGTCAGATTTGAATGATTTTCTAATGCTGTTAAATGAATAAATAATCACGCATACTTGCATGAATTCGTGTTTAAAACGACTTAAACTAAAATACGTGAAATTCTGACATCGGCTTATAGAAAAAGCAAAAAACAGCCATATAAAATCACACATCTGACAGCAGGTCTCGGCCGAGAACTATCTCGTTCCCACAAAAGATATAGAATAGTTGGTTTGATTTTTCTATTACAAATATTCGTTTGAGAGTCGCTTATATTATCTTCAATAATTCAACGTTCATTAATTCGCTTACTGAATATTTCATATTTATGTCCATCAAAAATGAATATTAAAATCCACAAAATTATCTTTAACTAAAGTCATTCACCTTTTCTGTGGCTACCTTTCATGCCGT
The DNA here is from genome assembly GCA_917563855.2 of Limnephilus lunatus. NCBI lineage: Eukaryota > Metazoa > Arthropoda > Insecta > Trichoptera > Limnephilidae > Limnephilus > Limnephilus lunatus. The sequence continues at coordinate 8,226,493 of OU830600.1, read as the reverse complement.
CTGCCTTTTATTTGCGATTCTTTATTCGTCCTTTCGGCAGTCGTTAGAATAGGCGAACAGCCGCTCTCAGCGGTCAAAGGCCAAAAGGATATTCATTCCGGATTAATATAATGAAAGTGGGAATACGCTTTGAATCGAGAACCCACCGTAAAAAGCCAGTCTCTTTTCAGAACATCAAAAGGTCAAGTCTGAGCGTTTAGTGGTTTGTGGGTGCCTGGCCAAAACCTCCTAGATCACGGCACGCAAATACTATATTTTACTAGTTTGTTAGTAAAATCCAATACGAATATCTGATTCATTGAAATTCAAATGGTAAGCTATTTTAGGATATTGATTATTTATTTATAGCCTTACTAAAAAACGACGTGAAAATTTTATTCAATTGGCAAACGACTGAGTATGCGAAAACCATACTAATTAAAAACTGACAAAACATTGGGTATAGTAATAAAGGATTTATTTATGGTCTAAATATTGTAGCAAATCATCCTCAAATTACCCATCTGGTCACTAATGTAGTATTGTTATTTCTTTCTCCCTATAAAATTTTAGTGTTTTGAAAGTATTGTTTTATATTTTAGTGTTTTGTATTATGTAATGCTTCTTAACTCAAATTTATAAATGTTAACCTCAATACAGGCTACTAGTCCTAGTGAGGTAATTTATTTTATGTATAAACACAACAAATGTACGGTGAGAAATTATAAATAAATAAATTGTTCGTGGAACAATATATGCCTTGTTTATACAGCCAAAGATGGTAGTTTTGGTTTGTTCGATGTACTTACTTGTTTTATTTACTATTTCTTTTGATTTTCGGAATTTTTCCAAGTTATTTTAAATGTCTTACATATTTCTTATTTTTGAATACGTCGTAAAAATAATTTAAATTTTAACTAGATAAAGTAACCTTTTAGATTTTTTATTTCAAATATAATTTGGTGTTTATAAATTGCAGTATTTTAAGCTTAAATATGAAAAAGTTTCCCTTAAACTTTTTTTTTCTATTAAAACTTAGAAAAATTCAAAATAAAATAAACAATCAGTACTTTTATTTAAAGAATTTGCAAAAAAACTATCACTTCATTTTTTATCTCGTTCATACAATTAAAAATTATAAAAAATTATATCAGTAATTTCCCAAAAATAAATGAAAAATCTGACATTTTGGATTTATTTTTGCACAATTTAATCGTTGTATCCTGAAATTTGTTTTAATTTATACACGCACAAGACATCCATATTCTTAAATAACATACTTCTATGGAAGTTTTATTTTAAAAATTAATTAAATATAGTGTTTTAGAAATAAACTATCTGTAACTGTTAACAAAATTAAATTAACAACAAAAAATTATTAAAACTGACGAAAAATAACTCAAATAATAATTATGTTACTAAAATAATAGTATATTGGTTATTAGAACAGAAATTATGTACAATAAATATTACCTTTTCGAATTGCCGAAGTTGAAAACATAATATGTTTTTATAAGTAATGTTCCAAAAAAAACATGCAGTATTTATACAATGTGTAACAAAAATACCGTTTAACGGTCGAGAAGTGTTTTTCAGGGCCTATGTCAGTGTTTTTCAGGGCCTAGTGGAGGGTCTTTTTGAAAAAAGGTAAGAGGGGAAGTTCTGGGAAGGAAAAAGGTATGAGGGGTGGTACTGGTAATGAAAGGTAGTCAAATAGTCTCTTCCGATTCGGGACGACACACAGTAGGTAAGCAAAAGCATCCGCCGAAAAGTCATAGACAAACATCACACCATGAACCCGGACACCCCTGTTAAATCACCAAAAATAGTTAACCACTTAACCACGGTGTAAGGTATCCCAAAATGAAGTTGAACCGCTTATATGAAAATAAATAAATAAGCATCGTATTTTCTCAGTAGGCACAACAAGCATAAATAGACAAAAATAATCAAATTCAGTTATAATACCGAAATATTTATGTTTAGCTACCGTAAACTTCATGAATTGAACCGAACCCCAGTTTTGGAAAATGATTCTGGATAATTTGTAAATTTCGGTAACTTTGTAATAATACTAACCCCATTTCTAAGAGATTCGGTACCTAAAGTTACACAATAGTTGTTTTTGTTTGTATTATTACAAGCCAGGGTCTCCGAAAACGGGTGAAATTCAAATCATTTCTAATTCCAATCTTTATGTATGATTTCCCCCTGGTTTTGGTAGTAGGCGTTTAAGAAATTACAATATTTGTATTGTTGTGGTGAAAATAACGAAGAGACGTGCTTTCTGTACTGCTTGGAATATTCTCATTTACATCCCAAAATAGAGTATCTAACTAATAGAAATTGTTGGTAACTGTAGAATACAAATTTGGAGCTTGTGTCTTTGAATCAAGCTGGGAAACAGCGATGGACAATATGGGCAGGACATACTTTCTCGAGTTCTTGGAATATGATTATTTTAACTTAGTACCTACCCTTAGTACGCTGTACCCTTAGTACGCTGGTGGACCACAATTTAAAAATTAAACGTTTATAGAAATTGATTTAAATCTGATTTGTTACCAGATCTTATAGCTAGCCATGATTCCATGACAGTTGTTTTCCCTGTAGTTGATAATATGCAGTTGGTTTAGGGAAAATACGGTATACCTATTTACACAGAATATAACTAAATGTATTTGTAAAAAGCATTAACTTTGTGGCTCGCCATAATTTACAATAAATACACATATAAATGAACACTTCCGGTTTCGGAAGCACCCTTCCTTCGTCAGGAGAATATTATAACTAAACTATTATACACAATATTGACAGATATACAAATTTTAGGTGTTCGAGTGAGTTTGACATATTATGAATTGTTGTACAATACATAATTTGTCAAACCACCCGGTTTCATATAAACATTCTGCCTATCATTCAATGGTGCACCGGCTAGTAAAAATTCCTTTATCATCTGTTAATTTCGCGATTGAACTTTCAAAAATTAAACAAATTGCTCTAAATAATGGTTATTCCTTATATAATAATGGTTGATAAAATCCTAAATAAGAAACTTAAACTCATTTCTACTAAAACATTTTTATTTGGTACACCTGAAAATAATAATAAATCCCGTTCAATGGCGCAGAATCTTATATATATCCAACTTTTCCTCACTTAGTACAAAAAACTTGCCTGCCCATATTAAACCCGCGTTCTATACTGATAACAATTTAGGTAAATTATTAAAAAACACTAAAGATGGAGATCATAAATTTAGCCACTCAGGCATTTACCAACAATGTTGCAACGATTGTCCTTCGTTCTACATAGGTAAGACATCTAGAAATATTAATATTAGAGTCACAGAACGTTTAAGATGCTTAAATAATAATAATTTTTCAGAGTTTGCTAATCACCTAATTTCCACAGATCACACTTTTAATAAGGACACGGGGGTTAAAATCCTTCACCGTAAAAATAAAAGCAAAAAATTGGATAACTTAGAAGCACTTGAAATCAGAAAATCCCTAAATAATAATGCTAGTATTTTAAATAACCAAATCAACTTATCTTTTAGTCCCATTCTAAATATTTTTCCAATTAACCGCTCTGTTCTTCCAGGAAATCCCGCAATTACCCCCACCCCGTTGCTTTCCCCTCACTCGAACACCTAAAATTTGTATATCTGTCAATATTGTGTATAATAGTTTAGTTATAATATTCTCCTGACGAAGGAAGGGTGCTTCCGAAACCGGTAGAGTGTTCATAAATAAAAGTGATCTACAACAAATTTATATGTGTATTTATTATAACCAAATGTCATTGAATATAATACTAATAATAATCTAAACGAAAATATGAAAGAGAACCAGAAACAGAAAAATAAAAAGATAACCGTCGCAACTGGAAGTCAAACCCAAACCCTCTCGTCTTACCGGGAAAGACGCCGCTACCACTTCGGCCACTGCCACCTTCCATCAAACCGTTATATTTGTCAATATCATATTTCAAATCTTAGAATTAACAATATTATCTTCGACAATTTTTTCCATATTATAGGCAACTACCTTTTTCATTGGAAGCAATCGTTCTAAGAACTGGTTTGTAACCTAGATAGTGTCTCGGATAAATATATCCGATTTGCACACATCCCGGTAAGACAAGAGGTTCTGGGTGCGAATCCCAGTTGAGACCGTAATCTTTTTATTTTTCTGTTTTCTTTCATATTTTCGTTTAGATTATTAGTGTCACCTTCTTCTTCAATGATATATTACATTGATGGGAATAACCTTCAAAGCTATAAAAAGAGAATTGTTCTTATAAAAAATTGAATAACTAAATGTCTCCGAAGTGGTGTGCAGGGGGAGAACGCACCGTAGAATAACAGAAATATAAAACATATTTTTATTCAAATGCACCAAGGGTAAAACAATTTGACTATATTCTGAATAAAACAGCGTATAACTACAAAAAAACGGCATGTAATTAATTCGTTTGATGTACATACCAACTTATTATTAAAGGTAAAGGGGGGGGGGGGGGGGGGGGGCAACGGTGGGATCACTGTTAGCCATGTAGGTACCTACTTAATTTAACAATTTATGTAAAATATAGATGAGAGAATTTAAATTGGAACTTTGTGAATTACAATAGAACGGATACAGTTGAATTTTTGTTTTTTTAGACACCACCCTTTTGATTTTTTTCCTAGTTTGACAATGGCCTTGAATTTCCAAACAGATGTCACAAATAATCATACATACTACTTCCAGAATTTAAAAGTAACACTATTAAATTTGATTTATACAGAATATGTATTTAAACGCCTGCCCTGGTGATGAACACTGTGACGATGACCGAAACGTTAGCTAAATAAGAAGGTATCCATACACGGAATAATAATCCAAAAATAGATGACGATTCAATAGAATAAGATAAAATATACCTATAATTCTTCTATATAAAATATATAGAAGAATTATCGTTAATTTACATACGTTTCTTTCCCCACGCTTTCAATAAGATATTAATTTTTTATACATATTTATAAGAAATTGCTTTGATTTTTCTTAGTTAATAAAATATAAATATATTTTTACACATCATCTGTATACATTGCACACTGCGCGAAGAACACTAGGATCCTATTTATTTTTATTTTGTTTGCTGGGAGAATTTGCATCGAGCATTCAGTTGTATAAAGATTAAAGTACTCTAGTACATATAATATTATGATGTCATTAGTAGGTAGAGGTATAAAGACTAAATAAATAATTAATAATTAAATTATTAAAACACTTTGTTTTAAAAAAAAAAAAAAAAAAATTTGAAGAAATAATTCATATTTAATCCTTACTTAGGATTAAACCACCTCGCAAACACCTCCTCACCTTCAACAGTATATGTATATGAACGTGACTTTGCGTCTAAAAAAATACTTTACTAATTTTCTCTTATTTAATAAATCAAAACCAAAATTTCGTCCGACATCTTAAGATTTGTAAGTGAGTAAGTTAATTACTATCTACTTAATTATAATATAACATATTACATATGTTTTTAAGAATTATATCTACTATTTTGCCAAAGGAACGTAACCATCTCAATTACAATTATTTTTTCAAATATTCTTCGGTCAGGTAGATGCCATAATGCAAATAAGAGATTCTAAATAAATACGACAAATTCACAGTTCAAAAATTATCTTTAATGTACCTTTTAAATGACAAATTTACAGACAAACGAGATGCAAAAAGGTAGAGTTAAAGCAGGACTTGGCTAAGCTCAACGAACAAAGATAAATATACCCTCCTATTTAGGCACCTGCTTATTATTTCAAACCCAAATTTGCATTTGCAAAATGTAAAAAAAAACTAAGTGACTTGCTAAAAGTACAAAACATAAAATTTTCATAAATTTCGTTTATGTGTCTCCCAACAAAGACAATTAGCTCACTTAGTCCGTTCAACAAAGACACGTAGCCGCCTACATTCTCACTTGTCTTTATTCATAGAGCCAGCGCATTAGAGGGTCTCGCTTTAATTAGACAGCGGATACTCGGAAGACGAATGTTCCCTCGCGTAAAGAGGGAAGTGGGATAGTACTTTAAGTGAGAGGTATTATACATTCGTAATTTGGTTCTCCATTAAATTACTTAGCAGAGAACACTAAAGGACTTGCGTTATATCGTTGAAGTCTTCTAGAATTTAGAGTTCTAGAGTGTTGCAATTGTATTACACAGTTTTGTTGCTCAGTTCTTTATTTAATTCTACGAAAAGTTTCTACCTAATTCGTTTGTATTCTGAGAAATGTTAACCTTTGCATCAAGGACAAAAAATTTAGCGAAAACTTAAACAAAAAATGAAGTTTTAATTTTTTGTCGGAATAATCATTTTCCCCCATATCTTTGGCAGCTATCTTTTTGAATGATTACAAAGTGTTTTAACTTATTTATTTGTAACCTAGATAGTGTCTCCGATAAATATATTTGATTTTATTTATATGCGACACCTGTTGATTTTTTCTAAAAGTCTTAATGAATATTCCATTTTTATTGGATTACCTTTTGAATTTTATTTATTTTTATTTTGAATTTTCTGTATCTTGTTCTGTTTCAAGTTTCGTTTAGATCTTTAGATTTACTAGTACTATAATCTTCTTTAAGGGGTATTCTAGTCAAGAAGCATGAATTGTAGGTATTTTTGCAGGTGCAATTAAAAAAAAATTGTTGCCATTATTTTACCAAAACCTATTTATTAAACATTAAATAATACATGCAAAACAAAAACAAACGAAAAATTCAAAAAGTTACAGTATGTTGAACTGAGGGGTCTCAAAAAATGGCGCCCTCTGGTTGACACGTATATGATTGAATCAGAAAAAAAACAACAAATTAATTCTTAATGCAAACAAATGCTGCTATGGCCCGAACCTAGGAAAAGTAAATTTTTTTTTTTAGGAAAATGGCGGCTGTCTGAAATAAAAGGACATGTTTCAACCAGTTTTTTTGACTTTTCCGAATTTTTTAAAACAGTAAAAATTGATTTTTTTTATAGTTTTGGTTCGTGCGATGGAGAAGGCTCACACCAAATTTCAAGTGTAAGTACTACGAATTTCAAAAAAGTAGTTTCAGAAGAGAAGTTTCAAGCAGAAATACCAAATTTGAAAATGAAAAATGATTTTTTTTTTTTTTAAATATTATATTATACAGTTTGGACATTATCGCTTCTTGGTGTTACACAATCAGTTCATTTTTGAAAATGCGCTTAAATTCAAAGAAAATTATTAAATCAAATTCAATTCTAGTACGAATTCATGGAATCATAGTTAAGAAAGACACAGACACAACTGAAATTAATATTTTTAATAATTTTTCACAAAAAATTGCTTATTACCGATCAAACATGTAAAATTTCATAAAGAAAAGTTTTTAACTTCGAGAGATGTAAATAAATTGAACATTATTACAAAAAACATTTTATAAAATTGCTGTGTTTTGTACTTTTAATGATGTTTAATAGATGTTTTGGTCGGCTTATTATCTGCAGGCAATTTATTAACTCAGATTTACGGCCAGAAAAAAATAGTCTTTTCCGAATAGTGTGAATGTTTTACCATTAAAATAACATAAATACACCCAAATTGTCCTCAAGGAATGGGGAAAGATTGCGACAGAAAAAGTATAGGACCAAGTAGGGTGTAAGGGAAACATTAAGCTGGTGGTTACAGAAAGTGCCTCTTCAAAGCCTGTGAGAGACCTCCCTTATATTAGGGGCAGCTCGTTTTAAAAGCATAATGCTCACGCTATGAAAAAAGTTGAACGATTTAAAGTGGTGTGTCGGACAAGAGAGTTTTATATTTATTCATAAGAGGACCATTAGAACCGTTTCACATTTTATTATGAGTGAGTACCCATTACTTGTGGATAGATATTTTTCATTCTTAAAAGGGAGTTTTTGGTATTGGAAAATATACCCTACTCATCATTGTCGATCTTTTTGGTAGATCGGACGATTGTGGACCTAGAAGTCACGGATTCAAAATACTTATTTTCGCCACGATGTGATATCGTAATTCAGAATTGAAACGCTGTAAGGTGTTATTTGAAATTACGTCAGGCACTTTTAAATAATCCCTTTATCTGTTTCATTCTTCTACGACATCGGGATTTTTTTCTCTACCAGCTGAAATCCCCGGCATTGCCGGGGTTTTATGCAGAGTCTTTTATAATCAGATGTAGGCAGTCATTTTTAAAAATTATTTTGATCACCAAATGGTTTTTCGCTTATTTTGAACACCAAACGGTTTTTCTAAATCGTACGTAAACAGTGACCTTGTCAGTGTCTAGCGCAAAATTTCATCAATCTCCAAATAAAACTTTGTGTGTATGAAAATCTAATCACCAAATAGGGTAGTGAAATATTTTGGCAAGTTGCAATTAGCACAAATAGGGGGACTCTTGTGAAATGTCACACATATAAACGCATTTTGTCATTAAAAACCTGTCTGAATAGGCACGTAATTGTGTGTCCCTCTTCGTAACTCTACTCTTATAAATTCATCAGAATATTTCCCAAATTGTGGATGCCATAGTCTCGCAGGCTCAAAGTGTTAGAGGCTCTATTATCTTTCAACCATGTTGGTTTCCATAACAGAACGAGCAATACCAAAACTCACGTTCATAATGGACGAGTTAGAGGCAAGTCGCTAAGTTTGAAGATTGGCAGCGATTAGCAGACGGTTCCTGTACTCCTCGCAAGGTTGTTAGAGTTGCTACTTGCACTAATCAGTTGATCCTCTCATCATGGGCGGCTGGTCCCTCCCCGCCCCGCCCTAGCCCTACCACATCCCGCCCAAGCTCGCTGTTCCAGTTAGTAGTTGCCGCCGCGCAATATTAGCGACAGCAGACAATGGGGCGATATGAAGGGATTCATTTAGGACTTACAGCAGCCCTGTTTACCTAATAGACTAATAGATATATAAGCTGTTAATAATGGGTAGGCCGTAGGCACCTAATGGATTCTAGCGAAATAGAGCCTGATTTACATAATGTATGCACTACAAAACAATGTGCTTGTTTACGGGTGTGTGTTATTTTGTTAAGATAGCTGAATATATCAGAATACAATCAGCAAAGCGAATTTGAGTAAATAAGTTTATTGTTCGATATATCTAATTAGTTAGTCATTCACCAGTTTTTTGTTGGGGTAAATAGGATTAGACGACTCAAAAAATTGTTTTATTTTTTTATTTCATAAATTGTTAGTATAACTATTTATGAATATGTTCCCAAAGTTTTAAATATAAATTTTAATTCGTTCCGGAGTTATGAGGGTGTTTAAGTTGTTTACCAATAATTTTAAAAATTGGCAAATACTTTCTTTATATAATTACGCCTAACCAAAACTTGTGGTAATATCATTGTCCAAGTATTTTTTAAGTGCAAAAAAGATGTAAAAAATGGCAAAAATCAAGGTCTCTTGTTTACAAACATGTAAAAAAATTAATTTTCAATTTAGATTCATGTAGAAGAGAGATATGTTCTTAAACTAAATTCAAACCCCTATTGATTTCAGATGAAACTGTAGCCCCCAGAATCTACGTCTGATGGTGACGTTCGATGGGTAGCAGCTGATATTTTCCGAGGAAATGCTTCAAAAATGTCACAATATTTTCTTAAATAGATGTATAAATTGACATCAAAGTTTAAATGAATTACATACATTTCTTCCATGCCAAAAAAATTCACGAAGATCATTTAAAAAAACCTAATCTTAACCCTATTTCACTCCTTAAGGTTAAGAGTTTCTGGAAACCGTGTAGAATTTACCGAGGTTTTAATAAATACCCTTTAAAAAAAATTAGGTTCTCATTTAAAATTATTTTTTAAAATAAATAATATCTTTGATTCAATGTTAATTTTTTCATAAACTATTGTAGACTAGCGGACCCAGCCACACGTTGCTGTGGCTAACGAAACACGATGTATTTACCCAACCTTTATAAAATCCACACCACCCGCTTGTCAGCTGCCCGCTGCCTGAATTGAATATTTGAAGTTCTCGGCTTTTCTCCACTATAATAAGCATGTTTTATACATATAAACCTTCATCTTGAATCACTCTATCTATTTATGAAAACCGCATGAAAATCCGTTGCGTAGTTTAAAAGATCTAAGCATACATACATTTTCAGCGACTTCATTTTATACTATGTAATGATAATGATATTTAATTTTCTTAATCGTACCTATTTGACAGGAACTGGTAGCGGCCAAATATGGGTTACCTGTGTAAATAATATTCTGTGTTAATTAATGTGTGCACAGTCAAAGATTATAATGGCCCGCCTATTAAACAAGCAAAAAATTAAAATTTTACCTTTAAACTTTTGGTTTGATAAAATCAAAAATATTAAGAAAACACAATTTTTAAATTTTTTATATTAGTTCCACACAGGAGGCCCAGAGGAAAAAATCTTTAGGGCCTACTTTAGGGTCACTTGTGGAGGGTCTTTTAAGGGAAAGGATGGAGAGGAAGGTTCGGGACCGAAAAGATCATGAGGGTTGGGTAGGAATCTGGGGGTCAACGTGTCCAGGAGTGACGGACGTATGAAACCATGGGTTGAGAGAGTCCGGCTGGAGAGGTCAAAAGGTTTCCTTTAACCAGTCTCAGTGTGCAAAAATGCCGAGACCTATGCAAATCTCATCCCAAGTCACCAAACGTAACTAATAGTAGGCAGGGGTGTTGGTTTTCCAATAAATGGTTCTAGGAGCGGCGGAATCTATACCCGCCCCCCAAAAATGAGAAAGGGGACATAGTCCGTTTCAAAAATATTAGAAAAACACATAGGTGTCATCACGAATGCGAAAAACACAATCAGAATTTTCAGAAAAAATCCTAACACAACAAATAAAACTACGCAAAACTGATAAAATAAATTCCTTGTTACCTCGTATGATGGGGATAAAATCCGTTATATATCTTCATACATAAAACACCTCTGAATAACCAGGTTGTTCCAAGAACAACACCCCACATAATGGGAAGCCTGTCACCATACAACCTTCAGAATTCAAACTCAGTATTCAGATTTTAACAAACAACCCTAGCAATGGGGAAGTTACTCGCCTGGCTCGTGAAAAAATCCCCGGCAATATTTCTGGGAACTCTCGGAGGGGCGGCAGATTTATTTCTCGTATAAATAATTCGTTCTTCTTGGGATTTGTTTATATAAATAATATCCTGTGCATAATCGCGATGGGCGGACTGCTGGGCCTGGGAGAACCGCGTCACAGTTAGGGATTTTATCACGATGGACCGAGAAATGTAGGCGCTAGATTGTGATTTTGCAGAATAATCGTATCGGTTAGAAATACTGTTAGCAGAATTACAAACGTTATCATTGCGCATAGTTTTTTTTAAATTTTTTATATATATATTAAATATTTTGGGGGGGTGGGTATGGGTACCGCCGCCACTGGAACCATTTATTGGAATACCAACACCTCTGCCACCCCAGGTGGTTCGCTACGTTTTGTGATTTACAGGGGTGCCCGGTTTCCGGGGATGTTCTGATGAGGTTTGTCCAGGTTTTGGCGGTAGATGCATCAGCCCACTTACTGCGTGGTGGGCCGGATCGAGAGAGACTGGTTGAAGGAGGCCTTTTGACCTTTCCAGCCGGACTCTCTCGACCCATCGCCTTGTACCTTTGTTAAAGGGATGGATTCATACTGTGGCGACCAGAACGGTTGCCCCCTTTAGCCACAGATGATATGAAGGTTTTTTATCCTATCAGATTTATGCAGATGATATGAAGGTTTTTTATCCTATCAGATGTTTTGCTGACTGTCAAAAAATGCAGGAGGATCTAAACCGTCTTAATGTTTACTGTTCACAGCATACCCTTAAAATGAATGTTAAAAAGTGTTTCGTCACGAATTTCACACGAAATAAAAATATCATTATCAATGAATATAATCTAAACGGCTCAATATTAATCAATAAAACTGAAGTCAAAGATTTGGGAGTGACATTGGACTCTAAGCTTATTTTTGACATTCATTTAGACTCAGTCACATCAAAAGCCTCTAAAATGTTAGGATTCATTCTTAGGACATGTAAAAAATTCAATAACTTAAGAGCAATGAAAATCCTATATTTTGCTTATGTCCGCAGCTTACTAGAACACGCGTCACAAGTTTGGAACCCGCAATACACATCATATGTAGAAATTCTAGAACGTGTTCAAAATCGTTTTCTACGATACTTAGATTTCCGGAGCTACCGCCCACACCTAAGTCACCAAGATTCAGCCGCGCACTTCAATATACTTTTTTTATTTTTTTTTTTTTTTTATTTAATATAGATAAATAAGTGTACAAAGGTGTTACATAAATTACATATCGGTACAGAAATTATTTAAAATTGCAATCTCATCAAAGAAGAAGCTAGTTCTTGTGCTTGATGAGCTAGTTACACTAATTATAACAGAAATAGAATAACATTATGCAAAAGGTAAGTATATAATACGAACAATTGAGCCTTCTGGATAATCAATATGTGTAGGTGTACATACATAGGATACGGTACGAAATTCGAAAAATCTAAATAAATTAGAGATGAATATAATTTATAATAAATGGATACTATCGTTGGAAGTTCGAAGAAACTCGGCCGATGTACTCTTTCTTCAAAAAATAGCCAGATCCGTCGTTGATTGCCCAGAACTCCTACAACGAATACAGATACGAGTTCCTAACAGACGAACCAGGTCAGACATGATTTTTAGCCTCCCTCGGTGCAATACTAATTCTAAGCAGAACTCTTTCATCTATCGTGCGTCCAATACTTTTAATAATAATAATACAAAAAATTTGACATATTGAATTCTGCACCACACTCCTTAAAATCACACAGACGCTCTCTCGATACTTTATAACAACAATAATTTCTAATACCACCAGTCACCATTCTATTAAATTCTTTTTTTTTCTCTTTTAATTTTTTGTTTACTCATATTTTTATTACTATACCTCAACCTAACCCATTCTCCCCCCCCCCCCTCATCCTACCCACTCCCTATTCCCCCCTAATTTACTTGTCTCTTGAAATGTATTTTTTTTTTCTTTAGCAAATATCTCTGGAACCACTACACTTGTATACAATACCCACGTGGAAACCTGTAAATGGTTCAATTATTGTGACTCAATTACTATTATGCTCTGTTATGAATGTAAACTGTTGGTCTCCCAAATAAAATAAAATAAAACAATACAGTCACGCCACTGATACAGCCAGCACATTCTCGAAAGGTACATCTTACCTGCATACCATGCCGCACACGGCTACACATTTGGGAAGCGCATCGAAAGGCCTCGACTCGACAGCCGTCACATTCTTACGGCCGCGGAATGTTCCAGAGGCTTCTCCGCTTTGCGCGGGCGCTCAATATTACTTGGGGCTACGGGTAGTTACTCACACGGTCGGATATATAAAGCGCAGCGACACAGCGCTAGTCAGTCACTGGAGGTTATCCACCACATACCCGCCCCGGTATAAGTAACTTATGGTTACTCCTTCAGGGCTCTCACAAGGAAGCTAATTTTTTTTTATTTGAACGTCTCTACATTTAATTAAACAAAACTAGACCCCCAATGTCCCCGCATAGTCAGTCAGTCAGTTCCAGTCTCTAGTATCAGTAACAGCTCACTAACACACATAATAATAATAATAATAATAATAATAATAATAACGTTTATTTCAGCCGAACAGAGCGGTGGGTGCAATACTCTGTCAGCCATAAAAAAGTATACATTAAATAAAACGGATTTACCAGATAAAAAATCAAATAACATAAAAAAGATTAAAAAAATATATATATATACATCTACATATTTAGTACGTAATCGTATATCTACTACGGGGGCTTCAGATGTATTCTCCATGTTTGGTGAAGAGGCGCGCCCTGCCACTGGGCCACGGCCTGGACGAGAGTGTTCTCCGATCTTTGGTAGCGCTGACTCACCCCGGCTATTCTGTGGCGCATCAAGGCGGCGAACCCATGTACCCTTCCTTCTGCGAACATCTGCGAGGCACTGCATCGCCAAGGTAGGCCGAATAGCGCCCTATATGCGTTGTTGTATTGTACTCGAAGTGAGTTCATGACGCCTTGTGAGTATCTTGTCCAAAGTTCGCTGGTGTAAAAGCTCATGCAGTAGCTCTGGAATATTTGCTTCTTCACAGGAGAACTGCACCTGTTGAATCTCCTGGCGAGCATGTTGGCTCGAACGCTGAGTACTCTTCTTTGGCGTTCTATGTCATTTTTATCATTTAGGTCATCAGTGACGACATGCCCCAAATATTTTATTTCCCTGCAGATTTTGATAGTGTCTCCGCCGAGGAGAATAGGTGGAATGACAGTAGGACCAGTATTTGCTTTAAACACCAGCAATGATGATTTTTTGGCATTGTACATCAAACCATGACTATCGACGTATGCTTGGCATATGGCAAGAAGTTTTCTCATTGCCCTTACTGATGGGGCTAGTATGACCATGTCATCTGCATAACTTATGTTATTCATACATACTCCGGCAACGTGGCATCCGATTCTTGTTTTGTTCAGTATTTTACTAAGTTCGTCCATATATACATTGAACAGCACTGGGGACATTGAGCCTCCTTGCCTAACGCCGCACTTTAATTTTGCTGCTTCTGACAGGCTGTCATTCCATCTGACGAAGTTTTCCTGTTGCTTGTACCATATACTCAATATATTTACAATTTGTGGTGGTAATTGTCGGTCCGTCAGTTTTTTCCATAATTTATCATGACAAACCATGTCAAAAGCTTTGCTTAGGTCTAGGAAGCATGCATATACCGATGTTTTTCTGGCTTTGTAATATTCTATTGATAGTTTCATGCTATATATGGCTGTATCAGTAGAGCACCCAGCTTTGAAGCCCATTTGGGAATCCTCTGTAATGAGCTTGTCTTCCGTTAAATTTAAAATCACCTTTTCAAATATTCTTGCTATTATGGTGGCAAGAGATATGGGCCTGTAATTAACGGAGGATGTCAGGTTTAGTTGGCGACTTTTTGGGATCGGTACTATAATGGTTTTGGTCAGTTCTTTCGGAATGTGTCCAAGCCCAACCATGGCAGTGAAGAGAGAGGCGAGCAGTGTTGTCAAATATCCCCCCGCATGCTTCACATGTTCTATGACAAGTCCATCGTGACCAGCAGATTTACCTCCTGCCATGTTGCGTATTGCTCGCTGAATCATCTCAGGAGAGATGACAATGGACGGCTGTTGTTTTGATTGATGCAATGGTGTATAAAACTCTTCATCCATTGTTTGTGGTTGAACTGGTGCGGAGCAAAAAGTATTCCTGAAAACTTCAGCTATAGCTTTATTTTCAGATTTTCCATCAATATTGGTCGGTGCGGTATGTTTTGCTTTCAATATAGCATTAGTTTTGTTCCAAAAAGATGAAAAGTTTTTGCATTGTAGGCTATTTGCTATTTTATCCATTTTGTTCTGCTCGAAGTTTCTTTGGCATTTTTTATATTCTTTCTTAAATAACGATCTACTTTGCTTTCGAGCTTCCATAATGGGACCATCAGTGGGTCGTCCGTTCTGCAGCCATTTTATGTGCGCATTTCTTGATCTTTCATAATGTAAGGCAACTTTCTCATTCCAACCAGCCACAGTCTTCCATCTTCGTCCAGTCGTAGGCCTTCTCTCTATATTAAACGCAGATATTGCTGAGGTACGTAATACTTGTACAATGTTTTTATATAGATCATCGATTTGTTTTTCATTTATCATCGTGCTGTCAATTGCAATGTCGGTTCCACGAATTATCTCAAGTTGACCTATTGATAATTGGACGTATCTGGAGTAGGACTGCACTTGTTTTTGACTTTTGGGTCGCCATCTGCATGGATCTCCTACTATTGAAGAACTTGTAGTATATGTAGGTAGCCCTGTAGTTCGTAAAGTGGTGTGCATTGGTTTGTGATCAGACCAGTCGGACTGGTAGTCAATATACATGTCTTCAATTATATTATGTACCGCCTGAGTTACGAGACAATGGTCGAGCCACTTAGTTGTATTATGAGCATCGCTTACATATGTGTACGAGTCAGGCGGGAGAATGTCAACATCCGCAATGTGGAGGTTATATTCTGAACAGAACGATTTTAGCTCACGTCCGAAGGGCGAATTCATATCAGCATTAAAGTCTCCCAAAAGTATACAATTTGGGTTGTCCCTTTCCTCGATTATCGTGTGCAATTTCGAGAGACAGGATAAATATTCTGGTAGATTATCAGTGTTTTCCACCGGCATGTATACGCACATGACAAGTAATGTTCCAGTGTCGAGTGTGATATCAATCGCTATGATTCTGGGAGTTTCACAGTCGATCGTCACTGCCTTGAATGATTTCCTCCATAGTATGGCTAGCCCGCCGTATGGTCTTCCTCGCAGTGGGCCATTTGAAATATCTACCGCCGAACTACCATAGCTCATGAATTCAGGGTGAATTTCGCTGAGAAAATCTAAATCGGTCGGTATAAGCCATGTCTCTTGTAATAGAATAATATCGTTTGTAGTACAGAGATCGAAAATAAATTTTTCCACTCTTTTTACAGATCGGCAATTGATCGAAGTGATGTTGAGCTTATTCATTTTGTTTAGTTTCTTTCGTAACTCGCTCAGCGGCTTCTCTGTATCTTCTGAAAACGATGCCTCGCGGCCAAAAGTCTTGGTTCATTACAGTTTTAATGTCACTTTGCTGAATCATTATTTTAAATGTCTTAAATGGGGTTTCTTTATAAGGTTTAAGGATTTCAATTTTACTAGTATTTAAACCTTTATTATCGCAAAAAGACTTAACATCTTCTGTGCTCGTTTCAAGTGCGAAACGAGATACATATAGCCCTATCGAAAGGTTTGCTATTTTTAAGTTTCCTGCATTGGATCCTGTGCCCCGATTATTTAAAAGTCTCTTTTTGCGATGTTTATTCACAACCACTGTAAAATCCTGCGCATTTCGTTCATTTGTATCGTCGCTATTGTTATTGTTTACATTTAGCGGTGGCATTCGGGCGCGTTCGGCGTTTTCCGTTCTACTTCGGGCCTGTTCAGCTGAATCTCGAGCCGTCGTACAGCCCGGATCGCTAGATGTCGGTAATGGTCGTCCGTGAGGCGTAATGCGCCATGGCTGGTGCTGTGTATTTGTTTGCTTATTTCCCTGACTAGCATTCGTCTTCGGTGTTGGATTTTTATTATTTAAACGGAACCCTTCTTGTGTGATTTGACTGACAGTTCCTTTTAATTCACAGAGCTCCTGTTTTAAGGCGTTTGCCTCGCATATTGTCGCCTTTCCGGCTATTTCGGCTTTTAGCAATGTCAAATCTTTAAGAAACCTTGTGCATAGACAGTGCATCAAGTGATAACGCTCCAGTGCGGTAACCGCCAGGTCCACGGTGACGTGCCGGATCCTGTGCCGGTGCATCAGCAACCTTCGAGGACGCAACATCTCTCAAAAGACACAATTGCCCACGACAAGTCCCGCGGCGGGCCTTCTTGTCACGTGCGCAGCAACTCCTCAGGTTCACCGCAGCTCATCTCCGCGACTCACTGCGTCGAGCATCCATCCTGGACGTCAAGGTCTTCTCCACCACTACGGTGCGGAACAACATGCTGGCGACATTCAGACCCGTGGTCTGCTACACCACTGCATCACCGACCTTCATCACTGCAACACCCACGAGCCTCATCATCATCAATTCGCTCCTGTCTGCACACTGTTACTTTACACCAAATTCACCATCGCTACGTAGCAGCAGCAATAAAGACCGACTCATTACATCTACTGACGCCCTTTCATTCAATCGTCCCCGTCTCTGCCGATCCGCGCGTCCGCTCCCTCAATACGTTTCTTCACTCCTGAACACACTGATCCCCAGATTCCTACCCACTCCTCATACCTTTTTCATTTCCAGAACTTCCTTTCCTTGCCTTCCTTAGAGAGACCCTTCACTTCACACAGCATCTCCTAAGATGACATAGGAAACTGAAAGAAATTATTGGGCCTCCCGTGTGGAGCTAATGTAAAAAAAAACTCTACTAAGGAGGACATAAGGAAACAATTTTTCTCATGGCCCATGTTATATTTGTGGTGTAGGGTCTCTTTGAGGAAAGGAAGGAGTAAAAATTGACCTTGAAGAGACCCATCTTGAAGGAGGGAGGAAACACCGAAGCCGGCCAATCGTTCCACAGCCGAGTTGTTGAACTCAAGAACGAATCGTAGAAACGACCATATTTATGTCGAGCGCGTGTTTGGTGTGGCTTGGTTAACCAGAACCTCTACAATGGGTCACCCAAAGTGGTTAATTACGTTTGGTGACTTAGCAAAGGCGCCCGGGTTCATCAGGTGAGGTGTGTTTAGGTCTTGGCGGCGGATACGCCTACTCTCCAACTACGTTGTAGACCGGATAGGGAGAGGCCGGTTATGTCCGGTTATACACCCCTAATACCCTTTTCCTTCCCATAACTTCCTCTACATTCTTCCCACTTAAAAAGACCATCCGCATAACTTTCCTGAGGGCCTCCTGTGTGTAGTTACGAAAATAACTACACTCCGGAATGCTAGCGGGCAGATAGCGATCCACCTTCCTCCTCCTTTTCCTCCCCCGCGTCCCCTTCCCCTCTCGCGTTCCCACTCCTCCTCCACCACCTTCCTTCTCCTCACTCTACTCCTCCCCTTCCCGTGAACCCCCCTCCTGAGTTCCCCTTCCCCCTCCTGTATTCGCCTCCCCCCTCCCGCGGACCCCTCTACTGAGTTCCCCTCCGTCTTCCCAAGTTTCCCTCCGCTCTTCCGGGTTCCCTTCCCCCCTCCCGAGTTCCCTTCCCACTCCAGTATTCGCCTCCCCCCTCCCACCTTTCCTCTCCCCACTCCACTCAACCCTTCCCCCCCTCCCTCAATCCCCCTCCCCTTCTGAACAGTTTATATGGGAAAATGAAATTGTTGTTTTTACCATCTTCCTCGCAATTTTTCCATTTTTTTTATCTTTTAAAGCTTCCCTGGACTACGACAAACATTTCAAAACCAAAATCAGCTAAATCGGCTCAGTCTTTCTCGAGTTTTAGCGAGATAAACGAACACCAATTGATTTTTATTTATATATATAGATAGATTACCTTACTTAGTCGTGGACAGGCACGCACGAAAAAAATGTATTTTTCGGTACAATTTTGTTTTTCATCCTGGCAACACACAACGTTCTTAATGGCGAGAAAACTGTGACGTTTCTCACCTTCAGCGTACTGGCAATACCCCCGGGCGCCGTAATGTTCTATAGTCCTGTCTCCAAGGCGCTTGTATTATAATTAACAAAGACACCGGGATGGTTATCATTTTTAAATATACGGCTTAATATTAAATTTAACGAAAATTTATGTTTACGTTCTTTCTAATGACTAAGTAATATTATAATACAATTATTTTAGGTGATATTTAAACTTTTTTTTCTAATCAATGTTGATTGCAAATGTAGCATGTAAAATGGCTGTATAAGAATATTATTTATTAAAATATAGTTTAGATTTTTTATAACTTTTGCTCAAGTTCTAGTCAAAATTTCGTAGAAAAGTGATTTGGCATGTCGAAACTTCGTTACAGATTATTATGTTGTTTCTTTCATGTGAATAAATTTTTATCAAAGCGAGGGAAACAGATATGTTTAATTGAGCGCGATAAAATTAAATGAAAAAAGATTCACATTCGTTTAACTGTTTAGTTTGTACTATATTTAAGGTTCCAAATCTTGAGCAAAAGAAGCAAAAAATGCAATGTTTAAAAATATATATATTATCTACGTTTAAAGAAGTGAAGCTAGCAGTTTACAATTGAGTATTGATACCAACCCAACTGTATGGCAGGGAGGCATGAAACTGGAAGAGCAAGGATGAAAGTGAACTGAATACTATAGAAAGAGATTGATGCATACGTGTGTTAAAAACATGTATGACCAAGTAAGATCTGTGGAGATTCGCAAATAATGCAAGCCTACTGAGTAAGATTAAGAAAGGGACGCTTAGATGAACGACGAAAGGGTGTGTAGAGAATATTTGATAGGTAAG
Source organism: Limnephilus lunatus (assembly GCA_917563855.2). NCBI lineage: Eukaryota > Metazoa > Arthropoda > Insecta > Trichoptera > Limnephilidae > Limnephilus > Limnephilus lunatus. The sequence goes on along the minus strand of OU830600.1, from coordinate 8,206,372 downwards.
TTAATGGTGGAGTAAGTCGGGGACGCCCGAAGAATACATGATACGATCAAGTAAATCAAATACTTGAGCCGGGTCAGAATGACAGAATAGTTGACATGTTTGAAACGATATGCGAATGTGAATGAAGTAAGGAGTATGTGCTAAAATAAAGTTGTTTGGCGGTCCGTCCTCTCTGCCTATCCTTGCGGGAAAACGGCGTGAAGTTTAGTGATCTGAAACTAATAACAACAAGAATTTTTTAAAAATCAAACCCCAAGAAAGAGAAACACACGAGGAAATGGGGTTTACACTAAATGATAATAAAAATGTGAATTATTTTTTTGACTAGATCTGATTATGAAGATATATAGTTTAAACTTGGTTATGCGCGTTTCTAAATAGATTTTCATTTAAATTATTTCCACAAAAGATTATATGTAAGTTAGCGGATTTGTACAACCGTATTACGCTCGATTATGAGTACGTGATAAATAATATATATTTAAGAGACCATTGATAATAAAGGTACGACATAAAGAGTTCTGTTTCATTTGGCAGGTCAGGTCGGTGGATATTTTAATGGTGCGAGTTCACCAATAATATATCTAGATACCCTCGCCCTTATTTATATCTGTTGATTAATCTCCATGCGTCTCGAGGGATGGACCTTACCCTACATACACAGCCAAACAAACAGCATCCCTTGTATCGTCCCTTACAGTTTCCTTCCAGTTTCCCTTTCAACCTCCCTCGGAACCTCTGGGAGATAACGCTTTGATACGGCGTTACCACAAACAAAAAACTAATTAAACAACGCAAAAAAGGAATGCCACAAGGCTCACGGAAGGGACCAGAGGTAGTCATTAACTAACACAATATCGTCTCTAAAGGATTTCGCACAAAAGGAGTTGATGTAATTCAGAAAACACTTGAAAAACGATCGTTTTCACCAATTAAAACTGAGAACACGGCATAAAAGAACGTTAAAATTTATACTTAACATCACGTTAATGAAATATGTTTTTTGGTGCTACAACAACAGCTCGTCTGCGAGTGAATGATCGGGATACATTATCAAGCTGAAGGAATCAGGGAGGTGAAGTAGATGAATAAGAGGAAGATTAGAAGGTACCTGGTTATTCAGATCTGGTTATTAAACAAGGCAACAGACATTTCAAGCAACAGCTTTTAGATTCTACATGGTGGACTTTCACAAGGGCAATACTGAGATGGAAATGTACCTACTCAAACATGATATGTAATTATTTTGTTGCCTATTCATTGTCGGACTACAGGAGAAGCCGCTCGACGAATTAAACAGTTTATTTCTAATAATATTGTATTGTGAATGATGAATACTTGGAGCAGGTTGATGAGTTTGTTTATTTGGGAAGCATGTTTACGAGATATGGGAAGGCTGATAGAGATTTTGAAAGAAAGGTGAATGCAGGTAACTCTGTTAATGGAGGACTGAACAAAAAACTGTCCAAAAAAGCGAAGCTAGCCGTCCATAATGGAGTACCCTGATCAATGGCAGTGAGGCGTGGAACTGGCAGAGGAAGGTTGAAAGTAGACTTAATGCTGCAAAAATGAGATCTCTGAGGCAAACGTGTGGTAAAACCATGTACGATCGTGTGAGAAACTTGGAGATCCGCAGATAATGCAAGGCTGATGTAAACGTAATATGTAAGATTAAGAAAGGGATGCTCCGATGGTTTGGGCATGTAGAGCGAATTAACGAGGAAAGGAGTGTAATATGACACAAGTGTGAATGGTAGAAGAAGTCGAGGACGCCCAAGAAAGAGATGGCACGACCAAGTGAATCAGATACTTGAGTCGGGCCATTTCAAGAGTCAGAATAATAGAAGAGCATGTATGAGACGTTGTATGAATGTAAACGAGGCAAGGAATGTATGCCAAGACCGAGTTGTTTAGCTGTTCGTCCTCTCTGCCTACCCCTGCCGTAAACGGCGTGATGGTTAGTTAGTTAGATAGTTATATTGTCATACTAAATTATAAGTGGCTTGATGTGGAGAGATCTCGCAGAAAAGTATTGTGGTACCCCAGTTACATCGAAATAGATCATCAACCTTTCACGATACAACCAATGAAAAATATAATGTGAAAGGAATATTAAAATGTAGATTTTGTTTAGGGAAGAAATAATATTAAAAGGTAACAATGTTAACAACAGAAAAAGGCAATATTTAAAGAAATACAATTATTAAGTCGGTAAAACCATTTGAATAAGTCTTTGATGTGCCCATTTAATAGTTGGAAACAATGATTGCGTTAATTTGAAAGCAACCGAACAATACTTTTAAATAAAAGCAGAGAGGTTTGGTCGGTTGGCTTTATGAATATTAATTATTAAAATGTTTTGTAATCAAAATAATTACTTTCCTTTGTACCAGTCAACTGTTAACCCCTTTACCTTAATATTTAAATTACAACTTTTTGCTTCCTGCCATTGAGAGACACTTTGGCTTTCAGGTAATACTGAAAATTCTGTTTTTTTAGGTAAATTTAAATACTTAGAATTAATCAAGTACAACATTTGAATATTAACCCCTTTGATACCAGAAAGGTTAACCCAAAAAATAACATTTAGTGCTTCAAATTTTGCAAATTCACTTTGTGGCACCATTTTATTAATGAAATAATTAAAACATAATTATAAGCAATAATTATCAGCCTGAAACACTCATCTACATTGAAAAAATCTTCCGAGAAAAGATACTTGCCGCCAACGGGACTTGAACCCGTCTCCTTCTGATTGCCGGTCAGGTGCTCTTGACCACTGAGCTATGGCGGCTTATCTAATACCCGCCAAATAATTCAATATATACCAGTGTTTCATTCGACAATTACTTCTTATTACATTTTTCAACTGAAAAAAAAACAACTTTTTATTTTTATGAGAGAGGTACTGTTAAATACTAGATCTCTCGCTAGGTGGCGTCGAGATAAATTATGTCTACATTTTTTGGTGAAACAATTTAACTTGTGAAATATTAATTATTATTTTTAATTGATAAACTAACGTTTAAGCAACCCCCCCTTTCCACCTCATCCCCCCCCTCCACCCTGTTGATCTTCTAAGAACCTCCTCTTTCCACCTCTCTCCCCCCCACTAATTCCATTTCTACCTACGCCTGTTTTTCTATACTTGATAATTTAGTTTTCAGTACATATAATGTCCTGATGAAGAGAACATCGTTCTCGAAACATATTGGTTTTTTAAATAAAGATTACCGTGGTAAAAACGAAGTGTTTTTTAATTATTTCATTAATAACATTTAGATTCGTTTTTTTTTTTTAAATTTAATAAAACGTTTCTAACGTTTTCCTATGGCATTCTACCGTGAATTGACTATTTTTTTCTAATTCTAAAATCGGATCTGTAAATAATTATTTGTTAAATTTTTTTATAAGAATAACTCTCTTTTTATATCTTTTGGAGATTATTCCCATCAATGTAATATAACCTAAACAAATATATGAAAGAGAACAAGATACAGAAAAATAGAAAAAGATAATGTTTGCAACTGGGACTCGAACCCAGAACCTCCTGTCTAACCGGGACGTGCGCTTTTACTAATTAAGCCATTGTCATATTCCATCAAACCGTCATGATAGTCAATATCATATTTTAGAAATAACAATATTATTTTCGAAGACTTCGCAGTAAGACATTAAACGATTACATGAATCACATAATTATTGACTGAGCGTAGTGAAGTCCTGCTTTAATCTCTAAATTTGTTTGATCGTTCCGTTTCGGGTTCAATACAGAAACAACTGTCGGACGTTTGGGTCTAATACCCAAACGGTTACAAAGATAGTAGATCATATCCGATCTACAGGTGCATCTTCGGTGAGATCTTCAGGGACGTCTTCGGTGAGCTGTTCCCCCGCCGCAGAAACAGAAAGCATCCTTTAGAACGGACGTTAAGTCCGGTTAGATTTTAATTGTAAATAAGACACGGTAATAAACAAGACTCTAATCTCTGATGAACCAAAGTATTGAAAACTCCCGATCAACAGAATTGTATCGTTGATCAGAAAAATTAACAGTTTACCACAAAACAAAGTAATTAAATATACAACAATAGAATCACTCCTGTTCAGAAACACTCTTTTAACATAATCCATATTCATACATTCACTCATCCATTGTATAGATTTTTTGAGAAGAAGAAAGAGAGAAAAAGATTACAGTAGGGCATGCTGTCTAACTTTTCCAAGATATTGCGTGAAAGTTAGATAAAAGATTATTTAATAGTAGTAAGTATTATTTTACTGAGAAAATCTTATTTCATTCATTGATTCGGGGTTTATGTCTTATAAAAACATGTTATATTGGAGGAAGAAAGTCTACGATATTTATAAAGCAGATGTATTTTTATAACTAAGTCCCAGGAAGGGTTCTCTGAGACTTGAGTTTAGTTATGAAAGAAAATAATTTTATTGTTTCTTGAATTGAATAATCAATTTAGTTTTTGAAATATTCGACACAGGATCATTGCCTTTCATACTAGGAATTGAAAAGTTGGGGGCGGGTGATGGGTTGGGCGGTTACCCGGCTGAGTGAACAGAGACGACACGTGGAAGAAAAACAAATAAGATTGTGAAGAAAAAAGATTTGAAAAAAAAAATCTAAAAAGTCACCGGGGGACAAAATTTTATTTTACAATTTTTACTTCAAATAATGTCAGGAATAATTGGGTAAAGTTAGTCAAATGCGTCCCTTAACACACAGTATTTATATATTTTTAAGGCAGTTTCTAGTAAGTGTATAATGTTAATTTTATTTGTGAGAAGTGGGAAATGGGATGATTTACAAATGGGAAAAGTGTTTCAACATCTGAATCATTTATCCATAATTTTAATTCATTTATGTAATTTGATGTGTCTGCAATAATTTGGTATTGGTTCGGTGGATGTAAAATACATTATTAGTCCTTTTGCCAATCCCATTTTCGATTAAATCAAAATTACTTTTTAATTTTTAAATACATTTTTCACAGTTTGCAGTATTAATTATTTTTTATTTCTAATTTTAGATGGGAGGGAGAATATAGGATAAGGATATGAGATGCTCTCGATACCTTCCACACCCCCACCCCCAATCCAATATTCGATGCTTCTGAAGGTTTAAATTAAAAATGTCTACGCTGTGAAACAATTCGTTGTATTGTGCACATATTCGAGGAATCGGGGAAATTTTTCTAAGGTTTGTTCTGCAAGTGGGCAAATGAAGTAAATTTGATTGTCGGGTTAATCTTAAATGAATATGGATTTTTATTAAATTGGTAAGCTCTGGCGAGTCCAGGCCATTGTTTAGAATTTTAAATAATAAAATTTGATCAAAAATTAATCGTCGTGTATGAAGGGAGTTGAAGTGATGAAATTTTATAGAATCGGTGTAATTTAGAAAGTGTAAGTTAAGTTTATAATTTAAGTGTTTTAAATTTTTTTTTAATTTTTTCGATCTTATCAATATGAGCTTGGTAGAAAGGAGTCCAGATCGGTATGCAGTGTTCTAAGTGTAGGCGGATATATGCGGTGTTAAGGAAATATAGAGTTTTTATATTTCGAAAAGGTTTTGATATACGAATTATAAATCGCAGCATCTTGTTGGCTTTGTTGATGATCTCATTAGTGAGTTGGATAAAGTTTAATTTAAAATCAAGTGTTACTCAAAGGTCCCTGATAGATTCAACTTTGTTGATAAGTGTCCCGTTTAGTATATAATCAAATAAAATTTTATTTTTATTACGTGTACATGATATGTTATTACATTTTGATATATTTATGATTAGTTTATTCAATTCACAGTAGACAAAAAGACGGTTGAGATCCTCTTGAAGTTTAATACAGTCTTCGATTGATTTGACAATTAGGTATATTTTTTTTATTATTTGCGTATGCTAGATAATTAGAGTGTAAAAAACATTTGTGAATATCAAAAATATACACATTAAATAATAATGGGCCTAGATGAGAACCTTGAGGTACGCCGGAGGGCACAGAAAAGAAGCTGGACTTTGATCCCTCAACTGAGACGCATTGGGGTCTACTCAAAAGGTATAAAGTGAGCCATCGGAGTAAGTCACCACGAATGCCTAATTGATTTAATTTTTTAATTAAAATTAAATGGTTTACCTTATTTTATGCACGAATATAATTATATTTTAGTAATATAATTATTAAGTCAATAATATATAACCTTAATGATGTGCTTCCGAGATATTTGTAATGACTTAGTAAATGCATCAAGCTCACCGCCCCATCCCATAATGCCGTAGATGATTGAAGATTGCACAAGGCGAAAAGAGGTTAATAAATAAACAACCCTTGGAAGACTTCGGTAGAATAGCTACCACATTATATTTTCATCATTTGAAAACCTGCTGAAGCGATAACCTTGCCACAATTATTTTATGCGGAAACTTCGCTGGTTCATGCAACCATGTAACAAGTAATTACACAAATAATCTTTTCCCTAATAAGATTATCTGATAAATCGGTCGTTAATCGAAAACGGATATCGCAAACGATGGTCTTGTAATTCCCAGATACCTAAATAAATACGATCAAAGAACTCTAGAATACCTTGTTCCAATAATTTACAACATGTTAACAAACTTAATAAAAAGCTGTGAATTGAGTTTCAGAAGGAACTATACACTATCACGAACTTTTTTGTAATAATTTATTTTTTTCCCCTTTTCGTTTTAATTTTTTTCCCTTATTATATTTTTTTTCCTTTCATTTTCTCTGTTCTTTATTTCTTATAAATTTTATTAACAATATTTTTTTCCAAAAATAATTATATGTATTTACATAATGTAATAAATGTGTATATTTTATGAATTAATTCCCATTTTAAAAAAAAGTTCATGTCAAAAGTACCCGTTAACAAACAGATATCAATTAGTTTAATGGGAATTAATTGAAAAATGTAAACAAAATGAAAAAACAAAAAAATTATTTAAAAAAAAACTCATATAGGTCTCATGGAAATCGTTGTATCTCCTTTACTACCAGGGTTAAAAATATGATCTAAACGGTGTTTGAAAGAAAAAATACAAGCTTTACAATTAAAAATAATTAAAATGTAGCCATTTGAGATTCTAAAGTTTTCGACCGTAATTTGGAAAAAATTAAAAAACTGTAATTTTTTTTATATGAAACGACGACAAAATGAGTTGACGATTACGTTTATAATACTTACATTCGCCTAATAAATTACGTATGTGTTTTTATTATTTCGTTTTCAGTTATTTTAGTTAGAAAAAACGTGAGGTCAGCCATTTCAAAAACTATTTTATGTTTGCATGCAAAATTTTTGTATTAAAATATTTCATATTTATTTAGAACTAGCTGGTTCCCGACATACGTTGAAATGCCATATTCAAAGAAATAAATTGTTTCTCCCTGAATCACCCTTCCCGTGCATCCCCGTTTAGCCGTCTAGCTAGCTTTATAAATTATAGCCTATATATGTTATTATGATGTGCTATATTATTGTAAAGTTTCATTAAAATCAATTCAGTACTTTTTGCGTGAAAGAGTAACAAACACACGTACATCCATACGAACTTAAGTAATATTATAAAACTTGAACGGGTAATTCATCACCTTTTCAAAACAGTTTTTAGTTTTCGAATACATTCAGAAATACTCCATATATTTGGATTTTATTGCAAAACGGAAATATTTTGACCCTCTGTAAAATACGGTCGAGGCCTCACCCGAGGGGTTAAGATAGTATTAATTTAGCTAGCAGTCCATCGTGCCAAGAATTCACTCAACCATACCAATTAAAGTATTCAATTTCTAGGTGCTCGCGTAGGTTTGACAATTTCATACGTTTAGACAATGCAATCTCGCAGGTTTGATAGCATTCTCTAGTAGCAGGGCGACTGGCGGCTGGCACTTCGCCACGGCTTGACGTAGAGAGCTTCAAGAGATGAGTGTCTGTCTTATTAGCTACGCTGCGAGTCCCCACGTCTCGCGGGGCTCTACTTCTCTAGTGCTAGTGAGCTACGTCAGTCTGGGCTCTACGCCGCACAGTGCTGTGATTCTACGAAACTTGGGGAAAAATAGTCACACAAATTTAAAAAAATTAACATTTGAAAGGTTGAGAAAGAATGCAGAGCAAATAATTGATCATACGAACATGTAAAAAGGCCATTAAACAGGATGTATTATATATAAAAGAGAAAAAATCATTTTCTTCATTAGTTCGAAGTCCAGATGAATATAATTATGATTTCTGGCCACCTCACTTTAAAATGCAATCTTATTCAATTCAAAAAGTACAACACCATTTTTTAAGATATAAACTGAAAACTCGTTTTACGGTCTACGTCTTTGACGGCCTCCGTGGTCGAGGGGCAAGGACGTTTGATTAATTTTTGTTATTTCACTATTATATTCATAAAAAAAATATATAGGATATTTACGGCAAGTTCAAGGTGTAAGACCACCATTTAGAATTAAAAAGTTGCTTGAATTGACCAGATCTGAATTGCCAAGTACATCCTCACCTTCCTCTTTCTCATATCCTTCCCATCCCCACACTATCTGCAGCCTCAACATACCCCTATTGGGGATGCCATAGACTCTAGCAAGTGGGACTCTTCTGAGGTATTCATATTGTAGGGAACGATATTCTACAAAGGAAAAATAGTTTTTACGCTGGCAACTCAGCCGACGTCACTTAGCGCCGAGCTAAGTTTCTTTAAATTTACCGAAGATTCATTCGTCTTCCGACCGTCCAGTCCGCCGCTCACTTGTAGAGATATCGTCTCCCTCATACTTCCTTCTGATATAAATTTGTCGTGTGTAAAATTAAAATAAATATTAGCTTCAGTGCAAACTAGTTATTTTATTTGAAATATCTCAGTAGACTTTTGGGTACATTTATGGAGTCAGATAAATTGGTAAACTTGGGCGGATTGCCCGAACGCATGGTAAGTTACAGTCTACCTACATGGGTTCACATTCCCCAAACAGACAACCCCCGCCAAACTGGTGACCACCAAACAACACGCAGAGGGACGACACAATAAATCTCACAGGTAGCAGCGACCGGACGAGCGGAAGACGAATCCTGAGATTCAATACACCCGGTGAGCCACTTTCATATTTTAAAATTACATAAAATAACTTAGCTTCCATCTCGTTTTATTGCCACCGGGGGAACTCAGTAATTTCACAAATAATGTGCATCGCATATTCTGTCAATTATTACGATAATGACAGCGCCAAATGGGCATTGCAAAAAGATATTGACGTATAACATGATTAATAAATTGCTTTGATTTTCAGCTAAAACATGGATTTTTCCCAATTTTTGTTTTTTCCATACATAATATATTTAATCTTGCAATCTGAATTGTAAAATCCACCATAAATTACGACTTTATGACGTAAAACGGTATTTAATCGTTGTGTTCTATCTTTTCTGAAACGATCTAGATGTCTCATGAAATCCCTGATAAATAATGTGTATTTCTCCTTGCTTTTTCAATAAAAAGGATTAAATTTGCTCGTACACTCTATTTCAGTGAGAATCACGCATCATGCAGCTGGCGGACGGCCATTACAGGGAACCGGAATTCGTCCACCGGCCCAGCTGCGCGGCGTAAAGCCCGATGCACACCGGTACGAGCTACGCGGGGCAGATTTCCAGCGCAAAGGACGGCAGGAAACCAATCTCATGAAAAATACATCACATCAGACACGTGAAAGTTTTAAAAATAGTTTCTTATTAATCTTATCATTTTTTCCAGCATTGTAAAAAATTGTTACATGAATTGATGCGTATACAATATGTTACAACTTGCATATGTTTCTTTTAAAAAATCTGCAGAACTCATGTAATCCTATCGCATCTCCGAAATGTAACTACCTTCAAATAAATTGATCATCAGCTAGAGTATTTCAATAATATTATTAAAGTTTAGCACTTTTCATTCCGGCGATAATATTAAATTTCATGAGTTTTTTAGAAATTTTTTTCAAGTAATTCAAATTTTAACTCTTCGGATGAATTCGTCAATTTAAACTTTACTGAATACTTTATCACAACATCCAAAGTAAAATATCAAAATTTCAGTTATTTTCAACATTTTTAATAAAATTTTAATAATTTTAATAAAATTTTAATAATTTTAATGAAACTTTAATAATTTTAATAAAATTTTAACAATTCTCATAAGTTTCTAACAATTTTAAGTACCATTTTTAAATTAATATGGGTTATAAATTAAAAAACAACTATTCCATACATATACTCTTGATTTGAATTTTGCCTTACGTATTTGCCATATCTGCTGTGAATTGTTTTGATCAAATCGGGACATGATTACTTTCGGAAAGGACACTAACGAAGAGAATACCAACGAATCAAGCCCAAGCGATCTCATCGTAACCAACGAAGGAAACACCAGCGGATCAAGCGCAACTAATCCTCCCACAAGTCCAAGAGGCAAACCCAGCAAAAACAACATGGAAGGAAACAACGGACCACCATCGGACGTTCACCATGTGTCGGTACGCTTACCAAGCTGCTGGAAGACCAACATCGCTCTCTGGTTTGCCCAGGCCGAGGCACAGTTCGTGAATTCACGAATAAAAGACGACTTTACCAAATACAATATCGTCATTGCCGCTCTAGATACTGACACCCTGCAGATAATAAGCGACATAATAATTAATCCACCAGGCCAAGAAAAGTACGTACGCATCAAGACTGCCCTCATCGAACGTCTTCAGGACTCTGAGGAGAATGCTACTAGAACTTCAAAAACAAGTACTCACACTTACAAGAGAAATCAAACAACTGAAGTTAGACCAATACAATGTCAATCAACAATCTAACTATCAAGGACGAAGTAGACAAAACTTTCGCCAAAATTTTTATAACCAGTCTACATATAGGCACAACCCCGCTGGAAGACCAAGATCAGGGTCTCGCGGGAGGTCTCCAAACAGGAACATAACTGGATTTTGCAAACTTCACAAGAAATATGGAGAGAAGGCGTATAAGTGCTATCAACCATGCACATTTCATAGAGATAATTCGAAAAACAACGGCAACGCCACACAATAAGTGTGATTTTGCTAAGAGTAGCTGTCCATCGTAACTTTCCTTACTTACGCACAAGTAACAAAAACACTTGTAGCAATTTAACAGGCACAGACAACAGGTAACTGACCATTAGAGTCAGAAAACAGGAAACTGGCCATTTAACAGACACAGGCAACAGGAAACTGGCCATTAGAGCCAGACAACAGGCAACAGGCAACGGATAACAGACACAGGCAACAGGCAACTGGACGCAGCTCCAGCCAACAGGCAACAGGCAACAGATATCACCAGCTAACAGGCAACAGGCAACTGGACTGAGTTCCAGCAAACAGGCAACAGGCAACTGGAAAAAGGAATACTAAAGGACAACTCAATAGCTACTATCTCTAATTTAAAAGAGACAAATCGATTTTACCGCCATCTTCTCTACTTCAATATTTTCTATAATTTATATATCAAAGCACTATCACACATATTCCAGAATACAGTAGCTGACACCATATCTCAATCTGAAGAGACTAACTGTCCTACTTCAAACAACTGAGGATTGTAGGGAAAGCGCAGAGTCAACCTGACGATCATATTAAGGCAAAAGATGACTCCGCCCTCGTCCTATGTTAAATTAATGTTTCCTGATACTTCAATATGACCAACAAAATGTTCCCAGCTGAACTCACATTGGGTAGCACACCAAAATCACCATAAGATTTCTTCAATGAAACTCTTAAGGAAGAACCTGACAACTACGTCGGACGACTGCAGAGAATTTGAAAACATCAAATCAACACCTGCCAGTGCTAATGGATCAAGAAAATGTAGAGGATAACACGCCAGCTTCCACATCTGTTCAGGAACCACTCCCAGAAATCAAGAAAACAAGATCTTGTCGAAGAGTCCATTTTCCCGACAGATACAAATCAGAAAGCAAATATTGGCAAAAATTAGAGATAATTAATTCTTTTCCTTTCTACAGATCCCATATTAAATTAAAAATGACTAACAAAGTAAATAAAAAAGCATATACAATGCATATCTTAAACCACATATTTGTAAAATTACTGATACTAAAGTCTACAACATTAATACAATTTTGAGCTTTAGTACTAAAATTATTTGTTTTATACAGTACATATTGGTCATCAAAGTGATGAACCATTTAACCAATGAAAATTTTTCATTTTTTAAAAATCATGTAAACCATGTAACTAGTTTTAAGAAAAATTTAACACTATATTGCGTGAAAAACAATGTATGTACTTAGACAATAGTCATTTTCAAACATAATATTAACATAGCGTAATATGTCTTGTATTGACCATATACTCAATATAACACATATTATCGTAAAACAACTTTATACTTATCTTGTTTAAAAAATAAAACATTCCGCAGCTTGCGATGAGTATTTAAGTAGTAAAGCTAACCACTCGGTTATATGCGTTAAAGTTTTTACAAATTTTCAAAATTTTATACAACTTTTTCTTTTAAAAAAACTTTTATAGAATTTTGGAATGAAATTTTTATATGTACCTAGTTTAAGAAACTTATCAAGTTATTTTGTAAATTAATAAAATAAAAACAAGTACCTTCACCATATTTAGAATAGGAATGTTGTCATATTCCAGTGATAGGAAAATTACTTTGTATGAATAATTTTTAGATAATCCTGTATCATACTTACCTTTGCCACATTAAGAGTAATAAATTTTTCATATTTCAGTGATAGAAAGATTACTTTGTATGAATAATTGTAGATATTACTATATTACTTTCACCTATAACACTCATTAATGTATTCATACATGAATAACTTATCCAAGTTTCAAACCATTCCGCTAGACGCGTTGAATATTAACCATGTACTTTATCATATTTCAGTAATAGAGTATTTACTTTATACGATAATAGGCTATAGTTATTATAACACTGTTACATTATAGGTACATAAATTGTCTTATATTGACCACACACTCAATATAACAGGTATTAATTACATATTTCCATTCCTAAATAAATTTTTTAGAACATTACGCACTTTGCGATGAAAAAGTAAAATGTACTTCTAACCACTCCGCTGTACGCGTCGAAGTTAAAAACTATACTCTAAAATGTTATAGAATTCTTAAATACAAATATTACATGTACCTAATTTTAAAAATTTACCAAGTTTTTCTATTATGTTAAAATGTTAAGTTAATAAAAGGTTTCAAACACGTGCAACCAGATGTTCCTTGACGTCCACATCTGATTGAACGGGTTAAAATTTTTTTTTTTATCATACGATAATGATTCGTTCCAAATGCTTAAGGAAACGTGATAATGTTATTATTAACTAAATTCATTATTAATTATTATAAATTCATAACTTAATAGTTCTAAAGGTGAATTATATACCTGTCATTGACTAAGGCATAACATATCTAAATGTTTTAAAAAATACATAACACCTCAAATAACATCACATTTCGTTAAGCAATTGACATTAATATACACTTGTTTGTTCATGAAAGTTCGGTAACAGTAAATAAGATATATAATGGATATAATACCACACATAAAATAATGTAACCCAAGTTTTATGAACACAACTATATATTTTTTATATTAAGTAAAAAGTTTACAACCTTATATTGTTTAAGAATAGGAATAAAATAAAAAACATGTATTTCGTACACGATAATAGTGTTAAGAGAGTTTTTAAAAGAATTTTCATATTATAATGATAGGGAAATTGCTTTATATTAATAATTTCTGGTAGTTCAGAATTATACTTGCCTTGTATATATATATAGGTACCTACTTGCTCATTAAGCTTAAGTAACCTGATAAAATGAATACATAATGATTCAATCATAGGGCATACAACTCTCAGTGCTCCAAACAAAATGTTTGTCGACGCAAACTTTCAAGCAAAACTTTAATGCAAACTTAGAAATGTAATAAATTTATAAAAATAGCAATTCTGTGAAATGCGACATGTTATAATTAAGTATATGTTAATTTTGAGTATATAACATTACATTAGTTATTTTTTTCTCACCTACTTTTGTTATCGTTTTGCAAACTGGGGTGGAGGTATGTAGGGAACGATATTCTACAAAGGAAAAATAGTTTTTACGCTGGCAACTCAGCCGACGTCACTTAGCGCCGAGCTAAGTTCGTTAAATTTACCGAAGATTCATTCGTCTTCCGACCGTCCAGTCCGCCGCTCACTTGTAGAGATATCGTCTCCCTCATACTTCCTTCTGATATAAATTTGTCGTGTGTAAAATTAAAATAAATATTAGCTTCAGTGCAAACTAGTTATTTTATTTGAAATATCTCAGTAGACTTTTGGGTACATTTATGGAGTCAGATAAATTGGTAAACTTGGGCGGATTGCCCGAACGCATGGTAAGTTACAGTCTACCTACATGGGTTCACATTCCCCAGCAGTCATCCCCCGCCAAAATATAATAAAAACCTATTGAAACCATAAATATCAATTTTTTAAATATATAATAATATTACTATTTTGTATTTGACAAAAATCATTTATTTAAGCTCTTTTCTATACAATAAACTATTTTGTATAAATTAAATATAATTAACTTTAAATGGTTTCATACAAACTAAACTTGATAAAAATAAATAAAATAACTCGAAAGAATAAATTATTGAAACCCCCCGGAAGTCTTGTTTCCTATTTAAATTTATTTAAAATAAATATTAATGGTACCGGAGACAGCCCTGATTTACTTAGGCTATTAGCAAACAGAGAATATAAATTAACTCGAAATTCTATTTTATCGTACCAATATTGTCAGAACTGAGTAATTTAGATACTCAAAATAGTTTACTAATGTGCAAATTATTCTACTATGTCAAGAATTGGTTCTATATATCTACGCTAATTATTTACTTACTCCTTGATTAATTGATTACTCCTGTAACACTATAATAATAATATATCATAAAACATTTAAAACACTATAATGTACATGATTATGTATATAGGTTCAATGTCTATCAAGAGATGGTGTTAGTATAGGTAGTTATATATAGTTTTGAGGGTTTTTTTTATTTATTTAGAAAAAAAGTAAATATCCACAATAAATAATACTATATTACATTTCATATCAGACATCACTTTTTTTGGTTACCCAATTAGTAGAGAAATATTCTCGGGTTTAACTGGGGAGCTAGTCTATGTAATTATGTATAATAGATAATAATATGAATAGTTATAAAAATGGAAAAAATATATTTTCAAAAATACTGCAAAATATTACAAAATATTGTACAATAGGAAAATTACATATAATTGTAGAAACAGAATATCTACAAAAATCAACAAAAAATCAACAAAAATCAACAAAAATATTAGCAACAGAATATATCTGAAAATAATCGATAAAAGTAAGTCAATCTTCTCTGTAAAAATACAACGAAAGTTTTTTTTTAAATTTAAAATAGTTTACTCTCACTTTTTATTATATCCAGTAAATCGTTAAATAACTTTGGGCCTACATATTCATAATGGTTTTGTGCAGCTGTCGTGTTGCATCTAGGATCTAGGCACATATATGTTTCCAGATATTCTAGATCTTATGCTTCGCGTTGAGGACATTTCAGATTATTTAAAAACTTTTAAAATAGCATTTCTTGGAAATAGTTTTGAAACCGGTAGGACCTTAAATTTTTCAAAAAGTTCGTCTGTTGGAAAAATTCTTGGTTTTTTAATAATAACTTTGATGATCATTTTTTGTGTTGTTACTATAGGATACAGATTATTCTTATAGATGCCTCCCCATGCGATTATTCCGTACTGCAAAACTGACTGCACAAGAGCAAAGTAAACCATTTTAATATTTGAAAGATTTAGGATATTTTTTAATCGTATAAAAATGTAAGTAAGTTTTCTAATTATTTTTACACAGTTTTCGACAAGTTTCTTAAATTTCATGTTTCTTTCTATAGTGATCCCTAGATATTTGACATCTGGGGTTTTCTTCAAGATTTTAAAATTATTATCGTTACATTCTCCTCCTTTACACGAATGACAGTGCGCTATCACGCTAATATTGGAATCTGTGACAGGATCATTCAGGTAAATTCATTCGGGTTCATTCCCGAATTTTTGTTGATTTCGAGTGTTGCGAAAATAAGTACAATCATGGAAATATTTTCCATGATTGTATTTATTTTTTTGGAGATTTCAATTTACGTTTCTTTGGTGATTCTTGTTAGAATGTCCTCTAATAATGCGGTCTACTATTATTAGAGATACGCGGTCTACTAACTATTGGAGATAGACAACTGTCACCCGTTCTGGTATTAGACCCTAGGGTCTAACACCCGAAAGGTTACGTAGACAGCCGATGATAATCGATCAGCAGGTGGGCTTAAGTGATCAGTTCCCCAGCCGCAGATAAATACAGAGCATCCATTAAAACGGACGTAAAATCCAGTACAATATTAATTGTGAATATAACGATAATAAACACGACTCGAAACATGACAAACCGAAGTACCATAGAAACTCCCGATCATCCGAAAAGTGTCGTTTATCAGAGAAAAAAATCAGATTGTGCAATTCACACGCGGTAGACGTGAAATATTCAGAAAACTAAAGTAAACAAGAGTGGGAAGGCTACGAAGCACCGCACAAAGAGGAGACCAATTATACTATCTCATTATTTTTCAGGCAAAATCTTGTAGATGTGGGTATGTGTTTGTACCTTTTTAGTGTGTTTTTTTTTTCGCTTCATCGAGTTTCAAATCACTTAAAAGTTTCCACTTAAAAAAACAGAACACTACAAACACTAACGAATAAATAAACACAAATGTCATTTTTTAATTATATTTTGTCTTTAGTATTGTGTGGGATCGCTGATTGCAGCACTGTGCGCCGCAGCTAGCGCGGGAACAATATTATTACGTGCCGAGTCAAAGTGGGTTATATTACTGTTGACTGTGCTGGGGATTTAATAACCGCTGGTAAATTTGTCTAGATATTAGATGCTTGCCGACAGGTGGAGTGCTAGATTGAGTGTCAAATGAAATATTCATTGTGACGTGTTTGATGACATGCAATACCCTTCAAGATACAATATATTATTACGAGCGCAGACCGTTGAAAAATCTTAGAATAATATAATTGTTGAATTTGTGAAGCTGAAAGCGTTTACATAAGATTTGCCTCGGGATCATTGCGAAAACAAATACAAATAACATGTCAATAAATTGAGAAATTAGAGAGAAGACAATCGTGAATTTACGTTTTGAATGAGTCTAGTTGAAAAAAAAGCAAAAACTTAAAATCAAAAAAATGTACATTTCAAATAATATAAAAATATATAAATACTATGTAATTCATTGATTAATATTAAATCAAAATAATTGTGTTACCTACTTTACGCTTTTTTGAATTATTCCTCAAAAAACTGATTCCATTTTGAAAAGCAAATTTTAGTTAATGACAATGAGTCATGAGCTGAATTATTCACATCATCACGGACAATCGAAATAAGTATGTTTGATCTTCTGGATTCAAATTAAAAGAATATTGAACGAATCATTTTCGTAATGAACCTATAACGAGAGTTGAAAGCTCAGTATCAGAACGGATAGAAAACAACGAAGGTGTTCCGCAAGGATCGGAATTAGGCCCAATTTTATTCATTCGGGAGTATTTTTTTACTTACTCCTTGTTGGGAATGAGGTCAGGATCCTCGGGGTTCCTTAGGCGAAGGTTCTTTCTGATGTCATCGGTCTCGTTGATCCTCCTGCTTTGTGACAAGGACGCGGGGAGAAGCATTGCAGTTTCTGTAACAACAAAAAAAACATCGTCAGTTAAACATTTCACATTTTAACTACTCGTGGGTAAGCACTTACTCTAGACTTTGGAAGCTTTTTACTAAGCAAAAGCTTTAAGTCGAGATCGACTACAGTATAGACCGATACAGTACGCGACGATTTTGAGGTGTCACGTTTTTTTTTTTTTACATTAACTCCACACAGGAGGCCCTGAGGAAAATAATTTCCCTCAGGGCCTATGTCATCTTTGAGGATGCTGTATGGAGGGTCTTTTTGAGGAAAGGAAGGAGTGAACATGGGTCTTGAAGAGATCCATGTTGTAGGAGGGAGGAAACACAGAGGCTGTGATCAAGTCGGAGCCATAGAACAACGACAGTTCGCAAATGGCAACGGTTGTTCGGGCGTGTACTCTAGTCGGCATTGTTTCAAATGCAATGTCGTCTATAGCTAATGAAGATTTTCGTATCAGAAATGAATGTTTAGCCATTTCTAAATTCCAGAATAAAGTTATAATGTAAGTGGAATTGTTCTGAACTGTAATTTGCAGGATAGAAATACTCCGATAATAGCTAATTTCGATAAGAAAGGGCTCCAGGAGATGAATCAAGAAAAATGAAATAAATAATAAAACATCTGTGAAAATAACAGAAGTTATTGAAATTTCGTTTAATTGGTAGCTTTTATTCAATTTATTCAACAGCAGATACTGAATCATCAAAAATTTTATGTTGGAATAAAAATTTTTTTAGCTCTGAATAATGCTGGAATAGTTGGACCATTATTTGATTTTCATTTCTGTCAATATCTTCTACTAAGGCTCGTTATAATTTTAAACGTAAATCAAAATTGTCAAATTAAATTCGTCAAAACGCGGCAGATAGTATTAATGTACCCAGCTCTAATAAATTGGCAAACGAATTGATAATGTTCATATCCATTGTGATGACAGCATTTTTTATTTGCTGACGATTAATTCAAATCGCAACTGGCTTTACTAACCGGATTTGCACGACATTTTGAAAAAATATGGATTAAATGATTTGGATATACGTAGTCGAGTGGATGTTTCAAAGTTTTATGGCTGATGATGGAAATAAGGTTGCAAACTGATAAAGAACACTTGCGCATTGTGTCTTTGGACGACAATAGGATTTCAACTATCTGCCCACAACGTGTTTGAAGATATTTTGGACATCTTGTTTGCCAAACTAAGTACTCCAACTTGGAGAAACTCTTAGTCACTGGCAAAGGGTTTGACAGAAAAAGCAGAGGAAGGTCTGAAGTGACCAAGTACCGCTGGCGTCCCGTACGTCGGTGTCAGGAGATCTCCATGCAGCGTAGGACTGCGAGGAGTGAAGGAGCCTTGTTCACCATGGAAATTGGAGTAGGGGTCATGATCCTCAGTAATGAAGAATAGACTTAAGAAGAAGACGTTTACAATATACAGTTCAATATTAAAAACAGGTGATTCTCTCTAAACCTCAAACAAAGTAAATTATTCAATGATAATGTACTGTTTATATTTTTATTATGTTCAATCAATCAGACAGTTATTGTAATTTATAAATAAACATACAATTCCAGCATTAAATTTAAATATTCTATTATTTTTTTATTTTTTTTTTATTCATTTATTCTTAGTATATTTACATTACAAAGGTATAGTATATTGTCCTCTACACTAGGAGTTCACCTGTATTGTAGAGGACATTTTTCAGTTGTACATTATAAAATGTAAGTACATAGTAACTTACAGTAAATTATTCTATAAATTATATCATATTATTATTAATATTAATACAAACAAATTATTATATTCAGTAAATTATTAAATGTAAGTAGTAAAGGACATTTTACAGTTGTAAAATATAAATTATAAAATGTAAGTAGTAAAACAAAAACAAACAGTAGTCTTAGTTAATATAAAGAAGAAACAATAAAAAATCAAATTATACAGAAACAATAAAATTAAAATATAAAATCGACTTCTATACGACAAAATTATAAATTAAAAGTTAAAAGGATTGTAGCCAGTTCCATATATTTTTTTGTATTCAATAATATTAGTTGTTTTATATTGTGTTGGAAGTGAATTGTATAGTTTAATAGCCTGGTATCTGTAGTGTTTTTGTCCAAAGGATGTGTTTGTTTTTGGTATTAGTAACTAGATGAAGTCCCCGCCGTTGCCCGGATTTTAAGCAGAGTGTTCGAAAATCGGATGTGGACGGAAATTTTCCTCTTACTTTGAACGTCAAGTGTGCAATATTACAATAAGAAATATTAAAATTCTGTTTTAAAATAAGGGAAGGATGGATTTTTTTTTTTACATAAATACCGCACAAGAGTCCCAAATGCCCCCGTGGGACTACGGCATCCCCAATTAAGGTATGTTGTGAGGCTGAACATAGTGGCGAGGGGAAAGAGATAGGGAAGAGGAAGGTGGAGAAGTACCTGGCTATTTAGATCTGGTCACCAAACACAGCTAAAGACATTTCAAGCAAATTTTCAATTCTGAATGATGTTCTTATGCCAGGGCGATACTGAGAGTATATTCCACTCCGGAACGTGCCGCTAATATACTATATATTATTTTAAATGAATAAATTGTGAAATAACACAAATTAATCAAATTAAATTTATTTGCAACGCCGAGATTCAAACCCGCGACCTTCGGAGTGCGAGTCAAGAGCCATACCGCTGGACTACGCCGGCTGTCAACGGATGGACTCGTTTTCGAAATATCACTTGGACAGTAATCTTCTTCTTGTTTTAAAGGCCAAGTGTGCAAAATTTCATCAATCTCGAAAGAAAACTGTAGATTCGGCCTATCCGCCATGTGACCTTCCGCCCGTCACTCTCCTTTATTTATTTATTTACGCCTATTTAGGCTTTTACAAAAGTATATATAACAATATTTTCAAAATTCTACCCATAAATAGTGCAGGAAACGAGTGCTTAGAACACTTAAATACACAAATAAATATAAAATAAAAATATTATTGAATTGATCCGCACAGTATGTAGGTACAAAATATAAGAAATCCAAAATAGTTTATTTCTTTCAGCCAACAAAATACTATTCAACTTAAATAGCTTTATAATAATATTCCCCTACTTGATAAAAAAAAACTTCAATAAGGTATGCTTATATGTTAAAATTGATGTACTAAATTTAGAAACAACATCGGAGTATTTGTTTCCTAACTGTTGAATCCACAGATAAGAGAAACAAAGGGAGACATGCTACGTTGGCCGCCAGACCGTGGGCGGACTACGGCGTAATGCGTGTAGTATGAATACGGAAAGAATTCGTTCATTTAGTTGATTTTGTGTCGTAACCGAGCACGGTTTGTGCCCGTTTTATTCAAAATGCCGCGGCCGTCTTGTTCAATGCAACTATGTAAAAATACGACAAGCAATGTGAACTTCAAGATAAATTGAGTTTTATTTTACCGCTAAGTACAAACTTAGAGTGCGTTATCAATTTTTAATGATTATTCAAATTTATAATTGACGTAAGGCCCCGGTAAAGCAAACATCGCCGCCATGACGAAGCTAGTGAGGGGGACGCGAATTATTTAAAAAACCGACTATCGATAGTAAAATTAGCAGGGCTATGTAAAAAAAAAGATTTATGTATACAAACATATTATTTCTTTTGAATTTTTTTTTGTAGATAATTATTGGTGTCAATGCTGATTGGTGGTAGAAAAAAATGCCATGCTTTTCTTTTAAAATCTTTATTTTTTATAAAAAACTAATTGTTTGTTCCGCATGTGTACCATTTATCCGATTTTCAATGAAACTTTGCTGATTTCTTGTGCCAGAGCCCGCGGAGGTTTCTATATACGAGTATAAAGGTGGGCTCTAGCATTATGAAATTATTTCCTTTACAATACATCCGAATGGGATGAAACTTTGGTATTTTGGTGTGGGCACGTCCGTGAAGGTTTATATACATTTAACGGTAACCTCTGGCGTTATGAAATTTGTATTTTTTTTGACGCGTGATCAGTTTGAAAAATGTGTGCAATTCATAAAGTTAAGCGGCAGGAAGGGAAGGAGAAGGGGAAGTGGAAAGGAATCTGGGACGACTGATCCGATAGGGAGAGGATTACGGGGGTGGGGGAGGGAAACGAAGGGGGGGCGGGGGTGAGAGAGCGATGAAGGGGGGGGGGGGGGGGTTCGCGGGACGGGGAGAAGCAAAACAAAAAAGACGTTGGGGTGACATCTGACATTGGGGTGACATATGAGCATGGGGTGACCTATGACCCTGATGTGACCTATGACCGTGGGGTGACCTATGACCTTGGGGTGACCTATGGCATGGTTAGTCAAAAAATGATTCATTTTGCTCGCACCTCTCCATAACACTTTTCGTAACGCATTCACCAGCTTACTCCCCAAGAAGTTGAAATAAAACTTCTTTACGCACGCTCTACTTGGGGGGTAAGCTGGTGAATGCATTACGAAAAGAGTGATGTTACGAAAAGTGTGATGCGAACGGTGATAAGGCGAGGTGAACGGTCTGGCCTTGACGCACGCTTGACTTAGGGAGTAAGCTGGTAAAGTGTTATGGAGAGGTGCGAGCACAAGGAATCATTTGTTGAATAACCATTCCATAGGTTAATCCAAGGTCGTAGGTCTCCCCAAGGTCGTAGGTCACCCCAAGGTAGTAGGTCACCCCAAGGTCATAGGTCGCCCCACAGTTTTAGGTCACCCCAGGGTCATAGGTCAACCCATAGTCATATGTCACCCCAATGTTATATGTCACCCCAATATCAATGTCAATGTCACCCCAATGTCATGTGTTCTTTTATAAGTTAGTGAAGTTTTACTTCAGTCGTGTGGTCTAAAGCACACGCGTTTTTTTTAAAATGAAAAACAAACATTCCCGGGTAACGAATAACCCGATAATATTTGAAAATCTCCTACCACCACCTCAGTAAGCCGAAAATGTTGCTTCATTCGTGATGGAGGACTTAGCCAGCCTAGGAATCGAACACGGAACGCCTGGGTGGGACCCAAACGCGATACCCACTCAACCACTGACAGGTCATACTATGATTCGATGTGTTTTCTATTTAGTTTTTACAAAGCATATTTAAGATGAGATGGCTGTTAGACAGCATTTAGAGTGGGATGGTAGACAGATGCATGGGACTCTTGTGAAGTACTCAAATACAAAATAAATTAACTTTAGTAAAAAATTAGAATTTCTTTTTATGGCTTTTTACAACAAAAACACAATTTGAGTGTTACATTATTGAACAAAACCAAAAACTGTTAAAATTCTATATAGATTAGAAACAATTGATGTGGATTTGTTACGAATGGGATACGTTACGATTTGGACACACTTATTCTGATTTATCGGTTCTGAGAATAGATCACACTTATTCAGATTTATCGGTTCTGAGAACAATAATTTTTCATCCAAATTTCAACTGGAATAATTTTAAAATTAAAATACCGATTGCTATCGATTTATATTATTGCAAGGTTTATTCGTTGTCATTTGAATGTATTGCTAATTGCGAATGCAGTCGAGACGTATACGCATATAAATCTGTCCTAAGTATTAGTGCCAACGAAAATGACAAGTTTCAAGTGCGAATTCGAAAAGGGGCGGATACTTTAGCGTAAGCGAAGGTGTGTAATAAATAGTATTGGTTAGCAACATCGGCGACACAAGGTAGCGCAGTTTTAAACGGTTCAAACTGCCTATAGCATATCTCGGGTTTCTAATATCTTTGGTTGAATCCGTCGCATAGGAGTGTAATATTGTGATATTGATGTGGAATTGCTACAATAATATGTTAGGTACTGTCTTGTTACTGACCTGCCTGGAGTATGAAAAGAGATTACATATAATAAATCAGGGGTATCAAACATTGAATTAATGATTTTATACAAACACTTAAATTGGAAATGATTCTACGATAAGATAATTTTATTAAATTTAATGAACAAAGTACGTTATCGTAATTTAGGCATTCCCTAGGAATGCCCATTTTAAAATTTACATATCTTAAAAAATTATTTTGGATTCTTTCAATCGCATGTGAACGAACCTCATAATTTGGGGACCAAACCGTGGAATTGTATTCTATATGACTCCTTACTAGTGACATATATAATGTTTTTACAGTATTGACATTATTGAAATCACTAGATACCCTTAAAATAAATCCCAACATTTTCAAAGCTTTATTGGTTATAATTTCTATATGCTTGATAAAGTTGAGTTTCGTGTCAAACCAAATACCTAAGTCATTAATTTCCGAGATAGATACTAACGACATATTGTTAATAATCGAAAACCTCATAATTTGACATTTGCTTACCTTAAGTTGCAAGCGGTTATCATGACACCAAATAATTAATCTCAACAAGTTATTTGACAATATATTTCTAATTGCTTTGAATAATTTCAGGTCGTCAGCAAACATTAATACTTGAATATCATTGAATATATATAACACATCATTATCAAATAATAAAAAAAGGATTGGACCTAAATGTGACCACTGTGGAACACTACTCGTAGCAGTGAATTTGTCAAAAAATGTACCATCAATTTTAACAGCCAGTAATCTGTTGATCATGTAACTGCTAATCCACTCATATAGTGAACCACCTATACCGAATTTATGCAGTTTATTCAGCAATACCTCATGATAAACTTTATCGAACGCCTTACTTAAATCGGTATAAATAGAGTCAGCTTGACATTTACGAGACGTGGAATCAGATATATAAAGTTTTGATACGTTAAAAAGTTAGTAAGGGTAGAATTTCCAGTAGAGAAACCATGTTGTTTAGGAGAAATGACGTGGTTTAATTGGATTTTTTTTTTTTTAAACAATTTTTTCAAATACTTTAGGAATTGTTGATAAAAGGCATACCGGTCTGCAGTTAATCACCATAATTATATAAATAGATAGATACAGATTGTTATAAATATATCAATCTATGGATAGAAGAAGATATATTGCAGCACGTTTCAGCATGGAAGACACTCTACTAGTATCTTTCTCTAGATCACTCTATAGGGGCACTTTCCAGAGTGGAAAATACTCTCTAGTATCGCCCTGGTGTAAGACCACCAAGCAGAATTTAAAAGTTGCTTGAAATTTCTTTAACGGTGTTTGGTGACTAGATCTGAATAGCCAGGTTTTTCCCCACCTTCATCTACTCTATCTCATTTCCCTCCCCATTACCTTCAGCTTTACAACATAACGTAATTGTTTTTTTTTTTACATTAGCTCCACACAGGAGGAATTGAGGAAAATAATTCTACTCATGGCATGTGTTATCTTTGGGGATGCAGTGTGGAGGGACTTTTAATTAAAGGAAGGAGAGGAAGTTCTGACAAGGAAAAAGGTATGAGGGGTGGGTTGGAATCTTGGGGTCAGTGCCTCCAGAAGTGACAAACGTACGAATCCATTCCTCCCACTGCGGTACGAGGCGATGTTTTGAGAGATTAAAAGATTTTCCTCAATCAGCCTCTCCCGATCCGGCTTGCCGAGCAGCTGGTGGGCAGATACATACATCGCCAAGACCCGAAAATACTTCACCCAATGAACCTGGGCACCCCTAATAAGACACAAACGTAGCAAGTCACTTGGGGTGATCTATGACAGAGGTGTTGGTTATCCAATAAATGGTTCCCGGGGCGGCGGTACCCATACACGCATCTCAAATTATGAAATGGGGATGTAATGATGTAAAAAAATAGAGTTACTGGTTTCAAACAGTTGGGACCATTGTTGGGGTACTGGTTAATTTGTACTGAAAGAGCTTAACTTGGTGTTCTAAGTGATACCTACTGCATTACAAATGACTAAATTTTCAAATTTCAAGTCAGAAATAATTATCACTGAAAGTATAAATCCGGTCTGAAAAGTTGTGTGAGTCCTTTGACAATAGATGTGGAGAAGGGTATTTGCACTTAACCATCGGACCGAGTTCCTAATTCAGGAGTTGTGACAAACAACGTCAAAGAGATAAGCCAGTGTAACGAGCCTTTAAAACAGTTTATCGCCATGAAAACCCGTGTGCAGTGTGCAGGAGTTATTTTGGATTTGTGTTCCGTAATATTGTCTGTGTTAGAGAGATAATAATAATTATAAATGAAATGGGTAGTTGTTTATATCCAGGGCTGGATTGTGGATAAAGTTACCTGGCGTCAATCAAGGGCGCGTAAATTTATGGGGGCCAAAATTGTCTGTGAAATTTATCAAATTTGAGAAACCTTTTTCTTTTTTTTGGAAGTGAAAACTTCTTTAACACCGTGTGATATGAAACTCGATGAAACGGAAGCGAGCGACACTAAAAAGAGACAAACACATATGTCTGTAGGTTTGGTCCTGCGAGATAATGAAATAGAATAATCCGTCTCCTCTTTGTGCGGCTCTTCGTAGCCTCCCCGCTCTCGTCTATTTTAGTTTTCTGAAGGCTTCAATTCTACCGCGTGTGAACTGCACACATGTTTTTTTTTCACAAGAGCTTCCCACATAAGGCCCTGAGGAAAACAATTTCCATAGGGGCCTATTTCATCTTTGGGGATTCTGTGTGGATGGTCTTTTTTAGGAAAAAGAAGGAAGGTAAGTTTTGAAAAGGAAAAGGTACGATTGGTGAGTAGCAGTGTCGGACGTACGAATCCATCCCTCCAACTGCGGTGCAAGGCGATATGTCGAGGAAGGCAGGGTGTAGAGGTCTAGGTTAAATCTCCCTCAACCAGTCTCATCGGATCCGGCCCTCCAACACCTAGACAAACCTCATCCCATGAACTGGATACCGCTGCTAAGTTACCTAACGTAGCAAATTATTTGGGGTGACCTACGGCAGGAGTATTGGTTATTTAATAATGGTCTGGGTCGGTAGTACCCATACCTATATCTAGGAGGAAAATTTTCCAAAAAAAATTAAGGTTATCATAGTTTAACTCTCCAATTATTTTTGCTAGCATTTGAAATGATTTAGTTTATGTTATTGGAGTAGGAATTATGTCATTGAAATATTATGTCCGGGTTCATGGGGAGAAATTTGTCTAGATCTGGCGGCGGATGACCTGGACACACTGAACCGTAGATTCCTACACAATCCTCATACCTACTTGTTTCGTTACCAGAACTTCCTCTCTTTAATATCCTAAAAAAGACCCTCCATACAGCATCCCCTAATTAATATTTTTCTGACGGCCTCCTGTATAGAGGTAATGTAAAAAAATAAATAAAGTATTTTTAAATTCAAACTAAAAATTTCCAAAATTTTTAAAGGTTTGGGGATACCAAAAACCCACGTACAATCCTGTAAGTCCAATTTTCCTAGCCTAATTTATGAAGAGAGTAACTTAGTGGTTCAATAAGAAACCGTTTACCAGTTCAATTCCCACCCAACCTCCGCTAGGAAATGACACCAGAGATGAAGATTCCAATTCGAAAATACCTTTTCCCTAATTTCCTCTCCAAAATCAATAGTGGGAATTTTGCTCAGTATAACGCAGATAAAGCTTTTTTTCCATTTTTCCAATCAGGTTTTAAATATCTTTTGATTGAGTTTTGTGTTAACTAACTAATCACCTTGCAACCTTTCGATCGATATTAACAGATCGATAGTGAAAATGTTTTCAAACAAACGCAACGTCAGGAATGACTCGATTATACAATAAAATACTGCCAACGTGAAGACTTGGATGTATTTTCTAATTCAATTACTAACTTCAGGAGGAACGTATACTTGCATATACCTGACGATCTCCTTACTTAATTATTGCATCATTCATTTAATTGTGCGTTGGCTCTACAATGTGTGAAAGAATGTATGTGTGTATGTAGAGTGTGTACACGTATGCATATACATATAAATATGTATGTACATATATATGTAAGTGTGAATGTAAGTATTTACTGGTATTTCGTTTTGATACTCCTACGTATGTACGTACTTGTAATTTAATTTATATTATGTATTACAACATACTAAGAATGTTGAGATGAATGGTTTGCTCTCCTTTAATTGGAATCATCGCTGTAACCATGATCAAATTGTAAATTAGTGTAATGATTGTAATGTGATGTATTCTGTAGGCTGAAGGCGAATCAATAAAGAAAAAAATAAAATTTAAAAAAATCATCGTGTCTTTTCCTCCAAGAGTAAACAGAGAGGACGGACACACTCGTTGCTTCATTCGGATTCATAAATCGTCTCACACATACCCTTTTTTTAATCATCTGCACATCGCTGTATACGTTAGAACTGTAGGTTGATTACACTGCTTCCCAATGGGATAAGTCAAAAGTCACTTACAGTAATGTTTATCGCAAACTATTCCGCCTACCGACATACTGCAGCGCTACGGAAATATTCCTGGAAGGACGAGTGCACTCTTTCAGAGGACCTCTCTGCTACCGCGTGAGAAGCTTATGGTGCAGACTATGCCAATTGAATAAAACAATCATCAGTGCCCCTGATGGCCCTCTGGAGACGGGAGACGGTAAAACATCCTCCACAAACGCCAGCATGCGTGCATTTTTTCACTTCTGTTCCGCATTATTTTTTTCTTTCCTTTTTTTTTAAAAATTTACTTTATGAACCTGTGTATTGTTACTTTGTCTAATTATTTAAAAATAAGGAATGTATTGTACTACTCCTGCTTACATTCTAGATTTAAAAAAAAATATATAAATAATAAAAGACAAACATTCCCGACTATATAACCCAACAATGTTTAAAAATCTACTACTACCATCACAGTAAGCGGAAAATGTTGCCTCAGCTACTGATCGGTCTTTATCAAAGATATTAGAAACCCAAGATATGCTATAGGCAGTTTGAACCCTTTAGAACTGCGTAACCTCGTGTCGCCGATATTGCTTACCAATACTATTACACACCTTCGCTTACGCTAAAGTATCCGCCCCTTTTCGAACTCACACTTGAAACTTGTCGTTTTCGTTGGCACTATTACTTAGGACAGATTTCTATTCGTACACGCATCGGCTGCATTCGCAATTAGCAATACATTCAAATGAAAACGAATAAAGATTGCAACAATATAAATCGACAGCAATCGGTATTTTAATTTTAAAATTATTCCAGTTGAGATTTGGATGAAAAATTCTTATTCTCAGAACCGATAAACCGGAATAAGTGTGATCTATTCTCAGAACCGATAAATCGTAATGAGTGTGTCCAAATCGTAACGTGTCCCATTCGTAACAAATCCACATCAATTGTTTCTAATCTATTTAGAATTTTAACAGTTTTTGGTTTTGTTCAATAATATTAATCACAATAACATTCAAATTGTGCTTTTGTTCTAAAAATCCATAAAAATAAATTCTAATTTTTTACTTATGTTAATTTATTTTGTATTTGAGTACTTCACAAGAGTCCCATGCATCCGTGTACTATCCCACTCTGAATGCTGTCTAACAGCCATCTCATCTTAAATATGCTTTGTAAAAACTAAATAGAAAACACATCGAAACATAGTATGACCGGACAGTGGTTGAGTGGGCATCGTGTTTGGGTCCCACCCAGGCGTTCCGTGTTCGATTCCTCGGCTGGCTAAGTCCTCCATCACGACTCAAGCAACATTTTCTGCTTACTGAGGTGGTGGTAGGAGATTTTCAAATATTGTCGGGTTATTCGTTACCCGGGAATGTTTGTCTTTCATTTTTTAAAAAACGAGTGTGCTTTAGACCACACGACTGAAGTAAAACTTCACTAACTTATAAAAGAACACATGACATTGGGGTGACATTGACATTGAGATTGGGGTGACATATAACATTGGGGTGACATATGACTATGGGGTGACCTGTGACCCTGGGGTGACATATGACTATGGGGTGACCTGTGACCCTGGGGTGACCTAAAACTGTGGGGTGACCTATGACCTTGGAGTGACCTACTACCTCGGGGTGACCTACGACCTTGGGGAGACCTACGACCTTGGGTTAACCTATGGCATGGTTATTCAACAAATGATTCCTTGTGCTCGCACCTCTCCATAACACTTCGTATCGCATTTACCAGCTTACTCCCTAAGTCAAGCGTGCATCAAGGCCCGACCGTTCACCTCGCCCTATCACCGTTCGCATCGATTACCGTTCGCATCACACTTTTCGTAACATCAGGGTCATAGGTCACCCCATGGTCATATGTCACCCCAATTTCATATGTCACCCCAATGTCTTTTTTGTTATGCTTCTCCCCGTCCCGCGAACCCCCCCCCCCCCCCCCTTCATCCCTCTCTCACCCCTGCCAACCCCCCCCCCCCTTCGTTTCCCTCCCCCACCCCCGTTATCCTCTCCCTATCGGATCAGTCGTCCCGGATTCCCTTCCCCTACTCCTTCCCTTCCTGCCGCTTAACTTTATGATTTGCACACATTTTTCAAACTGATCACGCGTCAAAAAATATACAAATTTCATAACGCCAGAGATTACCGTTAAATGTATATAAACCTTCACGAACGTGCCCACACCAAAATACCAAAGTTTCATCCCATTCGGATGTATGGTAAAGGAAATAATTTCATAATGCTAGAGCCCACTGTTATACTCCTATATATAGAAACCTCCGCGGGCTCGGGCACAAAAAATCAGCAAAGTTTCATTGAAAATCGGATAAATGGTACACATGCGAAACAAACAATTAATTTTTTTATAAAAAATAAAGATTTGAAAAGAAAAGCATGGCAGTTTTTTCTACCACAAATCAGCATTGACACAAAATTATCTACAAAAAAAAATTCACAAGAAATAATATGTTTGTATATGTATATTTTTTTTTTACATAGCCCTGCTAATTTTACGAAATATCGATAGTCGGTTTTTAAAAGAATTCGCGTCCCCCTCACTAGCTTCGTCATGGCGGCGATGTTTGCTTGACCGGGGCCTTACGTCAATTATAACTTTGAATAATCATTAAAAAATGATAACTCACTTTAATTTTGTACTTAGCGGTGAAATAAAACTCAATTTATCTTGAAGTTCACATTGCTTGTCGTATTTTTACATAGTTGCATTGAACAAGACGGCATTTTGAATAAAACGGGCACAAACCGTGCTCGGTTACGACACAAAATCAAATAAATGAACGAATTCTTTCCGTATTCATACTACGCGTATTACGCCGTAGTCCGCCCACGGTCTGGCGGCCAACGTAGCATATCTCCCTTTGTTTCTATTATCTGTGGGTTCAACGAAAAAAACTCGAAAAATACACTAAAAATGACAAAGAAGACAAATAAACTATAATAAAATATTAATTAATTTTTTTAATTGATAAACTAACGTTTAAACAAGATTTTTATGCATAGCACAAAGGGTAGATAACAAATATTATAATCAATACTTATCAGCCTGAAACACTCATCTACATTGAAAAAATCTTTCGAGAAAAGATACTAGCCGCCAACGGGAAATTGCTGAAATACTTTAACTTTCCCGTTGGCGGCCAGTATCTTTTCTCGGAAGATTTTTTCAATGTAGATGAGTGTTTCAGGCTGATAATTATTGATTATAATATTTGTTATCTACCCTTTGTGCTATGCATAAAAATCTTGTTTAAACGTTAGTTTATCAATTAAAAATAATAATTAATATTTGACAAGTTAAAGTATTTCAGCAATAAATGCAGACGTAATTAGTCTCGACGCCACCTAGTGGGAGATTTAGTACTTAACAATACCTCTCTCACAAAAATAAAGTTGGTTGTTTTCAGTTGGAAAAATGTAATAATGAGTAATTGTCGAATGAAACACTAGTATATATTGAATTATTTGGCGGGTATTAGATAAGCCGCCATAGCTCAGTGGTCAGAGCAGCTGACTGGCAATCAGAGGGACACGGGTTCAATTCCCGTTGGCGGCCAGTATCTTTTCTCGGAAGATTTTTTCAATGTAGATGAGTGTTTCAGGCTGATAATTATTGATTATAATATTTGTTATCTACCCTTTGTATAATAAAAAAACTTTAGTCCGCCTCGGCACAGGACCTCCTAGTGAGGAGGATTAAGAAATACAATATATATACTTAAATTCAGTATTAAATTTTGTAATTATTTTATATTGTGATTAAAATAAAAATTAACAAATATGTGTGTGCAGTTCACACGTGGTAGAAGTGAAATATTCAGAAAACTAAAGTAGACAAGCGTGGGAAGGCTACGAAGAGGAAACCTATTATTCTATCTCATTCTCTCGCATGCTTAATCCTATAGATGTATGTGTTTTTCTCTTTTTAGTGTCGCTATTTTTCGTTTAATCGAGTTTCAAATCACAACGGTGCTAACGAAGTTTTCACTTCAAAAACACTAAAAAAGACGCTAAAAACGACATAAAAAGACAAATAAACTGTAATTAAATAACTTTAGTCCGCCTTGGCACAGGACTTCCTTGGACTAAAAAATGCAATATCTAGGTATACTTAAATTCAACATTATATTTTGTGTTTAAATTCACCATATATATTTTTTTTATAGTGGCTAAAATAAAAGAAAAATAAAATAAGTCAGTTTATTGTTGCGGAAGTTAATGGTAAAAGAAGTTGGGGACGTCCGAGGAACAGATTGCATTATCAAGTGTGGTTACGCCAATACACATACCTACACATACACACACCTACATAGCACGCATACATACTGTTGCTGCTTGGGATTGGTATTAATATTGTTGCAAATCCTGTCCTACCTTGTTCCAAAATCCGCACCTAAAAATATTATCACCACGTGCTCCAGTCTGCAATCAACCGCCCGCGCCGCAACATACATACCCTATAGCCACTGTGCTCCCGCTACCTGTAAATCGATACTAACATAATTCCGCCGTGTTGTATTTATAAATAAACGAAACGCACGCCTATTGCTGTTTCTGTGCCTATTGGATGGGGAGAAAGCAGACAAAATTGCCAGCATACAAGTTCTTTATCCTGTTCGGTGAGTCCTTTCCTTTATATGCAGCATATGTTTTTTTCTCATTTCAAGCAGTAACAGTACCACAAAAATCAAGGTCCTTCGTCAGTCAATCTTCGCACATATCAAATCCACTCTACACACATAATCTCATTCAAAGTGAATCAATCACGTCGGGCCATATTAATAGTCTGATAGAGAGATGGGTATGTATGAATGTGAATGAAAAATCAATGTGTGCCAATGAATGAAATGGAATAGACAGAATGTTGTAGAAATAAGGTCTCTGAGGCTCATGTATGATAAAACCATTCAAAATCGTGTGAAAAATGTAGAGATTTGCAAAGAATGCGAGACTTACGTAATCGTAATGATTAAGATTAATAATAGGACTCTCAGATGGCTTGGTCATGTAGAAAGGAAAGGAATATAGGGAGAATATAATATGACACAAATTTAAATGGTAGAATAAGTCGGGGACGCCCGATGAAGACATGGCACGATCAAGTGAACCAGATACTAGTAGGGCTATGAGTCAGATTAATAATATAATAATAAAGACCACAGATAATAGAAACAAAGGGAGATATGACACACATATTTGTTAATTTTTATTTTAATCACAATATAAAATAATTACAAAATTTAATACTGAATTTAAGTATATATATTGTATTTCTTAATCCTCCTCACTAGGAGGTCCTGTGCCGAGGCGGACTAAAGTTTTTTTATTATACAAAGGGTAGATAACAAATATTATAATCAATAATTATCAGCCTGAAACACTCATCTACATTGAAAAAATCTTCCGAGAAAAGATACTGGCCGCCAACGGGAATTGAACCCGTGTCCCTCTGATTGCCAGTCAGCTGCTCTGACCACTGAGCTATGGCGGCTTATCTAATACCCGCCAAATAATTCAATATATACTAGTGTTTCATTCGACAATTACTCATTATTACATTTTTCCAACTGAAAACAACCAACTTTATTTTTGTGAGAGAGGTATTGTTAAGTACTAAATCTCCCACTAGGTGGCGTCGAGACTAATTACGTCTGCATTTATTGCTGAAATACTTTAACTTGTCAAATATTAATTATTATTTTTAATTGATAAACTAACGTTTAAACAAGATTTTTATGCATAGCACAAAGGGTAGATAACAAATATTATAATCAATAATTATCAGCCTGAAACACTCATCTACATTGAAAAAATCTTCCGAGAAAAGATACTGGCCGCCAACGGGAAAGTTAAAGTATTTCAGCAATTTCCCGTTGGCGGCTAGTATCTTTTCTCGAAAGATTTTTTCAATGTAGATGAGTGTTTCAGGCTGATAAGTATTGATTATAATATTTGTTATCTACCCTTTGTGCTATGCATAAAAATCTTGTTTAAACGTTAGTTTATCAATTAAAAAAATTAATTAATATTTTATTATAGTTTATTTGTCTTCTTTGTCATTTTTAGTGTATTTTTCGAGTTTTTTTCGTTGAACCCACAGATAATAGAAACAAAGGGAGATATGCTACGTTGGCCGCCAGACCGTGGGCGGACTACGGCGTAATACGCGTAGTATGAATACGGAAAGAATTCGTTCATTTATTTGATTTTGTGTCGTAACCGAGCACGGTTTGTGCCCGTTTTATTCAAAATGCCGTCTTGTTCAATGCAACTATGTAAAAATACGACAAGCAATGTGAACTTCAAGATAAATTGAGTTTTATTTCACCGCTAAGTACAAAATTAAAGTGAGTTATCATTTTTTAATGATTATTCAAAGTTATAATTGACGTAAGGCCCCGGTCAAGCAAACATCGCCGCCATGACGAAGCTAGTGAGGGGGACGCGAATTCTTTTAAAAACCGACTATCGATATTTCGTAAAATTAGCAGGGCTATGTAAAAAAAAAATATACATATACAAACATATTATTTCTTGTGAATTTTTTTTTGTAGATAATTTTGTGTCAATGCTGATTTGTGGTAGAAAAAACTGCCATGCTTTTCTTTTCAAATCTTTATTTTTTATAAAAAAATTAATTGTTTGTTTCGCATGTGTACCATTTATCCGATTTTCAATGAAACTTTGCTGATTTTTTGTGCCCGAGCCCGCGGAGGTTTCTATATATAGGAGTATAACAGTGGGCTCTAGCATTATGAAATTATTTCCTTTACCATACATCCGAATGGGATGAAACTTTGGTATTTTGGTGTGGGCACGTTCGTGAAGGTTTATATACATTTAACGGTAATCTCTGGCGTTATGAAATTTGTATATTTTTTGACGCCTGATCAGTTTGAAAAATGTGTGCAAATCATAAAGTTAAGCGGCAGGAAGGGAAGGAGTAGGGGAAGGGAATCCGGGACGACTGATCCGATAGGGAGAGGATAACGGGGGTGGGGGAGGGAAACGAAGGGGGGGGGGGGTTGGCAGGGGTGAGAGAGGGATGAAGGGGGTGGGGGGGGGGGGTGGTTCGCGGGACGGGGAGAAGCATAACAAAAAAGACATTGGGGTGACATATGAAATTGGGGTGACATATGACCATGGGGTGACCTATGACCCTGATGTGACCTACGACCGTGGGGTGACCTTTGACCTTGGGGTGACCTATGACATGGTTAGTCAACAAATGATTCATTTTGCTCGCACCTCTCCATAACATTTTTCGTAACGCATTCGCCAGCTTACTCCCCAAGAAGTTGAAGTAAAACTTCTTTACGCACGCTCGACTTGGGGGGTAAGCTGGTGAATGCGTTACGAAAAGAGTGATGTTACGAAAAGTGTGATGCGAACGGTAATCGATGCGAACGGTGATAGGGCGAGGTGAACGGTCGGGCCTTGATGCACGCTTGACTTAGGGAGTAAGCTGGTAAATGCGTTACGAAGTGTTATGGAGAGGTGCGAGCACAAGGAATCATTTGTTGAATAACCATGCCATAGGTTAACCCAAGGTCGTAGGTCTCCCCAAGGTCGTAGGTCACCCCGAGGTAGTAGGTCACTCCAAGGTCATAGGTCACCCCACAGTTTTAGGTCACCCCAGGGTCACAGGTCACCCCATAGTCATATGTCACCCCAATGTTATATGTCACCCCAATCTCAATGTCAATGTCACCCCAATGTCATGTGTTCTTTTATAAGTTAGTGAAGTTTTACTTCAGTCGTGTGGTCTAAAGCACACTCGTTTTTTAAAAAATGAAAGACAAACATTCCCGGGTAACGAATAACCCGACAATATTTGAAAATCTCCTACCACCACCTCAGTAAGCAGAAAATGTTGCTTGAGTCGTGATGGAGGACTTAGCCAGCCGAGGAATCGAACACGGAACGCCTGGGTGGGACCCAAACACGATGCCCACTCAACCACTGTCCGGTCATACTATGTTTCGATGTGTTTTCTATTTAGTTTTTACAAAGCATATTTAAGATGAGATGGCTGTTAGACAGCATTCAGAGTGGGATAGTACACAGATGCATGGGACTCTTGTGAAGTACTCAAATACAAAATAAATTAACATAAGTAAAAAATTAGAATTTATTTTTATGGATTTTTAGAACAAAAGCACAATTTGAATGTTATTGTGATTAATATTATTGAACAAAACCAAAAACTGTTAAAATTCTAAATAGATTAGAAACAATTGATGTGGATTTGTTACGAATGGGACACGTTACGATTTGGACACACTCATTACGATTTATCGGTTCTGAGAATAGATCACACTTATTCCGGTTTATCGGTTCTGAGAATAAGAATTTTTCATCCAAATCTCAACTGGAATAATTTTAAAATTAAAATACCGATTGCTGTCGATTTATATTGTTGCAATCTTTATTCGTTTTCATTTGAATGTATTGCTAATTGCGAATGCAGCCGATGCGTGTACGAATAGAAATCTGTCCTAAGTAATAGTGCCAACGAAAACGACAAGTTTCAAGTGTG
The DNA here is from genome assembly GCA_917563855.2 of Limnephilus lunatus. Lineage (NCBI taxonomy): Eukaryota > Metazoa > Arthropoda > Insecta > Trichoptera > Limnephilidae > Limnephilus > Limnephilus lunatus. Next base: position 8,169,618 of record OU830600.1, on the reverse strand, counting down.
AGTTCGAAAAGGGGCGGATACTTTAGCGTAAGCGAAGGTGTGTAATAGTATTGGTAAGCAATATCGGCGACACGAGGTAACGCAGTTCTAAAGGGTTCAAACTGCCTATAGCATATCTTGGGTTTCTTATATCTTTGGTTGAACCATTTAAGCCACATTCTAATTCATGATTTGTACTGATTCATTTTTTTTATTAGTTTTATGTCTTGGAGAAAGTTGTTGTGGAGTTTTATTGCATGGTAAGTGTACTAACGTAATAATAATAAGATATTAATTCCATTCAAAAAACATTCAAACAAAAAAAATATTGCAGACGAAAACGTAAAATCAATTGCCGGCTAATCGTGTTTCATTTCTGCTTTTCGCAGAGGAAAAATCCCATCGCCTCTGGTCTAATATTTGTTCAGCATCCAATAATAGGTGGCTGTGCCCAGAATAAACATTCAGGGTGTGATTGCTTCATTATTGAATGGGGGAGAGGCGTGCATTGCTTATAAGCATTGCCTACCCTACCCTGCTCGCTTAAATAGGTAAAGTTATTGCAAGAAATCAAACTATACTTTAAAAATAATTTTAACAAAACAAAAAACGACTTTAAAAATGCACTTAAAAGTAAAAAAATAATTTCGTACGATTGTTATTTTTTGAGTCGGTGTCAGCCAAGGTAACTACATACAATAGGTAGTTATAGGTGAGATGTGGAGATCTTGGCTGACACCGACTCCAAAAATAAAAATCGTTCGAAATAATTTTTTTACTTTTTAGTGCATTTTTTGAAGTCGTTTTTTGTTTTGTTAAAATTTTTGTTTATTTTTTGATTTTTAGTGACGAGCGTGCGTAAAGAAGTTTTACTTCAAAAAAAGAATCATCGAAATCTGTTAATATTGAGTTATTCGTCCATTTGTCGCGCACATACTTATTGAAAATTTGAGACAAATATGATTTTCTCATGGATCCTATTGTCAGAACTAGACCAAATTAAAATGGGACCACACGGGAAGCACCAGCTTTCTAATAAAAAAGAATCATCAATATCGGTTCACCCAATCGAAAGTTCTGAGGTAACAAACATAAAAAAAAATACCCTCGAATTGATAACCTCCTCCTTTTCGAAGTCGTTTAATAAATAAGCGCGCCTACTAAAGGTCTTTTCATCCCGCGATAAAATATCCCCGATAAAATATCCTACGGACAAAAAATCCCCCGACAAAATATCCTAATCTAACCTAACCTAACCCAACCCAACAAAACCTGGCTTGCCATTGAAGTAAAATCATGTATTGGTTTCATAGTGTTTTCACACAAACGAAGTATTGAAATCCGTAAGTCTAAACTTAAACTTTAGGTCGCACAGTTTACACCCGCGCTGTGCAAGCGGGTTCCCCACAGAGCATCGGACCATCCCAACCTAACCTAACCAAACTTAATATAACCTAACCTAACCCAACAAAACCTTTCGGCGCCAAATTTAAATCGAATAACTTTAATAAATATCCTAACCTAACCTAATCTAACCCAATAAAACCCAGCGCCGGATCTGACATACGTTCAAAAACGTGCAAAAAACCTGGCGCCAACTCCGAAGGGGCGCCGCGCCGTGAGAAAATAAATATTGTATTACAATTTAGTTTTATATTCCCTAAATCATTTAAAAATTACCCATATTAAGAAATAATTATTACGCTCTAGCAACATTTTCCAGAGAAAAATAATGCGAACGCATCAGGTTGAAATCAACGGCTTACGAATTTATAGTCAGTTACAGAATTTTTTTACAAATTCCATATATTTAGTTTAAACGTAAGATCTATTTTTCCATATATCTTTTACGACGAATGGGTGCGATCCAAATTCAATAACCATTCACAGCGCAGTTTTTTTGTTCCTGTGAATCAAACAAACCGACTTGCGCCTTTCAAAATGCTGACAATTTTTCTTAGTGTGTTGTCCGTACGCTCGCTATTGTTTTATTTTGTACGATTTAAGTCTCTGGGAGAAGGTAGTAAAGACCATTTTCTTATGAAATCTTCAGTAAATTCCATTAACAAAAGCATCGCACGGTTTGCAGGATTTACAGGTTGCAACGTGTTGACAGTTTCATCATTGATTTGACATATTCTTTGAAGTTCGTTAAATGTATAATTAATATCTATTAGATTTATTGGATTTGTTATTTTACGGTGTCAGTGTAAGAGTCTTTCGTAAGCCGTTGATACCATACGTCAGTGTTTAGTGTTTGTATGGTGTTTGTTCGCTCTACACAGGGGAAATGCAAGGTACAAATTTGAGGTTATATTCTTATTAGATTTTAGAGCTAGTCAGAAGCTGTAGATGCTATTCTTGTGTTGTACGTTGCCATGAGAACGATTTGTATTTACTTTTTCTATTAATATTAGCATTGGGTATATACATAAACACAGTAAATCTCAAGAATGTCTAATGGACCTAGTAGAATATATAAGTTCCGAATGGAAAACCCGTTTCAGAGTTAGAGCCTTAGCTCAGCGGTTTGTCAACCTTTTTGAGCCTGCATACCCCTTGACTCTTACTACAAATTTGTTGTACCCTATATCCCCTATCTATCTTGTGTACACGACGTGTAATTAAAGACATGTTTCATTTGTTATTTTGAAAACTCCTAAAATTCATGAATTTAATAATCAAGTCACACAAATACATTTAATGCAATTTTATAACACGACTTCGGACATTTTTAAACTGTGATTCTACCAGCGAAATTAAGCAAATTTTGTTCCACGTCTTTTTATTTCGAGAAAAAAAATCAAGCTCTCCATACACAACTCCAAACTCACAAAGTGTATTAGGGGGATAATTTTTTTTAACCTCAAAAAATTAGATAGAAAAAGAGTTTCTCAAGTATCAACTAATAAGTCCGATTTCCTGATACATCCTGTATAACCAATCATACAATGTTAACATACAGTCAATGTTACCCTTGAGCTTGCTTTGCACAGCAAAGTTTTACAAAGTTAAGCTCAATTTCACATAGTTAGAGCTGAGTTTTGAAACCTACATTTGTGACATGATATTGCATACCCCCATTTTTGCTTCGCGTACCCCAAGGGGTACGCATACCACAGGTTGAAAACCACTGCCTTAGCTAGCAAAATATCTATTATTTTGTAAGTTCTCTGATCTTACATTGAGAAAAACCAGCAAAATACGTAGTAACCTCTACCGACCATCCGTCACCTTTATCTCTCCTGTAGTCCCCAGTTTTCTAGTAAACTCAGCACATGGTAAGGTGAATTTAGAACCCTATCGAAAACGATCCACTGTCAGATACAAACAAAATAGTAATTGAAAAAGTTTCTAAGTGATGTTAAAACTTTTTTAAATAAATAAAAGCTTTAAAAACTTGATTTTAGACATTAGTCATACAAGCATCTACGGAAATACAAAACAGATGGTTCTGACTTATGCAACTGACGACGCGTCAACAACATAACTTTATTAAGCAAGTGAGTTCGCAATTTTCTAATAATTCCACTTTAAAATCCATAGTTTGTTCAAACGTGACCTGTTTCAGTTTTCAATTTCCTCCACATAACAAACTTTTGCTCGTAAGGCATTAACTTCGAGAAAAGTTTTATTTTATACATTTAAAACTTTGATTAAATTTTCGAAATAAATACAGCGAAAAATTATTATATTATTTGTTCTTCACTCTATTAGCGTTATGTTATTTTTATATTTTTCATCATAGTTCGATCAATAATACCACAGAGGATATCCAGAAGCGCATAGTGAACGCAAATCGCTGTTATTAATGCCTACAAAACCAAATAAAATCCAGACTGCTGTTCAGAAACGCCAATATATTAGTGTAAAAAACACTGATCAGACCAGTACTCACATACGCAGCTGAGACTTTGGTACTAAGAGGAATGAGCGAGCACTGGCCGTTTTTGAAAGGAAATTTTTTAAAAGGCGTATGTTCGGACCGGTTCTAGAAAATGGCTTTTGGCGCAGACGTTACAACAATGAGCAATATAGGTACTCTGTTTTACAAAATTTATAAAACTGGAATTTAAAAAGACTTCTGTGGCTGGGTCATGTGGAGAGAATGACCGAGTATCAAGCATTAAAGTCCCTACTGAACTCAAGACCGTTAGGGCGAAGTAGCCTTGGAAGACCAAGATTAAGATGGAACGACAACGTCCTCAAAGACATATCCACCTTGGAGCTTCTAAACTGAAGAGAGCTGGCACAAAACAGAGATTAGTGGAGGAAGACTCTTGAGGAGGCCAAGACCCACCAGGGGTTGTAGAGCCAAGAGTGATGATGATAATGAGTTCGATCAATACTCAATCACATCTGCACCTGAAGCACTAGCACGGTGAAAGTAAGTTTACAATATCGGATCGATAAGGGTACCTTCCGATGATTTTATATCGATATCCCTAGCACAGTTTCACTGTTGATAGCCAAACCCATATTGAATAAGAATGAATAAGAAATCGATATATGCTAGCAACACTGGCGGGTCTGTCCACGAATTCATATTCCGAAACGTCAAACGCCAATCAATTAAATATTTATAATTTGGCATTGTTGACTTGAAATATTAACATAAATATGCATTCGTATTATGCTTTTACTTTTTGACACTAAATGGGAGTTATTAAGTTAATCATTTCTTAAGTCACATTTCAACCACTTTCATTGGTCGTGTCTTAGTTGAATTATTTTAGTCTATGGATCGCGTTTAAAACACTAACGATAGAGATCATAAATTAAGCCTCTCAGACATTTAACAACTATGTTGCAATGATTGTCCATCCTTCTATATAGGTAAGACAACTAGAAATATAAATATTAGAATCACTAAAGAACATTTAAGATGCTTAAATAAAAATATTTTTTCAGTGTTCGCAAATCACCTCATTTCAACAGGTCATTATTTTAATAAGGACACAAGGGTTAAAATTCTTCATTTTAACAATAAAAGTAAAAGAAACTAGATAACTTAGAAGCACTTGAAATTAGAAAATCAATATATAATAAATCTCTTATATTCAAGCACATCTTTCAATACAAAAAGGTTCGTTAGTTGAACTCCGTTAAAAAAGCTACTATTTTTGCATAACGAATGACTTCATCCAAATAAATTTCGTTTATTTATTTATTTTATTTCTATTCTTGAACATACACATTACAGACTATTACATTTGTTTACATGGATAATAAGTTTAGTAATAAGAATACAAAATGTTAATGATCCATAACTTTATGTATATATGTAAGTGCCAAGTACTATTTTGCAAACACCTCAAGCAGTATCGAATACATTAAAGATAAGTTGCAGTTAGGATCTGTATATACAGTTATTCATAACATCTAGATGTTTAAGATAGATACAAGTTTTGATAAATAGGTAGGTATATTTTTCTACCACACGCCACTGGTACGAAGAATATTGTGGTATTATTTTTTGTCTCCAATTAAGTTTTTTTTAAATTTTTATTTTTTTATGTTTGCGTTTGGTTAAGTGTTATAATGTTTTGAGTAAATTCAATACCTTGTTGTTTGATCCAGTCTTTGATTTGTTTTTTGTGAAGAATTGTACATGAATTTGTATTATTGACAGTTAACTTAAACTTATCTGATGCTATGGAGGCTGGGTTAAAAGTTATCAATCGTTGGTCGGAATATCGCTTACCAATTGTTGACCATCATAGAAAATATTGATAACTGATCATAGATGATGGATTTGGCTAATATCAGATTGATACAGGGTTTTATCGATCGTCAATGCTAGGTACCCTGCAACTAATAATTTATCAAGATTCAAACAATCCCTTGGTACCACTGGATCAATATTGAACCAATTCCATTTCTGAATCCTCACATCTCTGGAGTATTGCTGGAATAAAATAGAAGCAATCCGTTCCCACAGTTCCATCAATATTCAACCATTCTCTCTACCTAGATCTACATCGGTATAATATTAGCACGAAATTGCCTGAATCCCACGCAATACTCATACACAATTCAGACGCTTGCGATTGTCTTCAAATATGAATGATTAATACCACTGTAACTGCATTATTACTTCCAAATTAAATTCCCTTTCCTCTGAGTACCGTTTTGCTGTTCCCCCTACAATCTCTTTCCCATTTCCTTTCATGCATGTCCCGTATTTAATTACAAATCACTCTGGTGACAATGGATTAACTGACAAATGGTAAAATTTCCCGGGAGAAATTCGCGACGAAGATTTCCGTTTCACATTACAAATTGTATTAAGTCCCCTCTTCTTATTTCCTCCGCTTTCCTCCCTTTCTTTCTCTCCCGTCTTTCTGCTTCCTTCCTATCTTACATCCAATACAGCGCAGTGGGTGATTCAAACTTAACCCTTAAGTGACGTGGTGATTTTTTTTTACAAAAGTGACGTCGTGGGTCCCGGGGACCCACATTTTTAAAACAACATAAAGTAAAAGTTAATGGATATAAGGACGTTAAGTAATAAATTATCAATCACAAATCATTAAAACAAATTGGAAATATTGGTCAGTGGCTGAGTTTTCATCGCGTTTTGGTTTGCGTCGTATGTTCGATCCCTCGACTGGCTAAGTCATCCATCACGACACAAGCGACATTTTCTGGTTATTCTGGTGATAGTAGTACATTTTCAAATATTGCAAGGTTATTCGTAATCCAAGAATGTTTGTATTTCCTGATAAATTATATATTATATGTATATTGCAGAATTGAATAAAAATAAAAGTAGTTTCGATTATTTTTTTAATTATTACTTGGAATTATTAATTTTTATACCCGCTAAATTTAAAACGATCTTCCACAAATATTTATAATGATTATTTATTTTTATTAATAATGATTTAATTATTAAAATCTGCCAAAAAATACATCTTGGTAACTTGGTTACTAAGAAATATTTTTCCTTATAATAAATGACAACCTGTTAAAATTTGTGTACACTTTTGAGTACAAAACAATAAAATAATGACCATAGATAAAATAACACGTAATTTTGCAATAAATTCAACACATCTTGTACGATCTGGAATTGAATCATTAATACATACGTCATTTTAAAGTTCATCTAATAATAGCCAAAGCTCGACAGAGAATTTTTGTATTTAAAATACTTGTCTGAGGTTTTGACTCGCTATCTTGGCAATTAAACTGAAAAAGATAAATATAATAAAAAAATTACGTATAAGATTCCTGGGATCCACACGACTCTCGTAAATAGACTTTGTACTATCCACGTGCGCGATCTCAGTCAGAATATAAGAAGGTATTGAAATGAGTGGGACTCAGTGGTGAATATGATGATGGTAGCAGTGGGGAGGAGTTTCGTTGTGGGTCCCACAAACACAACGTACCAACGGTCCCACAGACCCACAACATCATTTAACCTTACAGCGGTCTGTGAGTCCACAGCGAACTTTTTTTCTGATTACACGTTAACTACATATAAACGATAAACAATTGACCTTCCGCGATATCCTTGGAGGATTGGGGGGGGGTGAGGTACGTCCCTCAGTACCCCAGTAACATTCGTCTCAAAAGCACGCGTTCTTTTGTTTATATTTGCGGTCTCAGATTCCGTGTGCAACTGGTTGTGTACTTGAAAAATCTCTTGAATAATATTGAGAGCTGGGTAAGTATTTCATGAATTTTTTATCATATAATTGAGAAGTTAGTTCTATTTTACGTAAATACGTTATACGCATATAAGTACTTATAAAATTTTATCTTGTTTCGTTATTACGTTGATTTATAGCGTTGTTTTCAGTCAGATATCTAAAAATTGAGATATCATAGACTTATTACGTACAAATTAAAAAGTGATTACCAATTAATAGATAAAAGATTTTTTTATTACATGCTGTATATAATATCATGAAATATTCAGTCGTCTTCTAAAACCAGACGCCTAAAGTGCGGAATCACCGACCGCCCGCGACTGCTTATGTACGGCACAAGGGTGCGACTACTGGAAGGTTAAGAAAGTGTTAAGAATATTTTTCAATTATTATAAGAAAAAGCTCAATAATTAGTAGTTCTGTGAACAGTATACCTGGAGTCCAAAAAAGCATGTATGGGCGCGTTAAAACAGAACTTTTTTATTTTGAATTATGTCGTTCGTTCTGTAAAATTACTGGCTTATTTAATTAATGTGTTGATCTAACGACTAATGCATCTAAGACGCAATCTATTAATTCCGTTCGATCTTTGAGAAACAAAAATTGCTGAAAAATGAATTAATACCTCATTAACTAATTAATTCCCGTTTGGTGTCAAAAAGTAAATGCCAACTGCTTATGCATAGGTATTTAGGTTAGTATTTCAATTCAACTTTTTTAACTTACGTAATTGCTAATAATTGCTTCAGTGTTGCCAGAATATATGGATTTTTTTTATTTATTTCCTGTCAATATCGGTTCGACTGTCAACGGTGACAGCGTGTTCGGGACATCGATATAAAATCATGGGAAGTTACGCCTATCGATTCGATATCGTTAAGTTATCCTTTTCACCGTGATAGAGCTCCTGGCACTAAGTAGTTCGGTTAAGTAGTTTTTGAGTCAATAGAACCTCACATTGCAGACGTTGCCTTTTATTAATGTAGATTCAAATTATAATTTCCACAATTTTCTTTGCGTTCTAGAAATACGTAAGCGAGCTCTACTGTGGCGATAAAACAGCATAAGATTTATTTCCCAGCTGAAAAGACAGAGTAAAGATAACAAGATTAATATTCATTAGCTTCTCTTGTGGTAGAACAAGATGTTGTTACCATCACAGCAATTTAACGATGCTCATGTTAAGTTCCTGCTGGGGCGATAATACCATTAACCAATCTAGTTATATCGCCCCCTCTCTTAAAGGGGCGATGTTGCCGGGTAATTTTAGCACTTTCTGAATAAATATTGCCTTGTTGATGAACAGATTATAGACCAGGCATGCTCAACCTGCGGTCCAATTGATTTTTTTTGCGGCCCAAAATGATGTTATCAGCTTTCTTAGTTTTGGATTTTGGCATTCATTAAAAAAAAGAAAAAAAATCATTCTCGTAAATTTATCACATCTAGATAAATCTAGTAAAAGAAAAAAGTGATGGTATTCGAAAGAGAGAGCACGAAAACAATGTGCAACATAGTTGTGAATGGTGAATACTTGGAGCAGGTGGATGAGTTTGTTTATTTGGGAAGTATGTTTACGAGAGATGGGAAGGCTGATAGACACATTGAAAGAAAGGTGAACGCAGGTAAATCTATTAATGGAGGACTGAACGCCGTTGGCACCAACAAAAAACTGTCCAAAGAAGCGAAGCTAGCCGTCCATAATGGAGTACTGGTACCTACCCTGAATGTCAGTGAGGCATGGAATTGGTAGAGGAAAGATTAAAGTGCACTGAATGCTGTGTAAATGAGATCCAAAACGCATATATGTGGTAAAACCATCTATGATCCGCTAAGAATGCAAGGCTGATGTAAGCGTAATGAGTAAGATCAAGAAAAGAACGCTCCGATGGTTTGGGCATGTAGAGCGAATGAACGAGGAAAGGAGTGTAAGGAGAATATATTACGCACATTTGAATGGTAGAAAAAGTCGGGGACGCACGACGAAGACATGGCACTACCAAGTGAATCAGATACTAGAGTCGGGCCATGTCAAGAGTCAGAATAATTGAGGAGCATGTATGAATGTGAACGAGGCAAGGAGTGTGTGCCAAGACCGAGTTGTTTGGCGGTCCGTCCTCTCTGCTTACCCCTGCGGGGAAACGGCGTGATGGTTAGTTAGTTAGAATTTTCTCGTTATTAGACCTAGGACTCACGATGGGAGTTTTGACTTACTGCTTGAAAAATGCCAGGCGCATTACCGCACTGGGAATTTACTTTCGCAATCAATTCCAACCAGTATATTTTTCCGCACACTTCACGGAAGATCGAATGCAACTGAACTGATTATAATAAATGGAGGGTGAGTGCAAAGGACACATAGGCGCATGTATAGTGTTGTTTACTTTCTAGCATTTAAGGTCGCGGTCTCACAATAATAGCATTTTCAACAAGCTATTTATGTATACGTGAAATGACCATCATAGAAAATATTGATAACTGATCATAGATGATGGATTTGGCTAATATCAGATTGATACAGGGTTTTATCGATCGTCAATGCTAGGTACCCTGCAACTAATAATTTATCAAGATTCAAACAATCCCTTGGTACCACTGGATCAATATTGAACCAATTCCATTTCTGAATCCTCACATCTCTGGAGTATTGCTGGAATAAAATAGAAGCAATCCGTTCCCACAGTTCCATCAATATTCAACCATTCTCTCTACCTAGATCTACATCGGTATAATATTAGCACGAAATTGCCTGAATCCCACGCAATACTCATACACAATTCAGACGCTTGCGATTGTCTTCAAATATGAATGATTAATACCACTGTAACTGCATTATTACTTCCAAATTAAATTCCCTTTCCTCTGAGTACCGTTTTGCTGTTCCCCCTACAATCTCTTTCCCATTTCCTTTCATGCATGTCCCGTATTTAATTACAAATCACTCTGGTGACAATGGATTAACTGACAAATGGTAAAATTTCCCGGGAGAAATTCGCGACGAAGATTTCCGTTTCACATTACAAATTGTATTAAGTCCCCTCTTCTTATTTCCTCCGCTTTCCTCCCTTTCTTTCTCTCCCGTCTTTCTGCTTCCTTCCTATCTTACATCCAATACAGCGCAGTGGGTGATTCAAACTTAACCCTTAAGTGACGTGGTGATTTTTTTTTACAAAAGTGACGTCGTGGGTCCCGGGGACCCACATTTTTAAAACAACATAAAGTAAAAGTTAATGGATATAAGGACGTTAAGTAATAAATTATCAATCACAAATCATTAAAACAAATTGGAAATATTGGTCAGTGGCTGAGTTTTCATCGCGTTTTGGTTTGCGTCGTATGTTCGATCCCTCGACTGGCTAAGTCATCCATCACGACACAAGCGACATTTTCTGGTTATTCTGGTGATAGTAGTACATTTTCAAATATTGCAAGGTTATTCGTAATCCAAGAATGTTTGTATTTCCTGATAAATTATATATTATATGTATATTGCAGAATTGAATAAAAATAAAAGTAGTTTCGATTATTTTTTTAATTATTACTTGGAATTATTAATTTTTATACCCGCTAAATTTAAAACGATCTTCCACAAATATTTATAATGATTATTTATTTTTATTAATAATGATTTAATTATTAAAATCTGCCAAAAAATACATCTTGGTAACTTGGTTACTAAGAAATATTTTTCCTTATAATAAATGACAACCTGTTAAAATTTGTGTACACTTTTGAGTACAAAACAATAAAATAATGACCATAGATAAAATAACACGTAATTTTGCAATAAATTCAACACATCTTGTACGATCTGGAATTGAATCATTAATACATACGTCATTTTAAAGTTCATCTAATAATAGCCAAAGCTCGACAGAGAATTTTTGTATTTAAAATACTTGTCTGAGGTTTTGACTCGCTATCTTGGCAATTAAACTGAAAAAGATAAATATAATAAAAAAATTACGTATAAGATTCCTGGGATCCACACGACTCTCGTAAATAGACTTTGTACTATCCACGTGCACGATCTCAGTCAGAATATAAGAAGGTATTGAAATGAGTGGGACTCAGTGGTGAATATGATGATGGTAGCAGTGGGGAGGAGTTTCGTTGTGGGTCCCACAAACACAACGTACCAACGGTCCCACAGACCCACAACATCATTTAACCTTACAGCGGTCTGTGAGTCCACAGCGAACTTTTTTTCTGATTACACGTTAACTACATATAAACGATAAACAATTGACCTTCCGCGATATCCTTGGAGGATTGGGGGGGGGTGAGGTACGTCCCTCAGTACCCCAGTAACATTCGTCTCAAAAGCACGCGTTCTTTTGTTTATATTTGCGGTCTCAGATTCCGTGTGCAACTGGTTGTGTACTTGAAAAATCTCTTGAATAATATTGAGAGCTGGGTAAGTATTTCATGAATTTTTTATCATATAATTGAGAAGTTAGTTCTATTTTACGTAAATACGTTATACGCATATAAGTACTTATAAAATTTTATCTTGTTTCGTTATTACGTTGATTTATAGCGTTGTTTTCAGTCAGATATCTAAAAATTGAGATATCATAGACTTATTACGTACAAATTAAAAAGTGATTACCAATTAATAGATAAAAGATTTTTTTATTACATGCTGTATATAATATCATGAAATATTCAGTCGTCTTCTAAAACCAGACGCCTAAAGTGCGGAATCACCGACCGCCCGCGACTGCTTATGTACGGCACAAGGGTGCGACTACTGGAAGGTTAAGAAAGTGTTAAGAATATTTTTCAATTATTATAAGAAAAAGCTCAATAATTAGTAGTTCTGTGAACAGTATACCTGGAGTCCAAAAAAGCATGTATGGGCGCGTTAAAACAGAACTTTTTTATTTTGAATTATGTCGTTCGTTCTGTAAAATTACTGGCTTATTTAATTAATGTGTTGATCTAACGACTAATGCATCTAAGACGCAATCTATTAATTCCGTTCGATCTTTGAGAAACAAAAATTGCTGAAAAATGAATTAATACCTCATTAACTAATTAATTCCCGTTTGGTGTCAAAAAGTAAATGCCAACTGCTTATGCATAGGTATTTAGGTTAGTATTTCAATTCAACTTTTTTAACTTACGTAATTGCTAATAATTGCTTCAGTGTTGCCAGAATATATGGATTTTTTTTATTTATTTCCTGTCAATATCGGTTCGACTGTCAACGGTGACAGCGTGTTCGGGACATCGATATAAAATCATGGGAAGTTACGCCTATCGATTCGATATCGTTAAGTTATCCTTTTCACCGTGATAGAGCTCCTGGCACTAAGTAGTTCGGTTAAGTAGTTTTTGAGTCAATAGAACCTCACATTGCAGACGTTGCCTTTTATTAATGTAGATTCAAATTATAATTTCCACAATTTTCTTTGCGTTCTAGAAATACGTAAGCGAGCTCTACTGTGGCGATAAAACAGCATAAGATTTATTTCCCAGCTGAAAAGACAGAGTAAAGATAACAAGATTAATATTCATTAGCTTCTCTTGTGGTAGAACAAGATGTTGTTACCATCACAGCAATTTAACGATGCTCATGTTAAGTTCCTGCTGGGGCGATAATACCATTAACCAATCTAGTTATATCGCCCCCTCTCTTAAAGGGGCGATGTTGCCGGGTAATTTTAGCACTTTCTGAATAAATATTGCCTTGTTGATGAACAGATTATAGACCAGGCATGCTCAACCTGCGGTCCAATTGATTTTTTTTGCGGCCCAAAATGATGTTATCAGCTTTCTTAGTTTTGGATTTTGGCATTCATTAAAAAAAAGAAAAAAAATCATTCTCGTAAATTTATCACATCTAGATAAATCTAGTAAAAGAAAAAAGTGATGGTATTCGAAAGAGAGAGCACGAAAACAATGTGCAACATAGTTGTGAATGGTGAATACTTGGAGCAGGTGGATGAGTTTGTTTATTTGGGAAGTATGTTTACGAGAGATGGGAAGGCTGATAGACACATTGAAAGAAAGGTGAACGCAGGTAAATCTATTAATGGAGGACTGAACGCCGTTGGCACCAACAAAAAACTGTCCAAAGAAGCGAAGCTAGCCGTCCATAATGGAGTACTGGTACCTACCCTGAATGTCAGTGAGGCATGGAATTGGTAGAGGAAAGATTAAAGTGCACTGAATGCTGTGTAAATGAGATCCAAAACGCATATATGTGGTAAAACCATCTATGATCCGCTAAGAATGCAAGGCTGATGTAAGCGTAATGAGTAAGATCAAGAAAAGAACGCTCCGATGGTTTGGGCATGTAGAGCGAATGAACGAGGAAAGGAGTGTAAGGAGAATATATTACGCACATTTGAATGGTAGAAAAAGTCGGGGACGCACGACGAAGACATGGCACTACCAAGTGAATCAGATACTAGAGTCGGGCCATGTCAAGAGTCAGAATAATTGAGGAGCATGTATGAATGTGAACGAGGCAAGGAGTGTGTGCCAAGACCGAGTTGTTTGGCGGTCCGTCCTCTCTGCTTACCCCTGCGGGGAAACGGCGTGATGGTTAGTTAGTTAGAATTTTCTCGTTATTAGACCTAGGACTCACGATGGGAGTTTTGACTTACTGCTTGAAAAATGCCAGGCGCATTACCGCACTGGGAATTTACTTTCGCAATCAATTCCAACCAGTATATTTTTCCGCACACTTCACGGAAGATCGAATGCAACTGAACTGATTATAATAAATGGAGGGTGAGTGCAAAGGACACATAGGCGCATGTATAGTGTTGTTTACTTTCTAGCATTTAAGGTCGCGGTCTCACAATAATAGCATTTTCAACAAGCTATTTATGTATTCGTGAACGGATCTAACGGTTAACTTTTTAGCAAATTTTGACTGTCAAGTGTGGTAGTCATCATTTGCTGAATACTAATAGCACTGAATATTAACTCGTTTAATCACAAGACACCATATTTGTCTCAGCTAACATAGGTCTTGCAGAACTCGTTGTGTTTCCCTTACTATCATAGTGAGAAATATGATATAAACGGTATTGGAAAGAGAAAACAACACGCTATATATTCACATAAAAGTTAACCACAAAATAATTAATGTAGATAAACATCTTTATTAAACCAAAGTTTCCCACCGCAATTCGAAAAAAAGAAGAAATTTTGTGAATTTTTGAAACTTACGACAAAAAAATGAGGTGACTATAACGTTTATGATTTTTTTGTAATATAATATTCGTGTGTTTTCATTTTCTTTCATCATCAGTAATTTTTTAAGAAAAAATTTAAGGTGAGCTATTTTTTAAACTTTTTAAAGATTGCATTGAATAAATGTATATTTTTTAGTAATAAAATTTGGATGCGTATTTTATCACCTTTCTAAAACAGTTTTTATTATTCGGATACGTTCACAAATATTCCATTAAATTGGATTTCTTTGTAAAGCGGAATTTTTTTAATTTTTTTATAAAATACGCCAGATTTTTAAGGATTAAATAATATTAACTAGCCAATACCCTCGAATGACCCACCTTGGCTCATTATTTATTTTTTTGGCCCTATAAATAAACGATTTGGGTTGGGCACCCCTGTCATAGATTATTATGTATTATTAGATAAATACCGCGTATCGCTCGAGTCCCGGAACACAGAACCAAGATACGGAAATTAAATTTATTGCGTACTTATGACTGCTTTTCTTTCCGGTTGAAAAGCGCTGAGAGATTTTTTTTTTAGTTGTTGAAATTTTGGAAGTTATTGTAACTAACTAAATAACTAACCATCACGCCGTTTCCCTACCTACCAGAGAGGATGAAACGCAAAACAACTCGGTCTTGGCACACAATTTTTGCCTCTTTCACATTCATACATCGTCTCATACATACTCTTCTATTATTCTGACTCTTGACATGGCCCGTCTCAAGTATCTGATTCAATTGATCGTGCCATGTCTTCCTCGGGCGTCCCTGACTTCTTCTACCATTTAAATTTGGGTCATATATTCTTCTTACACTACTTTCTTCATTCATTCGCTCTAAATGCCCAAACTATCTGAGGGTGCCTTTCTTAATCTCACGCTTACATCAGCCTTGCATTCTTTGCGGATCTCCATATTTCTCACACGATTATAAATGATTTTACCTCACATACGCCTCAAGGATCTCATTTCAACAGCATTCAATCTGCTTTCATCCTTCCTCTGCCAGTTCCATGCCTCACTGTCATACATCAGGGTAGGTACCAGGACTCCATTGTGGACTGCTAGCTTCGCTTCTTTTGACAGTTTTTTAACAGCGCCAACTGAATTCAGTCCTCAATTAATGGAGTAACCTGCATTTACCCTTCTTTCAATATCTATATCAGCCTTCCCATCTCTCAGATTTATTGTAATTTTTTTTAATGTGATACCGCAAAAGAGTCGAAACTACTCTCTCAATCGTCTGGAGCCAGTGAGACTATGGCACCCCAGTTGTAATATGTTGTAAGCTTGAAGGTAGTGGGAAGGGAAAGGAGATGGAAAGAGTGAGGTGGGGAAGTACGTGGCTATTCAGGTCTGGTCACCAACCAGGAATAAAGCCATTTCAAGAAATTTTTCAATTCTGAATGGTGGTTTTACACAAGTTCGATAATGAGAGTATCTTCCATTCGGGAATTTCCATGACTACTCAGAATCAATTGAATTCAACAGCTCTTGGAAAAGTCATTAAAAGCCATGAAAAAATTGAAAAATAGCCCATAACCTAACCCAGGGGTCGGAATAAGCGGCTCGCGAGTCGCATTCAGCTCTTTGTAAAGATGTTGTCCATATTCTATACATATGTAGGTATATTACATATAAGCATACTGCTAACCCTGTACAAATCACAAGTGCGCCCCACGGTTGAATTTGGCAGCCACCTTTGATCTGGAGCTCTAAAATACACGAAAAACACCCTCGACTCTGTGCATAAACGGGCGATCTGTTTGATAGATTCTCCCATCTTAACAGACGGATTGCAATCTTTAGAGCAACAGACGTGGGGTGGGAATGCTATCCTTGTTCTACCGGTATTTAAATGGAAGATGCTCCGCTGCGATGCATGCTTCTAGCATCATTGGTCCCTTCGGCACCGGTGCATAGTCGGGAAATACGCCAAACGCGTGTCCAACTTAGGTACACGGTTGACATTTGTCACATGAGAACGGGTCGCTTCTTCGACTCGTTCTTGTGTTCAATAGCGCGGCTGTGGAATATTTGCCGGCTTCTGTGTGTCCTACTTCCCACAACATGGGTCTCTTCAAGACCAATGTTCATTCCTTCCTCTCTTCAAAAAGACCCTCCCACAGCATCTCAGATGACATACGCCCCGAGGGAAATTATTTTCTTCAGGGCCTCCTGTGTGGAGTTAATCTAAAAACAAATATGTCAAGTAGTAAACAAAATTAGAAAATTAATTTACATATTTTTAAGAATTAGAAATTTTTTGTCAATAAAAAATCTATATTTAATCTACTATGCCTTAGTTCAATCCACTTTACAATACGCTATTATTAGTTGGGGATCCGCATATAAATGTAATCTTATTCCAATAGAAATTGTACAAAGAACAATTATTAAAATTATATTAAAAAAATCCTTGGACTACCCAACAGAACGCCTATTTGATGAATTCCAAGTACCTACATTTAAAGATTTATATATTAAAAATTCATTAATTCAAATTATAAAAGAAAAAGATAAATATCAATTTTTAAACGAAAACAGAACGCGACTTAAACATGTTTTTATATGCCCAAAACTAAATACGTCTTTTGCACAACACCATTACACTTACCAGGGAAGAACTTTTTTCAATCGTCTACCAGAAGAAATCAGAAGCATTAATGATAAAACCCAAATACTGCTCTCTGTCAAGAGACATTTTAAAAATATTCTGAAGAAAAAAACTAATGCCACTTAATTATCCTTACAAATATCCTTAGTTTTCCATAATATTATTTCTTTTATTTAAATGTATACAAATATCCTTGGTTTTCCATAATATTCTTTCTTCTCTTTAGTACTTAAATAATTCATTTACATAAATATATGTGTGTTATTATATACGATTACAACACACATATATTTATGTAAATGAATTATTTAAGTACTAAGTAATAACCACATTTATGTACACTCCTTTTCCATACACAAGCATATGCTTTAAATGGAAAAGTAGTAAAAAACCTAAGATGTAAAATTATCATTTAACAACATGTAAAACATATTAATGAAAATAAAAAATAATAAAAAAAAAAAAAAAAAAAAAAAAAAAAAAATTCAACTCTCTGGGACAATTTGGCTCTTTTCATTCGACAAACTGCTACCCCCTGACCCAACTCAACGTAATCTATTTAACCAACTTAATTTTTTTTTATCACTATTAATGGCTTTTCAAAGGAGTTGTTGAGTTGAATTCATTCTGATTGGTCCGGTCACCATAATTTTGATTGATCAAATTATGAAATAATACGAATCAATCAAATCAATTTTATTTTCGCATGCCGGGATTTGAATCCCTCGACCTTTGGATTGATAGTGGAGAGCCTTACCCCTCGACCACGGAGGCCATTAGCAGTGGCGGCCGCAGCCCTGAAAATATGGTGGTTCACTGATGATCCGTACTTATGAGATAACAAGAACTAAGCAACATTAGATAAAAATAATTTCACTAATATTATTTGGAGGGAAGGTCTATTCTAAGCTGTTTTCGAAGGGCGAAAACTTCTACATATCGCTTTTTAATTTTTTTTGTACAAATCTTTTTTCAGTACTTAGAAAAAAGAACACAACAAATTTGTCGTTAATAAACCTTAAATTTCAACCCATGAAACTCTATTTTTTACAATGTTTAATTTATTTTATTTTATATTTTATTATAGACAGTATTAATATTCCTAACGATCAATTGCATGGACCATCGATTTTAAAATCAGAAATTCTTCATGCGATAAAGACTTCAGAACATAGAAAAGCGTGCGGACCAGACGATATTCCAGTTGAGGTGTTGAAGCTCTTTGATAATGAAAATGTTGACTACCTGTTGAGGTTATTTAACTCCATATATGACACAGGAAATTAACCCCAAGATTGGCTGAAATTCACCTTCGTGACATTACCTAAAAAACAATACCCTAAGAAGTGCAGTGACTATCGATTAATAAGCTTGATGAGTCATGTCCTTAAATTATTCGCATAAATTGTGAAGCATTATTTTCTGTCGAAGTACTATTGCAAAAGTGTCGTGACCAAAGAAAGGAAGTCTTTGCCTGTTTTATTGACTACGAAAAGGCATTTGACAGGGTAAAACATGATGACCTAATGAAAATGCTTGCGGATTGTAACGTTGACACCAAAGACCAGAATTTCATTAAAAACCTGTATTGGTTCCAAACAGCAGAAATAAGACATGGGAATGAGAGATCTAATGCAATCGCCATTCAGCGTGGAGTACGACAAGGCTGTATCCTGTCGCCACTATTATTTAATTTCTATTCCAACTATGTCTTCAAAAGAGCCCTAAGTAATACCCAGAAAGGTCTCAAGATCAACGGAGTTGTCATTAATAACATAAGATATGCAGATGATACTGTATTACTAGCTGACAGTATCAGTGACCTCCAAGACCTATTAGATCTTGTTAAAAATGCTGGTGAGCAACTGGGCCTAACAATCAACGTCAATAAAACTAAATGGATGACTTTTGGACGACTAGATCACTCTGGATCAATGATACGGTTAAATGGTTGTAATGTCGAAAAGGTGGAGAGATTTAGATACCTCGGCAGTATCCTCACGGAGACTCTTGACCCAGATACAGAGATTAGGTGCAGAATTGAAGCAGCAAGAACTGCATTCATAAAAATGAAATCCCTCTTCTGCAATGACAATATCAGCTTAAAACTAAGGCAGAGAATGCTAAAATGTTATGTGTGGTCGATCTTGCTGTATGGTTGTGAAACATGGACCTTGAAAATAAATACCATAAACAGGTTAGAAGCTTTCGAAATGTGGCTTCACCGGAGAATGCTCAAGGTCCCATGGACCGACATGATCACCAACATAGAAATTCTCAGGCGGGCTAGAGCAGATAGGGAACTGCTTACATTAATTAAAATTAAGAAAATTTCATATCTGGGTCATATACTTCGAGGGGAGAAGTATCATTTGCTTCATTTAATATTGAAAGGCAAGATAGAGGGTCGCCGAGGGCCTGGTAGGAGACAAATGTCTTGGCTGCGAAACATACGAGAGTGGACCGGCATTAGAAGTGTGGAGGAGCTATTCCGGGCAGCGCAAGACAGAGAAACCTTTTTAAGAGTGATCGCCAACGTCGGGGGACCTGATAAGGCACATAAAGAAGAAGACAGACAGTATATAAACAATGTATAAACAGTACGTGGGCAAAATTGTTAAGGTTACATACAAAAAATTTTAATACCTTAATTATCTGCATTTTATAATTTAAAACACATATCAATAAAAAAACAAACATTTGTAAAATGTAGGTATTTGCTTTACCTTTTGATTAAAAAAAGAATATTCAGTTTGGTTAAGTATTTTTGCTTCAAATCCAAATTTAAATTTTGAATGATAATGGCCGCCCAGCCGCTCGTGTGATATGTTAAAAATATAAAGCAAAATATAGATTACTACTAGCGCCATCCGTTGGCCTATATTTGTAGCAAACCTACCTGTTAATTGTGTATTGGCGCAAATAAAGTTCCTTAGTTTTCTCTCACGTAAAAACCTGCGTTTTATTACAGGTTATTGGCTCAGATCATTCCCAAGCGGTTTTAAATCATCAGTCACGATAATTTAAATGGTATTTGTGTTAAAAATTCATTTTCAATTGTCGCGGATGTATTTGTTCGTTTTGAGAATAGAGCAAGGAGTTATTGCGAATGAGAACTCGCATTTAGTGCCGGGACATTTTTAACAAGAATGGCGGCGACATCATACCTCACAAGTATACCCAAGTTGGTTGGACGACAAAACTACGATGAATGGTCGTATGCTGTGGAAAATCTACTTATATTGGATGGTATGGAGAAGTGTATCAAGGCCGAAGAAACTGTGAACATTGCCGTTGAAGATGATGCAAAAACAAAAGCGAAGATTGTCCTCACTATAGATTCTTCGCTGCATAAATATACCAAACCACCCACTCGCTGTATGTACACATTAAACAAGCTACGTCTACTGCAGACTTATGGAAAAGGCTAAAGCAAATATTAAGGAGTTTGATATCGATTCGTCTTGAAACTTGACTCGATGCAGAGTTACGTCACGCAAATTATTGAAACTGGCCAGAAATTATCCGGAACTGGATTTAATGTGAACAATGAATGGATTGGGTGCCTTTTGCTAGCTGGTCTACCAGAAAAATTCTACCCCATGATATTAGCTATCGAGCATAGTGGAATAATAATTTCTGAAGATGCAATAAAAACAAAATTGCTTGACATGGCAGGAAATGACATCGAGTCAGTTGGGGCATTGTCCGCCAGAGTGCACCAGCGCCGCAATATTTCCGGAAATACATCGAAAGTCAAAAATGTAATGAAACCTGTTAAATCCATCAGGTGTTATCGATGTAAACAAGAAGGGCATTTTTAAAATCAGTGTCCTGTTGGACAATCAGAGCATATGAAGAAATCTAATGCATTTTCTGTTGTGTTTTTGAGCGGGAACTACAATAAAATGGATTGGTTTATAGATTCGAGCGCTTGCTTTCATATGTCACCGAATGTAAACATTATGTGTAATGCGTCGAATCGGACGAGTGTTAAGGAAATAATTGCAGCTAATGAGAGTGCTATGCCTGTTTTATGCTCGGGAGAAGGTAATATTGTGACTTTAACCTCGAAATGTAAATATGAAGTTACATTAAAAGATGTTGTGTGCGTACCTAACCTTACGACAAACTTGATATCTATCAGTCAGTTAATTAAAAATGGAAATAGAGTTTATTTAAAAAGAAAATGCTGCTATGTTTATAATAAACAGAACGAGTTAGTTGCATATAGCAGATATGAAAGGTGGTGTTTATAAACTAAGGATGGAATACAAGTTAAAAGTTCCTGAAAGTATAATGTCTAATTTAGCGGTTTCAGGCAATACTTGGCACCGCAGATTGGGTCATGTTAATAGTAATTATCTGAATAAAATGACCAGTGCTGTAGAAGGAATAAATCTTCGAGAAAAAGTTGATCTTTGCAAAAGAAGAGAAGATTCAATTGTTTCTATGGAGAGTGCTAATGACATGGATGAAACCTTTGTACCAGATGTGGCAGATGAGGAGTCCATGACATCAGAAGAAGAGTCACAATCGGACATCATAATAAAAAATTCCAGAGAGGGAGAGAAAACAACCCGATAGATTTGGATATATTTGTACAGAAAAATATAATAAATCTTTCAGTGATGAAATGACATTAGAAAAAGCGCTGCAGGGACCAGAAAAGGAGCATTGGGAACAAGCTATCAAAGAAGAGGTGAAAAGTTTTGAAGACAACCACGGTTGGAACGTTGTTGATATTCCTGTAAATGGAAATATAGTGAAGTGCAAGTGGGTCCTAAAAAAGAAGTGCGATTCTGAAAATAATGTCCGGTATCGAGCCAGACTTGTGCCTAAGGGGTGTTCTCAAAATTATGGTATATAAATACTGTTGGTAGTAGTGAAACTATCGTGACTTTGTACGTTGATGATTTTTTTGTTGTTGTATTTGAAATGACAAAATTGAAGCTAATCATCTTAAAAACATTTTTTTAAGATGATTAGCTTCAATTTTTTAAGATGATTAGCTTAAAATCATCAAACAAAATTTAAGTAAGAATTTTGGGTTAAAAGGCTTAGGAATAGTAAAGGAATGTCTTGGGATGTCAATTGGTTTTGATAAGAAAAATAATACTGTTACTTTAAGTCGAGAGAAATATATTGATAAACTATTGTTAAACCCTCACAATAAAACTAAGCATATTGGTGTCAGATATTACTATTGTAGAGAAATGATAAATGAAAACATTGTTAGTGTTAATTATTTGTGTACATCAGATATGCCTGCTGACTTGCTTACTAAGAGCTTAGGTGCAGTAAAACATTATAAACATGTAAACGCTTTAGGAATTGTTAAAGTGAAATTTTATTTTGTTATAGTATGTTCTTATGTAATCTGTATTTTGAGAGGAAGTGTTAAAAATATAGAGCAAAATATAGATTACTACTAGCGCCATCTGTTGGCCTATATTTGTAGCAAACCTACCTGTTAATTGTGTATTGACGCAAATAAAGTTCCTTAGTTTTCTCTCACGTAAAAACCTGCGTTTTATTACATGATACACGCCGATAGCTTAATTTTTCATACATGTAACCGGCGTGACGCGCCAGGGATGTTTGAGATATTAGATACAAAAACATAATTCGTTCCGTTTGCATTCGGTCTGCACACGCGATCGGGCAACTTCACGCGGAACTTTGAAAATTCGGTCTCCTTGATAAACATTAATATTAGTCATTATATTGGTAAGGTGATATTTTTAATGAGATTTATAGATTTTTATTTTTCGGTAAGATATTATAAATTAATTTGAGGCGATATAATTTACCAGTGCTGCATACGAACACACTGTACAACCAGCCGCCCTTGGTTATTAGTATCAATCTGACAAATAAATATATGACAGGTGGCATTGGCACATGCTATCAACAGAAAGGTAAAGACAAAAACATCATTTTTTCCTCCTCTTCTCCTTATTTTCTCTAGTGAACAATACAACTTTGATGATCGGGAGTTTTTAAAAATACTTCGGTTTGTCTATATTACGAGTCGTGTTTATTATCGTCTAATTAAAAATGATCATTTAACTGGACGTAACGTCCGTTTGGTATTCAATTTTCGGAACAGCCTTGGGGTCACCAATCCACAGTTGAATGGTTATCCTCCACTTACCGGATACCATATACATTACCCTTCAGGAGTTGCACATGTTACCAGTATACTTCAGTCACGAAACACGTCTTAAAGAAGGCCGTTAGTCGATCTTGGCTCCTGAGACACATATTCTCATCTGACGGGGAATTCGTGCACTGCACAGGTTTCTCTGTTAACAATGCTCTTAACTCCATTACCTCCTACATTCAAATATAATAGGATTTGCAGGCGCCTCATTGAGCTATTCCGGTATTGACACATTGTTGCAGTCATGTAAAATACATTAACTAATTACTGGTTTTCAACACTTTTGTCACCGAGATCTGTATTATTCTGTAATAAAATCATAATAATAATAATAATTGGACAATTTGTAGAGCGCCGTTTTTGTGAAAAATCACCTCAAGGGCGCTTTACAATTCATTATGAATTCCTAGGTTCTATTTAATTTTATTATTTACAGAAAGATACAAAAACATACTTACCTGCAGGTCACTTCCGAAAAACACACTTTATTAGAAAGTTTATGCTTGGGGAAGGTACGACTTTGCACGTGGAGGACAATATATTCAAAACACTGGACATTGCACGACTTTACCTTTGCTACCCTCATAACTGTTGGCTTTACATTTACATTTATAAGAAGATTAATGCCAAAGTTGATAACAAATATTATAATCAATAATTATCAGCCTGAAACACTCATCTACATTGAAAAAATCTTCCGAGAAAAGATACTGGCCGCCAACGGCCAAAGTTGGGTTAATATTTATTTTAAAGGCTGGAGAATTATAAGAATATGCTTTATTTTTACAAAATTAGTCATTTACTATGTCGCGAGCCGTGAAGCTGAAGTTGAAAGGTTTTTTTTTTTTTTTTTTTTTCATACATACTAGCAGTTAAAAACCCGCTCCGCAGGTTTTACTGCTAGGTCCTGGCGGCTTTTGGTTCGAGTTCGTCCAGCTAGTGTCGGTAATCATTTTGTATTTCCAGTAGGAACTGGTTCCAAAATTAGTACGTTCCTCGTATCCACTGTCAACGTGTCAACCAGTGATGGCTAGTCACTGCGAAAAAGTAACCGGGATGGGCGATGACGTCATATGTAAACGACGGTTTGATACAAATGAGTATTACCGTAAATCTTTCGAAATCCGGGAGATACTCCAGGTTAAAAAAATCGTAGAACTTATACCTAGGAAGGGCACGTCCCTGTGCGTCTTGTCGATGAAAGTGGCGATATTTTGTGACGAATTATTGAATTAGAAATCGAATTACAACGGTAGCTTTGTCTAAAAATCCACGTAGACGGATGTTTATATGGTGCGACGGGTATGGCGTGGCAGCAGACATGCGTTCGAAGCCGGATTCTTAAATTCAACCATGTAGATGCTACGGTAATAATAACGTTCGATTTTGTGAGTGCATCTGTTATTTGGAATCCTCAATACCAAACTAAGTTTTATCTACAGTTGCACTAAAACAATGTTTGACGGATATCAATATTTATGAACAAGGACGTGGTTAAATAGATTTCACAACCAGTTCTATCTACGTTGCAGGAGAAAATGTAATACATTGTTTTTAGTTAAATGTGAATAACAGATTAGAATTAAAATAATGTTTACCTTTGGCAATAACTTGCTATAACATTACTTGGATACCTACTTACACGTATTTCAATACATCCAATTATAATATTTATAGCTTACTTGGTACTTTGTTTTATGTCAGGTCTTTATATAACCCTAGTATATGCTTTTACTATTGTACGACTACATATTTATTTTATATTTCTTTTCAATTTTATCTCATTGTACTTACAATAACAACAAATTTGACGGCCGGCGTAGCGCAGCGGTAAGACGCTTGACTCGCGCACCGAAGGTCGCGGGATCGAATCCCGGCGTGGCAAATAAATTTTATTTGATTAAGTTGTGTTATTTCACAATTTATTCATTTAAAATAATAAATAGTATATTTGCGGCCCGTTCCAGAGTGGAAGATACTCTCTGTATCG
Source organism: Limnephilus lunatus (assembly GCA_917563855.2). Taxonomy (NCBI): domain Eukaryota; kingdom Metazoa; phylum Arthropoda; class Insecta; order Trichoptera; family Limnephilidae; genus Limnephilus; species Limnephilus lunatus. The sequence goes on along the minus strand of OU830600.1, from coordinate 8,144,004 downwards.
CCCTGGTGTAAGACCACCATTCAGAATTGAAACGTTGCTTGAAACGGCATTAGCCGTGTTTGGTGACCAGATCTGAATAGCCAGATACTTCCCCACCTTCCTCTTCCCTATCTCCTTCCCCTCCTCACTACCCTCAGCCTCACAACATACCCCAATTGGGGATGCCATAGTCTCACTGGCTTCAGACGGGAGCAGTTGGGACTCTTGTGAGGTATTCATGTAAAAAAAAAAAAAAAAAAACTGTATCACTTCAGCGATATTATTTTTGTATACTTGTACATTCTTATTTTGTTCTTAATATAATACTGACACCTTCCTATGTACCTCTGTATACTTATAATCTCATGTAATACTTTAATGTAAAAGCCATTTTATGGCGTTTAAATAAATAAATAAAAAAAAAAATTTATACAGTGATCATTATAAGAGTATTACTACTCCAATGTAAAAAAATAATAAATCCATCAATCAAAAATTCCATATCATCATAAATACATCATAAATATAATAACGATTTGGCGACAATAAAATTAGGTTATCAATAAAAGAAGAAGCCTATCAAACCGCGAATGTAGAAATAAAAAACCTAAAACAATGTTTGGATGACAACTACCTTTCCATAAACTCTGACAAAACCTTTTTCATGACCTTTACATTATCAGACAAATTCCATCCAACAATAAATTCCAATATTACTATTCATAACTCTTGTAATAATTATACGGACAACTGCAATTCACCTAAATGCTCAAAAATCTCAAAAAAAAGTAATATTAAATATTTGGGCATAATTATAGATCAACATGTTAAATGGACAGAACATATTGCACAAACTGTTAACAGAATACGTAAACTTTATTACGTATTCCTCAAACTTAGAAATATTCTACAAAAATCTATGCTACTAAAGGTTTACTATGCATTAGCCCAATCAGTTCTACAATACGAAATAATAGGCTGGGGAGGAGCGTATAAAACCAACTTAACCCCACTTGAAATAGTACATAGAAGACTCATCAAAATTATTCTAAAGAAACAATTAGACTATTCAACCCAAAAATTATTCGATGAATTCAAAGTATTACCACTAAATAAAATTAATCAAAAAAATGCATTACTTCAAATCCACAAAGATAAACTAACAACACAGTCATTTAGCACCAGGCCGAGAACCTTAGGACAAATAATAATCCCTAAACTTAATACAACAACAGCCCAACATCATTACACATACTCAGCCATAAAATGCTTTAACGAACTCCCCAAAGAAATGCAATCCGAAAGCAATTATGAAATTTTTAAACAAAAACTTAAAAGACATTTTACTATTTATTAGATTTAGTTATGTGTTACGATGTGCCAACTTATATTTCCATTCTGAACAAAAAAATATCAACTTATATTTTCTCTATGTATGAAAATTCACATTATGTATATGTACAAAAAAAAATTCCAACTTATATTTTTATTGTAAAAAAAAAAATTCCATTGTGCACAAAAAAAAATTATAATTTCAAACTTATTATTCATTGTATATGTTTAAAAAAAAGGTAGTTCTACATACATCCAAATTATAACAACTGTCAAGTATGTATAGTACTGTCAACCTGATAGTGCTCCCTCTCTAAACACGAGAATTTCTCAATTAGGGAGGTATTGTTACCACCAATATTATATATTATATATATTTTGTTTAATTGTATACTATATGTATTGGTTAAAAAATAAATAAATAAATAAAAATAATTCATATTACTTGTAAGCTATAAACCCGGTGTAATCAAATGCAAACTCACAGTAGTTTTATTGGACCTCGTACCTTCAATAGTTTACCAAAACATATTCAAGTTGCAACAAAACTTCCGCATTTCGTAAAAGAGTTAAAATTATGGCTAAACCATACAGATGTAAAAACTCTATTTATTTAGTTTTATTTCACTTTATGTTTCTAAAAACTCTATTTATTTAGTTTTATATCACTTTTCTCACAAACTTTACACCTATTACTACAATGTATATCATTAATTACACTTACACTTATTTAACCGTACACTATTGTATACAATTTTTGTACAAAATGTTTTAAACAATTTTTGTTTTTGCTTTATATACCCCTGTTTGTTTTTTTCTAGGTATTAAAAAAAAAAAAACTTTTTTTAAATATATTACCCACGCACAGGCTGCGCCTTAGTGGGTTCCCACATTATTGTTATGATTTTCAAATATGTAAATATAAATTGTAAAATATGGGAAAAATAAAGGAATTAAAAAAAAAAAAAAAAAAAAAAAAAAAAATTAAGCCTACTGGGAATAACCAAAATAATTAGAAATTCGATAGTCAAAGACGTCTAAGTAACAAATATAAGAATATCCATTTAATTGAATAAAATCCTTGTAGACCACCACGATCACCCCTCTTTTGAACGTATTATTTTAATTTTTTTTAACAAGAAAAAGTAAAAAAAAAACATTCGTATGTTGGTGCACAAGTAGAAAAATTGTAGAGAATACAAAATTTAATTAAGAGCCATTAACCAGCGGCCGAGAATTTCAATTTCGTCGAACGATGATCTTGCGATCGTTCCCTTGCTGATCCCAGCAAGGGTACTGTACAGTTGTACAGGGCGGTTCCGACGAGAAAGATTAATTATTTTCCATGCCAGCATTTAAACATATTAACTCAATATCGATTTTATTTCATTTAAAATTTGCTTTGTTAAATACCTACATTCAAAAATTCACAAACTTGTTTAATGTAATTATTTTCTTATCATAAGTATTTACAACTTTTCAATAATGTCTTAGCAAAATAATAATGTAATTTTTTTTTTAAATATATTAGTTGTAAGAACGTTAATAAATAGACAAACTAAAGTATTTTCGTCGCAAAACCAGGGCGCCGATCTTTTTTAAATGATTTTATTTGAACTAAAATTAAAATTCTGAGAAGTATCTTTCTCAAATAATTTATTATTTTAGATAATATGATTTAAAATGTATGTTGTATAATACAAAATTATGTTTGAAAATTTAACAAATCAGCAAACGACCTACGGTAAAACCTTATTGTACTAAAAATAAACATATTTTCTTAAAATTTTAAACCAAGGTTTACTAGATAAATGAACTGTCTTTCGAAATCAATTAAAAAAAATTTGTAGAAAAGAGTCAAAACGTCTTAAATTTGATTTAAAAATTACGTATTTCCGTTTTTGTCTGGTTATTCCTTCTTAATCAATTAATAGGTAAAAATGATTTATAGTCGTAGATTCCTTAAACAATTAAAATGCTTTTAAAATAAATAAATTAATAATCTTTTAACGAGTTTTGTCAACCTGTCGTCTACAGATTTTTAATTTAAAAAAATAAAGCTCGGCAATAACTACGACGGAATAAAAATAAAACTTTCACAATAAATCGTTTGAATAGAGGAAAAGAAACATAAAAGGGGTTTAATTGTTTAATTAAGAAGGTATTCTAAAAGCCCTTCGCCATGAACCACACCTTCCTCATCACAATGGGGGAAACAAAGGGACCAGAGAATTAATTAGTTTTCCCTTTAAGACATTTCCTTTAAAACAATGGAAAGAACAATTGAACTTTTCTTCTGACAATTCACTTGGCCTTGAAACTGGGCGAAAGCAAGCAAAGATAGCTGCTACTTACCTAAAAACTTTGCTGAAATTATAGTTCAACCCTCACTAAAAAACGTGTTTTAAATTTTACGTTCATTAGTAAGACCAAAAGTGTTTTTTTTAACATTATATTTACACAAGTGGCCCTGAGGAAAAAAAAAATCTCCTTCCGGCCTATGTCATCTTTGGAGATGCTGAGTGGAGGGTCTTTTTAGGGAAAGAAAGGCGAGGAAGTTCTGGGAAGGAAAAAGGTATAATCTGAAATAATCTGGTAGGTATCTGGAGGTCGATGTGTTCTGGAATGACGGACATATGAATCCATCTCTCCCACTGCGGTGCAAGGCGATTGGCGAGAGGTTAAAAGGTCTCCCTCATCCAGTCTCTCCCGATCCGATCCGCCACGCAATAGGTGCGCAAAAGTATTTGCGGCCAAGAGGTAGACAGACCTCACCTCATGAACCGGTAATCCCTGCACCATTTATCAGATATTCAACACTCCTGCAATAGGTCACCCTAAGTGGTCCGCTACGTTTGGTGAGCCTGAGTTCAAGGGGTGACTTTCTCTAGGTCTTGGTGTGGATGCATTTGCCCACCTACTTCGTGGCGGGCCGGATCGGGAGAGGCTATTCAAGGAAAAACTTTTATCCTCTCCAACCGGACTCTCTCGACCTATCGCCTTGCACAGGGATAGATTCATTCGCCCGTCACTCCCGGACATATTACTCCACTACTACTCCTACCCACCCCTCGTACCGTTTTCTTTCCCTCTAACCCTTTCCTTTACCTAAAATGACCCTCCACACAACATCCCCAAGGATGACAACTGATTTTTTTTGTCATGGCCTCCTGTGTACAGCTAATGTTACAGGATACCGTGGTCTCATTGAATAAAAAAACGTTCGTTTCAAAATAAGAATTCGAAATTTTATTTACAAAGTTCGTTTCAACATGACTAGCAATTACCGCTACACTGAAATTGATCCACAAAGCTCGGTACCATGGTGGTCTAAGACACTTCTTATTGAATGAAACCATATAAACCAAACTAACAACGACATTGAAGCGAATGATTTGAAATGAAATGAAAAAATACTTAGTTTTATTATAAAACGTTTGGTGGGCATTCATCTGGATTTAATATAAATAATGTAAGTCCTTCTGAATGATAGTAGATCTCATAGAGTTTAATAAATGGTTTAGAAAAAGAGTGAAGATGGCCTTTTGAATGCCAAAAGGCTTTCCCGGATTTTAAACGCTAATCCTGTTTTGGGACCTACATTTCAGGGAAGGTCTGAAAAATGTTTTCCATTATTTGCACTAACTTAAGTCACTATTTCTAGTAAACTGGTCATTTTGTTAGCTGTAGACTTCGCTCAAAAAGTGTGTTTTATAATTTTCTTTTATTAATAAATCCAAATCATTCCTGTGAAATCATAAGATTTGTAAGTGGATACTATAAAAACTTTAATAAACACGACAATTCTTCGATCGCTCAGACAACTATCTACTATTTGTACCAAACTACTATTTTTACAAAATTAATATTTGTTCTAAACTACTTTTCAGACAACTATCTACTATTTGTACCAAACTACTATTTTTACAAAATTAATATTTGTTCTAAACTATTTTTTACAAAACTAATGTAATGTCAGGCTAAACTACTATTTGTACTTAACTACTACTAGTGCTAAATTACTATTTTTATAAAAATAAAATATGTTCTACACTATTATTTGTACTGAGCTAAACTACTATTTGTGCTAAACTACTATTTTTACAAAACTAATATTTGTAATAAGCTACTATTTGTACCAAACTACTATTTGTGCTGAACTGCTTTTTTTTACAAAACTAAACTACTATTTGTACTAAACTACTATTTGAAGTAAAGTACTGTGTTCGGTACTTAACTACTATTTATTCTTATAATAATAATTAGGTTGCAGAGGTTTTTGGGTCAAATCAATTTGGGTGCAATCACCTAAAGGGTGATTTCTCATGCTATATCTACTTTTAGATACTACTAAACTACTGTTTGTACCAATAGGGAGTTATATTAAAAACATACGTTTATTTCCTAACAAAGATTTTTAACTGATCGTAGCAAAGTATTATTTAACTCGGCCGTTTGATATTAAATCTGTCTGTAAATATATTTGAACGTTTCGTTTCCGGTTTCGAAAACCTTCTGCATCCACATTATTATTCAAGCAAGCCTTGTGTACTTTGTTTGACTATATGACTTCAATTTGGGAGGCAGTAGGTTCACCGTTTATTGGATAACCAACACCTCTGCCATATGTCATTTCAAGTAGTTCGCTACGTTTGGTGATTTAGCAAGGGTTCCCTGGTTCATGCGGTGGGGTTGTTCCGGGTTTTGGCGGCGAATGCGTTTGTGAACCAATTGTATAGCAGGCCGGATTGGGAAATAATGTTTGAGAAAGACCTTTTAAATTCCCCGGCAGGACTCTTTTTATATATTTATTTATTTACGCCTATTTAGGCTTTTACATATACATATATAAAAATATTTACGAAATTATACTGATAAATAGTACAGGAAACGACTGTTTAAAACACTTGCATAAAAATAAATATACCTAAAGTAAAAATATTATTAAATTTGATCGACACAGTATGAAGGTACAAAATATAAAAAATCCTAAATATTTTTTTTCTTTCGGCCGACAAAATACTGTTAATGTGTTAGTCAATTTAAATAGCTTTATCAAAATATTCCCCTACTTGATGAAAAAAAACTTCAATAAAGTATGCTTGCAACACAAGCAACACAAGCGGGACAACCCAAGGTAATTATTAATATTACTATTCACATTTGCAATGAACCGAACACTTGTACTTGCAATAAACTAGAATGCGTTGATAGTTTAAAATATTTAGGAATCATCATAGATAAATATCTGAGATGGGAAGAACACATTAACTCAACTGCCTCAAAAGTCAGAAAACTTACTCACCTTTTTATTACCATCAGAAATATTCTCTCTGTAAAAGACATGAAATCAATATACTATGCCATGTGTAATTCTTTACTTGAATATGCATCCCTAGGATGGGGTGGATGTGCCAAAACAATATTGGACTCCCTGGCTAAAGCACAGAAATCTTTACTAAGAGTCATCCTTAAAAAACCATTCAGGTACCCCAGTGATGCATTATTCACGGAATTTAAAGTTCTCGATGTTAGACAATTGTATATTAGAAAGATTGTATTACATGCTCAAAAACGACGCCAGCACTACCCTTCCATTGACCACCTTCACGACACCCGACATTCAAGGAACAATCCAATAGTCCCAATAAAAACCACGACGTCCCTTGGACAACGTCAATTTTCGTACTTAGGACCTAAATTATTTAATATCATTCCTAATGCTTGGAAAACGAAAAGTACTAATGTTTTGCGCAAATTAATCAACGACTGGCTCCTTGATTTAGGGAGGGTCAAAAGCGAAGATATGTTGACCAAGAGATAGGCTTCTTATTATTACCATCTGGCTTGTATTTGCTTTATTTACTTTACCGGTTTTATTTACTTTACCGATTTTGTTTACTTTACCGGTTTTATCTTTTATCTTTTATCTTTTATCTTTTATCTTTTATCTTTTATCTTTTATCTTTTATCTTTTATCTTTTATCTTTTATCTTTTATCTTTTATCTTTTATCTTTTATCTTTTATCTTTTATCTTTTATCTTTTATCTTTTATCTTTTATCTTTTATCTTTAATCTTTTATCTTTTATCTTTTATCTTTTATCTTTTATCTTTTATCTTTTATCTTTTATCTTTTATCTTTTATCTTTTATCTTTTATCTTTTATCTTTTATCTTTTATCTTTTATCTTTTATCTTTTATCTTTTATCTTTTATCTTTTATCTTTTATCTTTTATCTTTTATCTTTTATCTTTTATCTTTTATCTTTTATCTTTTATCTTTTATCTTTTATCTTTTATCTTTTATCTTTTATCTTTTATCTTTTATCTTTTATCTTTTATCTTTTATCTTTTATCTTTTATCTTTTATCTTTTATCTTTTATCTTTTATCTTTTATCTTTTATCTTTTATCTTTTATTTGTATTTGTTTTTGTTTTTAAGCGCTCTAGGGGAAAATATCTGAATTTGATGTTAAGATATCATTATTTGTCTTCTTTTTCTTATGAGTACTGTGATAACCCCCCCCCCCCATGACGAAGGTAGTCCGGCCAGATCGTAATCTTCGTCCTGCATCAAACTGGCCTCCCGCGACGACAACTTTTATCCGCTGGTACCTCGGAGCGGCGGTAGAGGGAGGGTGAAATGGGTGCACGTCCTTTGTTCTCCTGAAGTCCCCCAATGCCTTAGTGACGTACATACGTCGACATCATGGAATGGCTCCGGCCACGCTTCCAATCCAGTCTAGAGCGGGTACGAGATCCACGTTACCGAGAAGTGATCACAAGGGATTCCAATTTGCTCGGACCAGACACGACCATCGCTTACTTCGCCTCCACATTAGAAAAATAGTGTAAGCCCACCTGCATTTCGATCACATCGCCCCCGATAAAGTCGCGTGAGATACTTCCTCATGGTGAAATAGGAAAGCCGGACCCGTTAATCCATTCGACAACCGTCGTCCATTCTCGAGTCGTAACCCGCTCAATTAAGTTTGAAGAAAAAGAGTTTGTTAATTAAGTAGGTGGATATAGCGCATTACGCTTAAAATATGAATACCTACCGACGGCTTCATTCAACCGACAATATGAAAGTTTTTTGCTAAGTCGAAAGAAATATACCTAACCGTGAACCAAAGGTGATTATATGATAAGATATCGAACCAAGTTTATGCAAAGTCCTATGTAAGAGACTTGTTGTGATACCTAAAGTTTGGAATAAGGTGTGGGAAATTTTTGGATGGGAATTCAATTATGTCAGATTTTGTTAGTAATCAAAAATGCCCATGCTACGCACCCTTCATAAACCGTTATATTACCCAATGCCTTTTCAAAAACCTTCCTGAATATAGTCCCCTAGCTACGTTTAAAAATATTATTACGAAACTCGTAAATAATAATTATCACCTCAAAGGCGCTTTACACATTAATTTATACCTACATTCTATACCTATGTATTTTGGTACCCGTTATGTATTGGAGAATACTCAGTAACCTAGTTTTCTAGATCACCAACAAAGCACTTTTAAAGGATTTTATTATTGTTTTGTGGTTTTAAAATCCCGTCTTTTAAATGAAGTCTCTCGTCTAAGATTTATTGCCCGAAAGCGCACTTTGTGTTTCAAATGCTATTTAGTTAACTAAATTATTATTTTACAACGGTCTTGTCTCAAGAGTAACTTCACCCAACAAAGGTACTTGCTAGCCGGTCAACCCGGAAACGTGCAATGCTCCGCTCGACAAAAAAAAAGGGTCCTAGATTCCTAAGGCTTGTATATAAACCCTAATTGACTCTTTCCTGCAAGGCCCGTACTAAATATGTTAATAATTTTATACAAACTTACCAAATTCGCCTTGTTGCACAAAATAATTTCACAAATCAATTCACTACTCTAATATTTAACTCAAACAAGCATTTCTAAACCACAACCCGTCATGCAGTTATTTATTCCAAGATGCAGCCGTCAAACACAATTCTCGCGTCGATTCGTTGTAAAATTTTTCCTGACCCTGATAAACGCCCCGAAAGCGCGTCCCGTATTGATAATTGACCGCCTCAATTTACAAATTATATTATTTAACTTCATGAACTCGCAAGCCGCAACCTCTGACTTCCTTATTCGCGTGGACTCTTTTTGTTTAATAACGACGAACTATTCTTAGTTTAATTAAAATGAAATATCCCCTATATATAGGATAAACTACCTACTGTTCGCACTTGTCGTGTTCTGTCAAGCTGTTATTTATACTAAGAAAATACAAGTTCAAACAAATCCGCCGGAAGAAAAAAACTTTTTATCGTAAAAAACAACGAATGTTCAACCTGTGGAAGTGTTATTCTTGTGAATTCTTCGATTTTAAGCATATTTTTATAGTAATAAACTTATCATCCATAATAATTGTTTCTCATACAAAAGTACCACAGTGATGTTTACGGCAGCAAGTGCGTTCATTGGCTGCGTTTGATTATGAGCTCATTGTTCCGGGCTCCAATTGGTTGTTAAGTGTTGTGAACTTTGAATACTTTCATCACAAATCGAAACTAATTGTATTTTGAAGAAAAATACTTTTTTAACATTGAACTGAAGTTACATATGTGTAATAATTATGGGGAAAAAAAAGAACTCTGTTAAAAGCCCTATTATTGCTTCCCCTTACACCTCCCAATCTGAAGAATCGGACTCAGACGCTGAGGAGATTGAAGCCGAAACCAACCCTGACCTTAATCATGTATCAGGACACCAGACATTATCCGGTACCCAAATTGCCCTAAAAGCCCTACAGGACGCTTTGGCTGAAAAACCATACAAAGTCTCCAAAGAGCAGCAGCTCAAAGTATCAAGAAACGTGACAAATGTTCTCGGCTCCGTTGCACAACTTTTGCTAGAGAAGGAAGAACTTAGAGGAGACCTAAATTCGGCTCTAGCTAACATCAAGGTCTTGCAAGCTGAGAAGAAAATGGCGGAAAACTATGCAAAGCAGCTGCTGGATAAAATACAACAGCTTGAGTCAGATCTGGGTCCAGTAATGCGCCGAGTGGCTGATGCGACAGAGGCTAGCCTTTCTTTCGCTGAAGTCACAAAGAAAAAACTCCCAGTGCCCCCGCCACTCACTCGTACCAGCATCAAAATAGGGAAACCAAGACCATCTGTATGTTTTTTTCCAAAACTACCGGGGGTTGATGATAGCGATGGCACAAAAAAAATAATTAAGGACATTGTTAAGCCATCGCAGTTAGGAATAAGGATAACGGGAGTAAAAAATATCAAAAACAAAGGAGTCATTATCCACACTGCCAGCAGCCAGGAACAAGAAAGGCTTTTAAATGATCCTGTTATATGCAGCTCCGACTTGCTGAGTGCCCGTCTTCCAATTAAGAGGCAGCCTAGAATGATATTCTTTAATGTGCCCCGTGAACTTACGGACGAGAACTTTTTAGAGAAGGCCCTCTCCGGAATCTCTGATTCTAATGACTTCAAAGAGTGTGCATCCAAGTGCAAACTAAGTCATATGGCTGGAGCTCGAACCGGACCGTCTTGCCACAGAGTGTACTCGGTGCCTGCTAACATTCGTCATGCATTGGTGGAACAAGGACGTGTATTTGTGGACTGGACCGTTTGCGGTGTGCGTGACTTTGTTGGACTTACAGTGTGTCTGAATTGCCAAATGGTCGGACATTCGCACAAGTATTGCAAAGATACAAAGAGATGCTCCCACTGCGGTGTAGAAGGACACGCGCGTGAGGCCTGCCCCGCTGCTGCTGCAGCACCCAGTTGCGCCACATGCGCACGTTTTGGAAAGCCTGCAGCTTCACGTGCCCACCCCACCGGAGATAAGGACTGCCCGGCCTACAAAGCAGCACTATTGAAGGACCTCTCCACCATTGACTATGGCATCTAACCATACCGAAATAGATGGCGAGGTACTTGCTGTTGATGCATTAAATATATTATATCAAAATGTGAGGGGTATTCGAACAAAGACCGTAAGTGTGCGCAATAATATTTTAATCAATAATTATGACATTATTTGTTTTTCCGAAACATGGCTGAACTCAACAGTATTTAGTGAAGAATTGTTTGATGATAGATATGTAATATTTAGAAGAGATCGTGAGTCAACCAAATCTGTGTCTAAAGAAGGTGGCGGAGTTCTAGCCGCCGTTTCTAAAAAACTTCTTGTGTCAAGAAAAACGGAGTGGGAGAGTGACAATGAAGATTTGTGGCTTGTAATTAAGTCTCGTTCCAACTCGCTCATCTTTATATGCATCCTCTATATTCCTCCTAGTGTAACCGTTGATAATTATTGTAAACATATTGAAAAATTACAGGATCTGTATTTAAAGTTTTCAACTTCCAATTCGCAGTTTATTTTTGTTGGTGATTTTAATTTGCCCGAAATTAAATGGATACCTGACAATTCATTCAAAAATAATGTACTTTCCCCTTCTAATTATAAAAGCATGAAAGCACATAGTCTTGTCAATCTCTCATCAATTTGCAATTTGTATCAATTCAATTATGTACTAAATAGAAATGAAAATTTATTGGATCTTGTTTTTTCAGATAAAGTTAACATTGATATACATATAGCACCAGGCTTAACCAAATTGGATCAATATCACCCTTCATTTGAAATTATAGTGAAACAAAATAAAGATCAATTCTTAGAAATGAATAAAAGCGATTCAAAATATAACTTCAGGAAGGGAAACTTTGATGAATGTCGACAGGATCTATTGTCTGTTAATTGGATAACTCTCTTTAAAAATAAAAATGTGAATAGCATGGTAATCTTATTATATGAAAAATTGTGGGAAATTATTGACAAATACTTTAAAAAATATGGTACTCAAACAAAAAATCAATATCCTGTCTGGTTTAATCAGCAATTGATTGCTCTTCTTAAGAAAAAAAACAAAGTTAGACTTAAGGTAAAAAAACATGGTTATGAGTCAGATTATAGGGAATTCTCTTATTTAAGGAAATTTACAAAAAAAATACAAAGCGAATGTTATAAATCATATATCAACTCTGTCGAAAGTGGTCTGCAAGGTAACATAAAGTTATTCTGGTCGTACTCAAAATCATTACGAAAAAATAACTGTATTCCTAAAGTAATGCATCTTGACGATATTTCCGCGAATGACGGTGAAAACATAGCAAACATATTCTCTAAATATTTTTCATCTGTTTATACCAAGTCGGAATCATCTACTAATGATTCAATGCCAAACATAACTGAACACAATCAAAGCAATTTGGGTAAAATACATATTAGTGCAGATGAAATAAAATGTTTTTTGAGTAAAATAGATCCCAGTAAGGGCCCAGGACCTGATAAAATTCCTCCTTTCTTTGTTAGTTGCTGTGCAGACTCTTTATGTTTACCGCTTTTTATAATTTTTAATGCATCCCTTACCACGGGAACTTTTCCCGATCTGTGGAAAAAAGCACACGTGGTCCCAGTATTAAAATCGGGAGACCCATCTTTAATAAAAAATTATAGGCCAATCAGTATACTATCCTGTTTTGCTAAAGTTTTTGAATCTCTGATATATAAAAGTATTTTTTCACATTTTAAACCCCTTCTCTGCACTAGGCAACATGGGTTTGTTCCTCAAAGATCAATCAACTCAAATCTTTTGGAATTTTGTAATTATGTTTGTAATTCTTTTAATGAAAGATTACAAGTAGATACAATTTATACTGATTTCCAAAAAGCTTTTGATAGAGTTAACCACTCCATCTTACTAAAAAAACTTGAACAAATTGGAATACATGGAGACCTATTACGCTGGGTGAAATCATATTTGTATAACAGAACTCAATTAGTTCTTATTAATGGATACAAATCATCCCCTATAATTGTAACTTCTGGTGTACCACAGGGTTCAAATCTTGGCCCCCTGCTTTTTCTTATATTCATAAATGACCTTGGCTCGAAATTAAACTGTGATTATGCTTTTTTCGCCGATGATCTTAAAATTTTTCGTAAAATTAAGTCTGTTTCCGATCATCAGCTGCTTCAAAATGACCTCGACACACTCAATAACTGGTGTACTGTCAATGATATGCACTTAAATGTTGAAAAATGTTACATTTTAAACTTTACTAGAAATAGAATTATAAAAGATTTTTCTTATGTTATCAATAATATTATTCTCAAAAAAGTTTCTTCAATAAGGGATCTAGGAATCACTCTTGATTCTAAATTCATATTTGATGTACATATTAACAACATTAAGTGCAAATCATTAAAAATGATGGGATTTATTCACAGAATATGTAAACCTTTCAAAGATCCTCAATCAATTCTAACACTTTACAATGCCTTAATTAGAAGTAAACTTGAATATGGAAGCACTATTTGGAATCCACATTACTGTAAATATGAAAACATTGTAGAATCAGTTCAAAAAAAATTACTAAGAATGTTATCCTTCAAATGTGGACTACACGACCATCTCAGATCATACGATGTACGTCGTGATTACTTCAAGATTGATACACTTAAAACTAGAAGGCAATTGACTGATCTAATATGTTTACATAAAATTATTCACGGCCATCTTGATACTAAATTATGTCTTAACAGTATTAAAATTAATGTCCCCAATTCCCATTGTTTAAGACGCCATAACATTTTTCATATTAATATATTTAAAAATAATATCGCCTACTTCAGCCCTCTGACCCAGATGTGTCGACTGTATAACAAGATAGAGTGCGCTGATGTGGATATTTTCATTGATAATTTGTACAGTTTTAAAAAAAAAGTTCTAGCGCTGTTAAAAAGTACTAACTAATTATATTGTGTGAATTGTCCCTCTATGCATGCTTGCGTATTTCATATGTCTTTTACCACTCATTGTAATGTGTTACTTAAGTGACCTTGTATATAATTCTGTATTTTAATTTGTGATGTTTTTGTTTTTCTAATTGTATTTATTTGTATTTAATTGTACGTAATTGTAGATTTTTATAATTGTATAATAACTGAGTTTTATAAGTGGATTGTTCTCATGTAAATGTAAACATCTGTAAAACCCAGTATAAATAAATAAATAAATAAATCCCCGATTTAGAAGCACCGAGCCGGTCTCCTCGCGACTCTCAGAACTTGACGATCTTAATTCTCTCCCTGACTGTCCTCTAACACTTCCCTGCCCCGACTATCTGAATTATTCCCGGTTTACGCGCACCAAATTATTACTCTGCCGTTTATCAAAACTCGATGATTTTTATCCCGTCCGCGCGCCTCCAGGTTCCTTCCCTCACTGTCCTTTCTTATTATATATTACTATCTGAATTATTCCCGGTTTACGCGCACCAAATTATTACTCTGCCGTTTATCAAAACTCGATGATTTTTATCCCGTCCGCGCGCCTCCAGGTTCCTTCCCTCACTGTCTACCAACACCTCTCTACCCCGACTATCTATTATTATATATTACCCACTTCTTCAAATCTTAAGTGATAAACACATCTCCCAATATGCATATTTCAATCGTTTTAATAGTGTTCTGTCACATTACATCCCAAATTCCAAGAAATCAGTGCAACTTTCATGTTTGCTATTTTTTTGTGTGTAACCTTTAGATAACAGAATACAAACTAATTTTGTCTGCGCCGAAGTCATAAATTATCCCAATAGCGCTTAAAAGAAGAGCTCAGTGGCGCACTTCAATTCACTACGCAAACACATGTGGTTATTTAGTGGTAAGGACCCATAAATCACCCCCATGAATTGGAAACAGAGAATCGTATGCTGAAAACATTCCATGTTACAAAATTGAATATATTTCTAAATCGATCTCTCAATTTTAAAGGAATTATTTCGTAGGCCCAAAGGCGAGATCATCACAGTCTCCCCTTTATGGAAAAAAATAGTGGAGGTAGATAGAAATCCAAACTACAATCACCTATTTTGTTCCAGAACTTCAGCAGTAGTCAGCCCGTTTGGACTCGCCTTAAATCTTTGTGCCTTTTTTTTTCAAAATTGTAATGATGAATATTTCCTAATCCGGCCCTGTCCTGTACGTCATCGCATCCCTTTCCAATTCCGTTTCTTCGTCGGCCTTGCCCAATGTTTGTCTAATGTTGAAACTACGGTCAATGTACCTTGCGTTACGCCTACATATTTCCAGGAATTTGTCCCGGTTACCACCTACAACGGTACCTAGTCATGGTACCCTCGCTGTCTCCCATTGTACTCCCCACATAAGCCGACAATGTATTATGTGAGTAGTTAGTTGTCTATTTTTGCCCCCAAACCAATTAATCCAAATTTTAATTTCTGCCTAACTTTATCACCGATTTATACTAGTTTTTTTTTCAAACCACTGATTCACAATAAACTCTGTTTGCGCAATTTGTAAACCCATCCACAATCTACTACTAAACATTTTAGTGTTCCAATGCTCCACATCTTACTGTGTCTAATTTCATAATTTATTTTTCTCTATAAAATAAACCAGAGTGTTTTCCCCAATTCGGCTCTGTCATTGTTAACGGTAATACGGCTATCACTCGTAAAATTGCTCCGTCTATGTTCCCCTGTTTTCAAAACACTGTTGAAACTGTATTTGCTTAGTCGCTGTTATCTGGTTTTAAGAGGCGATCAGGTGACGTTTCACCCATACAACTTCCCTTACAAAATGGCAAGTATCTGCTCGCACAGAGCGCTTAAATCGGTACGTCTCTCCTTAATCGGTACTTTCGGTTTCACATAATGGCCGTCTCGAAGATCCGTCTGCATTTTTTTTTCCCCATAAATATCCCTACCGTAATTATACGAGTGTGACCGATCTTTCCTTATTTTTTTGTTTGTTTTTTTCGTTAAAGGAACTTTGCCCAAAATGAACCTGACCGTTGTTCTAAATTTAACAATTTGGTACTGGGGACCAATATCATCATAAAAGTATTTAACTGCTAAAATGCCAATTGTCTACAGTAGGTACCTAGTCATTTTATTTCTCCAGATTCATACGTTTGAATACGTAATTATTATGGTAGTCCTTTAAATCTAGTGCATTATTAGGATTAAACATTTTGGATACGCTTATTCTGTAAGTCGGGTTGAATATTAGCAAACAATTTATTTTTAAAATTTTAATTTGCCATCAAGAACCGACTTCCTCCCCTCACATCGGAATACCTTTTATTCCCTATACTTATCGGAGGTTGCCTAACATTTTACCTACCTCTCCTATCTTTAATTTGGTTTTATTGTCTTCACGCCTAATCCGGTTCACGTCACTAATGTTTATTCTGCATGTATTTTGTTTCTCAACAGATTCTGTTTCTTTGAACTATTTAGTTAAACTAATTTCGTTTAATCCTGTACAGATTATTTTGAAATTACGTTTCAAAATAATGCTTTTATTCCGACTGTCACCCACTTCTTGTGATGACCGGCTGTAGGAAGGGTTTCAATTTACCGTTACGTTAAACGCACAAACCTATTTGACACATATCTCCGCTAGTCGGCACTCGGTTTAATGACCTCACTTTTTTTTTTGTTCTTCACACTGAGCGTTAAATGTTTAAATGGTCTGCCCTCAAAATGAAAGAGACCCTTTTTTCTATTGTTGACACTAAAGGACACTAATACCTATCAATATTACAATTGTAATGTTTTGTTTACTTCGGTAACCAGAACTACTCGATGTCTTGTACTGTCCGGCCTCCAATTTAACAAACGTTCTAATCCAATTGAAAGTTGACTAACATCAATATTATCACCCCGGCGATTTGATATTGAATGCATTATTGGAGGACTATCTCCCCTAATAACGTAACACCCTTTCTCACTAATACTTATCGAAGGTTGGATATCATTAATTTCTCTTGGTTAATTTTGTTACACTTTTTATTGACGTACAGCGCTCCTCCCCTCAAAATATGATACCTTTAACCTGCGTCTTATCGGAAATTGGACATCATCAACCAACCTCTCCTAAATTTATCTGGTTAAGCTAATGTGTACATTATTGCACTACCTACTCTCTTGGTTAATTTTGTTTCACTTTTTATAGACGTATGGCGCTACTCCCCTCAAAATATGATACCTTTACCCTGCGTCTCATCGGAAGTTGGACATCATCGGCCTATCTCTCCTATCTTCATCTAGTTAGCAAATGAACCTATGCATTAGCTGAAGTACCTACTCTTTGTTAAGTTTTGTTCCACTTTTTATAGCCGTACGGAGCTCCTTCCCTCAAAATACGATATCTTTAATCTGCGTCTTATCGGATGTTGGGCATCATCGTCTTATCTCTCCTATCTTTATCTAGTTAAGCTAATGTAAACGTTATTGTTTCTAATTCCTCAGCGACACATCTATTGTCCTAATATTTTACTTTTTTTTTCGTTGTGTTTTCAGTCATTTTCGGATGACATTCGAACCGTTATGTCTACTGTATTAATTTTTTTTTTTCTATTCTTGTTTAAGTCATTGTATAAAACCCAGCAAAATGCAACACTTTGTAATACCATACCTCCTGGTCACTTAGCAAAACTGTGATAACCCCCCCCCCCCCATGACGAAGGTAGTCCGGCCAGATCGTAATCTTCGTCCTGCATCAAACTGGCCTCCCGCGACGACAACTTTTATCCGCTGGTACCTCGGAGCGGCGGTAGAGGGAGGGTGAAATGGGTGCACGTCCTTTGTTCTCCTGAAGTCCCCCAATGCCTTAGTGACGTACATACGTCGACATCATGGAATGGCTCCGGCCACGCTTCCAATCCAGTCTAGAGCGGGTACGAGATCCACGTTACCGAGAAGTGATCACAAGGGATTCCAATTTGCTCGGACCAGACACGACCATCGCTTACTTCGCCTCCACATTAGAAAAATAGTGTAAGCCCACCTGCATTTCGATCACATCGCCCCCGATAAAGTCGCGTGAGATACTTCCTCATGGTGAAATAGGAAAGCCGGACCCGTTAATCCATTCGACAACCGTCGTCCATTCTCGAGTCGTAACCCGCTCAATTAAGTTTGAAGAAAAAGAGTTTGTTAATTAAGTAGGTGGATATAGCGCATTACGCTTAAAATATGAATACCTACCGACGGCTTCATTCAACCGACAATATGAAAGTTTTTTGCTAAGTCGAAAGAAATATACCTAACCGTGAACCAAAGGTGATTATATGATAAGATATCGAACCAAGTTTATGCAAAGTCCTATGTAAGAGACTTGTTGTGATACCTAAAGTTTGGAATAAGGTGTGGGAAATTTTTGGAATGGGAATTCAATTATGTCAGATTTTGTTAGTAATCAAAAATGCCCATGCTACGCACCCTTCATAAACCGTTATATTACCCAATGCCTTTTCAAAAACCTTCCTGAATATAGTCCCCTAGCTACGTTTAAAAATATTATTACGAAACTCGTAAATAATAATTATCACCTCAAAGGCGCTTTACACATTAATTTATACCTACATTCTATACCTATGTATTTTGGTACCCGTTATGTATTGGAGAATACTCAGTAACCTAGTTTTCTAGATCACCAACAAAGCACTTTTAAAGGATTTTATTATTGTTTTGTGGTTTTAAAATCCCGTCTTTTAAATGAAGTCTCTCGTCTAAGATTTATTGCCCGAAAGCGCACTTTGTGTTTCAAATGCTATTTAGTTAACTAAATTATTATTTTACAACGGTCTTGTCTCAAGAGTAACTTCACCCAACAAAGGTACTTGCTAGCCGGTCAACCCGGAAACGTGCAATGCTCCGCTCGACAAAAAAAAAGGGTCCTAGATTCCTAAGGCTTGTATATAAACCCTAATTGACTCTTTCCTGCAAGGCCCGTACTAAATATGTTAATAATTTTATACAAACTTACCAAATTCGCCTTGTTGCACAAAATAATTTCACAAATCAATTCACTACTCTAATATTTAACTCAAACAAGCATTTCTAAACCACAACCCGTCATGCAGTTATTTATTCCAAGATGCAGCCGTCAAACACAATTCTCGCGTCGATTCGTTGTAAAATTTTTCCTGACCCTGATAAACGCCCCGAAAGCGCGTCCCGTATTGATAATTGACCGCCTCAATTTACAAATTATATTATTTAACTTCATGAACTCGCAAGCCGCAACCTCTGACTTCCTTATTCGCGTGGACTCTTTTTGTTTAATAACGACGAACTATTCTTAGTTTAATTAAAATGAAATATCCCCGATTTAGAAGCACCGAGCCGGTCTCCTCGCGACTCTCAGAACTTGACGATCTTAATTCTCTCCCTGACTGTCCTCTAACACTTCCCTGCCCCGACTATCTGAATTATTCCCGGTTTACGCGCACCAAATTATTACTCTGCCGTTTATCAAAACTCGATGATTTTTATCCCGTCCGCGCGCCTCCAGGTTCCTTCCCTCACTGTCCTTTCTTATTATATATTACTATCTGAATTATTCCCGGTTTACGCGCACCAAATTATTACTCTGCCGTTTATCAAAACTCGATGATTTTTATCCCGTCCGCGCGCCTCCAGGTTCCTTCCCTCACTGTCTACCAACACCTCTCTACCCCGACTATCTATTATTATATATTACCCACTTCTTCAAATCTTAAGTGATAAACACATCTCCCAATATGCATATTTCAATCGTTTTAATAGTGTTCTGTCACATTACATCCCAAATTCCAAGAAATCAGTGCAACTTTCATGTTTGCTATTTTTTTGTGTGTAACCTTTAGATAACAGAATACAAACTAATTTTGTCTGCGCCGAAGTCATAAATTATCCCAATAGCGCTTAAAAGAAGAGCTCAGTGGCGCACTTCAATTCACTACGCAAACACATGTGGTTATTTAGTGGTAAGGACCCATAAATCACCCCCATGAATTGGAAACAGAGAATCGTATGCTGAAAACATTCCATGTTACAAAATTGAATATATTTCTAAATCGATCTCTCAATTTTAAAGGAATTATTTCGTAGGCCCAAAGGCGAGATCATCACAGTACAAAATTATATACTGTTAGGAATACATAATTAACACCTTTTCCTGCTATAAATAACATGTTATGTTAGTAAACAATGTAATATGAATTTAAATTTGTCAATTTGACTGGCCTAAAACAGGATCCATTCCTAGTTGGCTAGTCAAAGTTTCCACATATGTTTTATTGTTCAATTTTTATGTGAAATAAAGTTATTATTATTATATATATTAAAATTGATGTACTAAATATATCAACAACATTGGAGTATTTGTTTCCTAGCTGTTAAATCCGTCGCATGTGAGTGTAATATTGGGACGTTGATGTAGAATTGCTACAATAATATTGTAGGTACTGTCTTGTAACTAGCCTGCCCGGAGTATGAAAAGAGATTACAAATAATAAATCAGGGGTATCAAACATTGAATTAATGATTTTATACAAACAGGTTAAATCGGAAATAACTCAACGATCAGATAATTTTATTAAATTAAATGAACAATAGATTATAATAAAACAAATAAAAAACTTTATTCCACTTAATTTTATTTGACCGTAACCGGTTTCAGTATTATCTATTATAATGGACTTCCACCACGAATTAACAGTTTCAAAAATAGAAATATTAAATGAACAAAGTACGTTATCGTATTCACTAGGAATGCCCATTTTAAAAATTTTCATATCTTAAAAATTTATTTTGGATTTTTTCAATCGCATGCGAATGAACCTCATAATTTGAGGACCAAACCGTGGAATTGTATTCTACATGACTCCTTACTAGTGACATATATATATAATGTTTTTACAGTATTGACATTATTGAAATCATTAGATACCCTTAAAATAAACAACGGAACATCGACTTGCATCGCGGTAGGAGGGATGGATTCATACGTCCCTAAACTTCGTTTCCTCCTTTTCATAGAAAGATCCTCCACACATCATCCCCAAGGGTGACACAGGCCCCGAGGAGAATTGTTTTAGTTTGAGGTCTGCTGTTCACAGAACTTCTATTTATAGGGGTACTTAACTGCAACATAACATTTTAATTGTATAATGGTATTGCACCCGCCTGAACTTAGTTGTACAGAGAAATACAATGCATTGTCTAATAGTGAGAAGCATTATGGCCACCTCTATAGTCTGTGTTCCGAAGCTCCGGGCCGTAATTGAGCCAAGTCTATCCCGTTTGCATCTCGCGATTAGCAGGACTAAGTTTCTGTGTAGTGTTTGTTTACACTGCGAGTTCCTCTATTATACTATCGCGGAACTTGCACTCTCTCGTGGCTCTTGGTTGGGAGCAGTGATGCCATATAACAAAAATTAAAAACCAAAGTTTCAGGGGAAAATAATCCACTTGTTTTTTTTAAACGTTTTTGAGGTTATAGAAACCGTGTAAGACATGTTTAAGTAAGTACATTGTTGGGATTTCTAATTGTTCAAGCAAATGAAATCAATAAACGAAGAATGACCCCAACATAACGCTAATTAATAAAGTAAGGAAAATTATTTATTTTCCTATTATAAAAATAAAACACAAACACTTTGTATTTAACCACGAATCCAAAATAAATAAATTCGTGGTTAAATACAAAGTGTTTGTGTTTTATTTTTATAATATAATGTCTAACCACAAAGTAATTGCTTCCTATGAAAAAAAAAAAAAAAAAAAAATATATATATATATATATTTATTTTCCACTACTTAGTATTTTTTCCAAACCTAAATACTATAATGCACTTAAATGAGTCATAGAAATAACATCATTCTAAATCAATTAAGAAAACCCTTACACTTAGTTCAAGGGAAAGATTTGGAATCCCACATAACCACTCTCTCAATTAGTGTCTCTGCAAATTGGACACCTTCATACATTGACATTTAAAATATTATAAATAAGTCGTACGAATGTGGCTTCACCACAGTTTGAAAATGACCTTACAAGTGGAAAACAGCTGTAACTAAAATACATTCTAAAAATACTTGCAGAACTCGATAATAACATTATCAAATTTAATTTTAATAAATTTCTAAAAATTAAAAAGTTCGATAAAGTTGTCAAAAATTAGACTTCGCGATTGCGCTTCATTCAAGCTAGCCGTGGCGCTCATATGTCCGAAATCATATTTAAACAATAATGGCATTAAATCATCTATTAAATACAGACAATATCATAGACATTACAATTTTTTTTATTTATTTTTTTCATTTTGAATTTGTATACCTCCAAAAAACACTTTATTGACACGTTTGTTTGAAATTACCATCAAAGTATAAATGACCCAAAAACCCATGCATCTGGCAGCACTGGCTGGGAGTGTGGGACTTCGAGGGGGGAGGGGGTGTAGTGTAATTTTCGCCACCTACATGGCCCAAAACTTTGCTATTGTGGTACATGGGTTCGCCCGCATTTTAATCTTCAATATTATTTAAACCAAGACTCGTAATTTGGTTATTACTTATTGATTTTCGTGTTAATTTTAAATGAATATTTTTCTACAACATGTGGTATTCTTTTTAAATTTCGATTTTATTTCTTGAATTTCCATTTCCATGATTTACAATCTTGGAAATGGAAAATCACCCATTCCAGACACCCGATTAAGCTGAAACTCGGCTGATAGACTCGTTGTAGATGATAATGAATTTGTTAAAATCTGGAGTGATCCTTTTAAATAAAATCTCGTTCTATTTACAAACTTTTCACTTTTATTTCAACTTATTGAACATGGACAATTTATAAGAAACAAAACCGGTAAGAATAACAACTGTTACACTAGCCCCGACTTATGAGCTGTTTTGAGTTTATTGTCAAGAAAGAACACATAAAACACATGATGCGAGCCTTTTTAAAGAGTAACTCCCTTCCTTCAAAACAACTAGTCATTGTGGAGTGGGAGACTAGAAGATAAAACGAAAATCTACAATATCGATCAATATCCTGATAATCATCCATAAGCAAGGACTCACACCATTTGGGTGAAACATAGTAAGCTGAATTAATTGACCACAGATGTCGGTAGCCTTCACTTTTTTAACATATTGCCCGGGGCGGGATTCACAAATTTTATTAAAATTTTGGAATCATAATCTATTTAAAAATAAACTATAAAACAAACAAAATAAACCAAAAATCCTAAATCTAAGTACCTATACCACAAAAATACTAATAAAATAATTCAAAATAGCATAAATTAACTAAAAACCTTTTTTTTTATCCTACACTGAACTTATAATTTAACTGTATAAATGCTGTTGAATTACTCTATTAATTAACTAAAAATAACTAAAAATTATTAATCCTATTAAATAACTAAAATATTCAAATGACTAAATTACAAAAGTGTACATACTAAATTTTACATATTTAAATTGTCCAATAACACAAAATAATATTGTTTACACTGAACACAACACAATTATTGTTCTTTTTTCTTCTTTCTTCTCAAGTCTTCTGCTTGATCCATCCAAGGTGTAGTCGAGAAGATAAGTACCATAGTGTAAGGTACATAATCAATCCTTGGTAAGGTCCGGGATGTCAATTACAGGTTTAGTATCTGACTCCAGGGGCATCAGACATATCTTTGTGATGGGCCTCACAAAGATTCCTTGAGGTGTTTTTAGGGTAACAACTCGTACTACTCCATCCGCTCCAGGGTGTGTCTGCAGAATTCGGGCCATTTTCCATAAAGGTGGAGGTAAATGGTCTTCCTTTAAGATCACCAGATCGTCCTTTTGCAGTGCCCGTTGAGTGCTGGTCTGCCATTTAGTCCTCTTTTGCAGTTCCATCAGGTAATCTTGCTTCCATCTAGACCAAAAAGATTGAATTAGCGAACTGATCCTCTGATATTGAGTTAGTCTGTTGTCTGGTATCGCCCGGACGTCTCTCTCCGGAATGATAGAGGATTCAGTGCCTATAAGGAAATGGTTTGGGGTGAGTGGTTGGTAATCATGGATGTCATCGGACAAGGAAGTTAATGGACGGGAGTTCAGACAGGCCTCAATCTGACAAATTAAGGTATACAAGAGTTCAAAGGTTAATGAAGAATTATTAGTGATTCTATACAAATGGAACTTTGCTGACTTAACTGCTGCTTCCCACAAACCTCCCTGATTAGGGGCTCGAGGGGTTATGAACTTCCACTCAATACCTCTGTTCACTAAATAATTTTGAATCTTGTCGTTGTTTTCCCTCAAACTGGTGTACAGCTCTTTGAGCTTGCTGCAAGACTTTTCAGGTTGTCCCCTACGGGGAATAAACCTTTTTAAACTGTTCAAAAAAACATTGCTAGATAAATCCGAAACAAATTCCAAGTGAACAGCTTTGGTTGAAAAGCAAATAAAGATACATAAATACGATTTCACGAGGGAAGCCTTTCTCAGCGTCCCACTTTCGGGTGGTAGATTTCCCATGATTTGATGACCGGTTCGGGGACGACATCTAAAACACACAACACATTTATGTAATATCTTTTTAATAGTATTTTTCCCAAAGATAGGCCAAAATTTTAGTCGTATTTCAGCTGATCTCAGTAGACATTTCAAGCTTGATTCCAATTCAGCTACACTTAAATTGCCTGAAATTCTACCTTTAACACTTCTGCAGTTATTGACAAATCGCAACACATATGCAGTAACTCTTTTCAATTTAACAAATGATGAGAATTTTTTAAATATCTCCCATTCTTGAACATCTGTGGATAATAGAATATTTTTGCCTTTGAGTTCCGGAGGGTTTGAACACGAAATCTTTGATATAGGCCAAGCGTTGACTCCTTCGGTCAACCAACTTGGTCCATTCCACCATATTGCAGAATTTATCAATTTATCTGTAGTGGTTCCTCTTGAAAGTATATCCGCTGCATTGTCGGCTGAAGATACGTGTCTCCATCGATCTGGATCACTAAGTTCTTGTATTTCAGCTACTCGGTTTGCAACGAAAGTAGCCCATCTCGTAGGTTGACCTTTCAGCCAGCACAACGTTATCATGGAGTCACACCAATAATATGTGTCGATCTCCACTATATTTAGCGCTTGTTTTACATTTTTTATTAATTTCGCCAGTAGCACAGCACTACAAAGCTCCAACTTAGGCAGTGAAATACACTTCAATGGTGCTACTCTTGATTTAGACGTTATTAGGTGTGAATGCCACTTACCGATATGGTCCACTGACACCATGTAAACGCAGGCTCCGTAAGCCTTCTCAGATGAGTCGCAAAAACCGTGTAGTTGTAGATATTTAGATTGCCTGCAAATAATTTTTCTTGGTATTTTCAACACATTTAATTGAATTAATTCTTGAAGGTAGGACCTCCAGGGTGCTAATATTTCATTAGGCAATGGATCATCCCACGCTGCTTTAGACTGCCATAACTTCTGCATTATCAATTTGGCTACAACTATAATCGGTCCTAGTAGACCTAATGGATCAAAAGTTGATGCAATGCAAGATAGTATCTGTCTTTTACTCTCGGTTCGACTTGATGGTTTCATTATTACATAAGAAAAATAATCAGATTCATTATTCCATCTTAATCCTAATATTTTCTCAGTCTTTGGATTGTCAGTAATAATTTTTTCAGAATTGCCTGATTCGGCAATCTTAGCTTGGCCCGACTCGGCTGACAACTCCAAGACATTAGACCTCCATTTCCTCAAGGTCATCCCCGCAGACAAAAAGATGCTGATTAATTGCTCTTTTAACTCTCTACAGGATTCCATGTCATCTCCTCCGGTTAACAAGTCATCCATATAGAAGTCATTTTCTATGACCTGACTAGCTCTAGGAAAATTTACATTGTTATCCATACCAATTTGCCGTAGAGTTCTAGTGGCTAAGAAGGAGGAAGGCCCCAGACCATATGTGACTGTCTTCAGACGGTAATGCTTGAGCACCTCCTGCGGCGACTCGCGCCATAGTATCTTCTGCAGGTCACGGTCCGCTTCACCCACGTTAACCTGGCGGTACATCTTCTCGATGTCGGCCGTCAGGACCACTTGATGTTTCCTGAAATGCAATAGTTGGGTGTATAAGTCCTTTTGTATAACAGGTCCTGTCATCAAGGCGTCATTGAGAGAAATTCCATTTGAAGTTTTGGCGGAGCCGTCAAAAACGACCCTCACTTTAGTAGTAGTGCTTGATTCTTTTATTACAGCGTGATGAGGTAAAAAATAGGATTCACGATCCCCCTTTGACTGGTCACACACCTCCATATGACCCAATTCCTCATATTCACGCATGAATTGTATATATTGTGTCTTCAATTCGGGATTCGACACAAATTTTCTCTCTAAATTTTTAAATCTTTTTTCAGCAGTGAGCAATGAACTTCCCAGCTGATCAATGCATGCTCGACGCGGTAAACTTACTACGTATCTACTGTCGTCTTGTCTGGTATGAGTACTAGCGAAACTGGCTTCACAAGCCTTTTCTTCATGATTTAGAATCTTAGTGGGATTAATCTCCTCCAATTTCCAAAATTTTTCTATTTGATGACTTATTTTATTTATAGATAAACTACAAAAATCTGATACAGGCCTTTGCTTGGGGTACATGTTGATCGGTCCTGATATGATCCATCCCAGTTGCGTACGTTGAAGTGTTGGTCCCGACTCGAGTTTCAATCTATCGTTGGTTAGGATTTCCCAAAAACTTTCCGCGCCCAACAGGATGTCAATAGGTGCAGCTATATTGAAGTTCGGGTCAGCTAGCTCCAATCCTCGTGGTAGCTTGAAGACTTTTTTCTCCATTGTCACTTGTGGTAAGTTTGTTGTAATCTCCTGTAAAATCAGACATGATATTTCGCGTTTATAATCAGTATTAAGCGAAGTCATCTCCACTGAAATTCTCTTTTTTATGTGTGTGATATTATTATGGATCCCAGAGACGGGTTTGTTTATCAATTCACATGGTAAATTTAATTTATTAGCAAATTCAGCTCTCATAAAATTTGACTGGGCCCCTGAATCAATCAGAACACGGGCTTTAAAAATCTTATTGTTACTACCCACAACTCCTATGTTGGCAGTTGACAATAATATTATTTTTTCTGCTTTATCCGATGCAGAAAAATTTGATACTGAAACCTCGTTATCAGCATCCATATTGGAGGCCTCCCGCAGAGGTACCTCATTGTGTAGCAAGGTGTTGTGGTTATCCTTGCCACAGCGCCTGCAATAAAGGTTTGCCTTGCAACTCTGTGCATGGTGACCCACCTTACATTTAAAACATGCTTGGATTGATTTCGTAGCATCAATCCTCTCATGTAATTTCAATTTTATAAATTTTTTGCAATAATAAATTTGGTGACCTTTCTCGTTACAATAAATGCAGTTGTTAGCCTTTACCGCTAAAAATACTGATGAATCTTTTTTGTAATTATTGTTGCTTATTTGTGTTTTATGTAAGCTAGAAATCTTTTTCTCAGAAGCGTTCATAAGTTCCAATACTTGTGCCCTAGCAGATAAACATTTTAAGAATTCCTTTAACGTAGGTAATTCGTCTTGCAATGTATATTGCTCCCAATTTTTTCGGGTAGATGCGTCTAATTTATTTGATATTATATAAATAATCAACGGATCCCATTGATCTACCTTGATCCCGATATTTTGTAATGCCTTTAAACTAACGTTTGTTTCATCAATTAAATACCTCAATGCTACAGGCTCTTCTTGTTTCATGTCTTTTAATTGAAATAGAGATTGGATGTGTTTATGCGCGGTAGTTCTTAAATTTGCATATCGTTCATTTAACAATTCCCAAGCGGAAAGGTAATTTAATTCCGAAACTTCTAGATTAGCTATTATTTTTAATGCGTTTCCCTTTAAGGTGGATTGCAAGTAAAAGAATTTTTGCACATTGCTTAAAGTACTGTTATTATGCACTAAAGTCTTGAAGGTTTCGACGAAATTAACCCAATTTCTCTGATCTCCATGAAATTCCCGCAATTGAAGGGTGGGTAGTTTTATTTCCACCTTACTTTGATCAACGGATTCGATCGCGCCTTTGGCCGTTGCCAAAACTGAGAAATATTGGTTTTCGAAAGCTTCTCGTTGACTATAATTTTCAATTTCGTCTGAATCCGGTAACATTTCAATTTTCAGTTGAACTGCTTCGAATTCATCTAGCAATGATTTCACCCGATCATATCTTAATTTAATTTCATTTACCGACAATGCATTTAATGAATCTGCGAACCTAGTCAATTTTCCCTTAATCACGCCACGTTTGCTTATTAATGATTTTATATTTTCCATTTTTGATTATATTTTGTTAATATCGCTTGACAATTATTTTATTTGAGCAAAGCACCCGTTTGAAAGAATACCAATGACAATCTTGACAATACTATTTAAGAACACTATTCAAGTAATATTATATTATTATTCTCAAGTGGGTAGTGATTTTATTTATAATAATGACTCTATTTAAGATAAATCTCGATTAAATACATGAGGTCTGAATAAACATAAGATAGATGTGATAGGAAGACACTGAATACTTATCTCAGAATTGCTATGTGGTCCACTTTCCTTAATGATTTCCAGGTTCAATCAATTTTGTATTTTTTGGCTGCTGGTTCCTTGTTTTTTATTTATATATACAATCTCCTGATTGTAATCCGGTGGAAGGATCAAATGTTAAAATCTGGAGTGATCCTTTTAAATAAAATCTCGTTCTATTTACAAACTTTTCACTTTTATTTCAACTTATTGAACATGGACAATTTATAAGAAACAAAACCGGTAAGAATAACAACTGTTACACTAGCCCCGACTTATGAGCTGTTTTGAGTTTATTGTCAAGAAAGAACACATAAAACACATGATGCGAGCCTTTTTAAAGAGTAACTCCCTTCCTTCAAAACAACTAGTCATTGTGGAGTGGGAGACTAGAAGATAAAACGAAAATCTACAATATCGATCAATATCCTGATAATCATCCATAAGCAAGGACTCACACCATTTGGGTGAAACATAGTAAGCTGAATTAATTGACCACAGATGTCGGTAGCCTTCACTTTTTTAACAGAATTATATCAGCTGTTGGTGGCACTCACACACACGCATTTCTCTGAAATTGGATGAAATGATGGCACAATTAGAAAGTCGAAACTTTTCACTGCCCATATAACAAAAATAGATTAGTTGCATTAAAACAAACCTTGTTTTAACGAATTGATTTTTCCATTTCTTCTTTGAGATTCGTAAAACATATAGATATTGATAATTCATATAGAACGTGCAAAAATATTCTAATATAACTATTATCGAAGAGAGGGCGGCGGTCCAGAAAAGGTTGAGAAGCTCTTTCCTGGAAAATCAAAAAAATACTTCAAAGTGCGGCAAAACAAACAGTTCAGTTTTGAAGGAATATTAAAATTAAAAGGCGTAACTTACAGAAATAGTGTTTAATTTATTTTATTCGTTACATCATGCCGTTTTATGCATCCTATCCTTATAAGTCCTGAAGATGACATTATAAAGATGATGGCCCCAATCAGCGATACATTGATGAAGGCGATTTCTAAAGTTTTCGGCCCCTTTTATATCATCTTCAGGACTTGATGCGTAAAACGGCATGATATACCGAATAAAATAAAATAAACACAATTTCTGTAAGTGACGCCGTTTTTTTTAAGGCCTTAAAAACTGCACTGTTTGTTTTGCCTCCTTGTATAACATACCCTTTTAATGCTTGACGTTTCGTGGAAACCATTTACTTTTATTTTAACCAACTGTACTAACTATAACTATAAACAAACTAACTATCTTCTTCTTTGTGTGCCCTATCAGGTCCCCCGACGTTGGCGATCACTCTTGGAAATGTCTCTCTGTCTTGCGCTGCCCGGAATAGCTCCTCCACACTTTAATTCCGGTCTACTCTCTTAAATTTCGCAGCCAAGATATTTGTCTCCTACCAGACCTCAGCGACCCTCTATCTTGCCTTTCAATATTAAATGGAGCAAATGATATTTCTCCCCTCGAAAAATATGACCCAGATATGAAATTTTCTTGATTTTTATTAATGTAAGCACTCTATATCTGCTCTAGTCCGTCTGAGAATTTCTGTGTTGGTGATCATGTCGGTGCATGGGACCTTGAGTATTCTCCGGTAAAGCCACATTTCAAAAGCATTTAACCTGTTCATGGTATATATTTTCAAGGTCCATGTTTCACATCTATACAGCAAGACCGACCACATATAACATTTTAGCATTCTCTGCCTTAGTTTTAAGCTGATATTGTCATTACAGAAGAGGAATTTCATTTTTAAATAACTAACAGTAACTATCATTTCAATTAACGATAGTTTTTTAAAATATATTTTTTTTATACCCTTCCCGAAAACCATTTCTTTAAGGACACTATCCAATACAACGCAGTACCAGAAACAAACAAAAAACATTGGCAAAAGCTCTTAAATGATATTTTCTCAGTAGCTTTATTAACCAGTGACACAATCTTTCTTCAGAACTCTCTTACTTTTGCAAAACTTTTTAAAGGCATTTATGAAATATTCTTCAATTACCTGTGTCAAGTCTGTCAGGGCTAGTCCATTTAATCTGTGTACGCTCTTCAATGAAATCCTTTTTAAATTCGAATTCTTGTCCAAAAAATAATTTACTTTTATTTGTACAATGTTGTCCTTCTTGAAATGAGTTTTATGATTTTGTAATATTTTATTTTTATTTAAATAAATTAAAAACACATTATTCGAAAAATGCCTTAGAAAGGCCAGTTAGTATTCAACCTACTATTAAAGTTGTGCTGGTGTAGAAACTACACAATATCCAAATTATATTATTGTCCAAACTACTCGTAATTCGAGTGCTTTTACCAATGTTTGCTACACTATCGTATCGATGTGCATAAATACCTTTCTTATGTGAACACCTCACAAGAGTCCCAGTCGCTGCCATCTGGAGCCAGTGAGACTATGGCATCCCCAATTGGAGTAGGTTGTGAGGCTGAAGGTAGTGAGGAGGGGAAAAAGACAGGGAAGAGGAACTTGGCTATTCAGATCTGGTCACCAAACACGGTTAAACCCATTTCAAACAACGTTTCAATTCTGAATAATGGTCTTACACCAGGGCGACACTAAGAGTATCTTCCACTCCGAAACGTGCCGTAAAATGTAGTACATATTATTATTAATAAATTAATTGTGAAATAACGAAAATTCATAAAATAAAATTTATTTGCGCACATCGGGATTCGAAGTCGTGACTTTCAGATTGCGAGTCAAGAACCTTACCCCGCGACAACAGAGGCCGTATCATTCGCACGTGTACTCTTTCAAACGATTTGCCTGTAATTCGAGTGCTTTTTTTTACACCGTCATTGCCTACGATGCTTGCGTGTTACCTGTCGAGGATCGTCCCAAGCTCTTTGTTTCTTAGGAAACACATGTGTGGTTATTAGAAACGAGAGAGCTACCGATAATTGAAAAAAACACCTACGTTGTTAGGATCTACGAGGAAATGGGTCATTGCCATGACAACAATGGCCACATTTTTGAAGGCTGTCATAAGAAAAGGTCTTCAACCAAAAGGAAAAAGGAAGTATCAAATGCGCATTGAGGAAACCATCATTTAGTGTTTTGCAAACTTTCCTATGCATATGACCTAAAAAGAAATAAAGATAGGAAAAACAATTTGTTTGCACTTCTGACTTGTTTCATTTGCAGTAAAGACGTCCAAAGTTGTAGAAAAATATATTTTTAAACGGGTTTTACAAACAAGTGAAATGCATCATAATTTTGTGAAACTTTATTTTTTTTTTTAATATGAGCTCCACACAGGAGGGCTCGAAGAAAATAATTTCCCTCAGGACCTATGTCATCTTTGGGGATGCTGTGTGGAGGGGTTTTTAAGGAAAGGAAGGAGAGGCGAGTTCCGAGAAGAAAAAGGGTTCAAGGGGTGGGTACGAATCTGGGGTTCAGTGTGACCTGGTCATCTGCCTCCAAGACCTAGACAAACCTCATAAACCCGGGCAACCCTGCTAAATCACCAAACGTAGCGAACCAATTAGGGTGGCCTATAGCAGAGGTGTTGGTTATCCAATAAAGGTTCCCGGGGCGGCGGTACCCATTCCCGCCTCCCAAATTGAAACTGTAAAGAAAGTAACCAAATATAATAATAAAAATATAATATGGAACGGTACCTACCCTTAATATTGAATACCGGGATTTCTCGTAATTAAATAATCATAGACGCAATAAAAAGTGATAATCTATCTCTTTCAATCACTCATTTTACGCGCGTACAGGTTTCAACTTATCCATAGACATACAAATAACTAGACGAGAACTTAAAGATGAGGGGTAAAAACCAACTATGGCGGGGCGAAGAGAGGAAAGAGACTTGTGATTCGCCAATAAATCAATCTAACAGTATAAAGGCACCTCGCACTATAATATCACTATTTAGTTCTTGATAGTAAAATCTGCTTTTGATTGAATAGACTTTTTTATATGGGAGCGCGAATTGCATGCCACGCTATGAACAGATGTGTAAAATCCAAAGTCGCAAAGTAAGGGTCAGAGTATTTTCATAGTGGAATATTTTGTTGCCGTAGACACTTTTACAAATGTTTCATGATTTACTTAACCCAGTAAACAGCGGCTCTGTGTTTCGCGTCGCTATGTCTAAGTATGTGTTTCATAGACATACAGCGTCCGTGCGTAAAAT
Organism: Limnephilus lunatus; assembly: GCA_917563855.2. NCBI lineage: Eukaryota > Metazoa > Arthropoda > Insecta > Trichoptera > Limnephilidae > Limnephilus > Limnephilus lunatus. The sequence continues at coordinate 8,111,035 of OU830600.1, read as the reverse complement.
GTACGATGAGAGCACGACACTGGTCCGGACACGCCCAGCCGGTTCCGAAAAATAGTTCCAATGGGAGGGGGAAATAACACGTTTTTTAACACGTAAGGGCATGTCCATATATTTTGTACGTCCGTGAATTTATCAGTCGAGCGAGTGCTGTGTCCGCGGTGAAACGGTTTTGTTTGCCGAAGATGCTCGAGGAGAAACGAATTCCAATTTACAAAATGACACTTAAATTCAAAGCAAATTTGATTTCATTGACCCAGATTTCACGCAGTACTAAATAACGTACAGCACATTTAACCGAAAGAACTATGTTAGATTTATTCGTAAAATTAATTACTTATGCATAAGAACGTAATACCGCCACACATTGTTTTCCACAAGGCTCAACTTACATTTTCAGTCCGCGTTCGTTAATTAATTTAATTTCTCTACACGTCTTTTTTAATACCTTTGAAGTATTTTCACATTAAGCCGTTGTCTGTAAGCATTTCAAAGTTATTATAGTAGATAGCTACGGCATTACCCACATATTAGTAGTTCTATGAACAGTAGACCTCGCGTCAAAAATGGGATGATTCTAATTTTTTCTTATTTAATAAATGAAAACTAACATTTTTTCCTGAATTATATTTGTAGGTACTTTAATACCTATGTGCATACATACCTAATTATTATAAAATGTGGTATATTGTTGTTTCTTCTGATGAACATTGGAGGTTATCCACCACTTACCCGCCTGGTATTAAGTAACATATGGTTACTCCTTCAGGGCTCTCGCAAGGACTCTATTTTTTTTTAAAAAAAACGAAGCTTCATTTAGTTAAGAACGAATTTAGACCTCCAATGTCCCTGCATACGTTGTTAGCATGCAGTATGCAAGTGCTTAGCGGGAAATACAAGATACAATTCGTGTTAGTATGACAAAATATAGACAAGACAATGGGACAGGTTGGTAAAAGTTCCTGATGAACAATACAACTCTGATGATTGGGAGTACGCGTTGGTTCGTCTAGATCAGTGGTCCCAAACCCCCGGTCCGTGGATCAAATGGTACCGGGCAGCCCAAGGCCCTGCTTAAAAATCAAAATTACGTTAAAAAAAATCGAACATACACAATAAAAAATGAAATAATTATCGACAAAAAATACGGTGTCACTACTCATGACGAGCAACTCCCATAATGAGTATTTCGCATAACGAGCAAAACAGATTGTGAATAAAACGCTCCCTTAACGAGCGATTTTTCGCATAACGAGCGACATTCCGCATAAAGCAAGGAGATGTACCATCTTCACGTAACTCACTTGTGAGCCGGGACTTGCGCGCCAGTTCATTAGTCTCTGGCAACTCTGGTTTGCACTCATTCCGCTAGCACGTTAGTATTGAATATGATTACATTTTTCCAAATTTCTATTTATACATAATTTGTAATTTTTTTCATTATTTTAAAAATTTCGGAAAATGAAAAAGGTTTTTCTCCATAGTTTTTATATTGTCACTTTCGAGAACACGAATAGTTGAAGACGGAAGATGAAAAAGGTTTTTCTCCACTGTGAGACGGTTTGTGGACTTTTAAATGTTCATTTTAAGAACATGAATAGTTGCAGTCAGAACTTTAAAAAAGTTTTTATCCACAGTGAGTCAGCATGTGGATTTTAAATTATCACTTTCGAGAACATGAATAATTGTAGTCGGTACACGAATAATATCTTTCTCAACTGTGAGACGGCTTGCGGACTTTTAAATGTTTATTTTGAGAACATGAATAGTTGTAGTCAGAACTTGAAAAAGGTTTTTCTCCTCTATGAGACGGCTTGTGGACATTTAAATGTTTCTTTTGAGAACATAAATAGTTGTAGAATATTAAAAAGGTTTTTCTCCACTATGAGTAAGCTTGTGGGTTTTTAAAGTCTCCTTTCTAGCACGTAAATAATTGCAATCGGAACAAACAAAAGGTTTTTCTCCACTATGAGACAACTAGTGGACTTTTAAATGTTCCTTTTGAGAACATAAAGAGTTGCAGTTTTTTTATATTATGGGTGTAGATTAAAACGAGTTGCTGCATTCAGATTCACTCTTAAATTAAAACCAGTTTCGAGATAAGCTTTAAATTCAAGGTGCACACCACATGTTGCAAAATTCTGAGGAAAATCATTTGCTTGTTCTGTGTGTAACTATTCTTTTAGCTTGGGGAGTCTTGATGGGTGCAATTATATTTTTTTTAACACCCGCCCCCCCCCCCGGACCGCGGTTAAATTACCAAACGTTGACCGGACCGCGGCGATAAAAAGGTTGGGGACAACTGGTCTAGATTACGAGTCGTGTTAATTATCGTATTATTTACAAAAAATATTTAAAAGCACTTTAACATCCGTCATAAGAAATCCGAGTTCATTGATCCAGAGTTATACTCACAGACAGACCCACAACCGAAATTAGTACTATTGATTGATGTTTAACTAGATTGGTTTTAACGGGGGGCCTTGAAACGATCCTTGGCAAAAATCGTTAAATCAGGAATCTACTTTAATACCAAGCTAGTTCCGTTGGGATTTGTGCTTATATATTCAGTATTAGAATAATTTCACAATATCGGTATCCACTTTACTCCGATAATAACGGCTGCATAAAGTTCCATACTTCTCCCCCGCTGTTCGGCAAAGTTTCACAAGTAGCCGGAACTCGCCCCAACGGTTTTGGCTTCTTCCACAAATCCAAACAATAATAATTAGTCAGTGAGGCGAACAAAGCGATCTTTACGCTAGCGGTGTACCCCTCAATCAATAATACGTACATTATGTTAAGCGATGTTTACTCTAAGTCCAGACCGCAAACACCAAATAACGGAAGAGATAAGGAGGTCCATAACTGATTGAAGTTTTGGGAGTCTAGTAGACAGCTGTCAGTGGGGAACACCAATTCCGACTCAATGGGTGATTGTACACTTTGTAATGTTTCCAAACATTGGTTGGAAAATCGATGACGAAGGGAATAGCGAACATTTATACTTTTTTTTCAAAAGAAGCAAATACATTGTGACTTGACATTTTAAATAAATAAAAATAAAATACTTTGTTTTACATCACTTTATTGATTTTTTTGTAGTCTACCGGTTTCGTTTCCTCCGTACCACCCTCAGGACTGTTGTAAAAATACAATAGTAAATACAAATAAATAGTATTTTTATAACAGTCCTGAGGATGATACGGAGTACGGAGGTACCGAAACCGGAGACTACAAAATATCAATAAAGTGACGTAAAACAAAGTATTTTCTTAATTAAATGTAAGCGAAACTCAATCGAAAATCTGGATACAAAAAAATAAGAAAAAGATATTGGCACTTCTGGGACTCGAACCCAGGACCTCTCGCTTTCCGGGCGGGCTTTCAGTGCGTAGCCTGGTTTCCCCACTTCAAATCCCATTACGCTGCCCTCTTTGCGATGCTTAGTCTCGGTGTGGCAGCCGTTTGCGATGGAGCTTTCACTCGCCGCACTCGCTAGGTGTGAATTACGTTCTGTAATTCGTTTTTAAACTTCCGCGGCTTCGGCGAATCTGGATTGCGTCACTGAACGGATTGTTCCTTTATCCCTGGTGTGTGTAACCAGGTCTGAAGGGCCAACTTCACATGCTATTCAAGATAATTGATAAATACATCGGGTGTAAGCTCATTACTTCTTGGTATCCGGTAATTGACGGCTACACCAAAATTAAACGCAAAAAACCATTTTAAATTATACTGTAGTTCCAGCTAGGAGAGGATTTAAGCTGGCAACATGCTTTCGCATATACGTACATAAGCAGACACTTCACCACAATTTTTCGTTTAGGCAACTGTCGCAATGATGCACATTGTAATGCTGTCCGAAATGTTGGATAAAGAAGGAGGTAGGGCAACACGGTGCAATACCCCAAAAATAAATCAGGATATTGGACGCTTTCATATTTACTGTGATGATTCACGATAACGGTATCGTGACGGCATAAAAAAGGCAATAAACGTACGTTCCTTATCACAATATTGCTGCAGCTCTTTCAAAAGATGAGATACATAATGTACGTAGGTCTATTCCCTCCAAAGGATATTCCATTTTCTTGCATCTCTCCAATACATTGTACCGTGAAGTCTCCACAGAACCCTACCAATACTACTTTATATAGATAATTTTGAAAGAATGATAGTTCCAAAGATAATATTAAAGTGTGAGTGGAATTTCAAAAATTCATAAACTTTAAATACCGTCAATGAGCTGATGGTTTAGCTTTTGTTCTTAAACATATAATGCTGCCACTTTTTCTTACACACTAACAGCCTTACTAAAATAACCACAGCACGACCGATAACCTGTGTTTTTGCAGCAACATCGATAAAAAAAATTTACATTAAAACACGAAATATTAGTAAAAACGAATTTCACTTTAAAACACGTTTTAAATTTGGCAACACTGCAATTTTTCATAACTTTCAAAAAAAAATTTGTGTCATTCATAGCCGCTAGATGGTGGTGGCGTCGCGCCTGCACATTTGTACTATCTTGCCCGCGCAAAAAATAGCAGTTTGGTTTTTATGTGGCGGGTATATTTTTAGTAAATATTGTGATTTTACTGAATGATTTCTATTATAGTGACCAATTCACCCTTCTATTCATGTAATTAATGTATTTGCCGTGTTATTTGTGTGGTTTTACATCAGTTTTATCAAGATATTGCACAATAAAGCGTACTTTAAAAGTTGAACTGTCAAAATATTGTTTTGGGTTACATAAAAGATCAAATTTACATTTTTAAAACTTGATTTCATCAAAAATGTTTTGGTAAGAATTTTTTTTCCCATTTTCTGTGTTTGAATCTTAAAATATTGCAGTTTTTTAGAACTAAAGTGTATTTCAAATTCACACATATAAAAGGTAATTTTATCTAGCTTTTAAAAATGGTATTTTTTTACGACATCTTCAAAAATAACAAATATATAGAACATTCAAAATGATTTGGAAAATTCTAAATTTTGTTTGAACATCATTACTAAAACAGAGATAAACTTCCCTCCCAAATATTTTTTAATTAGTAATGTTTTCGCATCCGCGGCCATTTGTCAATTGAATAAAATTTTCACGGGTTTTTTAGTAAGGCCGTAAATGAAAATAGTAAAAAAGATAAACGGTGAACGTACGTGTACACCCCCCCCCCCCCCCAAAGGAAACATACAATCATTTTCATACATCTCCCACATACGTGTAAAACGCAATTCCCGTCAAAAAATTTGTACTTTGGATAAAACTGTCACACGCATTTTGTGTGTCTCATTATTTAATGTGTAAGAAAGAGCTACATTATTGCAGCGATAAGGAACGCATGTTTATTGCCATCACGGCATTGTTACCGAGAATTGTCACAGTAAACATAAAAGCATCCAATACAAGAGTTTAAAACGGAATTTTACCAATTTTTTGAAAACCGATTTCCAGCTGGTGGTCCAAAGCATTGGGTGAAAAACTAGACTTCGCCGGTTGCCAATGTACCCCAGTAAATTATATGTTAACTATATTTTTGGTTTTGGAATGTTTCAAAGGAAAGTAGTTCATAATATTATATTACTGATGGAAACTTCTAAGTTTGTTTAGAGTTAAGGAACATTATACCCTGGTTCACCCAGGGGAGAGTGGCTATGTTAGATATTCCAGTATTTGCCAAGTATTTACCATGAAAACGTATCGATATATGTATTATTATGTTATTATAGTGATGTTTTGTTTTGGGATTTAATTCCAGCAAAGTTGTTTTATAAAGTGCCGGTTTAACATATATATCTGTTTAATTAAGACAATTTTTGATATTTACATAACTGATATCAAAATACCAAGCTATGTTACTAATTGGCACAATAACAGGAATTCGAAATATAAAATATGGGTACAAAAAAAAGCCTATATTATCTTTTTTTCTTTGAGAGGAAGTTCTCTGAAGGAAAATGGTAAAAATATTTCACCATTAAATTTCTTCGGATCTTTTAAGATTGGATCAATCATAAAGAGATTCATTCCAATTCATACTTAATATTTATCCCACCTTAAATCTTACTAAAGACTACAGATAAAAACCGGCCATTTTAAATCTTTTTCCGTTTTTAAAAAGTCTTTCGACAATATTTATTTTTTTCCCAAGAAATTTGTAAATGGATCCCAAAACATGATAAGGCCTACTTTATTCTAATTTTATACGACGAAATGAAGGACTACGTTGTAAAATGAACAAGGACACCATTTCGAAAAAAAATCGAATCTAGTTTTAAAGACGTCGAGAGCGAATTGCCCGAGGCGAGAGGTTTCTTATTTGCATTAATTTGGTTGGGTGTACTTGTATTGTGTGTATTACCATGTACATACATTGTTCACACAACAAAACGTAATAAAAATACATAAATGAAGAAGCCATTATTATGCTTGTTTATACAGGGTCGCATTTGGAACAAAGATATGATTATATTGCACCCATAAAAAAATCCCTAATTCCTCGTATATGTGCACAATATAATACAAAATTTCACGGCATTGACATTTTTAGTAAAAACCTAAAGAAATATCTGTATGAAGTAACGCGTACGACCGATTATTAATATGAGAGTATAAAATGTATCGGGAGCATCTCCTATCCTTTTCCTATATTCCTTTTCCTCTCCCCTTCCAATAATCCAAAATTTTATAGATATTAAAACTTCATTTCCGATGTTCTTTAGCATGAGAAATTTCTATGGCTTGACTTCAGTTCACTTGTATATTTATCACTGTATATTATGTAAAAGCTGTTTGTTTATTACTAATAAATAAATAAATGACATAGGCGAAGAACTAAAGCAGTGCTCAATGTATTTCTCAATGTTCTCGATGTAAGAGGAACGTCTTTTGAAAATGCCGACAATTCTTTTTTTAATAAACTAGCGAGTTATCGGCATGCGTCGCAATTCGACTTAAATGAAGAAACTATTTTTCCCTACCCATTTTCCATTTCCTTGTTCTTTCCTATTTGTCCCATTCGCCTTCCGCCCCCACTTCCCCAACCACGTTCCCTCACCACCGTCCCTGCCATCCCCGGATTCCCCCCCTCCACCTCCTGCCTGCCTTTCTGCTGCTTAATTAAATGAAATACTCATTATTCAAACAACTCAATTTTTTTTAAACAAATTTCATAACACCAGAGCTCACCAATATATCTACATAGAAACCTTCAAGAGAGTGCGCACATAAACTCACCAAAGTATCACCGCAATCGGATGGATATCAAAGGAAATAATTTCATAACGCTAGAGCTCACTATTATATAGAAACCACCGCGGGCATGCGCACATAATGTTCCCAAAGTTTCGTCGCAATCGGATGAATGGTTTAGGAACGCATAAGGGACAAACAATGAAACATTCATTTTTACATATTAAGAATTTAATAAAATAAAATCCGGTCCAGTTTCAAAATTAGAAAAAAAAATCAGACCCGTGATTAGATTTAACCAAATAATAAACCTTTTTTATAATAATACTAGCTGTTTCCCGGCATGCGTTGCAAAGCCATATTTAAATAAATAAAATGTTACTCCCGTGCGTACATTCCCGTGCGTTAACCTTCAGCGTTCCACTTTCACCTTCCCCGCCACCGCTCTCCCGCTCCCCCGTCCCGCCAACCCCCCTGGCACTTCATTTCTTGACTCCTCTCCCGCCCGGCCCGTAGCAGAAACATTTTTCTAATACTAACATTTTTAAACTCGTGATATCTTTCTAATTAAATATCCGAATTGAAAAATTCAAAAAGTTAAATGAAGGTATTGAAGCTGTCTTGAATTTGAAGTAATTTATTTTGATAAGGATTAACACCAAGATACAAATAAAAAGCCTTTTCAAACGGCGACATATTAATTATATTTTTAAAATAAAAGAATACTTATTTTTGGCATAACCATAATAGTTAGACATATGCTGTCGCGACCTTTTTTGTAAATAATGATGTGTTCTACAAAGTCGTAGTACATTATTTTATTCTATCATCAATAGTTTTCGCAGCGCACGCGATGTAAAGAATATTTTAGGTAATTTTTTTACACCTTGGGTTGCATTATTGGAGTTTTAGTAATGATCCCTAATTATTTTGAAAATATTATATAGCCTATGTCACTCAGGGATAGTGTAGCTTCCCAACAGCGAAAGAATTTTTCAAATTGGTTCAGTAGTTTCAGAGCCTATTCGATGCAAACAAACAAACAAACAAACAAACCTTACCTCTTTATATAGTGTAGTAGATAGATAGTAGATTTGTTGTCATCAATGCAAAACACATTAATTTTAGATATTATTAAACTCGTGATATCTTTCTAATTAAATATCCGAATTGAAAAATTCAAAAAGTTAAATAAAGGTATTGAAGCTGTCTTGAATATGAAGTAATTTATTTTGATAAGGATTAACACCAAGATACAAATAAAAATCCTTTTCAAGCGGCGACATATTATTTAAATTTTAAAAATAAAAGAATACTTATTGTGGCATAACCATAATAGTTAGACATATGCTTTCGCGACCTTTTTTGTAAATAATGATGTGTTCTACAAAGTCGTCGTACATTATTTTATTCTATCATCAATAGTTTTCGCAGCGCACGCGATGTAAAGAATATTTTAGGTAATTTTTTTACACCTTGGGTTGCATTATTGGAGTTTTAGTAATGATCCCTAAGTATTTTGAAAATATTATATAGCCTATGTCACTCAGGGATAGTGTATCTTCCCAACAGCGAAAGAATTTTTCAAATCGGTTCAGTAGTTTCAGAGCCTATTCGATGCAAACAAACAAACAAACAAACAAACCTTACCTCTTTATATAGTGTAGTAGATTATATAGTGTAGTAGATAGTAGATTACTCAAATTCTGTGAAACAACCCTGAGTGTTGATTCTGTAAGTTATATAGTGTTTATGGTGTTCTTCATTTTCCAATTTGTTTTTTTATTTTTTAATTTTTTATATGAAATCTCTTCCTGTTGTCATGATCCAGTTTTTGGATTAATTTTTGAAAGCCAGATTTATTTTGTGTTTTAATTACGACCGGAATAATATTATACAATTTTGGTTCTAATTAGTGCCGCCTCATTTGTCCAAAAGTATTAAACAATAGTTTAACATTAAATATTAAGTTAAAAATTATACAATAAAGCAATTATCGATGTTCAACTGTCCGTGTTTTATTTTTGTCATCTCAGAGATGGCGTTGTGTACGGATTTAATTTTTTTTGTGATTTTCTTACTTTTCCACTTACTTACAGGAATTGTGTGTCGTTTTCTTTATATGTGTGAGGGAGATTTATTATAATTTTTGTATTTTTTCTTTGGAGGGGTGCAGACATACGTTCACCGTTTGTCTCATTTTCGACTGTTGACGTTTAGTGTGTAAGAAAGATGGGCAGCATTATATTATATTTATTACATTATATTACAACTGTTGAAATTTAGTGTGTAAGAAAGGTGGGCAGCATTATATTATATTTATTATAATTATATTACAACTTTCCTGACCACTAGACCAAAATTCCTACCACACATCATGGAGTTCTGATATTGCTTCGCAATGCTTCGACATCTTTTTTGATGTTTTGTACCTGGGATTTATGGTTTTGCGCCTCACACTGTTGCTCTGAGTAGGTACATCACTGCTCTAAGGACACACGCACGTCGCACGCTAACAGATTCGCTTTGTGAAACTTGGTACCTTATAGCGGTGATAATTTATAATAAATAAACAAAACATAACACAACATGTATAACGTACGGAGTAATGCACCAATTTCTCTATACTGTTACCGAAGTAGCACTAAATCAGGTATTATTTATTTATATTCATAGTATCTGTTTATATTTCTCTCCATATTTTAATCAGGTATTATTTATTTATATTCATAGTATCTGTTTATATTTCTATCCATATTTATAGTTATTGTTTTTATATTTTAGCTTGAGTAGTACAAGACATGAGCGCGGTGTATATTCTATATTATTGTATAAAATAATATGTACTGAAATCATGTTTTAAATCAGTGAAAATAATCATGTTTGCACATAATTTATTACAAATTGTAGTTACAACGCTTAAAAAAAATGATATATATTATTGCATACATAAATTATATCCAACATTGTAAATTTTAATGTAGTTTCTCTTATAAGTGTACTATGTATTATAAGTTCACACTTCTAAACACATAACTTCATCTATATTGTAAATAATATTGTAATTCCTGCAGCTCTTTCAAAAGATGAGGATTTTTTTTTGCTTTATATTTTTTTTGTGAAGTTTTCCGATGTTTTAATAGCTATTCTGCTATTCGGGGCAAAGACAAATCCAACAAATCAAAGATCATAAAAATTGGTCCAGTCGTTCTCGAGTTATAAATGGTGTTACTAACCCGACTTTGTTTTCATTACATAGTATAAAATGAAGTCGCTCAAGCTTAGATCTTTTAAACTAAGTAACGAATTTTCATGCGGTTTTCACCAACAGATAGAGTGATTCAATTTATATGTATAATACATGATTATTATAGTAGAGAAAAGCGGAGAAATTTAAATATTCAATTTAGGCAGCGGGAAGCGGGCAGCTGGCAAGCGGGTGGTGGTGGATTTTATAAAGGTTGGGTGATGGCGTTGTGTTTCTTTAGCCACAGCAACGTGTGGCTGGGTCTGCTAGTATATAGATAAAAATCAACATGTTTCATGAGCAAAGTTCACTTCTTCAGCGTTTACTTGAAGTGGTACAAACTAAGTATTCTATTAATTTCGAATTAAAATGGTCCACAAAATAAGTTCGCTGTGTTTGAAGAAGTGAAATGATTTTATTTAGGTTAGTTAGTGTTAAAAAATATATTTCTTCTACTGTGGGTTAATTTTTTAAATGAAGAATGACTAAATCCTCCCCTGCCCGCATGGTCCCAGAGCCTTGCAAGATAATCCGCCTGTTCAAAACGCCGGATGCCGACTTATTCCTTTAAGATAAAAGAATTTCTCGAAAGGGAATTAGCAGCCAACGGAAGGCGGAAGGCGCTAGGAGTTGTCTATCGAGAAAGAGCCCGAGGGAATAAGAATGAACGCAAAACATTTCATCATTTTTAATATCTCTTAATTAAAACGCGATCCGGAGTATCTCCCTCTTTTTGTTTTGTCCTTTATTCCTAAATAAATGGGACTCCATTGCTACGGTTATTTGGATTCTGGTCTTTCAGAAAGGTAAGGCCGGATCTTCAACATCTTGCGCCCGGTGCAGTAATAATATATTTTGAAATATTCGAAATATTTACCTCTATTAAACTATTATATCGATTGCTTGGAGTTAAAATATTGTGTTTCCATATATTATAATACTGAAAACAATTAAATTAAATTTTGCAAACATTCGAACTTTAGATTTTGTGATATAAAAAATCAACAAAACAACACAAAAGTAGACACAAAAAATAACACGAAAGATAACACGGGAGATAACATCATGAGGATAATATCCATCATGGAGGACACTTTATTTTAACTTTTTAACACCAACAGTACACAAATCAAATGAGTGCTTATTATCATTCATAAAATCTTATAAGACATGTTTCTGTGAAATATTTGTAAAGTGATTCTTCATATGTTGTGTATGTATGTTGCTTCTGTGAAATGTTTTGAAAATTTTTTCTTCTTATATTGTGTCTGCATATTGGGTTGGGTTGGTTTTAATTTTTAAAAGTATCAATTGGCGAGTGCAACTTCGTTGAATATTTTATGTAATAAAAAATAAAAAAATAAAAACTCAAAAAATAACACAAAAGATAACACAAAAGATAACTCAAAAGACAACATAAAAGATAACACAAAAGATAACACAAAAGATGACACAAAAGATAACACAAAAGATAACACAGTCTTCTGGTTTCACGTTCCATCTGCAGTTAGGCAGATCCAGCCCTGCCTTGGGAGCAGATCGCTGAACCAAAAACGCAAAACGTTTGAATTATTACAATGACGGCGGGTTTTAATTACTACCCATCAACTCCAGGAAGGATGAACAGGTGTATAATGTACAAAGTACAGAGAGTATATAAAGTACACAAAGTACGGAAAGTACAGAGAGTACAGAGTACAGACGATAACAGCTTTAGCCATCGTTTCTCAACCGGGGTCAGTGTTGCACCCTGGGGGTTACAGAATGGTAAATAGGACCAAAGGGAAAAAAACTGTCGCCGCGATCATATAAAACGTAAGACATTGTGTGAAGTGAATTATTATTAACCTTTGAGGTGTCAAGACATCCACCGTAGAATTCCAAGTAGCTCACCGCACGTGGCTCGATTTTATGGTGGTTTTGAATTTTAAAAAATACTCATGGCGATTTTTTTTTAATTCGCTTACACTAAAAAAATGTTTCTTAAACTCTTCTAGCTTGTCTTTTCGTCACGTGTATCACGCAAATATGTTTATTTTATTTCTAAAAGAAGAGATTTTATCCAATATTATAAATTTTCATTATTTATTTACGGGAAAGCATCATTCGACATATTTTTTATTATAAAGGAAGCTTATTTAGCCGGAAAAAATATAAATTCCAAAAATATTTTCATGTATCTTCATTATCTACATTATTTTTTTTTTGATAAAATTAGAGAGAAAAATATTTTTTTTACGTTACTCCTCCCAGGACGCCCTGAAGAAAATAATTTCACTCAGGGACCATGTCACCTTTTAAGATACTGTGCAATGGTGATAACGTGTCCCCGAAGGTGTGTGCAGAAAGAATGCATCGCCAAATAAAAAAGTATAAAACATGTTTTCATTCAAATGAATCAACTACATGTCTATATAGTGTATATATCAAGGAATAAGTACAAAAAATCGAAACTAAATAAATTCGTTTAATATCTATACCAACTTATTATAAAAAAAAATTTTGTAGTCGATTTTAGGTTTGAAATTGGTAAATATGGCATAAAAATATAATAGTTATTTTTATTGTTTACTTAATGGGTAAAACCTCAAATTGTAATATTTATTTAAATGAAGACAAAATTAGCGAAAAAAATGAGCTCAGTTGATAGAGCTCCGTCCCAGCAAGGCGTAGGTCCTGGGTTCGAGTCCTAGATGTGACCGTATCTTTTTCTTATTTTCCTGTTTTCAGATTTTCGGTTGAATTTCGCTTATATTGTCTTAATTAAATTAAATAACAATTTAATTTCAGGGGAAAACTGTCGGGGATGAATTGTCGAATGGTCATTGTTGAATCGTCATGTTAAAAGTCAATTCTATCGATTAAAAATGACATAGTAATAAAACTTATAATTTATTCACGATACGTATTTATTTTTTGGAAATTTGGCTAAGTGAATCTATTTTGACGGTGCATTTATTAAATAAGTGGGTGTCATTCACGTAAAAATGTATCAATAGTGATCGCACAATATTTTCACCTAGTTACCGACGGCCGGTAAGAAATAAGAAGAACCATTCTGTTCCGAATTGCCGACGATGCAACAGCTCGTAAATCGCTACGTGTTAGCTCCCATTGTTCCTTACTAATATTTTTTAAATAAAAAATATGGTACGGATGTAATTGTTATAATAAACTTACATAAGTACAGTGCTAATTGTATTATTTGATTTATACCTACACAAACATACATCTCTACCCCCCATAAATGTTTTTAAAAGTTTGAGAAACCACGGTTTAAGCAATATAAAGCGTAGGAAGGAGAAAATGAGTAGAAACCTTTTCCCACCCGCCGATTTCAATTCCATTATATCTGAACAGAAGTGTTTTTTTAATTATTCATTCTACAGCGTCCATCATTTGAAATATCCCACTAAAGTTAGAAGGGTGAAAAATAATACGGGCGAGTAATTTATCCTTTACAATATTATTCTATTATTTAACCTTATGCTATGTATGATAAACTAGCAATTTCGTAAAAAAACCACGAGAACTAGAATTTAAAAAAGTGTTTATAAAAATAAAAGTTTTTAAAAAACTTATCAAAATTATATATTATAATATTATTTTTTTCCGTGTTTGATATCTTTTCTTTAGAGAATTCTTAATTTTGTTATAAACATCCGTAGTCGTTATGGCGGTATGTTTGCTTGCATGTTTTAAATCATTGAGAATATAAAAAATATATATCCATCGGGTGTATCGATTGAGGTTACGCAGATCACATTGCTTTTTCTATCCGATGCTGCTGACACTGTAAATGTGAATCTTAATTTTTCCATTTCTAAGGTTATTGTTTCTCTTCACTAAAATTGTAGTTTTATAAGACAATTTGTCTATTTGTTGTAATTTTTTATTAATAATGTGACATACAAATATCATGAGTTGCTTTGCTGACAAAGAAACTACAATTAAAGTTATTTGTCCGTCTTCAAAATATTATATCACTTTGTAATTATAAACTTATTTTTCAATCTTCTTATTACTTCAATCTGTGCTACCCAGCTAGACAACAAAACAGCAATCATCTATCATTTTCTGTCTCCATGACAACACCTTATTAAAATTCGAACATAAAGGAATCCTATGCATTTCTAGGTAGGTATTCCTTTACACATATAATAATAAAAAAAAGCCACGATCGATAATGGAACCCCGATAAACGGCCTGGAAGGCAAAAACTAAGTTGATCATTACTCCACAAACTACTGTAAGAACCGAAAATACAAGAAAATAAAAATAAAACAGAGCCAAATATAATTTTGAATGATGAATACTTGGAGCAGTTGGTTGAGTTTGTGTATTTTGGAAGTACGTTTACGAGAGATGGAAAGGTTGATAGAGATATTGAAAGATGGGAAAATGCAGGTATCTCCATTAATGGAAGACTGAACGCGGTTGGCGCTAACAAAAAACTTTCCAAAAAAGCAACCCTAGCAGTCCACAATGTAGTGCTGATATCTACCTTGATGTATGGGACTGAGGCATGGAACTGGCAGAGGAAGGATGATATATACTGAATGTTGTAGAAATGAAATCTCTGAGGCCTATGTGTGGTAAAATATGATCGCGAGAGAAATGTGGAGATCCGCAATCCGTAAAGAATGAAAGGCTGATGTAAGCGTAATGAGTAAGATTAAGAGAGGGACGATCAGATGGTTTGGGTATGTAGGGCTAATAAACGAAGAAAGGAATGTAATGACGCAAATGTGAATTATAGAAGAAGTCGTGAAGGCCCGAGGAAGACATGGCACGATCAATTGAATCAAATACTTGAGTTGGGCCATGTCAGGAGGCAGGATAATAGAAGAGTATTTATGAGACGATGTATGGTTGTGAATGAGTTAAGGAGTGTGTCCCAAGTTGTTTGGCGGTCCGTATTCTCTGTCTGCCCCCGCGGAGAAACGGTGTGATGGTTATTTATTAAGTTATGTATTTTTACTTGCTTTTCAACGGAGGGTGCTCTAAGGAACTATGGTTGTCGGTCCCTTTGACTCGGTTGCACCGTTGGGAATTGCAATCAACAGTGCACAGCTCACCTGTAGGTTCACAGATGATATTTCCGCATGATAATAGAAGGTTTACATAAATCTTCACTATTTTACTCATAGAATAAATAATAACACAGAAGATGCAATTTCTTACAAAACTGTTTTTCACAGTAATTATTCACAATTCAAATGGGATGGCGATATACAATTTCAGGCAAATGTAAAACAGACAGAGGGTAGATAACAAATATTATAATCAATAATTATCAGCCTGAAACACTCATCTACATTGAATAAATCTTCCGAGAAAAGATACTGGCCGCCAACGGGAATTGAACCCGTGACCATCTGATTGCCGGTCAGCAGCTCTGACCACTGAGCTATGGCGGCTTATCTAATACCCGCCAAATAATTCAATACATACTAGTGTTTCATTCGACAATTACTTATTATTACATTTTTCCAACTGAAAACAACCAACTTTATTTTTGTGAGAGAGGTATTTTTTGCTGAAATACTTTAACTTGTCAAATATTAATTATTATTTTTAATTGATAAACTAACGTTTAAACAAGATTTTTATGCATAGCACAAAGGGTAGATAACAAATATTATAATCAATAATTAT
Organism: Limnephilus lunatus; assembly: GCA_917563855.2. NCBI lineage: Eukaryota > Metazoa > Arthropoda > Insecta > Trichoptera > Limnephilidae > Limnephilus > Limnephilus lunatus. The sequence continues at coordinate 8,094,932 of OU830600.1, read as the reverse complement.
CAGCCTGAAACACTCATCTACATTGAATAAATCTTCCGAGAAAAGATACTGGCCGCCAACGGGAATTGAACCCGTGACCATCTGATTGCCGGTCAGCAGCTCTGACCACTGAGCTATGGCGGCTTATCTAATACCCGCCAAATAATTCAATACATACTAGTGTTTCATTCGACAATTACTTATTATTACATTTTTCCAACTGAAAACAACCAACTTTATTTTTGTGAGAGAGGTATTTTTTAATACTAAATCTCCCGCTAGGTGGCGTCGAGACTAATTATGTCTGCATTTTTTGCTGAAATACTTTAACTTGTCAAATATTAATTATTATTTTTGTTGGCGGCCAGTATCTTTTCTCGGAAGATTTATTCAATGTAGATGAGTGTTTCAGGCTGATAATTATTGATTATAATATTTGTTATCTACCCTTTGTGCTATGCATAAAAATCTTGTTTAAACGTTAGTTTATCAATTAAAAATAATAATTAATATTTGACAAGTTAAAGTATTTCAGCAAAAAATGCAGACATAATTAGTCTCGACGCCACCTAGCGGGAGATTTAGTATTAAAAAATACCTCTCTCACAAAAATAAAGTTGGTTGTTTTCAGTTGGAAAAATGTAATAATAAGTAATTGTCGAATGAAACACTAGTATGTATTGAATTATTTGGCGGGTATTAGATAAGCCGCCATAGCTCAGTGGTCAGAGCTGCTGACCGGCAATCAGATGGTCACGGGTTCAATTCCCGTTGGCGGCCAGTATCTTTTCTCGGAAGATTTATTCAATGTAGATGAGTGTTTCAGGCTGATAATTATTGATTATAATATTTGTTATCTACCCTTTGTGCTATGCATAAAAATCTTGTTTAAACGTTAGTTTATCAATTAAAAATAATAATTAATATTTGACAAGTTAAAGTATTTCAGCAAAAAATGCAGACATAATTAGTCTCGACGCCACCTAGCGGGAGATTTAGTATTAAAAAATACCTCTCTCACAAAAATAAAGTTGGTTGTTTTCAGTTGGAAAAATGTAATAATAAGTAATTGTCGAATGAAACACTAGTATGTATTGAATTATTTGGCGGGTATTAGATAAGCCGCCATAGCTCAGTGGTCAGAGCTGCTGACCGGCAATCAGATGGTCACGGGTTCAATTCCCGTTGGCGGCCAGTATCTTTTCTCGGAAGATTTATTCAATGTAGATGAGTGTTTCAGGCTGATAATTATTGATTATAATATTTGTTATCTACCCTTTGTGCTATGCATAAAAATCTTGTTTAAACGTTAGTTTATCAATTAAAAATAATAATTAATATTTGACAAGTTAAAGTATTTCAGCAAAAAATGCAGACATAATTAGTCTCGACGCCACCTAGCGGGAGATTTAGTATTAAAAAATACCTCTCTCACAAAAATAAAGTTGGTTGTTTTCAGTTGGAAAAATGTAATAATAAGTAATTGTCGAATGAAACACTAGTATGTATTGAATTATTTGGCGGGTATTAGATAAGCCGCCATAGCTCAGTGGTCAGAGCTGCTGACCGGCAATCAGATGGTCACGGGTTCAATTCCCGTTGGCGGCCAGTATCTTTTCTCGGAAGATTTATTCAATGTAGATGAGTGTTTCAGGCTGATAATTATTGATTATAATATTTGTTATCTACCCTTTGTGCTATGCATAAAAATCTTGTTTAAACGTTAGTTTATCAATTAAAAATAATAATTAATATTTGACAAGTTAAAGTATTTCAGCAAAAAATGCAGACATAATTAGTCTCGACGCCACCTAGCGGGAGATTTAGTATTAAAAAATACCTCTCTCACAAAAATAAAGTTGGTTGTTTTCAGTTGGAAAAATGTAATAATAAGTAATTGTCGAATGAAACACTAGTATGTATTGAATTATTTGGCGGGTATTAGATAAGCCGCCATAGCTCAGTGGTCAGAGCTGCTGACCGGCAATCAGATGGTCACGGGTTCAATTCCCGTTGGCGGCCAGTATCTTTTCTCGGAAGATTTATTCAATGTAGATGAGTGTTTCAGGCTGATAATTATTGATTATAATATTTGTTATCTACCCTTTGTGCTATGCATAAAAATCTTGTTTAAACGTTAGTTTATCAATTAAAAATAATAATTAATATTTGACAAGTTAAAGTATTTCAGCAAAAAATGCAGACATAATTAGTCTCGACGCCACCTAGCGGGAGATTTAGTATTAAAAAATACCTCTCTCACAAAAATAAAGTTGGTTGTTTTCAGTTGGAAAAATGTAATAATAAGTAATTGTCGAATGAAACACTAGTATGTATTGAATTATTTGGCGGGTATTAGATAAGCCGCCATAGCTCAGTGGTCAGAGCTGCTGACCGGCAATCAGATGGTCACGGGTTCAATTCCCGTTGGCGGCCAGTATCTTTTCTCGGAAGATTTATTCAATGTAGATGAGTGTTTCAGGCTGATAATTATTGATTATAATATTTGTTATCTACCCTTTGTGCTATGCATAAAAATCTTGTTTAAACGTTAGTTTATCAATTAAAAATAATAATTAATATTTGACAAGTTAAAGTATTTCAGCAAAAAATGCAGACATAATTAGTCTCGACGCCACCTAGCGGGAGATTTAGTATTAAAAAATACCTCTCTCACAAAAATAAAGTTGGTTGTTTTCAGTTGGAAAAATGTAATAATAAGTAATTGTCGAATGAAACACTAGTATGTATTGAATTATTTGGCGGGTATTAGATAAGCCGCCATAGCTCAGTGGTCAGAGCTGCTGACCGGCAATCAGATGGTCACGGGTTCAATTCCCGTTGGCGGCCAGTATCTTTTCTCGGAAGATTTATTCAATGTAGATGAGTGTTTCAGGCTGATAATTATTGATTATAATATTTGTTATCTACCCTTTGTGCTATGCATAAAAATCTTGTTTAAACGTTAGTTTATCAATTAAAAATAATAATTAATATTTGACAAGTTAAAGTATTTCAGCAAAAAATGCAGACATAATTAGTCTCGACGCCACCTAGCGGGAGATTTAGTATTAAAAAATACCTCTCTCACAAAAATAAAGTTGGTTGTTTTCAGTTGGAAAAATGTAATAATAAGTAATTGTCGAATGAAACACTAGTATGTATTGAATTATTTGGCGGGTATTAGATAAGCCGCCATAGCTCAGTGGTCAGAGCTGCTGACCGGCAATCAGATGGTCACGGGTTCAATTCCCGTTGGCGGCCAGTATCTTTTCTCGGAAGATTTATTCAATGTAGATGAGTGTTTCAGGCTGATAATTATTGATTATAATATTTGTTATCTACCCTTTGTGCTATGCATAAAAATCTTGTTTAAACGTTAGTTTATCAATTAAAAATAATAATTAATATTTGACAAGTTAAAGTATTTCAGCAAAAAATGCAGACATAATTAGTCTCGACGCCACCTAGCGGGAGATTTAGTATTAAAAAATACCTCTCTCACAAAAATAAAGTTGGTTGTTTTCAGTTGGAAAAATGTAATAATAAGTAATTGTCGAATGAAACACTAGTATGTATTGAATTATTTGGCGGGTATTAGATAAGCCGCCATAGCTCAGTGGTCAGAGCTGCTGACCGGCAATCAGATGGTCACGGGTTCAATTCCCGTTGGCGGCCAGTATCTTTTCTCGGAAGATTTATTCAATGTAGATGAGTGTTTCAGGCTGATAATTATTGATTATAATATTTGTTATCTACCCTTTGTGCTATGCATAAAAATCTTGTTTAAACGTTAGTTTATCAATTAAAAATAATAATTAATATTTGACAAGTTAAAGTATTTCAGCAAAAAATGCAGACATAATTAGTCTCGACGCCACCTAGCGGGAGATTTAGTATTAAAAAATACCTCTCTCACAAAAATAAAGTTGGTTGTTTTCAGTTGGAAAAATGTAATAATAAGTAATTGTCGAATGAAACACTAGTATGTATTGAATTATTTGGCGGGTATTAGATAAGCCGCCATAGCTCAGTGGTCAGAGCTGCTGACCGGCAATCAGATGGTCACGGGTTCAATTCCCGTTGGCGGCCAGTATCTTTTCTCGGAAGATTTATTCAATGTAGATGAGTGTTTCAGGCTGATAATTATTGATTATAATATTTGTTATCTACCCTTTGTGCTATGCATAAAAATCTTGTTTAAACGTTAGTTTATCAATTAAAAATAATAATTAATATTTGACAAGTTAAAGTATTTCAGCAAAAAATGCAGACATAATTAGTCTCGACGCCACCTAGCGGGAGATTTAGTATTAAAAAATACCTCTCTCACAAAAATAAAGTTGGTTGTTTTCAGTTGGAAAAATGTAATAATAAGTAATTGTCGAATGAAACACTAGTATGTATTGAATTATTTGGCGGGTATTAGATAAGCCGCCATAGCTCAGTGGTCAGAGCTGCTGACCGGCAATCAGATGGTCACGGGTTCAATTCCCGTTGGCGGCCAGTATCTTTTCTCGGAAGATTTATTCAATGTAGATGAGTGTTTCAGGCTGATAATTATTGATTATAATATTTGTTATCTACCCTTTGTGCTATGCATAAAAATCTTGTTTAAACGTTAGTTTATCAATTAAAAATAATAAGTAAAACAGACAGACAACGTGCTAAATAGTCTAGAATCTAGAACCATCAGATATTATATATTGTATATACTAAGTCAGAGTGGCACGCCTGTCTCAACACAGGTACACAGGTATATCCTAGTGAGACAGGCATCGAAAAACCTAATGTAAACATAACTTATACAGGGTGTGAAGGGACGTACTTGACTTACATTAACCAGTGATTCCTGACATTATTTGGAGTAAAAAATGTAAATGAAATTTTGGTTTTCGGTGACTTTTTTTTTTTAATATTTTTCTTCAAAATCAGACAAAAAAAATTCTTCCGCATGTCGTCACTGGTCACTCAGCCGAGTAACCGACCAACCACTAACCACCCCTCCAACTGCCCAACATCTACCATTTTTTTACATTTTTGTAGAAAAAAAAACCATCTAAAATGTCACCGGAGACCAAAATTTTTTAACATTTTTTACTCCAAATAATGTCAAGAGTTACTGGTTAAAGTAAGTCAAGTACGTCCTTTAATACCCTGTATAGTTAAATAAATATAAAAAAAAATGGTTTCAATTCGAATTTGTACAGAAGGAACCCCTAGTATTACATTTTTTATTCTATGAGTTTTTGTTTCCTCCCTCCTATAACTTGACTGTCCTTAAGAGTCAAGATTAATTCACCAAAAAAAAAAAAAAAACAATTACAGCGGCATTCCCATAAAACACACAGACAATTCAAGACCTACCTTGCGAAGAAAAAATAATAATAAAGTTTTTTAAATAAGTCATAATTGGTGTAGGTATGATTTTTAACATGCATGCCTGTTATATTAATGATTAACAATTACATAATAATATAATATTTTACTATTTATAATCTTACAATAATCGCCAACTATTCCGCCTACCGATATACTGCACCGCTACAGAAATGTTCGTGGAGGGACGAGTGCCCTCTTTCACACCACCGTATGGTCAATCAAACGATTCAATCATCACTGCCACGATTGCCTGGATGGAGTCCCCCCTGATGACCCTCTTGAGATGGTCAAATATCCCCCATAAACGGCAGTATGCATTCATTTTTCACATTTTTCACTTATTTTTTTTTTTGCTTTTTTTTAGTTTATGAACTAAGTATTGTTATTTAATTTTTTTTATGTGAATACCTCTCAAGAGTCCCAAATATTCCAGTCTGGAGCCAGCGAGACAATGGCACCCCTAATAGGCCACTTGCATCACATTTTTAAACGGTTTAAACGGTCATCACGGTTTAGGCAAATATTCTAAGACATTTCGTTTTTTTTAACCGTATTTTTGACACCCGAACGATTTTTTGAAAATTTCTCTCTGAAAAATTAGACCTTTTTTTATAAACCGGAAAGACAGGACCTAATTTTATGGGTGTACATAGCCGAAATTATGTTTTCCACACGAATGGCAATAAAATATACGGGGTTCTCTTCGAAACATTTATCAAAACACCTCAATCTTTATAAAATCGTCAAACCAAAGGATAAGTTCGCAGAAAACAAACAATAAATCTAGTGAATGTTAAACGTCAAATTAAAAAATTCACCGGAAATCAAAGTGTTGCCATACAAAATTAAGGGAACATAATCAGAGACGGGACGTTTTCATGTAGTGACGTCACGAGCTCAAATAATGGATTTATTTATGTAAAAAAAAAACTATACATTTCTAAAAAATTTACTACCGTTTACGTAATCTTAGTAAAAAAAATCTGTACACACGATTTTTTCTAAGTCGTTATGAAATCCATGCAAGTGGCCTATTGGGTATACTGTGAAGCTGAAGGTAAGTGGGGTGATGAAGGAGACAGAGAAGAAGAAGGTGGGGAAGTATCTGGCTATTCATATCTAATCGCCAAACAATGTTTGGATGTATTATTTTCAACATCTCCTCAAGAAGAGTTATTCATTTATTTATCTATCTATCATGTTATTATGTACCTATTTTATTTAAGCAAAAAAGTAGCCAACAATAAGAATGGTTTATTGCTTATGCTATATACTTAATTGCGAAATCACTTAAAGAATTCGTTGTTATACAAAAATATTGTACCTAACTAAACTATGTATTAACCAATAACAATTCTTACATTTATATAATTATATATTCATAATTCGACTACCATAATACGGGCATGTGCCTTGCATGGTAGTCGAATCACATGTAAAACTGTACACAAATTATATAATGAATAAAGAAAAAAAAAAATGTTAAAGCCTTTTCAAGCAACGTTTCAATTCCGAATGATTGTCTTACACCAGGGTGATGCTGAGACCATCTTCCACTCTGGAACGTGATGCAAATATAACTTATATTATTTTAAATGATTCGACTGTGAAAGTACTACCCCTCGACCACGGAGACCGGCAATTTTTTTTACTTATTATTTTTCCAATTTCTTTTTTTTTTATTTCAAAATATGAAATGTATCGAATTGCACTACCCCTGCATATATTCTTAAATAAATTATTTTTATTATTATTATTATTATATGAAATAATGATGAATTAGCGTGATTACCTTTTATTCAATTAGTACAATAGAGTCGGCTGCTTCGCCCGAAACCGCAGATATAGTTAGTATTCATCGAAAAGTATAGAAATCATTCACTCCGGTTTGCGCCCCCGCTACACCTATCATGCGGCTAGGGACAGGATGTCAGGTTTTTTCTAATTTCTTTATTTTTTGTTATTTAGAAATATGAAATATATTGTATTGCACTACCCCTGCATATATTCTGAAATAAACGATTTTTATTATTATTATTATAATGAAATAATGATTAATTAGCGTGATTCCCTTTTATTCCATTAGTACAATAGAGTCGGCTGCTTCGCACGAAACCGCAGAGATGGCGTAAGTATTCATCGAAAAGCATAGCAATCATTCACTGCGGTTTGCGCCCCCGCTACACCTGTCATGCGGCTAGGGACAGGATGTCAAATATTGTGGTTCGGGACAAACAAAATACCACCCGCTTCTGTGTACAAATTGTTACTAGCGGTGCGGTGCGGTAGCGCGAACAGCCTTTGTTAAGAGCGCGCAGGAGCGCCGGTAAATTTTAACGATAGGTATTTGTAAAAATTATTTCTATTTCGTTCATCTCAGCGGGGACAGCAAAAGCGCTATCGGTGTATTGGTGAACCCCAATGCGTGTGTGTGCGTGGCTGCAGGTGTTGGAAGCACGAATCGCCGCGCCGCGCCCGCCAGCGACTTCGCGTTCTTATTATTTCATTTACTGTTATTCATTTATTCCAAAAATTAAGTAGGTGCCTAGGTACATATTCGTAATAAAATAGCGAGGTCTACATTATTTAATATTGTATTGTACTTAACTTTATTATTATTATTACTTACTACAAATACATGTGACTGCCTGCTCCGAGCTCATCTTCTGCACACGCACAAATCAATGAGACTTGTGGATGCGTGTATACAGGTTGCTGCCTGCTGCAACAGATAAGTCAATACGCGTCGCGACTTGAGCGTGCGTATTCCTATATAATAGATATCTTCTGCGCTCATAGTTCATTCATCTTGTTACTATTAGTAAAGTAAGATGCACGCTGTTTTGGTTTAGTAATATCGGGAGATTCATACCATCTTTTTTTATAAAACGGCAGCATAGGCGCAGTAGGTACATCACGTACTTTGTGATTGTATAGTGTTTTTATTTTTCGCTGGCTGCATCACTCTACTGTTTTTGACTAGCCTTTTTACTGGAAACTATTCTACGTCAAATACAGACCTTCGAATTTTGACCCTGAAACCCCCTTGAATATTGAAATCTGTTTGGTCATTTCTCACGATTTACACATATGGTGAGTAGATACCTACTAAACTATTCATAAATTATTCTTATACTATTATTATAAACATAAACTATTCATTCATAAAAACTCAATATTACAACACAATTTCCTTTTTTAATTAAACATATAAATATCGCTAAAAATGTTGTTGTTTTTTGGCTCTCCCTGAATAACGTAAATTCATCAGTTTTGACTGTATGCATAAAGTGCATTAGTGCAAGTCGGTACATTTGTTAACATATCTAGTAACCTATAATAAATATTATTCTACGTCTTAGGCTGCGTATACACACGCCAGCCGAACAACGGATTATGGGAAAGGAACGAAGCAAAAGCAAACTGCCCGAAACGCTGCGCCGCTTGCGGTTGCTTCGTACCTTTACCATAATTCGTGGTTCGGCTCGCGTCTCTGTCCGCAAAGAGTGGCGTGCACTGATTTTTCAGTGGGCTAGAATCCTAAAATTGAAAATACGACATTAATGATGTTGTCGAAGCTGAAAATTATTTTTTTTCCGAAATTTCAATTTTCAAATTCTGTGCACGCCACTATTCGCAAATATATACGTAGCATAAGATATGTGTATTTAGAAATTGAGTTACATAAAATCGACTACTATATTACCTACCTTCAACTCAAAAAATTTTTTCTTACAGATAAATAATGGGTAAAAGAAATGGAAACAAAGCGCGTTTGTTTTTATCTGCTAGACGAAAAAAACCGATTATTAGTATCAAACGACAGATTCATGTTGCACCACGTTCGACATCTAGGTAAGTCGAAATATCGCTTTCCTGTCACTCTTACTACTGAACCTTCCTAAGGTTACCTTTACGTACGTAAAGTTTTTTTTTCCCGTAAGTTGCTCACATAAGAGAGTTATGGCAAAATTACCAATGGGTATCGTTTACATTGATAATTTTGCCATAACTCTCTTACGTGAGCGACTTACGAGAAAAACCTAAAGATTTATGCTATGAGAGCCGTGTATTATGTAGCATGTATAACGGGAAAATGGGATGGACAAATTTAAATAAATAAATCATTTGCATTTACAGGGATATGGATGTCATCGATACTACTTTTGGAAACTTAACTACATCTTCACTAATGCATGAAACTTCCATGGATGAATCATTTGCTCCAAATATAGACGAAAACGCAAGTTCATCATCATCAACAACGCTTGATGATTTGGTGATAGAACCAGACCATATTGATGAAACCGATAATTTCGAAGGTCGCAGAATTGTGGATATAAAATATTTGTTTTCGGAGATATCAAATATAAAGCACGAACACACCAACTGCACATTTTCCGATTTAAAATTTATGAAGGAACGACGAAATGGTCTTCTAAGCCAGTATGTTTTCGAGTGCAAAATGTGCAAGAAAATAGAATACATTCACTCCGAAGACCCGAAACGGAAAATGTCTATAAATACTGCTGTCGTCGAAGGAGTGATGTGTACAGGAAATGGGTATTCACAATGGAATGAAATTTGTGGGGTTTTAAATATGCCAAATATGGATTGTAAGACTTACACGAACATAGAACAATGTTTAGCGCCAACAATTGAAGAATGTGCCTTAGAAGAAATGATCGCAGCTGGTGAAGAAGAAAAAAGGCTAGCCATTTTAAACGGTGACGTAGACGAGGGTGGCTATCCTTTGGTAACGGTGGTTGCAGATGGCTCCTGGGCAAAGAGGTCGTACAAAAGTGGATTTAGCTCCTCATCTGGCGCAGGGTGCATAGTTGGACTACGAACTAAAAAGGTTTTATTTCTGGGAGTGCGAAACTCATACTGCTGCATATGTGCTAGAGCTACTAAACTACACATAGTTGCTTCTGAGCACAGGTGCTTCATAAACTGGCGTGACAGTGCTAATGCCATGGAAGCCCACATTATAGCAGAAGGGTTCTCGAGAAGCATGGAAATGCATGGATTGAAATTTAACAAACTAGTTGGTGATGGCGACTCCAGCATCATGAAAAAAATAATGCAACAAATGCCATATGGTCCTAACCTTATAGTACAAAAAATAGAGTGCAAAAATCACTTACTCCGCAATTTTTGCAACAAAATGAAAGCACTTGGAAAAAAAACCAACAACGCTAAAGGCTTTGTACCAGTTCATATAAGGAAAAAGGTTGAAGCAAACGTTTTACGCATGAGAAGAGCTGTAGTTGGAGCAATAAATTACAGGAAAGAGCAAGAAAACACAGTACAAAGTGATAAAATTAAAAATTTGAAAATGGACATAAAAAATACCGCAAATCATGTGTTTGGTGATCATAAAAATTGTGCATCGTACTATTGCAAGCCGGAGAAGTATACTGATGATCCAAATTTAGTAAGCGATCTACGAGATTGTGGAATATGGACTGATATCCAACAATTCTTATTGTCTCTAATAGCAAATGCAGAAAGTCTTATTATTGACGTGACAAATAACACTGTGGAGCAATTCAACAACGTTATCGCCAAATTTATAGGTGGAAAAAGGGTAAATTTTACTACAAGAGGATCTTACCAAGCAAGATGTTTTGGAGCAGTAACTTCGTGGAATAGTGAATTGGCAACCCATTCAAGAATACAAAAGAAAATCCAAGGCCACAGTCCCGGCAAATACACGAAGCACTTTATAGAGAGAAAACGACGTTCGAAGGAGAATAAACAAATGTGTCGAAAAAAAAAACTAAAGTATAATGAAAATGCGACAGAAAAAAGAAAAAAAGTTACAGGGCCCGATGAAAATTATGGTCAATTGGAATTAGAACCAGATATGCCACCTGAAATATTTGAAACGAAAAAAGAGGAATTTCTCAAAGAATTATCTTCAACCAATAAGGAAGAGCTCGAACGGAATACGGTAGGCCAAAGCAATAACAATCTGTGGGCAATTGAAAGACGTAAGCGGATAACGGTGTCTAACTTTGGAAAAATATATAAGCTTCGGCAAAAAACTTCAGTTACGGGAGTACTAAACTCTTTACTGTACTCACAATTCAAAGGAACTATGGCCACAAATTATGGAAAAGAAAATGAAAGCCTAGCAATAGAGCAATTTTCAAAAAAAACAAGTTTTCAGGTATCCGCTTGTGGGCTATTTATCGATAAAACCAAAAACTTTTTAGCGGCAAGTCCGGATGGCCTTATCGGTGAGGATTCTATAATTGAAATTAAATGCCCTTATAGTATAGCAAATATGTCACCAGAAGAGGGAATTGCACAAAAGATAATTGATTACTGTAAATTGGAAGACCATTCTTTAACATTAAAACGGAATCATAATTACTTCTACCAAGTACAAGGCCAGTTACATATTACTCGTCGTAATTATTGTTATTTTGTTGTGTGGAGTCCAAAAGGTTTGCTGTATGAAAAAATTGAGAGGGACGATGAAATCTGGCAAAAAATCGTTCCACTGTTAGAAAATTTCTACCACCAATGCCTTTTACCAGAAATAATTGACGGTCGCATACCAAGAAATTTACCGGCGAGGGATAGGTCTGGACCATAAATTGTTTTAATTTCATTGTGTAGATGTTAAACAGTAATTTTTTTTACAATAAAGCGTTTAAAAACAAAAAAATATTAGATCATTGAAGAAGATTGAAAATGTCAAGTGATGTAGGAGGTATTCCCAAAAGTGCATTTTTCTGTAATAATATAACGTATTAAAAAAGTTAAATAAAAACTAAACTAGTTATGTGTATGTACCTAATATGTAGCACAATAAACAATATGGTGCCTCTTATACATAGATTTCAATATTCATTTGTATAATATGATATTATAATAACATAATCGATTCAACAACATGTGGTAGATGCATGTACCACTGAACATACGCTGTACCAGCATTCCATCAAACGATCAGTGGTGTATGTACTTACCATCACACATTTTCTTGTAAAATATAATTTTTTTGAAAAGAAAATCTAGAACAATATATTTAGTCAAATATAAAAGTTTTTTTTTGGTTCGGTAGTTGTATCTTAAAAAAAGTGTCCTATAAAGGGATAATATTATGTTGAGTACAACCTTCAAAAGTTATCAAAAAATATTTTAATTAATTTTTGTGTTCCATATCCAACTCGGCAATACGGAACGGAATCATCTCGGGGTCTGTCTGTAACAGGTGTTTTTTTTTCAATTTTTTTCCATTAATTTATTTGACGTAAACAAATTAAATTTGTCACAATAACTTTAGTAAATAAGCTCGGTAAGTATTGGCACACTCAAAATAAGTCACCAAACAGAAAAATAATTTTAAAAAAACATCGATAACTCGGGACATGACAACACTAGTGGACTAGTGTATCGATATAATTATTGAGAATGTCACATCACTTCGTTGACTGTATACGTATTCAACAAAACCCTCTCCGCCCCCCCTCACCCCCGAATACTGAGAGAAAGGGACACATGCACCTCAGCCTTATAATACCCAAATAAAATTGTCAAAATCGAGGTTTTGTAGTCCTCATTTTTCTACTCCAAAACTGAACCAATTTCCAAGATTTTTTTTACCAAATGTATTGGAAGAAAACATTCTATGTCTGTACCTTTTGCTATTTTTAAAAATACATCGTCTAATTTGTATACTGAACGTTTGTTGATGGCGTTAAAAAAAGGCAATTTTAACAATTTTTGAAGGGTTATAACTCCTATAAAAAGTAACTTATCAAAAAAACAAAACGTACCGACACGCTTGCGGTCAATATTCATATTATGTAAAAAAAATATTTTCTCTAGTGTCAAAATTCAGAGAGGGAAATGAGGAATACGTTTGTATGGAAAAAACACCACCCGGTTTCCTCTTAAGGCTCAGATAACCGCACGAAAAATTTCGATTTGGACCAGTCGTGATATTTAGTTTTAAAACGGCTTCATAGGAGGTGTATCGAATAGCGCAGATAATAATTAGCGTGCCTCATTAGAGACATCTATGAAAATGACAGCAAACTAAATATGAGTTGATATATCGTGGTTGTGTTCTCCGGGCGGTCTTGATGTTCAACGAAGATTCACAAACTGTGGAATGAATTAAATATTTTTTAAATTTTATAATAAAATGTAACTTAATATATTTTAAAAAAAAATCGAAATTAATGAAAGTTTTTCTTATTAGGTTATCTATACAGGGTGTCCGGGTGCAAAGTGCACAAACTTCAGAAGGAGATCCTACATGACGAATGAAGTAAAATACAACTTTTTTCGAAATTCAAATGTTTTTTTTCCCTTATAAAAATATTTTTTCATGGAAGAATATACTTTTTTCTATACAAACAATTCAATTTTTTACCCGAAAACTAGCTTAAAACGTTAGAATTTCGAAAAAAGTTATTTGATTTTATCTCTTTTACTTGAACTATCATGTAATGGGATGGTCCGATGCTCTGTGGGGAACCCGCTTGCACAGCGCGGATGTAAACTGTGTGCCCTAAAGTTAAAACTTAGACTTACAGATTTCAATACTTCGTTTGTATGGAAACACTATGATATGAAAATCACCTTCCTTGCGCGCTTTACCCCCGGACACTTGTATAAAGAATATAATATATGTATATTCATAAATTATCTACTTTTGAACATTTATATAAATTATATACACTCATACATTTTTGATGCTTATCATATTTTATTTGTATAACGAAGATAATTTATTCATATAAAAAAAATGAAATTTCGAAAAAAGTTGTTCATCTTTTTTACTTCTACCATCATGTAGAATCATCTTATAAAGTTTCTGCACTTTAACCCCGGATATCCTGTCCATTATTCTAATATGAGATATAGAAGATATTATTACAATCGAAGATATTACTCGTAACAAACTAACTAACCATCACTGAATCCCGGCGTGGCAAATAATGTGTTTGTATAAATAATAATAATTTGTGTTTTCACAATTTATTATAAAAATAGTATATTTGTAGCACGTTCCAGAGTGAAAGATACTCTCAGTATCGCTCTGGTGTAAGACCACCATTCAGAAATCGTTGCTTGAAATGGCACTAGCCGTGTTTGGTGACCAGATCTGAATAGCCAGGTACTTCCCCACCTTCCTCTTCCCCATCTCCTTACCCTCTCCACTACCTTCAGCCTCACAACATACCCCAATTGGGGTCGCCATAGTCTCACTGGCTCCAGACGGGAGCAGCTGAGACTCTTGTGAGGTATTACTATAAAAAAATTATTTATATATTTAAAGTTTTTTTTTCATGTCAAAAGGATTTGCACACTAGGTACAGCCGTGTACTTGTACTCCAACAGAATTCGTTTTTGTGATTATTTAAAAAGCTGGGGCATTATTTATGCACATTGGCGAGAAATGTAGTTTCTACTATTTTTAAGAGTTTAAGTTTTCAGAGTGCTGTCAATTTTATTTCGAATTCTTTTTGGTTATATTTTTAGATGTTATTTTAAGTTTTTCTATGTTTCATTATTTAATTTGTCAAAAATATTCATTTAACTATACACATGTAATAATTTATAGACGTCAGCAACAGGTTCATTAACGTGTTCATGTTCGGTAGAAAATCATCTATATTTCCAACTATACAGTTATTTAACTCCTTCAGGGTTCTTAGTTTAAATAAAATTTTCAAAAAAAACTCACTGTTACAAACACACAAAGATCAATTCAATACTATAACAACAATCACAAAAATAAGTAAACGATCACAATCACGTGGCAACATAGAAATTCCAAAATATAAAACAAGTGCTTCTCAACTCCATTATACTTATCAAGGTATAAAAAATTTTAATGCTCTCCTATATAAAATCAAATCTGAAGAAAATTATAAAGCCTTTAAATCACAAATCAAAATACTACTAGATCAACTCAACACTAATTATAAGTTTTAATTACATAGAGCGAATTTCTACGTTTATTTTTATTACATTGCACCTACTAGTAATAATTGATCAAGTGCTAATTAAAATATTATGTACTTAAGTTTAAAATTAAATATTTAATTACATCATTAATTTTACAAAAAAAAAATGTCTTTCTCTGTTTTAACATATCCTCTTAAAATATTTTACCAGCATTTCAAAGTATAATCAAAGATTATTGTCGCAAAATATTATTATGTACCTAGTCTTACAATATTATCGGGTAATTCCATTATAACTGAATCATATTTATGTACTTACCACCTACCTACCTATTAATTGAAATGTAATAATATTTTTATTTTACTAGTACACCTATATCCTAACTTTTATGTATCTATGTACCGTACATCTAACTGTTAAGTTAGTAAATTTCTATATTTGTTATCATTCCTATAAGTTTTATTTTATTTCTTACATCAAACAAAAACAAAGGTTTAATGTAATGACACGACCCCCCAATTTAAACACGAGAAATGTTTTTCTTTATTAAATTGGGTAATTTCATTAACAAAAAAATTACTTTATTGTAATTAGTTCCTTGTATTTTTCTTCTGTAAATCTGTCATATGTATGTATTTCAAATTATAAAAAAAATAATAAAATGACGTATGAAACTAAGTAAAATGACAACCTAGAAATAACGCTTGTTATTTGTTGGGACCATAATAAAGAATAAGACTGGGACCATTACATGAACCGCTAGGCCAATACAAACTAAAACGTAAATTGAATTTTATAAATGTATTTATAAATTTTATAAAAGTATATGTAAAAGTTACATTTTAATTGACCGTATTATTAATCTTTAAAAAATCATAATTCATAATCAAGATTTCTGATTCCCCACAGTTTAACAGTATATCAGCGGCGCAGAATATGCTGGCCGCACGCAAGTCGCAAGCCCCGACGGAAGAATAAAATCTGACTGCGAGAGCCAATATCGAGTTTGGTAAAAAATATGTATTCTACTCTACGACAAATCAGTTAAAAATCCGGGCATAGGTCCGCTATGCAAGCTCTCCTGGTAGCGACTGGCGGATATTTGAAAGGCACATATGTTACACGCGCGTTAGACAGAGACGGCCTGTAATAATGATCTTCAGAATTAAAAAACGCAAGCGCCTGTTGTTAAAATATTTAATTAAACACGACTTACTTAAAAAAGTGCAAAAATCTCGCGATAATTGTCTTTAATTTTATTTAAAGAAACGCTGTGAATTTTTTCATACATATAACTTGTAAAATAACTGAAACAAACGTGTTTATAATAATTTTTGGAGTATACTTTGCGATTTTTTTCTATCGAGGGAATTTTTTATAATTTGCGTTTCGGCGCGATAAACCACTAGATATTATCTTCAAGAATAACATATATTTTTTTAAGAGCTCAAAATCTTCAAATGTTTAAGGGAGGTTTGCTAGAAATCGGTAGAAATTCGGAGAACCGTCTCTTAAGTACCCACCTTTGTTTCTGAATTAATAGCTTCGGATGTATTTTAGTTCCCGAAAGGTCTAGGGACGCAAGGGCGAAGACAAATTAATGCAAAAAAATAAATCGAATGAATTAGGGATAGGACAGAAGCACAAAAAGAAAAGGTCTTTCTTTTTTTCAGAGACCATTTTCAAAGTAAATGTTGAACTTTTCCAAGAAACGAAATGAAAAGGACACGGCTTAAACAAGGTTATGTGTTTATTGAAAACATCAACAAAACCCGTGAAACACCACGGGATATTATAATAATAGCAGGATTTGTGGAGTTGAAAGTATATTATATAAATATAAAAATAAAACCATCTATCCTTACAACTTGAATAAAAAACCCTTGCAATCTACGTCTACATGTAAAGATCTAGGTATTTACTTAGACAGGAATAATTTTTGATAAACATATCGAACAAATTATATCTAAATCTTACAAGATGCTAGGTTTCCAATTAAGAATATTTAAAGTTTTCAATAGTGCTAAAACCCTAGAAATGGTGTTTTGTTCATTGGTCAGAAGTCCACTGGAGTATGCGTCAACCATTTGGAATCCTCGATATAAGGTATATATAGATTTAGTAGAAAGTATACAGAATAAATTTAGGAAACATTTACTCAAAAAATACAACAAAACTACAAATAATATGTTAACTTTTACAAAAAAAGACGCACATTGTCAGATTTGTTGTTTCTAAATAACCTGTTATATAATAAAATACATAGTCCTGAATTACTATCCGTCATTAATTTAAATGTCCCAATGAGGCGTACCAGACACACTTCCATTTTATCATTGGAACTTCCAATCATCCAAGTTGAATTGTTCATCAGAGAATACAACAGTATACCATTGATTTATATAACTATGTTTTGTTAATTTTTATGACGAATTTTTTAATATTGGATACGTTTTTAGATTTTCACGGCCAAAAGTATTTTAGTTATTTTTTTGTGGGGTGTTTAGCCGTGTTGGGTTACCTCCTTCTTTAGCCAACGTTTCGGACAGCGTTGCAGTGTCGATCATCAGGGCCGATTCGGCAGATGTGTAATTATTATTAGTGGTGAAATATGTGCTTATTTACTTGGAACTGATACCATTTTGCCAGCTCCACTACATTACGAGCTGGTATTACCTACAGTATACTTCAAAATTGTTAGATTTCAATTGCCTACGTAATCACGCGTGCTACAATAAGAATTGGTTCCAAAAAACTGTTCCTCGAATCCACTGTCATTCAGTGATCGCTAGTCACCGGTACAAAGTAACACAGATAGGCAATGGCGTAGGAACCGGTTCCAAAATAGCCTGTTCCTCGAATCCACTATCATTTAGTGATCGCTAGTTACCGGTACAAAATAACCGAGACTGCAATGGTAACTTTTTGGTTTAAAAAACTGAGGGTTCACCCAATTTTCTGGCAATTTACAGAATGCATTAAAAAATTATTGTTTGATTTTATGCAATTTGTTTATATAAAAAAATACATCAGAAAAAAAACGAATACCACGAATCAATCACAAAACCACAACTAATTATTCTGATTGAATAAACATTAAATCCAATGCAAATTAGCAACACACACACCACAAGGCCATTCAACAAAATGTATTCATTTTGTATTTGACGAACGCAACTCACATAAATCAGTGTTTTATTCAAATTGCGACAGTTCAAACGAAATCAAATTAAAAGCAACTTAGCGGCGGCGCATATTGAAATGAAAATCATCATTAGGCGGATTACCATTGAAATGTGGGAATGTGGTAACTGACTCCCAATACACTTTAATTAAAAGCTTTTCATGACGAATCGATAACAGTCCAATCAACGCAGTTGGGAATAGTGCAGCAGTGTTTGCTTGCTTTCAAACTTGATCAACGAATTAGTTATGACTTCATGTCATTATGTTATTATATATGTACGTTCGTTTGTGAGTCTGATTTTACAGAACTCAAGGGCGTGCAGTCTTAAGAAAAAAAAGTACGCAAATATTTTTGTCAATCAGTGTTTTCATTAATAATTGAAGACCATACGTGACTCTAATTTGAAACAGAATAAATCTGTTAGGATTTGGTAGGGGCCTTTTCTTCAATTTAAAAACACTTCGAGAGTTTAACAATTTGGGAGGCGGGAATGGGTATCGCCACCCGGTAACCTTTATTGGATAACCAACACCTCTGCCATAGGTCACCCCAAGTGGTCCGCTACGTTTCGTGATTTTGAAGAGGTGCCCGGGTTCACCGGGTGAGGTTTGTCTAGGTCTTGGAGCCGGATGACAAGGACACACTGAACCCCAGAATCCTACCCACCCCTTAAACCCTTTTCCTTCCCAGAACTCTCCTCTCCTCCCTTTACTTAAAAAACCCTTCACACAGCATCCCTAAAGATTAAATAGGCCCCGAGGGAAATTATTTTTCTTAGGGCTTCCTGTGTGGAGCTCATGTAAAAAAAAGTCAGTCTTTATTTTTTAATCATATATTGATCATTCAAGTTTCGACATTTGAACTAATAATAAACATAACATAATTAATAATAATTACTTTATTCAGACAGTAAATTACATTATATTATTTATAACACTTATCATGCACCGACTCTCTGTCTGTATGTCACTAGTTGACAAAGGCTTCCTCCAACTGTCACCATTTCTCTCTTTCATTAGCTACTCTTGTCCATGTACCACCTGCTATGGCTTTGATGTCGTCAACCCACCGTCTAAATGGTCTACCTCGTTTTCTCTTCTTGTCACCAATTCATTACTTTACTAAACTTGAGCACTCACAAAAATTCATAATAAGAAACTCGAAACTTGCCAAAACTCTAAGGAAAGAAGTATGATAGAGAAAAGACTGTCCGATAGAATAAAAATTGAAACCATTAAGAAACAAACAAGAACAAAAGATATAATAAAAACAATAAAAAAGCTAAAGTGGAAGTGGTCTGGTCACACAATCAGAGGAAGTGAAAAATGGTCAAAAAAGATAACATAATTATCACTCCTTAATTCAAATAAATTATTTGTGCTTTTTGAAAAAGGAGTTGATTTGAAATAAATATACCTACTATACTAGGTATATTGATTTCAACTCAACTCAACAAGATTTAAAAAAAAAATAGGTATTACCTATTATTTCTTTTTAATGGTATTTACGAAAAACATAAAATAAAAGGTACAGATAGGTAAAATGTTGTAGGAAATAAAAAAAATAAAAAAAATATATTCTATGTTTCCTGATTCATAATATTTTAAAGCGTTATAAAGAGTAAAAATTTAATTTCAGAAACAAACATTTCAGAAAATTGGTCTTTCACAAGAACGATACTGAGAGAAACTAATACTACATTCGCTTTCAGTAATACATCTATTACTTCAATATGAACAAGGTTTTGGTGATAAACACAGATTCATCAACTCACAAATCAAATATACCAATGACATCAGCACCCATATCAATTTCTATTGATATTCATACACCAATGATTCTAGATTCTCAATAATAGTTCAGTACACAAACTCGTGGTGATAAATCAACGGTGAAACGGACCTGAGTTCCGAGTAACAAGGTAATGTCGGCCTTCCGATCGGACGGTTCTGGTTCGCGTTGCTTGGAATCAAAGAGGTACTTTGGATTGTGGAACTCTGGACTCGGGATTCCGGAATCTGTCTCAAAGTTCTGTGTTACGGTATGGAATCTGCAATTCAGGGATTGTAGCCGTTCTCAGAAATTTCACAATGCAATGTTAGGTGGAGCGCGCTTGAGGTATGCCAACTGTGCTGTAATACGAATTCCGTCAATTTATGATATTTTTGCCATTATTTTTTAAAATGTGATATGTCACAAGAGAGCCCCTATGAGAGAGAGAACTATGTCTCCACCCTGTAAGGCAGAGTTGCGGGGCGGGTTAAGATAGGGGCCGTAGGAATGGGTTTATTGAAGAGGCCCCCGTAACTCGTAGTCTAAACAGAAAACTAGTATTTTTATAATTTTTTTGGTCTGAGCTTTCGTTTTTGAGTAAGTCGAATCCGAAGATGAGTTTTTACGTCAAATTTGATCACCATGAACTCAATTTCGATTTTTTCTCTAAAGAGATTTAGATACATTATGATGTAGAAGAAGATAATGATGTACAAGAACGGCGTTCATAAAAATGAAATCCCTCTTCTGCAATGACAACATCAACTTAAAACTAAGGCAGAGAATGCTAAAATGTTATGTGTGGTCGGTCTTGCTGTATGGTTGTGAAACATGGATCTTGAAAATAAATACCATGACCAGGTTAGAGGCTTTCGAAATGTGGCTTCACAAGAGAATGCTCAAGGTCCCATGGACCAACATGATCACCAACACAGAAATTCTCAGGCGGGCTAGAGCAGATAGAGAACTGCTTACATTAATTAAAATCAAGAAAATTTCATATCTGGGTCATATACTTCGAGGGGAGAAGTATCACTTGCTCCATTCAATACAGAAAGGCAAGATAGAGGGTCGCCGAGGGCCTGGTAGGGGACAAATGTCTTGGCTGCGAAATATACGAGAGTGGACCGACATTAGAAGTGTGGAGGAGCTATTCCGGGCAGTGCAAGACAGAGAGACCTTTTCAATAGTGATCGCCAACGTGGGGGGACCTGATAAGGCACAAAAAGAAGAAGAAGATAATGTATTTTTTTGTACAAGTGCGAGTGGGTTATTATCGAACTATGCAAATTATTAAAGCGAAGCCTAATGTTAAATCACTACATGATATTAGCTTTACCACGAATCGGTTAACATTATAAATACAAAAAATACGTTTTGGATAAATTGAAGCTTTTCCTACCATTTCCTTTAGGTAGAATTAAAATAATATTGTTAATTAATTTATAAAAAATATAAGCGATACTACTGACCGGTCAGTGGCTGAGTGGGCATCACGTTTGGGTCCCACCCGGGCGTCGCGTGTTCGATTCCTCAGCTGGTTAAATCCTCCATCACGACACAAGCAACCTTTTCAGCTTACTGTGGTGGTAGAAGAAGATTTTCAAACATTGTTGGGTTATTCGCAACCTGGGAATTTTTGTCATTCTTTTTTAAAAAATAAATAAAATACTAAAAATGTATGCACACGTACAAGAAACAATTTTAAAAATATAATTTTATGGCTGAAATTTTCTGTGAGAGTTTCCATATATTAACTTTTTATCTTCCTTACACAAAATAAATAAAAATCACCTTTGCGCTAGAAATTGGGAACTCTTGTTTGTTAAGAGATTTTATGCCTATAACCTACATTCATGGCGATATACGGCACACTAACATGCATGTTTGGCTTGTGACTTCCTCTTAAGCCGCGGCATTCCTAATTTCTACTGTTTTATAACATATTTCTCTTGAACACTTAAAGTTTTATGTTTTAAAACAAAAATGCCTTTTTAAGATAATATCTATACATTTGCCACGCCTTAACGGTAATTATTAAGTATGTAAAATTCCCTCGATAGAAAAAAATCGCAAAATACGCTCCGAAAATTATTATGAACACTTTTTTCAGTTATTTTAAAAGTCATGAAAAAATTTACATTGTTTCTTCAAATGCTATTTAAGACATTTCCCCTGAAATTTCGTCTCTGTGTTTTATTAAACATTTTCACAATTTTCCTTTCAACATTATCGTTTTTAAATGACTCTAACATTCGTATTTACATATACCCCCTTCTTCTTTTTGAGCGCTTACTACTGGACCTGAAGTAGTTTCCAAGTTGAACCTTGCTTTAGCGTAGTCGTATAATTATAACCAGATAAGAAGGAAGCAGCTGCAGGAACAATGCAGAAGGAAAACATATTAGAACCACGTGAGAACAGAAACAACCATAAAGCGTACACCCAACGACCAGCGCGTGACTTTCCGTGCACTTTATAGCTTTCCCGAGATTTGCGAGCTGCCGGAGGAGCTTGCTAACTTTAAACCCGTCTTAAACTTTCGGCTTTTCCTTCTTCATCGATCTTAATGCACTTCGCGGTCATGGTCTATCTCAAATCTATTTATTTTATTAGCTAACTTAAACATCTCCAAACCTCTTGGTCAAATGTGTCGTCTGCACAGGGAATTAAGGGACGTAGGTAGGTACTTATCTAACTTTAACCAGAGATTCCTGATACTATTTGGAGTAAAAAAATGCAATGAAATTATGGTAAATGGTGATTTTTTTCATGTCTTTCTTATTTTTTTTCTTCTACGTGTTCTCACTGTTCACTGTTCACTCAGCCGAATAATCAACCAACTCCTCACTGCGCCTCTAACTGTCCAATACATACTGATTTTTAACGTTTTTAGTTTTAAAAATATTTTTTTTCAAAAATGTCACTGTAAACCAAAATTTTGTTTTCATTTTTAATTCTAAGGCGGTGGTTTTCAACCTGTGGTACGTGTACCCCTAGGGGTACGCGAAGCCAAATTGGGGGTACGCAATAACGTGGCACGCATGTAAAATCACTGGTTAAAATGCCTGAAGTCGTATTACACTCTGTATAAAATTGCATTAGTTCATTGTATTTGTGTGACTTGATTGTTAAATTCATGTAATAATTAGAGTATTAAAAATTACAAATGAAACACGTCTTTCATTACACGTGTAAAAAAGATAGATATAGGGTACGGGGAACAATAAATATGTAATGGGAGACAAGGGGTACGCCGGCTCAAAAAGGTTGAAGACCACTGCTCTAAGGAATTACTGGTTAAAGAAAATCAAGTAGGGGAGGTAGGGGGGGGGGGGGCATGACGGGGTTGTTATCGTTTAAAGATAAATAAAACAATATTCTTAAAATATTACAAAATCTACATTTTATGCAAAGTTTTTCAGCTTCAATAAGTGATCCCTCATCAAAAAAAAAAATATTTCACGAACATATGGTCGGTTTTTTCGCAACCAATAGAAATTTTATTAAATATACCATCTTTGACAAGAGAAAGAAGCATAAACACAACAAAATGTGCAAAAAAATCGAAAAAATGATCAAAATTTACCCAAAAATGTACCAGTTTTTCCCACACTTCCCGATTGTGCCCCTTTGCTCATACTTGCCCCGTAACCCCCCCCCCCCATTATCATCCGACTGTAGTAAATAATGGTCATGTTCGTTGCGGCGAGCCAGCTTTTAAAATCCCGTCATAAAAAGCCGCACAATGCGATAGATGTCACACGATTGTGTTTTTAACAATTATTATTTTTTTAACGAATGTTTCACGTTTTTTATGTTGAAATTTGTACGTGACTGGAAACCGTAAATGCTGGGATGTGTATCCATAAGTATATTATGTATATTATTTATATTTACGTACTTATTTTAATAATAATAATAACTTAATTAAACAAGGCATTTATTAATTGGATAAGACATTTTATTAATTGGCACCGATATTTTTTCAATAAACACCTTTGAATTCAAAACCATTTCTTTTGCCAATTTTCATAAACAAAATAATTTTCAAAGCCACCTGTGTTATATTTCCGTAGTTTTTTTTACCTTAGCTCCACACAGAAGGTCCTGAGGGCCAATGTCATCTTTGGGGATGCTGTGTGGAGGGTCTTTTTAGGAAAGGAAGTAAAGAAAGATCTGGGAAGAAAAACGTATGAGGGATGGGTAGGAGTTTGGGGGTCAAGGTGATATTCCTAGAGAGTACGGATGGAGAAGTCAAAAGGACTCCCTCAACCATTATCTCTCGATCCGGCCTGCCGTGCAGCTGGTGGGCAGACGCATCCGCCGCCAAGACCCGGACAAACCTCACACCATGAACCCGGGAACCCCTGCTAAGTCACCAAACGTAGCAAACCACTTGGGGTGACCTATGGCGAAGGTGTTCGTTATCCAATAAATGGCTCCCGGGGCGGGAAATTAAAGACTAGTACATTGGTATATACAGTATAAATATCTTTGATGCATTTGACTCAAAGGATGTTCTTTACTTTTGTTATTCGTCGGTATATTATTGTATATCCTCTCCGTACACTAATTAATGAACTATATTTTGTGTAAGTAGGTATATCGTATTTTCCCTAAATCGATAATATATAAAGGTTTGCCGGGGGGAGGCAACTTTCGAGGGATTAACTGTCATGAACCGTTTGTCCCTGATAGTTATTCGTTGTTACGTGGCATAGTGTAATTCGTCACATTGGTTGGACAGGGTTCTAACTTCGCCTTACCATGTCCTGAGGTGTCAAAGTTTGCAAAGACGAGATCTAAGAGGACCATCACCAACTAACTCCATTTATGTGAATACCGCCTAAGAGTCCCAACTGCTCCCAATCGCCTGGAGCCAGTGAGATTGTGGACCCCCAATTGGGGTATAGGTCTCGCAAGTTAAGTTGACTTCATCACAGTACTCACACAGATGCAAAACTTTCATCCAGCGTGTTTCGTTTTAGGCTTTAAAAAAAAACAATTAATGATTATTTCACAATTTATAGCGGGTAGTCCCGGCTTTGAACCATTCAACCCCGATTGCGATGGTACTTACTCACAGCAGCGTTCAGAATATGACATCACTGATCTCTACCGCTGGCAGCAGAACTGTTTCGCGGCGAGCTTCAGTACAAAGGAACCAACCGAGAGGAGAACACGCGTGCTGCAAGGTCGAGGCCAACCAGGCCATGGCGCTTTTGGACAACGCAACGTAACGTTTAATTTTCATTAGTTATCGGGTTATCAGATTATCCTTTCATTTGTTTAAATAGTTTTACTTTATCTTTAAAAGTAATGGCGCCCTCATTAAATTCAATTTTATGCTTTGCTCACTTGTAAATTTATCATGGTACATTTAATCTAACATGTAACATCTTCGATGTTCATGTCCACCCTTGAGTATTTAATTTTAAGTATAGAGTTCTCATTTATAAACATGCTCATATGTATTACAATAAATCCTTATATATTTGTTCAAATACCGTCTTATCATTTATTAAGAGCTTTCAACGATATAGTTTATCTTTATTAAGAAACATTTAACGTTACAAATTGAGAATTTGAAGTCAAAGCGTTCTAAAGTCGGTCATATAAAACTTATTTTGTTTTACAACATATTAATTGAAATACTGAAGATTATCAATTTTTTTCTAAACTAAGTAAATGTGATAATTTTCAGGATTGAATTCAAATGGGTAGGTATTCATAAAAAAAGACAATGGTATTGCTAAGAATTCTTAGCCATTTATTTAAGAATACTGTAAATAACAAACTTCCATTGGTAATGACCCTTATTCACGGAAATTACGGCAATCGAAATTTATAGGTATCTAATTGTTTTTCGGTGTACTGTGAATGTATGTCTCATCAGAATACACAATTGGACGTCCGTCATTCCTGTATTCTTCTAATTTAGTGAGATATGTGGTACGTTGAAGTCGGATATCATTTTTTTCAATAAGCAACTTTCGATTTGTTTCCGTCTTTCTCCATCGAAAACCCAAATTGTGAACAACTTTCCTTAACGTAATTATACACCCTGCGTAGTCGATTTCTCCTTTCAGAACTCTATGAATCTTTTTCATCGTTGCCAAAGACTTATGAACTAAATAAAAATCATAGACACATCTAATAACTTCCTTATCGAAATCATCTACATCTGATTTGGTTGATAGTCTGCGTCGTTTCTTCCCTGGTGTGCTGAATGTTGGTCGTTGAGTTGACGATGACGACGGTTGTGTTTCTGCTTCCTTTGCTACTCCATACGTCGAATACTAGTCTGCGATACTCCAGTTGCCTCAGACGTCAAATCATATAAGTCATTCATGCTTAAAAATTGGCCACCGTTTTTTATATTATGCATAAAATAATTTAACACGCGGAATAAAATTTCACGACTTTGTCCATTCAGTGATTTGCCACGTCCCGTTTTGAAACAGGACTCCATGATGTCGTAATAAATATTACACTTGCACACTTTAAAAACAGTCTGTAAATCTACTAATAAAGATTCGAATTAAAAATAATGAAAACTATTTGTATTTCAAATTTAAAAATTAATAATTATTTCACTTGCGATATGTAGGTGTACGTATGTTTAAATCAAATTACGAACTGAATGAATAGGACACCCCATAAGTGCAGTCCATCAGGGTGTCGTTAAAACTTGCCTCTCTTCTAACTAGTTACAATAAGTGAGCGTAAGCAAGACAGATAACCTTATCTATTTGTGGGCGTCGCTTGACGTTCACGCAGATAGACCAAAACATCAATTCTAAGCATTTTTATTGTGCTCATCTTTCGTTGCGTTACCTATACATTGTGAGTAGATTTTTATACAGAAATACCAAGTCAATGAAAATTCTTCTTTCTGAAAATTTGAGCAAAATTGATATCATTAACACTACATATTAATTATTAATTTTTGAATTTCAAAAATTTTATTTGCATTTTTATTTAAATTTTTTAATTATATTTTAATTTATATATATTTATAGAACACATGAGTTCTTTAAACTAACGGCCTTACTAAAAAAAAACCACAGCACGACCGATTACCTGTGTTTTTGCAGCAACATGGATACACCAAAATTACACTAAAACACGCAATACTACCAATAACGAATTTCACTCTAAAACAGGTTTTAAAATCTGGCAACAGTGCGATTTTGCGTAATGTCCATACTAAATTGTTGTTTTCATTCATGGCCGCTAGATGGCAATGGCATCCTACCGGCACATTTTCTACTGTCTTGCCACGCAGATGGTTTTCATGCATGACGGGAATTTTTTAGTAAATATTGAGATTTTACTGAATGATTTTTATTATAGTGACCAATTCACTCTTCGATTCATGTAATTAATATATTTGCGTGTTATTTGTGTGGTTTTACATCAGTTTTATCAAGTTATTGCACAATAAACAGTACTTAAAAGTTGAACTGTCAAAATATTGTTTTGGGTTACATAAAAGTTCAAATTTACGTTTTTAAATCTTTATTTTATGAGAATTTCTTAAAAGAGGTGTTATTTTAAATATTAATATCTAATATATGTGGTGGTAAACTTTTAAAAGAAATTAACATCTTTAGTGGTGCAAGAAATGTGTTGAAATGTCAGAGATATTTTTTATGTTATTCTTTTGGCAATAAAAAAAACTTTGTAATTTTTTATTATATTTTTATTGTATGCATGAGGAAAAAGTGAGGTGACATTTTCATTTCAAAATTATTATATAAAGGGACTGTATTTTTTAAATTTTGATTTTTTTTAAATTTCTGTACACTTTCATTAAAAATGTTTTGGTAAAAATATTTTTTTCCATTTTTTCCGTGTTTGAATCTTCAAATATGGCAGTTTTTTAAAACTAAAGTGTATTTCAAATACACAAATCTAAAAGGTAATTTTATCTAGTTTTTAAAAATGGTATTTGTTTTTACGGCACCTTCGAAAATAAGAAATATATAGAACATTCAAAATACTTCTCTCCGCTGTCATTTTTGATGATTTTTTTTTTACAAAACAATAAAATGGTAGGTGATGGACAGTTGGAGGCGGGGTGAGGGGTTGTTAGGTTACTCGGCTAAGTGAACAGTGACGACACGCGGATGAAATTTATTATTTGTTTGATTTTGAAGAAAAAAAATTGAAAAAATCATCATCAAAAAGTCACCAGAATTCATCACCAAAATTCCACTTTTTTCCCAAAGAATGCCAGCAATCACTGGTTAAATAAAGTAGGTCAAGTATGACCCTTAACACCATGTATACATCAAATTAAATATGACTCGAAAGAATTCCGAAATGATGTGAGAAATTTCACCTTCGTTGGAACTCGCAGATACAAAATTTTAAAGCATGATGGGTAGAGTAAGGACTCTCTAGTTTCTAAAATGAAGGTCCTATCTCTGCCCGCACTGTCTGCACTAGGTAATTGTCTGTTCACCTCCACCCCCCATCGACTTCTCTGCTATAAACGGCTCTCCAGCCAGCGCTAGTGGTCCAGCGCTCACTGCTCGATCCTGATGAATAATTAGCCGGTTCCTTTGTGATGTCAAATAGTGTCACGGGCACGAAACAAACCAAATGACCTATACAACCACAATATGGAAATAGAAAATAGAGAGCGGGTGGTTTGTCATTGTCAACCGCTGGTGTACGTAAAATATGAACTTCTTCGGTATTTATAACTAGAGCTTAATTTAATATAAGCATGCACAGGTTGGAAGCAGAAGAAATAATAAAGATTTTTTTTCTTTTAAGAAAGCAAATACTTTTGGTGTGACATTATATACCAAATGAAAAAACACACTTTGTAAAACACAACTGTTGATATAATAAGTCCTGACGAAGCTTGAGCTAAGCGAAACCTGGTTGGCTATTAAATATTAATTCAAATAAAAAGTGATATTTTACAAGCAGTGTTTTACAAGCTCCATACAGGTGGCCCTGAGGAAAATTATCTCCCTCAGGGCCATCTTTGGGGATGCTGTGTGGAAGGTTTTTAAGGAAAGGAAGGAGAGGAGAGTTCTGGGAATGAAAAGGGGTTAAGAGGTGGGCAAGAATCTGGGGTTCAGTGTGTCCTGATCCTCCGCCTCTAAGACCTAGACAAACCTGACCCCATAAACCCGGGCACCCCTGCCAAATCAAGAAACGTAGCGAACCACTTGAGGTGACCTATGGCAGAGGTGTTGGTTATTCAATAAAGGTTCCCGGAGCGGCGGTGTACCCATTCCCGCCTCCCAAATTTAAAATGGATATAAGTTTTATATTTGTATAATTATAATATATAAATATGAAATAATCGTGACAAATTTCTTTTCAAAATGATAAATAACTATTTAGAATCTTCCTCCTTGGCAACAATCGAAATCTACATCAACCACCGTCCACGAAGAAACCCCGAAACTTTCCATTATCCTTTACAGAGAACCAACTTAACCCCCCAGGCCTCGACGATATTTTGTCAGATGGGCAAAATATTTCCGCTTTACAATAAAATCACATAAATCGAATATTTATGAACATATTCGAAAATACCCTTTCAATTTATATAAATCGAAATAAACATATACATTTTGAAGTATATAATTTTTCCATGCAAACATAGAAAAGTAAAAAAAAAAAAAAACCTACTTACTTTAATAGACAAATATACTATTAACTCTATTTTTTTGTCGTTCCACGTACAAATAATTCATAAAAAAATCCCAAAGTTTCATTAATTAATTTCAAATTGCGATTTGTAACTTTGGTTTCATAAAGGTCTACATTTGACCTCTTTTGTGGTTATTTTTTATATTTGAATACAAAGCGTTGTATTTTCTCTTTCTAACATATTGTTAGAAACGAGTATCGCCGGGTCCTACAGACCCTACCAGCATAACTTGTGATATAATTTGCACCAGGCATTTGGAGAGTTAAGAAGAGAAAAGAGTGTATTCTTGAAGCAACCTTTTAGTAGGCAAGTTTCATAAACGAGATATTAAGCTGTTTGTACGAGAAAAACTTTTACAAAAAAAGCAAACGCCATCCACCTGTGGTATCCAGCAGTGCAAAACGTCGGGCTGTTAATTTAAGCTGCGATGTCCAACACAATTACCATAACCCCATGTAAACTGAACGAATAAACGTGTAATGCATGAGCGGACACATGTAGTATTAATGGTTTAATCAGTACCACAACAAAACCGTTTGTTTACCCCTGTACCAGGGAGGCAGGGGAGGTAAACTGGTGGGTTGCGGGCGGCGGGTGCCCGATTGCACTACAAAAACTAATATGCCTCGCTGGAACCCTGCAGCAGTACAATGTCAGAAAATTAATACTCCCACAGCAATCTGCCAACAAACAATGGGGGTATATTCACATAGCTTCCTAGTTATAAGGACGTTTTGACGGGTTGTCACTCAGGTGAATATTAAAGGTTTTTTCATTTCTGGTGGATACTTTATAATTATATCTTACGTCTATTTCAAAGTAATAAAACACGAACCAGCAGTACACACTTGCTATTCCAAAACATGATTTTTTTATTGAGGCTCCGTAGTAAATGTTCAAAAACGGAAGAAGATGGTTTAAAAAGGAGAGGAATACTTAGGAATGTTAGAGGTATCGCGCTAATATTAAAACGTGTGGGCTACTGTCACTGTCAGTATCGCCCTGATGAAAGACCACCTTTCAGAATCGAAAAGTTGCTTGAAATAGCCGGGTATTTCCCAGCCTTACTCTTTCCCATCTCCTTTGCACCCTCAGACACTTACAATATTCCCTAAATGGGGATGTCACAAATTTACTAACTCCGTTTGTATTCATGGAAATACAAAAAAGAACATTCAAGAAAAAGTTCAAATTATTCTTAAAAAGTGGATAAATATCTCAAAATTATTTTTTTAAATATTTTGTAATTTAGAATGAAGCCTTAAGGCTCCGCATCCGAGCTCAAAAAGAAGAAGATGGAGAGATATGAAGTTAACTTAGATATATGATAGAAGTTAAATATTTTTGGGGTGTTACGCCGTGTTGCGCTACCTCCTTCTTTAGCCAACGTTTCGGACAGCGTTGCAGCGTCCATCATCAGGGAAGATGTTAGAGTTACAGTGTCCAGCATCTGCCCTGATGATGGACACTATAACGCTCTCCGAAACGTAGGCTAAAGAAGAAGGTAGCGCAACACGGCATATAACCCCAAAAATAAATAATGATAAAAAAGACCATCGGTATGTTCGTAGACATGTACCATCATGTAGTAATTACGTAGGTAGATGATTTAGGATCTATTTCCAGCCGTGTTAACAGAATACATTAAATACCAAATTTATACAATATTCCTCAAATCCACCTTATTTCGCTTTCTGAAACAGAATGCCTATTTTCTATTTATATCTACTAGTCTGCGAATTTTCTTTATCTTTGAAATTTGTTCATTCTCGACAGCTAATCCTATATATCTGAATCCTCTCACATCCCACGACACGCCGACTGCCAAAAAGGTGAACAGAAGACGTCACGTATTTTTTAAAAGTTAATCTTAACTTTAAAACAAAAAAAATATTTATTCAAAGCATCAAAAACCTTCTCTGCAATAATATCCTCTGTCAATTTTGGTAGATTTATCTGAAGTTACTGGATAACCTAACTATTTTTCACTTTTAACGTCTTTTCTACCATAAACACAAAAATATCCAATATTATAATCAATAATTATCAGCCTGAAACACTCATCTATATTGAAAAAATCTTCCGAGAAAAGATACTGGCCGCCAATGGGAATTGAACCCGTGTCCCTCTGATTGCCGGTCAGCTGCTCTGACCACTGAGCTATGGCGGCTTATCTAATACCCGCCAAATAATTCAGTATATACTAGTGTTTCATTCGACAATTACTTATTATTACATTTTTCCAACTGAAAACAACCAACTTTATTTTTGTGAGAGAGGTATTGTTAAGTACTAAATCTCCCGCTAGGTGGCGTCGAGACTAATTATGTCTGCTTTTATTGCTGAAATACTTTAACTTGTCAAATATTAATTAATAACTTTTCTCGGAAGATTTTTTCAATGTTGATGAGTGTTTCAGGCTGATAATTATTGATTATAATATTTGTTATCTACCCTTTGTGCTATGCATAAAAATCAAAGGGTAGATACTGGCCGCCAACGGGAATTGATCTTTTCTCGGAAGATTTTTTCAATGTAGAAGAGTGTTTCAGGCTGATAATTATTGATTATAATGTTTGTTATCTACCCTTTGTGCTATGCATAAAAATCTTGCTTAAACGTTAGTTTATCAATTAAAAATAATAATTAATATTTGACAAGTTAAAGTATTTCAGCAAAAAAGCAGACATAATTAGTCTCGACGCCACCTAGCGGGAGATTTAGTATTTAATAATACCTCTCTCACAAAAATAAAGTTGGTTGTTTACAGTTGGAAAAATGTAATAAAAAGTAATTTTCGAATGAAACACTAGTATATATTGAATTATTTGGCGGGTATTAGATAAGCCGCCATAGCTCAGTGGTCAGAGCTCCTGACCGGCAATCAGAGGGACACGGGTTCAATTCCCGTTGGCGGCCAGTGTCTTTTCTCGGAAGATTTTTTCAATGTAGAAGAGTGTTTCAGGCTGATAATTATTGATTATAATGTTTGTTATAAAGATATTGTATTTCTTAGTCCTCCTCACTAGGGGTTCCTGTGCCGGGGCGGACTAAAATTGTTTAATTATAGTTTATTTGTCTTCTATGTCGTTTTTAGTGTTTCATTAGGGTGTTTTCGTTGACCTCTTTCAGTAATATTTTTATTTTTGATTTGTACTCATACATTTTTTTTTTATGTCTTGGGGAAGAATGTTATGGAGTTTAGTTGCAAAATAAGTGTAGTTTCTTTGTCCGAATGTGGTTTTATAGCTTGGAATGTTTTGTTATGTTTTTAGGTGTAATTATTATTACGCGTGACAGCTGTTTCGCCTTCTAAAGGCATTATCAAACTGATAGTTATAATTATAATTATGGATATAAATTGTAGTTAAAATCATAGATATAAATTGATACACTTTTATCAGAAAGTTAAAACTTGGAGGAGAAACGACATTGGACACAGATGACACTCATGCTGGGTACTAGCTAGTTTTATAATATTAATATAACTTTTGGGTCACCGTAGAATAACCCCTCGTAGTTACTTTATTTTAACCCTCGACCTGTCGCGTGGGGTCTTAAAAAGCCCAGGTCTTACAGGAATGCTAATTATGTAAATTTTAAATGTTCCCACTGATTCCTTACTTTAGGTAGCTTCCTAAAAGGGAGTATACTCGACGCTAGCGCGGAGAAAATTCATCTGCGTATGTGCGATGTAAGATATAGACTTGTGTTACGGCGCGGCGTGAGGTAAAAAAAAAATCAACAAAATACCATGAAAAATCAAGTTAATATGTTTTTTCATTGTATTTTTTTGATTTTTTATTTTATAATAATAAGTCTGTAATCAACCTTAAATAGCTATAAGTTTGAGAGAAATTGGTTAGTTTAAAAAAAAGTATTCTATTAAAAAAACATGATTCGAAATTACCAAAAAATGTTCTTTGGTAATTTTTAAGCTCTTGCATTGAAAATAAATATCTTATTTTTAATATTCCTTTTTATTTCAAAGAAGTCATTATCACCTGACTGTAATCAGTTAAAATCATCAACATCATCTTCTTCCCTTTGTCTTATTCGGGTCGGGGACCCATTGCATCGACAAGGCTCCTTCATAAGTCCCTGTCTTGAGCTGATTGTTCGACCTCTGTCCATGGTAGACCCATCCTCTCCTCACACAGTTTCTGGAGTTGCTTCGCCCAACTGTATCTGGGGCGGCCCACGTGACGTCTACCCTCTGAAATCGCACTCAGTATCTTCCTCGGAATTCGGTCATCAAACATTCTTAGTACATGCCCAAGCCACCTCAATTACGATTTTTCTATGAAGAGTAGCAGTGGTTCAATGTTTAGATCATCTCGGGTCGTCGAGTTTCTTATATGATCCCATTTCGTAACCCCTGCCACTCCTCTCAAGTATCTCTCACTTATCAGTTAAAATAACATAAAATGTTTGCAATAACCACAATTTAATCATATTTATTTTTGGGGTCCTAAGCGACCCCGCGCGACACCTCGTATTATAACGCAAGCGCCCCAACTGTTTTAGTTTATTTTATTACGCCTAATCTATGCGAAATGTTTTACTTTTCAGCTTTGCAAAGCGCCCTCGGGGTGATATTTCACAACAATGGCGCTATGAAAATTAGCCAAGTCCCACTATTATTATTATTAATCTACCGGGCTAGGAAAGCTCTTTTGTCTATTTACGGTTGCCCCATTCTGAGAAGGTTCTGCGGCAGTTTCCTGTTGTTCTTTGCTGGATTTATTCTCTCCGACGATAGTGCGTTTTTGTTACGTTCTACTGTAACAAAGCCACTCAGCCTGAAAGGAAAGTGCTGCCTACTTTGTGTTTGGTTTGTCGTTCAAACTACAAACAAGATTAAAGAAAGACAAGTGCATTTGGTATTAATTGTTTTTGTGTTTAATTTTTAAAAATTTAATTAAAATTAAATTTAATAATGTTTTTTATCAAGTTCTGCAAGTATTTTTGTTACTGCTGTTTCGTTTACAAGACCATTTTCAAACTGTGCTTAATCCACATTCAGACGATCTATTTATACGATTTTGAATGTCAATGTTTTAAAAGTGTCTAAATTGATTTATTACCGGTTACTTTAAACGTCATGTACGTTATAATCTACGCATTCACAGATGGCGCCAATAAATTATTTTAGGTTTTTAATGCTTTTTGCACGTTACGATTTAAAATATTAAGGTAAATTAATTGTTCGCGACCGTACATATTTAATTAGAATATAAATAAATATTTTTGTCCATAAACACACCCAAATCTTTCAAGAAAGGCTGAAAAATTCAATTTTGTATCGGTGACTCAATCCAATATTGTATTATTCAGCCTTTATATATTTAAGTGCAGAAGATATTTTTAAGTGCAGAGGTAGGAAGCTTTTTAGTGGAAGTCATTATAAAATTATGAAAAAATATTTGTTAAACCTAAAATAATAAAGGTTAGTCGAATTAAACCATTGAACTTACCGGTGGAGAGAGAAAAACTTTTTTTTGCATTTTCAATTGATTTTACTTTAATTTTTTATTGACCCCCAGAATCCTACCCATCCCTCGTACCTTTTTCCTTTTCAGATCTTCATTTTCTTATTTTGATTCAAAAACCCTTCACACAACATCCCCAAAGATGACATAGGTCCTTAGGGATTTTTTCGCTCGTGGCTTCCTGTGTTGAGCTCTTTTAAAAAAAACACGGACAGCACTAAATTCAGGCTTTGACTTGATAATAATAATAATATATATTTTTCATTAAATTCCTTATAAAATAACCAATTTTAGATTTTAAAAGAAATTACGCTATACAATATTTGCCAAAAAATGATGTTTACAAATATTTATTAAAAGTATATATTTTTTTAAATACGAGTAAAACAAATTTAAAAAGATCAATTCACACGCGGTAGAAGTTAAACCTTCAGAAAACTAAAGTAGATAAGAGTGGGGAGGCTACAAAGCACCGCACAAAGAGGGACCGATTATACTATCTCATTCTCTCGCATGCTAATCCTATAGATCCTATGTATTTGTCTCTTTTTAGTGTCGCTATTTTTCGTTTCATCGAGTTTCAAATCACAGCGGTGCTATATAAGTTTTCACTTTTAAAAAATTATTTTATTCAGTAGTGAAGATCTAGTCAACGAGAAAAGGCTCTTTCAAGAATCAATAGGATTTCCCTTATGAATCTCTCCTTGCTGACGCTAAATATATCAATCTCGGAAGAGGTTCGAACAATATACTCCTCCCCGCCGGGAGAACCATTCGCAGGTTGGTCCTACAGACAGGAAGATAGAATAATCTATGGCGACGTTGCCTTATGTAGTCATTAGGAAGTTAGAACTCATGTGCTCCAAAATGGCTGAGTTCTCAATATAGCCTTGCAGCAGTCTAAATAAGTGAGTGGCGGCATACCCTTTCTTTTGAGCTGCAGGGATTGACTCCCAGCATGCCCAGAAGAAAATTTACCAGGTAAAGCCAGTGATAGTGGCCGCGCGACTACATATGTAAAGAAATTTCAAAAACTTTTTGTGAACCCTCTCGAACATGACAGCCCACCTCATGAGGATTCACTCTCCAGTATCTTGTATCGCTCTCCATAGAGAGAAAAAAATTTCCTTATTTTAAAACGCCCGGGGTCTCAAAAGATGCGTATGAAATGTAGCTATTCGAAAACGTAAAAATAAATGAAAATTGGGTTCAATATTATTAACTCGCTAAAATGGCCGGAAGTTTTGAAAAAAAAATAGATTTCGTGATTTGCGAAAAAAAAAAATTGTGCAAATTTAATTTTATTCCATAACTACAGCACAAAAAACGTTTTTTTTTTTAAATATTTGGGATGTGTTTGTTAAAAATATAAAAAAGGAAAATAACCCCTTTTCTGGAAAGAATCAGTATTCTTGTAGACTTACTCGTATTCATAAACTTAATTTTTTTTTCATTTTTATCAGCTATCCACAGATTTAAATAACAAATATTAATGACCATAATTAAAAAAAAAAACACGTTTTAGGTTTTTTTCCGATTTTCAATGCATTTTAAAGACCTAATAATCATTTTAATATAAATAAATTTAAATGTAGTTCTAATTTTCTTTTTAACCCTCGACTCGTTGCGTGGGGTGTTTAAAGCCTAGGTTTTACAGAAATGCTAATTATCTACATTTTGTAAAAATAGTATTTTGCCAACTTAAAACGAACTTAAAATTTTCGTACAAGTACAAAAATTAATAAGCTGAGGGCAGTGGGAGGGGTGATTTTGGCGGAGGGGGGAAACGGTGGGAGGAGTCAAAATTATATGGAAAAATCGTAAGTAAAGGTAATATACATGGTGTTATTATTGGGGGTGACTAATAGAAATTTTAAAACTTGAATCAGGGCACATGAACTTTGTTCACAAAATAATAAATACTCGGAGATTGCTAACCATCTTAAAACTCAGGCCATAGCTTCAAAAAGGAAAATACTAAGTTTAAACATTGCAATGTTAATTCATATTTTGATTTGTGCGCTTTAGACATAAATTAACAAATAAATTAAATCTAAAATTAATTTAGTTAATAAAATAATAGCACCATGTAAATCACCTTTACTTACGATGTTTCCATGTAATGTTGATTCCTTCCACCGTTTTCCCCCTTCGCCAAAATCTCCCCTCCCACTACCCCCACCTAATTAATTTTTGTACTTGTAGAGAATTTTAAAGTTAATTTTAAGTTTACTCGTGAATGACACGGATGGGTCGAAACCGTTTGCAATTTAAAAAAAAATTAAATTAACAACTGTACATTGGAAATTAAAACTCTTGAAAACAAAATGAAATACTTTCTTTTATATGCATTGGTACTCGCACGTATTTTTTGACACTAAACAGGAGTTAATTAGTTAATGAGGACTTTAGACGTATTTGAACCACTTTCGTTTCTCCAAGATCAAACGGAATAAATTGATCGCATCCTAGATGAACTAATTAAGTCTAAGGATCGCGTATACGATTACTTTTACCTCTAAGAACTTCATTAGTTCAAGTCCACTCATTAACAAGCCAATTAATTTGAATAACGAACGACGTTATTAAAAAAAAATGTGTATGTCGACGGCTTAGCTGATACTCAGGAGCAGGCCCGGACTGGGACCATTTTTGAGAATTAGGTGCTTGAAAACAATGAAAATGTGTTTCTACGCTGTATTGGCACCTATAAAGAAGAAGAAATTCAGATAGGTTTTTAGACGAATATTATGATTTTCGACTTTTGTTGACTTTATTATTTATTGAAATAAGAAATTCACGGTATTTTTAGGATACCACAACACTACTAAACACATGCTGTAGAACTGCCA
The DNA here is from genome assembly GCA_917563855.2 of Limnephilus lunatus. Taxonomy (NCBI): domain Eukaryota; kingdom Metazoa; phylum Arthropoda; class Insecta; order Trichoptera; family Limnephilidae; genus Limnephilus; species Limnephilus lunatus. Next base: position 8,056,646 of record OU830600.1, on the reverse strand, counting down.
ATAATTATAACGGAGTTAAAATAAAGGGCAGGATTTTATTCACACCAAAGCATTAATGAATTATGTCAAAATTATTTGTGTAGTATAAATAATGACAAACTGATTTTAGGGATAAGAAAAATATACAAACATTAAAAAAAATCCTGGGTGTTTAACAGTTTACAATGTTATATACTAGAATAGAAGGGGCTTAACTTAACTGATTCGACATTTTGCTCCCCTAGCCCTAAAGTAACAGTTTATTTGTAAGCAACTTACTTGTTAAAGCTACTTCATCTATTATTTTATTTTTGTCCAAATTATAAAATAAATCCCTCTCAACATTAATAAAAAGCAGACTGGACATTTTTCAGTCGATTTTTTTACGATTTTAAGTTTAGAAAAAACTCGTTCACATGTGACTTGAGTACAAGGTATGGTAAGAACAAATTTATATACAATATACAGGTTAGATAAGTTTTTAGATTTTCACGGCCAAAAGCATTTTTGTTGTTAGTTTTTGGGGTGTTATGCCGTGTTGCGCTACCTCCTTCTATAGCCGACGTTTCGGACAGCGTTACAGTGTCCATCATCAGGGCAGATCCGGTAGATCTATAGAAGGAGGTAGCGCAACACGGCATAACACCCCAAAAACTAACAACCAAAATATACAGGTTGGTAAACAGTCCAGATTGAGTAAGTTCAAACAGAACAGAAAAAGCACATGTCAAACACTGGAAACATTGTCTATTTTCAGAGCAGTAAATGTCAGCATTTGTTTCCGCTGCCGTTGGGTCCAAATCGTCTTCTTCGTCACTGCATCTGTCTCCGTAGTTCCCAGTGGACTCTGCCGCTATGAAGTTGCTGTATTGTTGTGCAAACTGTCGCAGCTCAATCAACAGCCGACTTCTTTCTATTTTACAGAGGCCGCGCTAAAATTTGCGACTTTTGTCAACAGACTATCGGAATCATATATGTTGACTGTGCTTGCAAATAGCGCCAACTGACCATAGATGACGAATTTAATCAATCTCGTATTGATATAAGGTTTTATCGATCGACAATATATGATAATATTTCATAAACAAATAAATTAATTGAATAATCTTAAAGGGCTGAAGCATCAATGAAAATTCAAGTTATTAATTAAAATTGGTATGACTTACCCCTGAGCGCCCCTGAGGCGTGCTTCGAGCACTGGTTCCCCTGGCATGCGCGCCTCTGAATCAGACCCGGGCAGTGTCGCCCCCCGTGCTCGGGGGCGCGCTGCACGCGGCGGGAGCGCGACATGGAGCCCGGCCCGCAGCTGGCGTCGCACTCGGACCAGGGGCCCCAACCGGTCACCTGGCAATCCAGCACTGGGGACAAACATATATTATTAGTAAAGCTGTAACTTACATATCTTTGAATCCATTATTTTGTTGTAACATACATCTTTTTGCATCCATTATTTTGTTGTAACTTACATCTCTTTGCATCTATTATTTTGTTGTAACTTACATCCATTATTTTGTTGTAACTTACATCCGTTATTTTGTTGTAACTTACATCCGTTATTTTTCTCGTATAGGAATCAACATCCTCCCTACCTCCTTCAGCCTTACAATATTTCACAAGTGTTGGTATCATGTAGAATTACACGCATTGTCATCTTTGGGGATGCTGTGTGGAGGGTCTTTTTTATGGAAAGGAAGGAGAATAGAAGTTCTGGGAAGGAATAGGGTATGAGGGTAGGAATCTGGGGTTCAATGCGCCCAGGAATGACGGACTTATGAATCTCCCACTCCCACTGCGTTGCAAGGTGTGGGTCATATGGTTTCCCTCAACCAGTCTCTTCTGATCTTGCCCACCACGCATTAAGTGGGTAAACACAACCGTCACCAAGACCTAGACAAATCTCAGTTCATGAACCCGGGCACTCCTGCTAAGTCACCAAACGTAGCGAATTTGCAGTCCATTTCATTCTAACATCCTCCCCACTTCCTTCTGCTTTACAATATTTCCAAATTTTATTTATTTGTTAATTTATTATTAGCCCTATTGGGCTTTTACATTATATTTAACAAGTTGTTTGTATTACTGTTATTGTAAATACTGTCTGTCGGGTCACCGATTATTTTAGTTATTAATACCAATTTAAGCGTATTTCTCAAATAATCTTTTTAATTTATATTTTTATTTACTACCTGCTGACCCGGTGAACTTCGTACCGCCTCAGAATCAATAACGGTCGTGTTAACTTAATAGCCTCAGTTTTTTATTAAGTTAAAAATTACACAATGAAGCAATTATCGATGCGCAACTGCCCGTGTTTTGTTTTTATCAGTATTAGAGATGGCGTTGTGCAAAGATTTTTATTGTTATTTTCTTACTTTTCAACTTACTTATGGGAATTGAATTTCATTTTCTTTATACGTGTGAGAGAGATTTATTTTAATTATTGTATTTTTCCTTTGGAGGGGTGCAGACATACGTTCAAGGGTTTGTCTCATTTTCGACTGTCGACATTTAGTGTAAGAAAGAGAGACTGCATTATAATGTTTAAGAACAAAAGCAAAACAATCAGCGCATAGACAATTGACATTTTTATGAAATACATTCACTATTCAATATTATATTTATCACAATATTGCTGCAGCTCTTTAAAAAATTGAGATTTCGTTCCATACAAAATGAATGAAGAAAATAATTTTTTCGTAATTTTTTTTTTGGAAATATTTCTGATGTTTTAATAGCTATTTTGCTACTCGGGCGGAGACAAATCAAACAACTCAAAGATCATAAAAATCGGTTTAGCCGTTCTTGAGTTATAAATGGTAAAACTAAACGACTTTGTTTTATAAAGATTTTATGTATTTTTCCTGCTATATGAATTAAATCTTGCATAAATCTAAATAAATATCAAAAAACAAAAACAAAACCATCCTAGAATACATCCACAAAACAAAATATTATTCTTCATCGTTGATTTGAAAACAAGTTACGTTTTATAATTTATTATACGTTGAAAACATATATTGTAAGCAATAATTATCAGCCTGAAACACTCATCTACATTGAAAAAATCTTCCGAGAAAAGATACTGGCCGCCAACGGGACTCGAACCCGTGTCCCTCTGACTGCCGGTCAGGAGCTCTACCACTGAGCTATAGCGGCTTATTCAACAATTACTGCTTATTACATTTTCCCACCTGAAAACAGTGGAGTCCCGTTGGCGGCCAGTATCTTTTCTCGGAAGATTTTTTCAATGTTTTGACGGCCGGGGTGGCGCAGCGGTAAGACGCTTGACTCGCGCACCGAAGGTCGCGGGATCGAATCCCGGCGTGGCAAATAAATTTTATTTGATTAATTTGTGTTATTTTACAATTTATTCATTAAAAATAATAAATAGAATATTTGCGGCACGTTCCAGAGTGGAAGATATTCTCTGTATCGCCCTGGTGTAAGACCACCATTCAGAATTGAAACGTTGCTTGAAACGGCATTAGCCGTGTTTGGTGACCAGATCTGAATAGCCAGGTACTTCCCCACCTTCCTCTTCCCTATCTCCTTCCCCTCCCCATTAACCTTAGCCTCACAACATACCCCAATTGGGGATGCCATAGTCTCACTGGCTTCAGACGGGAGCAGTTGGGACTCTTGTGAGGTATTCATGTAAAAAAAAAAAAAAGTAGATGAGTGTTTTAGGCTGATAATTATTGCTTATAATAATTGTTACCCTTTGTGCTATGCATAAGAATCTTGTCTTAAACGTTAGTTTATCAATTAAAAATAATAATTGAAAACATAATTAATAATAACTAAAAGGCAGTCATAACAACTACGTATTATAATAATGGACAGCTGAAAGCTTACAGTTTTCTTCTCCATAATATTATTTATTACATAATTTTCATAACATACTCTAGAAATACGCCCTTACTAAAAATTGTAATTTCGATTTTACACAACTACTGATAATTTAATCGGTACCGCGTGTTTTCTTCCCGCGACAAAATATCCCCGACATAATATACTCCGACAAAATATCCCTCGACATAATATCCCATGGACAAAATATCCAACGGACAAAACATACATACTATAACCTAACCTCACGCCGTTCAGGTAAAAACGGGTAATCTCATCCTGGAGGGGGATAGGGATCTACCACATCATATAACTCCCTTGATCTTACCGGGACTCGTTTCTGAGTTGTTGTGGTCTGCATACCAGATCTTACCAATTTAATAATTTTTCATATTCCGTCAAGATTAACCCAACAATCCGATTTATTTTATTTACCATCGTGTAGAACAAATATTAGAAAAAAATCCCCAATTCCTCGTGTATGTGCACAATATAATACAAAATTTCACAGCATTGACATTTTTAATAACAACCTAAATAAATATCGATATGAAGTAACGCGTACGACCGATTATTATTATGAGAGTAAATAATGTATCGGGAGCATCTCCTATCCCTTTCCTATATTCCTCTTCCTCTTCCGTTCCAATAACCCAAAATTAATTAAGTAGCTCATAATAATATATCAGGATAAAAACAATAAATTAATACAGTGAACAATTATTCCCCTTACCAACACCAACGTATTTTTTATTTCCCGCGATAATAAAAATAAGCGATAAAAATGTCACCATAAACGGGAAAATTTTTTAATATTTCAAACTATAAGTCAAATATAATGGATTCAATTCTCTTAACTACGCCTCCGGCGGCAATTTTGGTGACGTTCAATTTTTATAAAATTTGTTTCAATTGTCGGAATGGTATATTCCTGAAAGTAATTTATTTCCACCATTTTTAAGGAAAATTTCAGTTTGCCAGTTAAATATAAGGAAAGATACCGAACTATAATAGTGATGAAGCGACTGTATGGATTCCTCACTCATTTTCTGTATGAAATCTTACTAACTTCTATCAAAACAACACAACAAACAGACGTGTTGTTATTTTGCACAAATCCAGATTAATTTAAAATTACAATTAATCACAATGAATTTATTTAAAATAATACATTTACGACACGTTCCAGAGTGGAAGATAGATCTCAGTATCGCCCTGGTGTAAGACCACCATTCAGAATTGAAGCATTGCTTGAAATGGCTTTAGCCGTGTTTGATGACCAGATCTGAATAGTCAGGTACTTCCCCACCTTCCTCTTCAACACACCCCAATTGGGGATGTCATAGTGTCACTGGCTTTAAACGGGAGCAGCTGGTACTCTTGCGAGATTTTCATATAAAAATCATATCAAATCATAATAATTATTTTATTGCCTAAATAATACCCGTATTCTATAGTCGGAAAACATGCCAAACGCGCGTCTCGCATTTGTACACGGTTGACATTAAGTTTGTCACATGGGAAAGGGTCGTTTCTACGAATCGTTCTTAAGTTCAACAGCTCATCTGTGGAACGATTTGCAGTTCTCTGTGTTTTCTACATCCTACAACATGGAAGTCTTCAAGACCCTTGTTCACTACTTCCTCTTCCCTACCTTCCACCGCTAAAACTCAGAAACGAGTCCTGGTACGATTAAGGGAGTTATATGGTGTGGTAGACCTTTATCCCATCCCATCCATTAAGAAGGTTCCCGTTTTGAAGATATAAGAGCTGGAAGTTTCGCTCTCTATACATTTCTAGAACAGTCCAGAGCATTCCAGAGTATTCGAGAGCATTCCACAAAATTCTGGATTATTGTGGAATTTTCAGGGATAGTCTGGAACATTCGGGAATATCACGGAACATCCCAGATCATTGTGGAATATTCAAGAACACTCTCGGATGTTGTTGAGTGTTCTGGAACACTGTGAACCATTCGAATCTTTTTTGTATGGGTGGGGCTACCTATTGGTAGGGTATATAAAGCAAGATCCGTCGCGGGTTCAATATCATATCGACTCCCTGGGCGAAGCCGGGTACCTCAGCTTGCATAAACATAGTAATATAGGGTTGTATGCAGGGGTTGTGTAATGCAATCTCTTCCATTTTGACATAGCATAGGTACAGTAAAATATATAAAAAGATCAACATTATACAACAAATAAAATGAAAAATAATTATAAAAGGTACAATAAAATAGCAACATAGTTTTGCAACAGTAATAACAAAAAATACACAATGTTATCACATCCAAAGATCCTCTTGTGGAGGTTTCTGACGAATACATTTTTTGTGTTTGGTCTGTTAACCAACCGATTGCAACGTTTATTAACCGATTATAGTATTTCGGGAATTTAATGGCTTGCATCGGGAGTTGGCCGCTTCATACCTCACTGTAGCATAAAAACAATATACTGACTCTAGCTGATGTAAATATTTTACTGAAATACCTCGGTAACCGAAACAATTATCTTTCAGCATTGTTGTATGATGTAAATTCTTTTGGTATTCTACGTTTTCCGAAAAGAAAAAATGATTGAATTCATATTTCTGTTGAAAAATGCCTTGGTTTTGAAGCAACCTCTATTCATCAAGATCGACGAGATTGAAAAAGGTATCAAGGGAAGCAAGGGTTACAAATGAGAAGGTGCTAAGCGAAATCAATAATGAGAAAAAAATCTTCGGAAAAGATATTAAGAAAGTTATGTCAATAGTCAACAAACTTCAGAAACTGATATTGCCTAAGAAATAAAGAGTTGAAGTTCGAAGGAGTATTGGACGAAAGTTTGAAGAAATCATTTGAGTTGAAGAACGTTCATCAGTGTACAGTAGTTGTTGAAGGTATGAAAGAATTGTCTCAATATTGCTTAAGATCGGGATGACTTTTGAGGGATTCATGAAAACTAGGACGCCTCAATTGAAGATCACGTATAGTATATTAAATTGGTTAAAATTTTGTTGAAAATAAATATTTCGTCTTTTAGGTAAATAAAACTAACAATAGACAAAAAATAAGTAGATTAGTCGGTTAGGCTAATTTCTTTGATAATTGTACAGTATTGTACGTAGCTATTCTACATATTTTACCAAACTGCTGCTGTCACTGTCGCGGTTATCTCTCCGAATACTGAGCGAACGTGCAACTGCACCTCGGGCTGATAATACTTAAATAAAATCGTCAAAATCCAGGTTTTGTGTCCCCCATTTTTCTCCTCCAAAATTGGACCGATTTTTAAAGATTTTTTTACCAACTGTTTTAAAAGAAAATATTTTATATTTCTTCGTTTTGCTTTTTTAAAAATACAATGTCTGGTTTGTAAACTGTACATCCGTTGATGGCGTTCAAATCAGGTAATTTATATTTAATAAACGATTTTTGGAGATTTATAACTCCTATAAGAAGTAATTTGTCAAAAAAGGCAAAAGTTGGGGACATGGCAGTGGTCAATATCTAAATTGTATTACAAAATAGATGTACTAGTATCAAAATTCAGAGAGGAAATTGGAAAATACGTTTGTATGGACTAAACGCCGCCCGGTGTCCTTTGGTCCTGGCATAGGTCGAAGATAGGTATTTTTATATTAATTTTCAAGATTTATTGGGATATTAAATAGACAAAAATTGAGAATAATTCAGGTAATTTTTCACAGAAAACGCTGAGTAATAAATCAATGATATTTTTATTTTTATCCGTACAGGCTGTGAGAGGTGGGTAGCTGACTTACATTAATCAGAGATTACTGACATTTCAAGAACTAAAAAATGGTGCCTGTATGAGGGTAAAATAAGTAATCAAAATAAATTATAAAAGTGTACTAAAAAGGACATGCCGCTAAAACTCTGAAACGAGTCCCGGTACAATCAAGGGAGTTATATGGTGGTACTTCTTCATGGATGGGGAATAGAAAGCTACCTTCTATTCCCCATCCATGAAAAAGGTTCCCATTTTACTTGAAGGGCGTTTTTTTGAAGATATAAAATATTCCATAACATCCATTAATTTCTGGAATGTTATGGAATGTTCGGTAATAGTCTGGAACATTCGGGAAAATCCCGGAACATCCACGATCATTGAGGAACATTCCAGAACACTCTCAAATGTTGTGGAATGTTATGGAACATTGTGAACCATTCGAAGCGTTTTTTGTATGGTTGGGGCATCCCATTGGTAACAATTTATAAAGCAAGATCCGTCGTGGGTTCGAACGTCAGTTCAATTTCATATCAAATCCCTGAGTGAAGCCAGGTACCCTTACTAGTTGAAAATAAATTCATAGCATTACGATAAGAAATTTTAACAGCGTGAAAGTTATTGTCTTCATACAGTCAGTCTGAATATAAGAGGAAAGTGGAACATGAACACAATACTAGATTCACAATTAATGAAGGAATTCTTGTTCCAAAATATAATAATAACTACGGACGGCGAATCCTGAAATATAATGTGCCCAAAATATTTAACATATTACCAAGTAATGTTATAAACTGCGATTCTACAAATAGATTGAGATATAATGCTGAAAATATGGTTACTAAATAGGGATGGTTTATATGAAGTTTGTGTGTTAATTGGGACAATCTGTATAGTCAGTCATAGTGATATGTATATGTAATTAAATTATAATTTAAGATTACTTGTTGACAAACTACTTAAATGCGGTTTAACGGGATTGTACTTTAAAAACCAATAAAAAAAACTTTGGTACTACGTTAGAATAAACTTCTGATTTGAAATCTAATTTACCACAAGGCGTTGACGCACGCAACGATTGTTCATTCAATAATCTAAAAATAATCGCAAATGGCAAATATATACACTACACAAGTATACATAAATCAATTCATTTCTCTTTGAATGTGGTATAAATTGGAAAAAATCGGGAAACAGCGCTCGCGCTAACTAATCTAATCCACAATCAGTAATGATCAAGCCAGTGAATAGACCACAAGAAGATAAAGAACAAATCCAGAAATAGAAAAAAACCTCTGTATCTTTTTTGTGAGGCATCCAATTGAATCCATAAACCCAACTAGGCGCAGGAAATTTTATTTGTTCGTCTTTTTGAAATGGGAGTGACGCCCGACCGCGGGTAAAGGAAATGAATTCATGTCTACCGACTAGAAATATTCAACAAAACACGAGATTCCAAGGTAATAAAACCTATTGAAGGGTTCCTGCATGGCTTACACCGCGGCTTTTTCTCAAGCGGCCGCACAGTGGTGTAGAAAAATCAAAACTTGGCAAAAAGATTTTAAATTTTAAAAATACATTTGAACGCTTTTGGGCAGAAACTTTCAATTTGGGAGGTGGGTATGACTTTCGCAACCATTTATCGGATTATAAAAATTAATTATTAACATAAAAATTTTGATACAAAAATATGATAGGGCCTTTACCGGCGCGCTCACCCGAAAATCGAAATTAAACCAATGTACTGATTGTTATTATTCAAAATTATTGTTAATGCAACCAATTTATTGTATGATTATATTTTAATATAGGTATGTAAATAAGTAACATAAATTGACTTAAAAATTACTATTAAAAATTACCTAGTGAGGCGGATTACGAAAAACCTAAATTTATAACTATTTTCTAATCTTCAAGTAGATGCCTACTGTTCATATTGATATTATTTTCTGTTGTTTATCTTTTCTTCTTACATAAACTATTGTAAATATTAACACTGAATATGTACGTTTTTTTAGTTATAAATCTTGCAAAAGATATATTATTATTATAGTAGTTACGTTGAAACTTCACTCCTCGGAGTACTTTAAAAAACACGTCAATTGGGTAAAATATAAAAAAATGTTAGCTTAATTAATTTTAAGTTTAATAATATTATTAATTTAATAATTTTAACACAGCGCCACGCAGCGGTTAAAGCAAACTAATGGACATTTGCGCCAATGATTTGCGGTTTTCAAACAAACTTTGTGGACAATTACTATTTTTACTAAAATACCATATTTTTATCAGCCAATTTGAATGACTTGATTTTTTCGAAATATTTTACCAACAGACAGATGACCTACAGACAATCAAAATAAAGTAGGTACTTGGAAAAGACGAGGACCATCGAAATTTTCTCGCCGAGCTTTTTAGTTAGGAAAACTGATCAAAATCTCTGTCCTTCATAAAATAATATATACTACTAGCTGACCCAGCAAACATTGTTCTGCCATATTTCTAGTGAATATTTTGGTAGTTAAATAAAACTTAATGAAAGTATTGTTATTGTGTGGGGATTGGGATCTACGACATAAAGAGGAATAGAGCGCTGTAGACGATGACCGCCGATATGAACATAAAAACACCACAAAGCCAATATTAATTTTTTTATTTCTTAAAAGTTAAAAGTAAAGTGAAAAAAATGACTTCTATGGATGAAAGTTCAATGAGGCGGACGTAGCTCTATGTGTCATTCAACAACATAAATAATTTAGTTCTGTTTGAAATACGAACGACCGCGACGTTTAAATTTGTTCATACAAAAATACTAAAATCGCGATTATAAAATCGGAGGGTAGGAGAGTGAAAATTTGGCGTTGCAGGTATTTTTTGATGTCCAATAAAAAAAATACAAAAAAAAATATCGTCAAAAAAAATTTAAAAAAATGTCTGGATTGGGACACCTTAATCACCTAGCGGTTTGAAATATACTTTAAGACCTATTCTCATATCATATCTACCTATTCTCATATCATTAAAAATTTCATAAAAATCAGTCGAGCTGTTTCGGAAGAGTGCGACCACAAACACCGTGACACGAGATTTTTATATATTGAGTGAGGTAAGCAGTGCTTAGATATGTCTTCGTTGTTGAAACAGTGATTGGTGCAAGTTTAGAAAAAAAGTTTGTTTTCTCGGATTTTGTGGATTCTGCCCCACTGTGCGTAGCGTGGGTTTATTCTCAAGCACCTTGTGCGCCTAGATCGGTGGTGTTATCCTTGAAGCTACGTAGCCCATTCAGAACCCTTTCATGCAAATCTTTCTGGGCCGCGCACGTGAACATACATATAAGGCGTTCACATAATACAGTGATTGTTCGGAATACACCCGCAGGAATACTCGTGCTTCTTATTGTTAAATGTTCCTTACGACATCTGTAAAGTGATTTTTGCCAAGTTTGATCTCGGAAGAACGCGAAAGGGAGCTTTCAACATTTCTTATTTAAAACCTCATGTTTGAATGGTATTCAGGTATTCTATTTTTCCTCAATCACGCAATCCGGGACTCCATAATACATGAATATTACCAAGTATTCCTTACCACATCGCACCCGATAACAATGGCACAACTCAAAAAACCTCCTTTTTCAGGAGAGAGTTTGAAATTTTGGTTTGAGTGTATCAAATCAGTTAATTAACCAACAAAAAAAACATTATTTTACAAAAGCTGAAAAGCATTATATTCATATTTATTAAGTTAAATATTATAATAATGGTACAATGATCATTGTGCCACTATTTTCGCTTGAATTTAAGTAAATTATTATAATTTAACAATGAAATTTTCTCTTTTAAAGACACTATAATATTTTTAGGAATTTTGCGGTTTTTTGAGGATAAAAAAGATATCTAGGAACATTTCTGCATACTTAACTCAAAAATGCCATTTTCTGACTTGTTCCATTGTTATTCCTCGGGTCCGACATGAACATAATATGCTATATTATAACTTTTCCACTTACAGATTTAGAATAGATTTTCATGGTACTAATTTTGGCTGAGCTAATAACTTAACCATTGGATATTCATCTGTCTGTAAAATTGTTTGCTACGTTCCGGTTCCGGTTCAAGAAAGTACTTTATGTCATTTTTTAACACTGACACCTCGCAGGACGCCCCGAGAAAAATAATTTCCCTTAGGACCTGTGTCATATTTGGGGATGCTTGTGAAGGGTCTTTTTAATGAAAGTAAGCAGTGGAAGTTTTGGGAAGGAAAAGGTATGAGGGGTAGGTAGTAAACTAGGAGTCGGTGTGTCCATCCCCCCCTCAGCGGTGCACGACATGGGTAGAGAGAGATAGCTGAAGAGAACAAAGGGTCTACTGGCATTTCCCGATCCAGCCTGCTACGCAGCTGGTGGGTAGGCGCATCCGCCGCTGAGACCTGAACACACCTCACGCGTTAAACCCGGGCACCCCTGTCACCGAACATAGCGAACTGTTTGGGGTGATCAATGGCAGAGGTGTTAGTTATCCAATAAATATTTTCCGGGGCGGCAGATACTACCTTTTTATACCGAAGGAGTTCGCATGATCGTGGTTAATACTACGAGCTGTCAAATCAGATTAATCATTACAATTGAAATATATCAAAACAATTTTTCCACTTTTTGACGGCCGGCGTAGCGCAGCGGATAAGACGCTTGATTCGCACACCGAAGGTCGCGGGATCGAATCCCGGCGTGGCAAATAAATTTTATTTGATTAATTTGTGTTATTTCACAATTTATTCATTTAAAATAATATATAGGATATTTGCGGCACGTTCCAGAGTGGAAGATACTCTCCGTATCGCCCTGGTGTAAGACCACCATTCAGAATTGAAACGTTGCTTGAAATGGCATTAGCCGTGTTTGGTGACCAGATCTGAATAGCCAGGTACTTCCCCACCTTCCTCTCCCCTATCTCCTTCCCCTCCCCGCTACCCTCAGCCTCACAACATACCCCGATTGGGGATGCCATAGTCTCACTGGCTTCAGACGGGAGCAGTTGGGACTCTTGTGAGGTATACATAAAAAAAAAAAAAAAAAAAAAACGTATTTTATTTTTGACCATTACCGATTTCAGCCTATTATGGAATATCTTCAGGCTGGTTTGAACCAGACCAGCCCGAAGATGGTCATAATAGGCTCAAAATGGTCAAAAAACAAATAAGAATAATATATTTTTTTACATATATATATATATGTATAATTTAAAAATTATTTATTAACATTCTAACCTGCTAAACTACTTATCGTCGCATTAATTTATAGAATGCGTAACCACCAAATGTCAAATTTTACAGGAGGCACAAAAAACCTGAAAAAAAATTAAATACGGGTCATTGTTTTTATTTATGTTCCCAACATATAATATATTTCGAAATTTATTTTCAATAATTTAACTTTTGTAAGTAAAGGCTTTCTATTTCAAATCAGAGTTAGGAAGTTTACATAAAAACCGAGAATGGACATACGTATTTTACAAAGATACCTACGTACTTTTTTGCGAACAGTTTTATGAACAACTAGCTGAAGACTTAGGATATAGGAATTTTATATTAAAAAAATAAAAAAAATAGGAATTTTACATTAAAAAAATACAGAACTGCAATATTTATTTTTTAAATTACTCAATAACATCGTAATTGACTTTAGTATTTAGTCTCAGTATCAGAGGCGGCTCTAGGGCTCCAGGTATGGGAGGTCATTTGAAAAAAAATTGTGAAATTACCTTTTTTTGATATTGTGAAAAATGACGACATATTATTATCTATATCAATTTGAAGATAGGTAGGGTTATGAATCCGCAACTCAAATTACATAGGTATTATTTATAAATTGCAAAATCACTAAATAATTCATGTACTTGCTGGCACATCATTTTAAAGAGGGCACTTTTCAATATAGTTATGCACACCGATAGTATGTACCTACCTATGTATCTAAAATTTAAAAACAATTAGGTAGGTAGATTAGAAAAAATAGAAACCGGTAATATAAAAAAATTAAAAACAAAAATTGACTTTGAAACACACGTCTGCAGTCCCCTTTTACCCCTAAAATGCCCAAAGATATTGGGTGAGAAAAGACATTTATCAATTTTATTTAAATTTAGACTTGCGTTTCAATTTGACGATGTTTTTTTTTGTGCATTTTTCAGCTACCTAACAAAAACAGATTTATTATTAAATTATATTAGATATTTTTTATCTATCTAATACACCACTACACAAGCAAAGGCCCCTTTCAAATGATTTACCTGTAACTAGATAATTAAATGTATATCATCTGCTGCCACTTAGATTAGGAACCTAAAAAACGAACATTGTTTTAAAAGCTGTTTTCTATGTCCGTTGAAAAGTGATCATAATATAATAATTAATAATCTTTGAAAAGATCTACTTCTCGATGTGCCGCCAAACTAACTTTGAAACGTCGCCGATAACAACGTAAATAATTATTATTCCAAATCTTTCCCGAACTGTCCAAATACAATGGACGAAGCATGCGTGCAAAATGCAAACCGACCTATGTTGTATCGCCATCTCTTTCAACAACGCATAAGAGACGTAATGCTGTCTCCCTTCCACGACATTCGGTCATGTCCAAAACGTCGCTAGGGTTTCTATGGTACCTATACGCGGGAATTTTTACTCCAGGTTAAAAACATAGTGCCATCGCGTTTATTGTATGGCGCGCATAGAGACAGAAGATGTCCTTCGCGGGGGCAAGTCAAAAATTGACCCAGGGATCTAAATATTGTGAGAATTGGAGCTTCCATTTGACACGATAGATGTCACTGCTCGTCATTCGGCGAGTCGTCGCCGCTAACTGCTACTATTTGGCTGTTCATTTCAAGTAAAGAATTTATTCCGTAAAAAAATATTATTATTATGTCTTATAATTTTGGGGGGTCAAACACCCATTGTCCTAAGGGGAGAGCCGCCACTGCTCAGTATGCAAGAATAACAGGATAAAAATAATAGTACTTAGTACACAAGGCATAACAGCACAATACTAATACTAAGAATAATTTTGAAGTTAAATAATAAGACCTGAAATGGTAAATAAAATAAAGTATGCGGAGTTAAGGAGTTTCGAAGTATTCGCGAGTAAAAAAAGCTCCATGATGTTACGCAGTTTCATAATTTGTGTTTATCTAAAAAGATATTTTTTTTTGAAATTCTCGAGTTTTACTAGTCGATGCGGGACTAATTTTAACACCAGTTGGTATTAAAAACATATTTTCGAAAAATTTGGAGTTACGCAATCTACGAATTAATGCGACGTTATGTAGTTTGTCAGCAGGTACATAATGACAACATTTTTACAATAAAGTACAATGGTAATTTTTAGTTTCTAAAATGGGATTTCTGTGTACGAGAAGTTCAAAATTAAGAAATATAAAAATTAAAATTAAAATGCCTCCGAACCGTTCTGAAATTCCACGAAATTTTAGCGTGTCGTTGGGACTTTGCAGGTTGAAATATTTTATAGACTGAAGGGATGAATGAACATGAATTAATAAAAATCAATAAATTTGGTTAGCCATTTCTATAATAATATTCATCTACTTTAATATTTAAGTACGCAATTAACTTAGATTAGATCAATTACCCCCCTTCTGAATCTACTCATCTCCTAAGAGGTATCTTTTTAAGTTATTTTTAATTACATCCATACCCTTCCAAAGGAAACCTTTCAAAACATCGGTTTAATTAAAATATTACATATGTATTAAATACTATATAAGTTGTCGGTCTCTCTAAATAATATGCAGAAGGAATACTCTAAAAATACTAAAATGCCACAATACAATACCTACGCTTTAACCGCATATACATTATAATGTTAAAAAGAGATATTTTTTTATTTAAATCACCTAATGAAGACAGCAATAATTGTGATCCTTTAGAACTGATTTTTCTTTCCCGTTCACAACATGAATATTTGTTTTTATTTTAATATCTGGGACGCCGCCCAAAAAGCTGACTGACGATAACGTGCCCATTAGAGTTTGCTCAATGTCCCGTGAAGGGATTGATAGTGAGGCGGGTTCGGTAAGGGGCGACAGGTTTCGTGTCGTGTGTTGTCTCTAAACATATTTTGTTTATACTCGTATGAATTTATATGACTTGTTATTAATATTTCTAAAAAGCGGAACATTACTACAGAAATGAGTGAACGTGACAATGCCGGTGGCCTGTTTCTCGTTCTCAGATAGAACAACTGTCTATATGTATATATATACTTTATTTAATTTTTTTTTAATGTTATATATATATATATATGTGTTTGTAATGTATATAGATGTGTGTGTGTATACATGTGAGTAGGTGCGCATATGGGTACGTATATGAGTGTTTATACCTGTATAGATGTGTGCACTGTGCACGTGTGAATATGTATGTGTGCACCTATATACGTATATATGTTGAGCTTGCATGCACACATATTAAAAAAAAATTATATACATTTTTATAACCTAATACTAATTCAATTCTTTTCCCCTTTCTATTTTGTATTTTCTACTTTTTATTATACTTTTTCCAATTTTTAACATCACTTATAATAAATTCATATTTATTTATTTATTTACGCCCTAGTGGGCTTTTACAACAGAAATTAAAAACATAAAAAAATTAAACATCATAAAAGAAATGAAATACTATGAGTAATAAGAAAAAATCAGTAATAAGACCAGAAATACAATAAAGTGCAAAGTGTAAAAGCTAGTTAGTAGGTATAAACAAACAATTATATGTGTATAATAATGTATGATGATAAAACAGAACTAAATAGAACAGCAAAATAAAATAAAATAAGGTTATAAATTACTGGTAAGATTTTAAATGAGAGGAGGTTTTATGAAAAGAACAAAAATAAGAAAAGTTAATTATTAACAGATAAAATAGAGATAAGTTGTAAGTTAAGTTAAGTTATAAGTTGTTTTTGTTTACAATAGACTGCATATTTCATAAAAAGTAACAATACTCCATTTGTCACCATGAAACAGGCAGCCGCCTAGTATGGTGATCCAATATATCTACTCTATGTTAATAACTCAATTATGTATCATGTATTTTATAAATAAATAAATAAAATAATTGTGTGTTTTTAAAACAAATATATGAAAAAGAACAAAACACAGAAAGGTAATGGTTGTCACGAACCCATGATCTCTCGTTTTAACGGGAGAAGCGCCTTAAGCAACTCGGCCATTGAGACTTTATATTTTTAAGTTTATTTTGTCAATCTCATATATTTCAAATTCAGAATTAAAAAAATTTTCACATATTTTTGACTGCTACTTTTTTGAATGATCACAATGTTTAAAAGAACTGGTTTGTAACCAAAATAGTGTCTCGGATAACATAAACTATTTTATGTTTATGGGACACCTATCGTCTTTTTTCCTTTCCAAATCTTTCTCTCCTTTCTTTCCCTAAAAATACCCTCCACACAGCATCCCCATATATAACATAGGCCCCCTATTTTTTTCCTCGTGGCTATTGTTAACCTCTCAGGCTAATTGGTTTGGTTTTCGGAACAACTCATTTAAGTCTCATAGAAATCGTTATGTCTCCCTTATTATCGTGAACAGAAATAGTGCTAGAAGGAGAAAACAACATGCTTTATATTCCAATTTAAAAATTAACCGCTAAATGATTAAAATGTACACCTTTATGATTCCAAAGTTTACAACCGCATTTTGAAAAAAAAATGGAACTTTGGGAATTTATTAATTTATTTTTCATGAAACTAAAATAAACAAAAATTCGAATCACTAAATCACTAAAATCACTAAAAAGTAAAAAAAATAATTTCGTACGATTGTTATTTTTGGAGTCAGTGTCAGCCAAGGTAACTACATACATAGGTAGTTAGTTATAGGTGAGATGTGGAGATCTTGGCTGACACCGACTCCAAAAATAACAATCGTATGAAATTATTTTTTTACTTTTAAGTGCATTTTTGAAGTCGTTTTTTGTTTTGTTAAAATTTTTGTTTATTTTTTGGTTTTTAGTGACGAGCGTGCGTAAAGAAGTTTTACTTTAAAAAAAAACATCAAAATCTGTTGGCGTAATATTGAGTTATTCGTCCATTTGTCGCGCACATACTTATTGAAAATTTAAGACATATATGGTTTTTTCATTAATACCACTGTCAGAACTGGACCAAATTAAAATGGGACCACACGGGAAGCAACAGCTTTCTAATAAAAAAAGAATCATCAATATCGGTTCACCCAATCGAAAGTTCTGAGGTAACAAATAAAAAATAAAAAATACCGTCGAATTGATAACCTCCTCCTTTTCGAAGTCGTTTAAAAAGTGAGTTGATTTTAATACATTTGTCTAATAAAACATGTGTTTAAGTTTTTTGATGCGTTCCAAAATACTCCATTTAATAGGATTTTATTAAAAAACGGAAATATTTTGACCTTCAGAAAAAAAGGCCCTGAGTGGTTAAAAAAAATCGAGTGCAGTTCACGAACGGTAGAAGCTAAAGTTTACCAAAACAACCTTAGCCTTGAAAAATGAGGTCATAATCAAAGCGGCCAATGAGCGCAGACAGCGTCATTTCCGTTTCATATCTCAACCAATAAGAGTCTTGAAAAGTGAGATCATAATCAAAGCGGCCAGTGAGCGCAGTTTGATGATTCGCAGGTGCTGTAATTTCAAATCATAACGGGGCTGAACAAGTTTCACTTAAAAATAATAATACGAAGAACAATGGATAAACAGGTATTTTGTTGAATCCTGGAAGAAGACTTATAATATCTAGTAGTATGATGATAAAAAGCTTATATAAATTATTCTAACAAGAAGTCAAGTACGAAAAGGCGTACTTTTCTAGTAATAAATACCCGACCTATCCAAACAGAACAGTATTAATTTAATCCGTTTATCCGCCAAAAAGCCCACTTTCTACAAACACAAAAGATTCCCCACCTTTACGATAAAAATAATCACGAGTTTAAGTGTAAATAGGAAAATCACAGAATGGCGACAAGAAAATTCGGAAAATGGTTCTCTCCATGAAAATAATAATATTTCTCAGACATTTTACCGAACGTGTTTTCCCACTATAGAGCCCACTAGAAGGGTGTTCTAGGAAAATATTCTAGGCACAGTGGCGTACGTTCACGATTTTATCTTTCATATGTACAACAAAACTGTATCCGAATGACGTTAATATAAGTTATGTTGTGCCAGCGATCGGCAATTGGCGGTACGAAGGGCCAGTTCCGGACCGCGAAGTAGGATGAATAACTATTTGTGGGATTCAATAACTATCATGCTACTAATGGTTGGTATTGATATTTCAAAACGTGTAATTATATTTGTTTAATGACAATGCACGGGGGTCAGAATAACCTTGTGGCCAGTCTTTGCTATTTCAAACGCTTATGGACTTCGATACGAGTTATGCCCGATCACCAAACAAGATACAGTATACACAATTAAGTAATACTCACTGCTGTTGTGTCTCTTGACTTGATCTACATTCGGTGACAGTCACAGATGTATCCATAAGCGCACGATACAGTTTGTTCTGGTCGGTTATTAAAGCCACCATAAAGTTTGATTCACGAGTCGATTCACATAAGAAGTTTACAGAAAGCATACGATACAATACGATAAGGTTTATGCTTTATGTTACGATGAGATAAATAACACTTCAACGTAGAGCGAAATATCACTTTACGATACGAGTGATGGTTGTTGACAGACTAATGATAATGCTGTACTTCACTCCTATTTACCGTGTAGTTAGGTACCCTTAATGTGCGGAATACCAAAATCTGGATTCCTTCGATCCAATAGGCTGATCGGAACACAAACACGAATGAAACCAATCAGCGTTATGAAATTATACTATAATTTTAATCGCCTGCGGTGCTTTTTCATTGTGACATTGTGTCATATTTCTATACTCAGATAATTCAACATAAAAATTCTTAGGCGGGCTAGAGCAGAAAGAGAACTGCTCACATTAGTAAAAGTCAGGAAAATTTAATTTCTAGGTCATATCTGCTTGGAGGTGAGAAATATCACTTGCTCCAATTAATATTAAAAGGCAAGATAGAGGGTCACCGAGGGCCTGGTAAGAGACAAATGTCTTGGCTGAGAAAGTACGAGAGTGGACAGGTATAAGAGGTGTGGAGGAGCAATTCCGGGCAGCGCAAGATAGATATACATTTACCAGAGTGATCGTCAACGTCGGAAAGACCTGATAGGGCTCACGAAGAAGAAGATAATCTCTGAAAGTTTTTAATCCACCCACTTCCATCATTATAACTGGTAAATGTGGCTTCGGCAATGATGGATAACTAAACTGCAATGATGGAGAATCAAACCACAATGCCTTAGTGGGAATTAATACGATAACTACTACGCTACCAGCCGGTTGGTCGTGATTTTTAAAAATATGTAATTTTCGATAAATTTTTTTTGTCTGCGGCGCATTTTCGACCGTTAGGTTTCCAGCAACAGACAGATTTTAAGAGCCTGAGAAATCGCGCAATAACCTGTTGGCTATCCATTACGCGTGAAGGAGTTGTTACTGTAAAAACCAAGCCCAAAAACAATATTAAAAAGTGTGCTTTAGACCACACGACTGAAGTGAAACTTCACTAACTTTAAAAGAACATACGACATTGGAGTGACATTAATATTGACATTGGGGTGACATATAACATTGGGGTGACATATGACCATGGGGTGATCTACGACCTTGGGGTGACCTACGACCTTGGGGTGACCTACGACCTTGGGGAGACCTACTACCTTGGAGTGACCTATGGCATGGTTATTCAACAAATATTCCTTGTGCTCGCACCTCTCCATAACACTTTTCAAAGGCCCGACCGTTCACCTCGACCGATCACCGTTTGCATCAATTACCATTCGCATCACATTTTTCGTAATATCACACTTTTCGTAACGCATTCATCAGCTTACCCCCCAAGTCTAGCGTGCGTAAAGAAGTTTTACTTCAAAAATCCAACCAAGCAGGGGGCTTGATTTCATGACATGTGGTAGGCCGTTAATAATGAAAACGATTGGATATGACTGAAGATTATCAATTTAAATTTATAAAATAAAAATACAATAAAATAATCATGTGTCTACTTCTTTATATGTGGTGACGTGAAGTTGGTAGAAGTAGTAGTTCAGTATTGTAACAAACCATCTGATTGTTATGCATATTTCCGCGCGAATAGATATTGATTATTTCTTCGATCTCGAATACTTTCTCACTCTCTTACTAATTAGGGGCAAGGGATGCAATTGGTTACGGTGCCGTGACGGTAAAAAGAGCTTTCGGAATGTTGCCGGTTGGCTGATTTTCAATGTGCGCTTTTGATATTTCCACGTTTACGGAACGGCGACGGTAAAAAAGGCAAAAAACAAACGTTCCTTATCCTTATAATGCTGCAGCTCTTTCTTACCTACGTTTCCTCAGTACTACTTTTTGCGACGGGAATTGCGTTTCATTTTCTTTATACGTGTATGATAATGATTGTATGTCTCCTTTGGGGGGTGCAGACGTGCGTTCACCGTTTGTCTTATTTTAGACTGTTGCTATTTAATGTGTTACATAGAGCAGCAGCATTATTTAAGAACAAAAGTAAAACCACAGCGCATTGACATTTGACGTTTTTGAATTTTTTGGAATTCACTCACACTTCAATTTTATCCTTGTAACTATATTCCATACTTTCAAAATCGTCATCACGGCCAGTAGTATTGGTAGGGGTTTAAGGATTCACTGAGACATCATTAGGGGTCCACGGTGCGGTGTGTGAGAGAGGTGCAAGAAAATGACGACTTTTTTCCTTTGGAGGAAACAGACCTAAGTAAATTGTGTATCTCATCTTTTGAAAGAGTTGCAGCGTTATAGCGATAAACAACGTATGTTTATTGCCGTCACGGTACCGTAACCGATAATCGTCACGGTTATTATGAAATCGCACATTGAGAGAGAGCTATTGTAGTATAGTTGGTTCCAGAACAAAGTGAATATTTTTGACGTTTTACCCAATACTAGGCATAACAAACATATGATTTCGTTCCCACGCACCGCACGCCACTGTGAGGCAGGATTCGCTGCTCCGCCGAGCCAATCTTAGAAAGTTTTTCTCACTTTCTGGTAATTGAATTGGGGTTTCCGGGGCCCGTACTGTATAACAGGTTTAGTCCCGGTAAAGCCTTTCACCCCCACACAACTTTCATATGGTTGCATGACACAGGGACAAAACAGAATATTGATAAAATAGAACACTAACGAAATGCTATGCAAAGTGATGAAAAAAATACCAATATAACCATCGACCAAAAAAGTCGTAGAACCTAACCAATTATTTTATTGACGAACCTAAAACTAAATTTTTAGCCAAAACTTAAGTGAGATGTTTTGTTTTATGATTTATAATACAACTCCGACGATCGGGAGTTACAATAATAATTCAGTTCGTTTAGATTACGAGTCTTCTCTTATTTACAATGAATATTTACGTCCATTCTAACTGATGTGCTATAGTATTATGGAGCATGACAAATGGTCACTGAAGGCGCCCACATGTAGATCGGATACGATCGTCTATCTTCATAACGTTCGGGTATTAGATTTGAACGGGCGGCAGTTGTCTCTCTCATATAATATAACCACTGACCTCTGTGGAGATACATTAAAACTACTCGTTACTACCTTCACTAACAATATGAGAGACATTTAAACTATATACATATTCATATACGCTTCAGAAATCTTAGTAATCCTACTAACTTTTTTTACGATCGCTCCATACAGGAGGTCCCGAGGATAATAATTCCCCTCAGGGACTAATGCATCCTGAAGGATGCTGCGTGGAGGGTCTTTTTAAGAAAGGAAGGAGAGAAAGTTCTGGGAAGTAAAACAAATGAGGGATGGGTAGGAATGTGGTCAAAGTTTCCACGAGTGACGGACGCATGAATCCATCCCTTCCACTGCCGTGCAAGGCGATGTTTCGAGAGAGTCCTGCTGAAGAGGTCAAATAGAGACCTCAACCAGTCTCTCCCGATCTGACCTGCCACGGTGGGCAGACACATCCGCCGCCAAAACCTGGAAAAACCTCTTTCCAAAACTACAATATGGTGACAAATTAGTGTTTTCTAATTGTTTTTATGTTAGACGATACCGATACAATATTTTTTTATAAAATTTTTCTTTGACAAAAAAAAGTAGAATTACGAAGTCTTTGAACTTTGAACTTCTAGATAACTTGTAGAATAAATCAGATTCTTAAAAAAATAATATGTAAGTTATTCTGGAGGCATAGATACGCGTCCAAAGCCAAACATAATCCGACTCATCACCCAGTTTTCGGCTGAAGAGAAGTTTCGAGATTTATGTTCTGTTTGTCAGTAGTTTTGTTTTTGTTACTGTCAACCTAATTTAACGTTAAGTGAATTAACTTAAACTCATATTTAATTACGTTCTATTTTATCGTTGTTCTGTTTTGTCCGGTCACCCATGCATCCACAAGGCTGTCGCGCGACGGGGACAAATAGACCCAAATACCGAACTTTAAAACATGTTGTAGACGGTACTAAATTATGCAAGGCGCTCTAACCAAACATTTAGTAATAATTGTTGGTTATTGTTGATCGGTGTGTTCATCTTGGAATGAATGCAAGGAAATTGAAGCATGACTTTTTTTGATAAGTGAATGCTTTATTAAAATTGTTTTTTTATTCACGTTAATACACATTATTGTCGAGACTTCTGCTTTAGATAATTTTGTTATTTTTTGGGTCACCTGCTTTATTAAAATTGTATAAATTGTATGCTGAAGTGATGTAGAATCATAGACTGCCTTGGATTTTAATTATTTTATATTTTTCCACATTCACATAATTATGTTTTAATTTTTATTTATTTATTTATCTACTAGGTTTTTAGATGCCTGTCTCACTAGGATATACCTGTGTCGAGACATATTGAATTGCCTTGGAAGAAATCCGGCATTTTTTATGATCATGACTTATATATGTTTTAAAGAAAATATAGCAAAGTCCAAAATCACAACGAGAATTAACTGATTTAATGTCTCTTTGAAATCTATGAAACTGTTATTAGATATTTGATAGATATAGATACAAAGTTATTAGATATTTGAAGGATAGAAAAGTTTTTAATATAAACTTTTGCTTCTATGTATTCTATAATATTATTAATTTATTTATGTAAAACGGTTTATTCACTTACATGAGAAAAATCCACTAATAAAAAGTCAGTTAAAATACAAATTGTTTTTAATGTCTATAAAAGAATCTAATCAGAAAAACGAGAAATTTTCATACGTCTAAATAAGGATTACAAAAACAAAAACAAAACAAATAAAAACAGAAAATTATATAAAAGTTCACTCAAATGACAAAAAATATAAGGTAAGAAACACAAGAGACACAAGAGACATGAGAGACACAAGAGATACAAGAGACACAAGAGACATAAGAGACACAAGAGACACAAGAGACACGAGAGACACGAGAGACACAAGAGATACAAAAGACACAAGAGACACACGAGACACAGAGTCACAAGAAACACAAGAAACACAAGAGACACAAGAGACACAAGAGACATAAGAGACACAAGAAACACAAGAGACACAAGAAACACAAGAGACACAAGAAACACAAGAGACACTAGAGACACAAGAGCCATATGAGACTCAAGTGATACGAGAGACTTAAATAGAGACATAAGTGATACATAATTTAATTAGCACATCATATTTTTAAGCAATCGCGGGACATTTTTTATGAATCCATATTAATTATCTCGTGACGATAGTATCTACCAGCACAATGGTGTCTAAAACAAAGGGAATTACAAAAATTTATTACAATTTTGCTGAGATATAAATGTAGTATCAAGATGGCCTTGATTTTTTTTATATAAACTCTGACAGCTAATTCGTCTTCTAAAGGCATTAGATATGGATAAATTGAATTGCATATTCCATTTTGGAAATAAAACTATTATTATCTTCAGTATTATGATATAAATTTTAATGCACTAATGTAATTAGTACTTGTTTTATGCAAAAGCCCAGTGTATTAACTGCACCCTATGTTCAACATTGTATTTATTATCCTCGGCGGACAGGTTTAATTTACATATTATCTCTTTTACGAATTAATATAAAACTGTGTTACAAAAACAGAGTACGAACTCTGCGAAATTTCATAATTGTATTTACTTAATACCATTTTGAATTTGTTTTTGATTCACACGGGGCAGGTTTAATATAGCCACAGTGGCAACAATAAATGAATTAATTATTGAATAATCCGTTGATCCCGTCAAAAACATTTTTGGTTTTATTATTAAAATCATTGTTACACGTATAATATTTGGAAAATGATTAAATGAAATACTGTTATTTTGTGCAAACGAATTAATTAAAAATAACGGCACAACAAATAGTTTTTACCTACATCAGGACTACTTTACGATATCGTATCGATAGGCGTAATTTCCGATGATATTATATCGATTTCCTCAGCACGCTTTCAACGTTTACACCTGTACCGATATTGACAGGGAATAAATAAGAAATCGATATAAGCTGGTAATACTGAAGCTATTTTCTAAGAATTGACACTACGAAATCTCACATGCCAAGCAATTACGTACAATATTAATACATTTTCAATGTTGAATTGAAATACTAAACAAAGTATGCATTGGCAGTCCGAATTTACTTTTTGACACTAAACGGGAGTTAATTAGTGAATGAGATCTTTATTAATATTTCAACAATTTTCGTTTCTCAAAACATCGAACAGAATAAGTTGTGGCGTCTTAAGTCTTATTTAAGTCTTATGGATCGCTTATCAGAGACTTTTCCAAGATCTTTTTTAGTTCAATGCGTTCATTAACTAAGCAAGTAATTTTATTACCGATGGATGCTCTGTGGTGTTTTTAGGGAAAGGAACGAAAGGTAGTTTTGGAAACGAAAAAGGAATGAGGGGTGGGATTATAATCTGGGTTTCTACATTATTTTAGGTGATTATCCAGGGTTCAATGTGCCCAGTAATGATGGACGAATGAATCCATCACTACCACTGCGGTGCAAGGCGATGGCTCGAGAGAGTCTGGCTGGAGAGGTCTACGTTATATCTCCCTTACCAGTCTCTTCCGATACGGCCCGAAACGCAGTAGGTGGGCAAACGAAAACCTCATCCCATGAACCCTAGCACCCCTGCTAAATCACCAAACCTTGCGGAACTTGGGGCGATCTACGGTAGGGGGGTTGGTTATCCAAGAGATGGTTCCAGAGGCTGCGGTTCCTATACTCGCCTCCCAAAATGTCTAAACTGAGAGAAATATAACCGACAATTTTATTAAAATATTTCGGTCTTTGAAAGACAACAAATTATAACGATTTTATGATAAACCTCTATTAAGTTACGTCCTACGACCTTGGGGTGACCTACGATCTTGAGGTGACCTTCAACTTTGGGGTGACCTACAACCTTGGGATGACCTTCGACCTTGGGGTGACCTATGACCTTGGGGTTACCTACGACCTTGCGGTGACCTACGACCTTGGGGTGACCTACGACATTGGGGTGACCTACGACCTTGGGTTAGTATGTACACCTTACCTTAGTTGTGCAGTATGTAAGCCTCGCCCGATCACCGTTCGCATTCATTACCGTTCGCATCATACTTTTCGTAACGCATCACACTTTTCGTAACACATTCACCAGCTTATCCCCCAAGTCGAGCGTGCGTAAAAAAGTTTTACTTCAAAACAATTTCTTTTAATAAAAATCTTGAATGTGCTGTGTAAAATAGCACGTAAATTTTTGTTTTTATATTTGGATATTTCGCAAACTTCTTTCTTCTTTCTTTCTCTTTGACTAACTTTTGTATCTCAAAAATTAATAAGAATCCAGTAAATTGACTTTGACAAGGGATGATTGCGGGAAGTGGAAGGAAGGGGTGGTTTTTCACAGTTAGGAGCTAATGAAGTGTGAATCACAATGAATAAATAACAACCCTCTTTGTGAAGGGATCGATAGATGTTTCAATTTCATCCAAACTGTTGATAAATCTCTCCCCTAAGAAGATACAAGGCTGAAAGATTTTCAAGTTTACGATATAACTTTTCCGATCAGGAAAGATTATTATCGTTTAAAGCTTGACAGGATTTCAGTTAAACATTTTAATGATATTAATTTAACTCGTTTTGATTAGTTGGGAGTAATCGAAGATAAAGTTTTTATTGAGGACTAAAAATTTGGGAAAATATTTGAAAATTATAAAAGCCAAAATCACTAAATTAAATTTTATTTTAGTGACATTGTAAACATGTAAACGTGTATTTTAAATATATTTAAAAGAAACCGTCTATGTTGTTTATTCTTGGATTTATTTGAAATTGTACTTTTGATCTAATATTGCTAGATAATGCATGCTTTATTATCATGTCCATTTTTTCTTCTCTTTATCTGAAGGTTATGTTTCACACTACTATGTTTTATGTTTCATTTTGATTATTATTATTTCTGTTATTTTATAGAGTGTTAATATCTTTGCACATCTCAACGGCTATTTTATTATAGTAGTAATTGTTAACACTCTGTTAATGTTTCAAACAATAAATAAATAAAGAAAAGTGACATTTAAAACCACAAAAAAAGAATCGGTGTTGTTGGAGAGTTTTTATAAAATCTCATTCAATTTTTTTTTTCGTGTGCACCTTTTATCGTTGTGTTAATGTAGCTAAAACATGAAACCGGCATAATAAAGGTGTGCTAATTGCTCTACAACCAACGGTTCATGACCATTTTTATAATAATATAGCCATTTGCAATGCAACCTAGAAACTTTAAAGCTCGAGGCGAAGTGCGCCGGTCTACCTCCGGCTTCTGTAACATTCCTGGCTCTACAAGGCACCGCAAATCTATATAAACACCACTGCTGCGCTCACAGTCAGTCAATATAATGTTGAACTCACAGCGACTTTACCGTATCCGTCCGCTGAGATCCACTCACATCTACGGCGTAGCGTACCGTCCGGCCTCCGCCCGCAAGGCGTCGATGACCGACCACATCGCTACGACCACACTTCACCACCATGGTGTCGAGAATAGGTTTTGGAGGAATTTACTACATCATCTCCACCAACCACGGTATCAAGCATCTCACTGAAATACTAGGAAAATCCGTGACAATCACCACCAGATGACTATAACATCATTATCCCGCCGTGATGTGATATACGTATACGTGTTATACTTTCCACCGTAATACATATACACAACTGTCTACGTAATAAAGACACAGTAATCCATAACATCTTTCATTGTCTCTACCTGTCATTACCCATAATAAATAAACAACTTACGTAAAACATAATTTCTTCTTTTGTACTCTTTTTATTGTACCCACTTATTGAACTCCTTTGTACAACTTTCAATGATAATGTATCTACATACTATGTATTGTGTCCACTTATATCTCTCATACTCAGTTTATTAAGTTATGTACTATACATTTATTTTCATACTCCTTTGCATAGCTTAACTATAACAATGTATAACATGTAAAAGCCTTCAAGTCATGAATAAAAAAATAATAAAAAAATAAAGTTTTGAATTACGTTTCAGGCTCACATCTCGAAACTTCGGGGGGGTTATTTGTCGAAAAATTTTATTTAAGCCAAGCTTTACTTCTTACTTAGTACTAAGATGCGTAACCAATCGTAGCAGTACGAGATAACATGAAATCTGGAAGAAATGGGTATATTTAGACAACCTCTTTTTTAACAGAGCATAATAAGTAAGAATATCTTTTTTTTGGAACTTTGAACTTTCCAGCATAATTAAGTATTTGAAATTGGCTTCAACACATCTCAGAGTGGTGAGCGAATTATAGCAAATTTAAACAATGCACTAATTAGAGAAACTTTAAAAAGGGTAATAACCATTAATAATTTCCCTCATTTTACTCAGAAATCAATAAGTTAAAAGTTAAGTCTGTAAATTGTATAACCCAAGGATGAAAAACGTCTTCAGACGGCGAAATTCATGCGTAGGAATAATTACATGCAGAACATATTTATAAATAAACTGATTTTAGAAATTAGGTAATACTCGTAATATTATTGAACACATAAAAGAAATTAAAATGGCGTTCTACAAATTAATCAAAAAAAAGTTCTAACCTTTTTTTAATTAAGTTTAGTTTCACGATATGAATGTGAATTACGGCGTAGGTACCTACTTAATAAAAGGATTCGGTGAATTTATTGTTTCTTTACTTTAATAAATCCGACCATAATGCGTTTAGAGCCCAAATAAAACACAATAATACCTGGCGAAGGTAAATATTTTAAATGGAAAATATGCGGCAACACTTTTAGTGTAATGGCGCGAGTAATTTAACCTGAATTATTATTTTCTAAGATAATTTGGGCATAAATCATTTTTATGGCACTGAGCTCTATCTCTCCGGGCAGGAAGCACTCCCAGAACACATTTACACACTTGGGTTTGATAAAAAAAGGGTACTCTTGCCGACTAAAGTATTATTATTCCGCAGAAGGAAAGTAGAAAAAGTAGATATATTTGTAAATATAATATTTATTATATACCGAATATTCTTACTACGTTTTTCATACGTCACTAAAACTTTCCTGCCATTATAGATGTAAAGACAGGGGATCTATGTCGCCACCGTTATTAATACCGTAGCGTCTGCGTGGTTGAATTTAAGAATCCGGCTTTGAACGCATGTCTGCTGTTGCGCCTTACCCGTTGCACCATAAAAACATCCACGTAAGTGGATTTTCAGGCAAAGCTACTGTTGTAATTCGGTATCTAATTTAAGAATTCGTCACAAGATGTCGCCACTTTCGTAGGCAAGACGCATAGGGATGTACCCTTCCTAGGTATAAGTTCCACGAATTTTTAACCTGGAGTATCTCCCGGATTTCGAAAGATTGACGGTAATACTCAGTTGTATCAAGCGGCTGTATCTATATTATAATAACGTCATCGCTCGTCCCGGTTACTTTTTCGCGGTGACTAGCCATCACTTGATAACTGGTTGACACGTTGACAGTGGATACGAGAAACGGGCTAATTTTGGAACTAGTTCCTATTGGATTTACAAAATTATCACCAACGCTAACTGGGCGAAGCCGAACCAAAAGCCGCCTACAGGGCCAAGAGAAAAAAATATTCAAGATATGATACGCAGATTTAACAGCAACAAAGCCTGCCGTCTAAATTGTGTTTCATTGATATTAAACATATCAACATTCGAAGTGATTATATTTAACAACAACACAGCTCTCCCGACTGGCATGGCCATTGGCAAGTTAGTTCTGCAAGCCGGGAGATAAAACAGTCTATGCTGTCGGTGACGGAGATAACCATCGGGAACATAGAAACTAATCTCTACATGATAGTCGAGTTTTCGAACCATAGTGTATACCTAAGTGTTGCGTTCAGACAAATAGTTCTCCAAATCGTCTTGGGAGGAGATTACTTCTTTGGAAAGAATAGAGTATTTTATGTTAATCTGGGATTTATCTAATACTTCGCGTGTACAAGTGGACTACGATAGTCAGCCTAACTGGAAGCTGGCTAAATAAGATCTGAATTGAATGAGCTCCTGCAGACTGCACCCGGGCCCTTAGCCCCCCTGGTGCCAAAACTCTGAACTGAACTAACTGCCATCTAGCGGACTATCGGGACAGCTCTTAGCATGGCCCTCTACATATGTGATAAGCTCAGAAGCTTTTAGATATACCACAACTAGAATGTCGAACTGTTTGAAGATTGCAAATAGCATTCATATGTTCAATTCTTTAGGAAATATACTAATGAAAGTAGATATAAAACCCTGAAGGTCTTCAAAATATTCATCAAGAATAAATTGACTGAAATGATAAAGTAGGTTTAACTTCCGCTCGAACTGCGCTGTACGAAGGAGAAATCGCTTTCCGGTACCGGAGTGGAAAAACCTACAAAATCCACTTACCTTCGTAAAAAAACGAGATTCCAGATTTTTATTATAAAACCACCAATAAAGCGTTCAGGAGTTGCTTGGAAATTTATTTTGATGTATTTTTGACGTCGGAAGCAGAAACAAGAGAGGAACGGTTCCACAAATAGACGTGGAATAGACAAAACGTGAGTCGGCATAAATACAGAAATATAGGGTGAACCATAAACATCTGCACTTTTGAAATAATCATGACAGAAATACACAGATTATATTTAAATAAATGATTATTGATAAAACAAAAATATACTGGAAAATCATTTCGTAAAAATAATATTGTCAAAAGGGCCGCCATCTCGCCGCTGAAATTTCTCAAAGCAGGCCCTTAGATTTTCGAAACAAATCTGGTGGAAGTTGACCATTTCTTGATGGATGTTCTCCTTTAATTGGAGTATAGTCGCTGGTTTATTTACGTAGAATTGACTTGTAAGAAAAAATGTATTTTTATATACAAATATATTCCATAAAAAAGTCAGCTGGGCTTAAATCCGGGCTGCGGGGAAGCCGTGAAATATCTCCTCTGCGCGAGATCAGTTGGTTAGGGAAAATTTATTAAATCAATTTATTTTACTCCATGGCCGCCCTGTTTGTTTTCAAAACAGAACAGAATCACTGTTGAACAGAAAATAACAAAATAAACGATAACAAAAATATTGTCGATAAAAATCATTGTTGAACAGAAAATAAAAATATAAACGATAACAAAAATAGTAATAACAGAACTCTGGATCTAGTTTTTTGTAACGACAAATCTATGACTGTTACTAAATCCTTAGATACTCTTCTTCCTGTGGACAATTACCACCCATCATTAGATATAACCATAAACAACACCATAAGTGAAAATCCAAAAATTAAACAAATATCTTTAAACTTTCATAAAGCCAATTACACAGCAATATGTGACTCCCTCCTCAAGGTTGATTGGTCATTTCTAAACGATGGTGAATTAAATGACAATATTGAACAATTCTACTGTATCTTAAAAGAAAATATTACAAGTCATGTACCTGTTACGTCATATAATATATCAACTTTTCCTAAATGGTTTAATAATGATCTCATTAACTTAGTTTTTAAAAAGAAGAATGCACACCACAAATTCAAAACAACGAGATCACTTCATGATTATACTGAATTTCATAAGTTGCGTAAGCAATGCGCCGAAATTTCAGATAAATGTTACAAAAATTATATAAAAGAGGTTGAAAACTCTATCAAATGTAATGTTAAATCTTTCTTTAATTATTCTAAATCATTACAAAACAGTTATTCTTCTATTCCTAATATTATGAACTATGATGGCAAGACCTGTGCCAAAACTGAAGATATTGCCAACCTATTTGCAGACTTTTTCAAAAGTGTATATGAGGATGATGTCCCTGTGGATAGTGTTCCTGAATTTGTCACTGATATTAACTTGCAATTATCTGAATTAGTAATTGAACGTGACGAAATCATTGCCTCCATTAAACTCTTGGAACCAAAAACAAGTTCTGGTCCTGATAATGTCCCACCCATATTTTTGAAAAATTGTGTTAATAGTCTTTCCTATCCATTGTACAAAATTTTTAACAAATCTCTTAAAAAAGGTCAATTCCCCAATAGCTGGAAATCCTGTTATCTCACCCCCGTATTCAAGAAAGGTTCAAAAAATGATGTATGCAATTACAGACCTATTTGTATTCTGTCTAGTATTCCTAAGCTTTTTGAAAAAATCATTCTTAGTAAAATATCCTCTAATATTAAACATGTTATTACCAATTGCCAACATGGGTTTGTCTCATCTAGATCTACTCTCACAAACCTTACAGTATATGAAAACTACATAAACACAGCATTGACTAACAGGCAACAGGTTGACTCCATCTATACTGATTTTTCCAAGGCTTTTGATAAGGTCTGCATCAAAATACTAATAAATAAACTAAAAAAATTAGGGATAAGTGGCAATTTTTTGGCATGGTTGATCAGCTACTTATCTGATAGATTACTCTTTGTAAAGATCAACGACTGTCTATCCTACGAATTTATTGCTACCAGCGGTGTCCCGCAAGGTTCGCACCTGGGACCTTTATTATTTATCCTATTCATCAATGACGTTACTAGCGTTTTCCACAGTGTCGAAGTTTTACTCTTTGCCGACGATATGAAGCTGTTTAAAGTCATTAATGATGTGCATGATTGCACAATCTTGCAAGAAAATCTTAACAACTTTTTCAAATGGTGTTCAAGTAATAAACTTCAGCTAAATATTAACAAATGCCAAGTTATGAGGTTCTACAAAATTAAACATCCAATAATATATAATTATGCACTCTCTAATGTTGACTTAATCTCTGTAGACGAAATACTTGACCTAGGCATCATTTTTGACCAGAAACTCTGTTTTGTATCTCATGTAACTTCTATAGCAAATAGGGTGTGGTGGTACCTACATTCGACATGAATTGAACAGCCCAAAAGGTATTTTCTGAGAAGGCAACACCGTTGATGACAGATACGGGTGACTTGCGATTTACGGCAAGCTCCGAGCTCCGAGTTTATTCCCGCTGGAGACTCGCCTTCCGTTGGTCGTTCTGTGTAGCTTTCAATTATTGTAATTTACTAATTAAATATTGTCGCAAGTAAACTTAAATATATAATGCAATTTTATACAGCCTGATACTAAGTGCTTTTATTTCCCTCCTGTGATAGAGAGTTAAATATCGTAATGGTAACAACACCATACGATACATTGGTGACCCGACATTTTACACAATTTTTAATCCATCATCGAGTTTAAATCGTGATGTTATTCTTTTTTGCATTAATAAATATCGAACACCACGGGAGGGGGTCGCCAGCGGGTTTCCTGAGACTTATGTAAGTACAAATTCAATTTTAAAAATTCTTTCAAACAATCAGTAACTTAGAAATTTTAGTAGCTTTATTAAATGACGTCTCAGTAATTTTAAAATAGTATGCACGTAGTGCATCCCGTTGCGATTTCGATCGTATCGGAAATACAGAAATCTGTGAATTTTACATACATTATTTGATTATATGATATGATTATTGTCCCAACTAATGATTTTTAAAAATTATCGTGTTTGCAATGACCATTAACTGCGTAAAAACATCAATTTCAGAAACAACGGCCACCAGAGAGAAAGCAGCTCGCAGCCTGTTCCGGAGCACACCACCAGCTTCCTCCACAGCAGTTGACTTTCAACAGAACAGCTGACTTCTACCAGGGCAGAGTCTACGCATCAGCAGAGAAGCAGAGCCGATGTCCAAGCATCAATCGAGCAGCTGCTGGACAGCAAGATTCATCCGGACGTAACGTTCAATCTAATCCATAATATTATCCAGAAATTTTCCTTCAATTTTTAAATGCATACCTACAGTTCAAATGTTGCAAAATTTTACGAATCATTGAAATTGAAAACCTACCTCTCACGTATTCAAAGGTCATTGTGCATTATAATTACCAATGTAGAAAACTGCAGATCACAGTCAAATAAATTTAACAAAACGCAATAAAATTATGGTTTGAGTCTTGGATTACGCAAATAATATAACGTTTTAAAACACAGAGGTCAATGATAGTATCACTTTCGGGATTTAAAAATATATTGTTCTTAAAATTAGAAATCTC
This sequence comes from Limnephilus lunatus, assembly GCA_917563855.2. Taxonomy (NCBI): domain Eukaryota; kingdom Metazoa; phylum Arthropoda; class Insecta; order Trichoptera; family Limnephilidae; genus Limnephilus; species Limnephilus lunatus. Next base: position 8,022,340 of record OU830600.1, on the reverse strand, counting down.
AACAATAATATGATGCAAGGTTGCAATATTTTTTATATAGCATGTTGTGAAATCTTTTGGTTTGAATATTGTTTTTTGTGTACAATTGAATAGCACGATCTTATCTTTAATATTTTTAATTTACGTCTGAATATTATTAAATTTCCGCCTATTATGCGTAAGCTCTCCTACATCTGAAAAAGTTTATAATGTCAACCGAAGGGGAAAATCCCAGATCAACGCAAATACCTGAAGCTATTCAATTAAACAAGAAAACAGACAATATGGAATCAACAAGTCAGAGCAGCAGTGAGCCTGCTATCCACCACGTCTCGGTGAGACTATCAACATGCTGGAAAGAGAACATTTCGCTCTGGTTCATTCAGGCCGAATTACAGTTTGTAAACTCACGAATCAAGGAAGACTTTACAAAATATAATATTATAGTCGCAGCGTTGGATGCACAAACATTGCAGTGCGTCAGCGATATAGTCACAAAGCCGCCCACGACGGACAAATATTCAACCTTAAAAGCCGCACTGATCGACAGACTACAAGATTCAGCAGAAAAACGACTAACCAGACTTCTATCCGGAATTCAGCTAGAATATCGCAAGCCATCAGTACTTCTTCGACATATGATGGAACTGGCTGGACCATCATTGGCAAATAGTACAATTGTTCGTGTACTTTGGCTTCAGCGCTTGCCTCAACATGTTCAAGCAATCCTATCCGCCCTCACGGATAATGATATTAATCAACTAGCGACGGCTGCAGACAAAATCACAGATGTCTACCAATCAACGGAATGTAGCGCAATGGAACATGTAAGCAAACCTGCAACATCAAAACCTGAAAACATAGAAACTAACCTATTGTTACAACTACAAAAATAAATTTCAGCGCTCACACAGGAAGTGACTCAGCTTAAAATATCACAAAACGACAACTATTCTACCTTCCGAGGACGACGAAACCGTAGCCCTCAGAGAAATTTTTCTTACCAGAAGTATTATCAGCAGAATCCCGCTAGAAGACCGAGGTCCGGGTCTCGCGGTCGATTACCCAAAGGAAACCAACTCGGATATTGCAAACTCCACAAGAAATATGGAGAAAAGGCGTACAGATGCTACCAACCATGCTCTTACAACATAGATAAATCGAAAAACAACGGCGACGCCACACAGTAGTGTGATTTCGCAAACAGTAGCAGTCCATTCCTTACGCTCAAGTAACAAAAAACACTTGTAGCAAATAAATAGGCACAGGCAACAGGAAACTGACCATTAGAGTCAGACAACAGGTAACAGGCAACGGACAACAGACACAGGCAACAGGAAACTGGCCATTAGAGCCAGACAACAGGCAACAGGCAACGGACAACAGACACAGGCAACTGGACGCAGCTCCAGCCAACAGGCAACAGATATCACCAGCTAACAGGCAACAGGCAACTGGACAGAGCTCCAGCAAACAGGCAACAGGCAACTGGAAAAAGGAAAAAGGAATACTAAAGGACAACTCAATAGCTACTATCTCTAATTTAAAAGAGACAAATCGATTTTACCGCCATCTTCTTTACTTCAATATTTTCTATAATTCATATATCAAAGCACTATCACACATATTCCAGAATACAGTAGCTGACACAATATCTCAATCTGAAGAGACTAACTGTCCTACTTCAAGCAACTGAGGATTGAAGGGAAAGCGCAGAGTCAACCTGACGATTATATTAAGGCAAAAGATGACTCCGCCCTCGTCCTATGTTGAATTAATGTTTCCTGATACTTCAATATGACCAACAAAATGTTCCCAGCTGAACTCACATTGGGTAGCACACCAAAATCACCATGAGATTTCTTCAATGAAACTCTTAAGGAAGAACCTGACATCTACGTCGGACGACTGCAGAGAATTTGAAAACATCAAATCAACACCTGCCAGTACAAAGGATCAAGAAAATGTAGAGGATAATACGCCAGCTTCTACAACGGTTCCAAACTCTTTTGCCACAATACCAACAAGATCTGGGCGAAAAGTTAATTTCCCAGACAGATAAGGGCAAGCTTAGAGCATAAAAAGGCATTTCATTTTTATCAGAAAATATATAAGAACCTTCAATAATTAATACTAAAAATCATAAAATTGCTCTAGCAAGATATCAAAAGTAAAATTATTTTTAAATTACTAAGAATAAAAAATAACAAAGTCTACAATATTTCATACAAATGTTGAGCTTTTTGTTTATTATCATCATTCATAATTGAATATTTTTTACAAACAACATAATTAGAATACAATACTAATATATGCAATTCATTGTCATAGAAATGATGCATTATCAATTGATGAAAAATTTCATCCTTCAAAATCATGTACCTGCATGTAATTAATTTAAGCATATTTAAAACATTGTATATCAATCAATGAAAACTGCGTGTCTAGCTATAATCGCTTTTCACAAGACTTGTAATCATTATGCTAAAAATAACCTTTCATAAGTGTATAACTCTGACAGCGTGGAATCTTAATGTATACTATATGGGATAGGTATCCAATATAGCATATATTGACATTCATACAGGTAACTCCATTAATGGAGGACTGAATGCCGTTGGCGCTAATAAAACACTGTCAAAAGACGCGAAGCTAGCAGTCCACAATGGAGTCCTGGTACCTACCTTGATGTATGGCAGTGAGGCATGGAGTTGGCAGAGGAAGGATGAAAGTAAACTGAATGCTGTCGAAATGAGATCCCTGAGGCGAATGTGTGGCAAAACCATGTATGATCGTGTGAGAAATGTGGATATCCGCAAAGAATGCAAGGCTGATGTAAGCATAATGAGTAAGATTAAGAAAGGGACCCTCAGATGGTTTGGACATGTAGAGCGAATGAAAGAAGAAAATAATGTGAGAAGAATATATGACGCAAATGTGAATGGAAGAAGAAGTAGGGGACGCCCGAGGAAGACATGGCACGATCAAGTGAATCAGATACTTGAGTCGGGCCATGTCAAAAGTCGGAATAATAGAAGAGTATGTATGAGACGATGTATGAATGTGAGTGAAGCAAAGACTGTGTGCCAAGACCGAGTTGTTTGGCGGTCCGTCCTCTCTGCCTACCCCTGCGGGGAAACGGCGTGATGGTTAGTTAGTTAGTTAGTTAGACATTCATATACTTAAAATAGTATCTAGCATTATGCGAATAACTTTTAACTAACAAAGGTATTAGATATAAAGAGCATTTAAACTAAAATAATACATTACAAAATTATCAAGCTATGTAGAGTAAAGTTTTGTTTTTAATAATCCCAACCATGATTACTCAGATGTACTTACAAAATACATACATCTGAGTGGGCATGTTGATGAAACTGTCACATAATATTATGTTATGATTATTTTCAAATGTTTACAAAAATCGAGTATATTTTATTACTCATTAATAATTAATTGCAATAATCTAATAAAAACAATAATATATCTAATCTGGACGCTAAATCTTAACCAGTCTAGTTACCTTAAAAAAAACTCCTTAGTATGTTGAGTAAAAATAAACCAGATTCAGTAAACATTTGAAAATAATTTTATTAGTTAAGAATTTATAATTGTTAAAATAAGAACGGTTGTCTGCGCAGTAAAGTATAGTATAACTCAAATAACAACTTGTCATTTGATAACATTTCATTACATCTAATGTGTTATAAGGAATTATTTTCCATTCAACTCGCTCTACGCGAGATATCTTATACAGCTTTTATATTATAAAAATAATTCAGGTAAAAATGATTATGTAAATAAATATATCTGCTCAATATTGCTGCATCGACTTTGACATCACTTGATGTAGCAAGTATTGAGTTTGTATAACTATATAGTGTATACTGAAACACATCTGTTTTCATATCTCGTTAAATCAATTAAATATTTACAATATGAAAACATACCATACCAACATAAACATAACAGATGATTACCATGTGTGCTTCAGTAAACATAGATTAATATATTTTTAAATTTTTGGTATAATCATTCTTGTATACAACTAGACACTTTAGTTATTATTTTCATATTTTTATGACACAGAGTCATGAGTAAGTTGAATAATGAAAACATTATTTCAACGTTTAGTGTCAAACTAACCTTCGCAATCAATGCAAAATATTATATCTAGTATAAGTTAAGTTAATCAAGTATGTATTTAAAATAATAATCTAATATAGGATAATTTACTATAGCGTACTGTGATACTTATACCAGCAGCTTATTAATTACATACATCCATATTTTTTTGTAGATACAGTTTATATTTCAAACAAATAATTACTTATATCAATATTTCCTAAACATTTTAAACATTGAAAACAAGTAGGTTTAAAATAAATTAAACACTCAGTTATTTTTTATTATTATTATTTATATAACAGAATACAGGTGTGTATCACAAAATAAGGTGATTCAATTATCTTTTGTTTAAAAACAAGTTATATATCATGCTATTTCTATAGAACTTGGCAACTTTTAACACAGCCAATGTTTGGTTATTGATTAATATAAGGATGTATATACAAGTAAAATTATGTTTAAAAACTTCCAATGCGTTCACAAATTTATGGAGATATTATTCATAAAAATACCTTCACACATATACTATATATTTCTGAACGCATAGGAACAAAATATTTTACAATGATGTCAAGTATAGAATATATTATATTTTAGTAACTCATTATATTTTCACATGATCTCACATCGTATCAGGAAGCCTATTGCAATTCAAGACGCTTTTAACAGCGACTACCATCATTTATTAAAAAACCCAGGCACTGACACAATGTGACGTCATAAGTTAAATTTTCCTTTGTCTTGTCCGACACGCTACACTCAAAAAATATCTTTTGGAATCCCTACCAAATATTTTTCATATCGTTTAGCAACTGGGGGGAAGGTATGTGGTGGTACCTACATTCGACATGAATTGAACAGCCCAAAAGGTATTTTCTGAGAAGGCAACACCGTTGATGACAGATACGGGTGACTTGCGATTTACGCCAAGCTCCGAGCTCCGAGTTTATTCCCGCTGGAGACTCGCCTTCCGTTGGTCGTTCTGTGTAGCTTTCAATTATTGTAATTTACTAATTAAATATTGTCGCAAGTAAACTTAAATATATAATGCAATTTTATACAGCCTGATACTAAGTGCTTTTATTTCCCTCCTGTGATAGAGAGTTAAATATCGTAATGGTAACAACACCATACGATACAAGGGCTATGAAAATGTTAGGTTTTATATTAAGGATTTCCAAAGATTTTAAAAATATTCACACATTAAAAATTCTGTTCACATCTCTCGTTAGAAGCATTCTAGAATATAATTCTACAATTTGGTCACCTGTCTTTAATAATCACATCAATATAATTGAAAGAGTCCAACGCAAATTTTTGAGGTGTATTAATTTTAGACTTGGAATTCCTTCAGAATCAATAAATTATGATTTTTATTAAATTCATTGAAATTGTTGAAGTTAAGCGACAGAAGAAAAATTTTTGATCTAATATTTTTATATAAAATTGTAAACAATCAGTTGGATAGCCCTGATATAATAAAGTTGATTCACTTTCATGTACCTACCATTAGATCAAGGTTCCCTAGTATGTATTATTGTGACAATTATAAGTCGGTCTCAGGCTACAATTCTGTAATAAATAGATTACATACAATTGGTAATTTTTATGCCAATGTGGCTGATATTTTTAATATTTCCCAACTGAAATACAAGGCTGTACTGATCAAACATTTCAGCCAAACATATTTTAATGAGGTCACTACATGACATTTTTTGTTTATTTTATTGTGTTTCTATTTGCTTTCATCAAGTTGTTTTATTAATATCCTTCTTTTTCTATTGTTATGTGTAATTTAAAAAAAAAAAAAATACGTACTACGACTGTTAAAAAATATTTAATAAAAACATATTTGTAAATGGCACATTGTGCCGTAAATTTTAAATAAATAAAATGATTGTTTTTTGTAAAAATGTTTAATCCAGAAAGTGCGTTGCTCTCCCGTAAAGCAATCCATTGTGACTAAATTTCCAAGAAGCAAGGAATTACGCATAAGTGACCCCGCTCTCCTCCCCCAACCGGTATCGCCGCTAGCTCGATTACAAAAGTGCATTATGTTTATGGCCCACCCTATATCACATTATATTATATAACTAAATAGCATTTAATCTGCAACCTCTGTAGATTTTATGCGCAAGTTGTGGATATCAAAACTATCTATCTAGGTGAGGTACGTGAATTTTTAAGAGCGGAAATAATGTTAAGAATCCAACCCTAGCAAGCAAATGATGAATTCTTTATCTTGTATAAATTTTATCTGTGTAACCTCCTTAATCTCGCTGTCTATTGTAACAAAATCTATGGTTTTGTTTTCCTAGAAGGATTGTGATTTTTGCAATCAGCCATAGGATTTATTTCTAGGATTTTTTTTAACTCTAGCTCCACGCAGGGGGACCTGAGGAAAATATTTTCCCCTAGGGCCTGTGTCATTTTATGGGATGCTGTGTGAAGGATTTTTTTAAGGGAAGGAAGAAGAGTAAGTTCTGAGAAAGAAACAGTTATGAAGAGTGGGTATGAATCTGGGTGCCAGTGTGCCCAGGAGTAACAAATGTACGAAAACATCCTTTCAAATGCAGTGCAAGGCGATCGGATTCTGGCTGGAGAGGTTAAAAGACCTCCTCAACCAGTCTCTCTCGATGCGCCCAGTCACGCAGCAGATGAGCAGATACATCGGCCATTAAAACTTTGACAAACCTCACCCCATGAACCCGGACATCCCTGCTAAGTCACAAAATGTAGCAAACCACTTTGGGTGAAATATGGCAGAGGTTTTGGTTATCCAATAAATGTTTCCCAAGGCAAGTAAATTTGCATAACATATTCATTTAGGAAAGTTTCTTGCAACCATTCTGATTTTAATTTTTATCTACATTAACACACAGGGCCTATGCCATCTTTTAATATGCTGTTTTAAGGGTATTTTTGAGGAAAGGAAGGGTAAACACGGGTCTTGAAGAGACCCATGTCGTAGAAGGGAGAAAATATAGAGGCCGGCAAATCATTCCTTAGCCGAACTGTTGAACTCAAGAGCGAGTTGTAGAAACGACCTGTTCTCAGTGACAAATGCTAACCGTGTATGATTGGGTACGCGTTTGACGTGTTTCTCAACTATGCACTGGTACCGAAGGTATCATCTTGTATTGTAATACCGGTAGAACAAGACCAGCATACCTACCTAACGTCTTTGCTCTAAAGATTGCAATCCGCTTGTTGGGACAGGGGAATTTACTTTTCAGTTATTTTATTTTTTACACCATAATACGGCGGCTAAATACATCAGTGGGGCGCGCTGATGTTCTGTACTTATTATCTTAAAATGTATAGTAAAAGAAATGCTCGTGAGTGACTTTTTGAATATTTTATATGAAAAATTGGCGTTTGGATTAGAAAAACTGACGCTTAAGTTACGAACGCTTTTATCAATCAAAACTGATCAAATTCTAACTTTCGTAAAAACGTAAACTCAGCGAAAGATTGATTTGAATAAAAAACTTATTGTAGTGATGGATAGTATGGATACGCCATTCAAATATGTATAATTACTTTAAGGTAAGGTACTTTTTCAGTTGAGTTGGTGACATCGAGATTGTATATTAGCTACAATGAGCTGCTTGATTATATCGGCACACATAAAAATTCCTGAGGCGTACGTATCTTGAAATCATGAATGAGTGAATAATTATGACTGAGGTGTTTAGAAAATAGGAATTAACACCGTGTTTATGCTACTTGTATGTGGGCACGCTCCGTCGAACCCAGAGTGACGAACAAAGTACGTCATTAGATGCAAAGCATTTAAACAAACACCTAAATGATCCCCTTTTCCCGTAATGAACGATGTGGCACGCTGACTTGTAAATAGTACCACCCGACACTAATAACCTCCGGCGTGCGTCGGGCGGGTACTGCTCCACCCTTCATCTACACCACTCCCCCCTTACCGACATTCCTGCAGAGGGAATAACGTATTATAATAATGTTTACGTGAATTCCACGTGTGTGGTTGTGTTTTGTTAGAAATTTACGCTGGCGTTGAGTAATTTCTTGTAACCTGTGCTTGGAAACAGCACTCCTTTAGAAGGCAGGAAAATCGATTATTTTCATGTGATAGGACCTTCAGTTAAATTGCATTAAGAGGAATAGACATTTATCTAAGCTGATTGGTTTTATCTTGTTGCATTTCAATTTGGGAAGCGGTGTGGTACCGCTGTCCCTAGGATCATGTATTGGATAACCCACGCCGCAGCCATAGATAGGTCGCCCAACGTGGTTCGCAGAGGTGCTTGGGTTCACGGGGTGGGTTTGTCTAGGTCTTGACGGCGAATGTTTTTGCCCACCTTCCGTATGGTTTGCCGGATCGGGAGAGACTGGTTGAGGGAGAACTAACATAGACCTCTCCGGCCGGATTCTCTTTACCTATCGAATTGCACCGCAGTGGGAGGGATGTATTCCTACGTCCGTCACTCCGGGACACATTGACCCCCAGATTTCTACTCACTCCTAATACTCCTTTCCTTCCCAAAACATCCCCTCCTTCTATGCCTAAAAATACCATGTAAATGTAACGTTAAAAAAAAATTAAAAATATTTTTTATTCAGTCAATAGATGTGGGTTTGTCAGTCCTGGTGTGGGTTTTTGATTATCTAGGTTGGGTAACCATTCAGCAGATGGCGTTGTATTTCATTAGTAACAGCAACGTGTCGCCGGGTCAGCTAAAATATTAATAAATTAGCAGTTTTAAAATACGATCCCCCTTACTAATATTTCATTTTGCATAACTATGAATTGAATAATCACGTACCCCTTCATGGTGGTTTATCAGATGCGTAAAATTTAAAGCACGTTTATTTGTAAAGCCCGATATATTTAGTCCCAAGACGACATGTTTGGAAGCGTTGGTTAGTCGAAGCATTTCGAAAATGAACCCACGTAAAGTTCCAATCTGAATATTCTCCAATCTACAGGTAGAATAAATGCTCAATGTATTTTTTTTTACATTAACTCCACACACGAGGCCCTGAGGAAAATAATTTCCCTCAGGGCCTATGTCATCTTTGAGGATGTTGTGCGGAGGGTCTTTTTGAGGAAAGGAAGGAGTACACATGGGTCTTGAAGGGACCCATGTTGTAGGAGGGAGGAAACACAGAGGCTGGTAAATCGTTCCACATCCGAGCTGTTGAACTCAAGAACGAGTCGTAAAAACGACCCGTTCTCATGTGACTAATATCAACCGTGTATAAATGGGCGCGTGTTTGGCGTGTTTCCCGACTATGCACCGGTGCCGAGGAGAGCAACGACGCTAGTTCCTCGGAGCATTTTCCATTGTAATACCGGTAGAACAAGGACAGCATTCTCACCTGACGCCTGTGCTCTAAATATTGCAATCCGTCTTTTAAGATGGGAGAATCTATAAAACGGACCGCCCGTTTCTGCACAGAGTCAAGGTTTTTTTTAAGGTATTTTGGAGCTCCAGACCAGAGGTGGCTACCAAATTCAACCGTGGGGCGCACTTGCGATTTGTACAGGGTTAGCAGTTGTGTACTATTAAAGTATCTGCGGGCCCTGTACAGTACGCCCAGTTTCTTAGAGGCTAATTTAACTCTGGTTTCGATGGAGTCCCCATACCTGAGCTGGTCACTTAGAGTTACACCAAGCATATCAATGGAGGTCCTGTTCGGAAGAATGCTTCCGTTGAAGGAGACTATCATTTCGATCCCTTTTAGACGTTATCAAACATGATTGGGTCTTTGAAACATTAAATTCGACGAGGTTATTCTTACCCCAAGAGAAAACACTCTCGAGGTAACCGTCCATTCTCTGCTTCAAAGCCCTCCGAGCTATTGGGATTTGTGTGCTCTTTGGAGGCTTGACAAACAAAAAGCTATCATGGACTGTACCGTCATCCGCGCAACAATGAATCGGTGCACATGACAAGAGGTCGTTGATGTGCAACAGAAACAAAGTCGGATACAGAACCGATCCCTGTGGGACGCCAGCATTTATCGAATGCGAGGAAGAGGTGAAACGAGGTGTATCGTGATAAGAAATCAAATTAGATACCTATTTTCGCTCTTCACCAAGCAATCAAGCAAAATAATGAAATGATTTAAAGCTTGTAGTTATAATGTCGCGTGTCTAATCAAATAAATTATTTCGGTAGATTAAAATTAATATTCTTGTAATAATTATTCATATTAAGGGATTATTTAGGAGGCGAGTTTTGATACCATTTATTTGATATTGTATAACCAACACCGCTGTCATAGGTCACCCCAAATGTTTCGCTACGTTTGGCGACTTAACAGGGATGCCAGATTTATGGGGTGAGGTTTGTTCGGATCTTAGTGGCGGATGCGTTTGTCCACCATAAGTTGTGAAGATAGACCTTTTGACCTCTCCAGAAGGACTCTCCCGGAACATCGTCATGCACTGCAGTGGGAGGGATAGATTCATCCGTCAATCCTGGACACACTGACGCCCAGATTCCTAAAACGACCCTTCACACAGCATCCCCAAAGATGACAGAGGCCCCAAAGGGGAATTATTTTCCTCGGGACCTCCTGTGTGGAGTAATGTTAAAAAAAAATTTGTGTTCAATTCACATGCGGTAGAAGTGCAACCTTCAGAAAACTAATCTTTGAGATAATGAGATGATAGGATAATTTATTGCAGGGTTTATTTAGTATAATATTGTTACCAAGTTTACATTTTGTTCTACGAAGCACGGCACAAAAAAATGGCAAAAGAAGCACTGCACAAAGAGGACACCGATTAGTCTATCCCATTCTCTCGCAGGCTAAATTCTATACATGTATGTGTTTGTCTCTTTTTAGTATCACTCGTTTCCGATACATCAAGTTTCAAATTACAACGGTGCTATAGAAGTTTTCACTTAAAAAATACGCAATCAGCCTAACAAATTGTTTTTTAAATTTCATTTCCGTGATGTATATATAATTACGTATATACTCAGAAAATTTCATGTCAATCCGACAAAATATTCTTAAAGTTATACGCATATTTGTAAAGACGTCTCGGAGTTAGTGCTTTTAAAACTTGGAACGCGTTTTCCTCAAAACCGTGTTTATAAACTGTGTTAAAGTCGGTGAGCAAGATTTCTCGGAAACGGCTAAACCGACCAGTCGCAAACTTGTACACAAGCTTTATAAATATATTTTTTGTTAATTTAAGGATGTCTTATCGATAAATATTTTCCATTTTATGCTAGAAATCTAACTGTTAGCTCAACTTATTGTTGAACTGAAGGGGCAAACCTAAAAACCAGAGTAGCGGTTGTCAACCTTTTTGAGTCTGCATACCCCTCGACTCCTACTACAAATGTGTTGTACCCCGTATCCCCTATCAATATTGTGTACATGTGTAATGAAAGACATGTTTCATTTGTAATTTTTGAATGCTCTCATTATTACACGAATTTCATAATCAAGTCACACAAATACAATTAATGCAATTTTACATAGAATTTAACACGACTTGGGGCATTTTAACAAGCGATTTAACAGGTTGAAAACCTCTGTACTCGAGGCATCTCTTGGAGTATTTTATAAACTATATGAGCTACTGGCACTAGAGCCAGGTTTGGTATATTTATGGCCATCATCAATGCTTCGTAGCTTGAACTATCACAGTTACAGTGATACTTTCCTCGGTGGGATTTAAACTACTCCACAAAAATTGTCGCATACCAACTCGAATCCAAAATCATTCATCTCCAATCATCAGGCCTTCATATTCTGCTCCTATCTTCTGGAATATAGTGACTACACCTCAGTGTTGAGATGGTGGGGCGAACCTATATAATAAAGACATCTATTGGAGCATTTTATAAACTATATGAGCTACTCGTAGAGCCATCATCAATGCTACGTAAGCTCGAACTATCACAGTTACAGTGCTACTTTCCTCGGCGAGATTTAGTCTACTTCACAAAAATGGTCTCATATCAACTCAAATCCAAAATCATTCATCTCAAATCATCAGGCCTTCATATTCTGCTCCTCTCTTGCATACAGTGCTACACCTCTTCCTCGGTCTGTCTCTAGGTTGCTTACAATGAGGCATCAAATTCATGTCACCCTTTTCATAAAACCATCCATGGCTGTCTTTGTAACCAACAAAACCTTAATCTAAGTTGGTTTTATAATTTCTCCTAGAATTTAGCTTTCAAAGACTGCTAATTTGGTTTCATCATTTCGTGGTAGACACCAATTACTAACTAACAAAGTTTAGAATTTGGTAATCAGTTTGTTAGAACTTTGTCGTTAATTAACTAAACAAACTAAGTGAAATTGAAGTCTCTGTCTGAAATATAATTCAAACTATTTCAGAAATCACATAGTTTTAGCTCGCGCTGTGGAAAGACTGGTTGACAGTCTGAATACATGTGAAATTCAAATTCAGAGCAGCAATGTCAAAAAGTTAATAGTTGCGCTCCATGAGATGTTCAGATCTCCGACAACTAGTGAATTTATCCTGTATTAAATTAAATACATTTTAAGGTTAAAAAATGTTAAACGAACGGTTACAAATAGTTTTATAGATGGCATGGAGTTTAGGAATCGTATTTTATATGAAAAGGTTTTAGGATTTTTTAAAAGAATTTCCTTAGAATAATGCGCTTTAGAGATGCCATATTTTAATAACAAATCTTTTCAAAAGTGGTATTTTTTTTTTTTAAATTTGATTTTTGATTAAAAAACTTTGTACATACTGACTTTGGGTATTGTGGTGATTGCATTTCACATGGTTAGCAACTCGAAAGTACTAGTAAGCAAATCAAAATCGAATGTTTTTGGTGTAAATTTGGTATATTTTTTCAATCTTGCCATTCCACAAATTGCAAATTGCAAAAATAAAAATCCTGCAAATCTGGGGGATCAAATACGAAATCCTGCATAATCTTCAAATATTACTGGGATTGCAGGATGCAATTTGGGAGGGGGTAATGGGTACCGCCGCCCCGGGAACTTTTATTGGATAACCAACAGCTCTGCCATAGGTCACCCCAAGTGGTCCGCTACGTTTAGTGATTTAGCAGGGTTGCCCGGGTTCATGGGGTGAGATTTGTCTAGGTCCTGGAGACGGATGACCGGGACACACTTAACCCCAGATTCCTACTCATCCCTTAAACCCTTTTCCTTCCTAGAACTCTCCTCTCCTTCCTTTCCTTAAAAAAAACCTACATACAGCATCCCCAAAGATGACATAGGCCCTGGAGGAAATTATTTTCTTCAGGGCCTCCTGTGTGGAGCTCAGGTAAAAAAAGGATTGCAGGATTCGGGATTTTTCGGGATGCTGAATTGCGGGATGTGAAAAGGGTGGCAAATTCAATTTGCCAATTTTTTAATTTTTAATTATTATTTTTAATTGGTAAACTAATGTTTGAGACAAGATGTTTATGCGTAGCACAAAGGGTAAAAATTATTATAAGCAATAATTATTAGCCTGAAACACTCAATCAGCCGACGTAGCTCAGTGGATAAAAGAGCAGTTGACCGGATATCAGAAGGACGCGGGTTCAAGTCCCGTCGGCGGCATTTATCTTTTCTTGGGAGATTTTTTCGATGTTGATGAGTGTTTCAGGCTAATAATTATTGCTTATAATAATTTTTATTTTTATTATTTATTTCTGTATAGTGTTCACCTAATTATTAACATTTGTATATAACATATTTTGAACTTTTATTATGTTGGGTGAAAGGTGGGTTTGAGAAGGTGAAACTGTGGATGGGTAATAATATGTATATTTTGTGAGCACCTCTCCTGGAGAACCTGTGCTGCGGTGTTTACGTGGTTATGATTGAATGTGACAAGTATTTATGTGTTGTGGTAGAAAGTCAGCTTATTTATTTTATTTTTATTGTTTTTTGTTAATTGATTATTCAGAGAAAAATAAAATATTATATATAATTCAAATCTTTGTTTGGCGGTCCGTCCTGTGCCCATCCCTGAAGGTTAACGATGTGATGGTTAGTTTGTTAAATCTTTGGACAAATTTGGATGCCAGAACGTATGTAGATAGCGATAGACAAGACTATGGAATATACATAGTTAAAATTCCCCCAAAACTGAAATATTTGAGAAACTGTATCAGAAAAGCACGGGGGTAACGTTTGAAGCTTCGAAAGAATACGAAATAATTATTTTGCACTACATACTAACTAGTACGACGTTGTATTTTTATAAAATTCTTTATCTCCGAGAGCACAACAACAAAAGCGTGCACCGATTTGACAGGTAGGTCGAGCGAGGGCCGTGTTCCGACACAATATAAATAAAAGTTCTGTTAGAGTTTGTACAGGAATGAGGGAAACAATTTGCAGGTGCGCCGGCTGCTGTGTTAATACTGTCAGACTCTCTCTGCAATGAACACGACCACAGTACTGTTAGACACATACTCATTAGTGCAGAAGATAACTACAACAGGTGAATTAGAAAATATACGAGGTTATAAGGTAACCCGCGGAAAATAATGGGTTCTGGTTCTGGGTGGAGATTCAATTAATTTTATTTTAATGGTACGATGGAGTAAAATTTTATCTTGTTAAAAAATATAATAACTTCTTAACTACGAAGTAGAATTCTGTTTTCTGCATAGGCAAAACCTTTCAAACAGTGGCTGTTTGAAAAAATTTTGCACAACCTTTTTCAATATGGTATATCATTTCTAACCTGAGCTTTGAATTTTTAATTGATTTGTCAAATAATAAGACAAAGACGAGATATTATTTGTTTACATTTTTTCAATTTGTTGTTCAATACGATTAAAAGTATTGAAAATCACTATTCACATTAGAATATTACTCATGTTAAAGAATAACAACATCGTAAGTGATCGGCAATATGGATTTCGACAAAACTATTTTACTTTGATGTCCTTAGCATGGTTTCGTCGTTGACAGCCGAACGATTGAATGAAAAAAAAAATCGATATACACTGGCAGCACTGATGGATCTGTCCACGAGATCAAATTCCGAAAGGTCAAAAGCCAATCAATTACGTAAAAATATTATTAAATTGGCAAAGTTGAATTGAAATGCTAACTCAAATATGCATTGGTAGTCCGCGTATACTTTTTGAAACTAATTGAGTTAATTTGTTAATCATTTCTAAAGTAATATTTTAATCACTTTAGTTTCTCAAAGATTGAACGGATTAAATTGGACGCGTCTTAGTTGAATTATTTAAGTCTGTGGATTGCATATTCCTACGACTTCTTTCATTTCTAAGAGCTTCGATAGTTGAACTCAGGTTATTAATAAGTCAGTGCGTTAATAACGATTGACGATTAACTGAAACTTATATAATAGATACTAATCAAAAAAATGTATCAACCAGTTGGAATATTTCTTACCAATAATGACCGCGATCGCAAATTTTCATTTCGTCAATATCGTATTGATGTAGGGTTTTATCGATCGACCATCATGCTGCACCCCTTGGAGCATTTTGAAGAAACTTAATCGGTGGGGTTGGAAATCTTCAAAGCCTTTGATAAAGTCTGGCACCTGGCGCTTGTAATAACTGCTGCGGAGAGTACGCACGGAAAGATTATGGCAAATATCATCCATATCGTTTGTGAGATGTTGCTGGTGTTTTTACAAAGAAAAAAAGACAAACATTCCCAGGTTGCGAATCTAACATAACCTATCCTTACAATATATTATTTTATCCAACACCGTCATTATGAGTTTAAAATTTTCTTGTGTAAAGATACGGACATAGCTAACAGGGTACTGAACATGCGATGCTTGGGTGGGAACCCAATAATCTGAACCATTCGACCAACCCTCGACTCTGCAGAAACGGGCGGATAGATTCTCCCATCCTAACAAACTGATTGCAATGTTTATAGCAGAGGCATCGCGTGGGAATGCTATCCTTGTTTTACCGGTATTTCAATGGAAGATGCTACAAGGAACTGGCGCCCCTGATCCCTTCGGCATCGGTGCACAGTCGGAAAATATGCCAAACGCACGCCCTACATATGTTCATGGATGAAATTTATCACACGAGAACGGGTCGCTTCTTCGAATCATTCTTGAGTTCAACAGCTCGGCTGTGGAATGATTTTCCGGCCTCTATGTTTCTTCCTACAACATGGGTTTCTTTAAGATGTTCATTTTTTCCTCTCCTCTAAAAGACCCTCCACACAGTATCTCAGATGACATAGGCAGGCCCTGACGGAAATTATTTTCCTTAGGGCCTCCCGTGCGGAGTTAATGTAAAAAAAACATTCGATTTTTATGTGGCGGGAAATTTAAAAAAACATTTTCTCATCGGGCCTAAAATTTGTGTTTTGGGAATAAACACAGAAATTGTTGAAAATGCACGCGGTCTCCAAAATAAATGAAATATTTAACGAAGTACCGCCTGTTTCGTAGAAATTGCCCACTGTGTAAATATATAATGCATTTGTGTTGCAGTTTGTGCATTGCAGACACAAAATGGAACAAACAATAGGGAGTAGATGTGAGGTGGGAAGTACAAGAGGCAGACAGATCTGACAGATGAGACAGATGAACCAAATAATATGGTTTTCTAAGGCGGTATCCCTCAAGGATCTGGAATGGGTATTTATATAATATCATAAACTAGTGCAGACCTTTACAAATTGCTACGCAATATGTCTCAGGATCACATTGCCTTCCATGAAAAAATTATGCAAATTTTCTTTATAATTTAATTATATTTTATTGTTGACAAATAAGAGGGAAATCAAGGAATTAACCTTTCGAATGAACACCGTATTAGTAAACATGAAAAATCACCTGTCAAAAATTTAAAGAAAAGAAGTACGCATTTCAAATAAAATAATCATTTACAAAATAAAAATAAAATATTATCTGATCATAGGTAGGTACCTACTTCATCGCTTGTTGTCACACAATCATCATAATTTGGGAGGCAATTATGGGTACCGCCGCCCCGGGAACCATTTATTAGATAACCAACTCCCCTGATATAGGTCACCCCAAGTGGTTTGTTATGTTTGGTGACTTAGCAGGGGTGCCCGGGTTCATGTGGGGAGAGAGACTAGTTGAGGGAGACCTAACCAAAAACTCTCCAGCCGGACTCTCTCGACTTAGAGAGGGAGGGATTGATTCTTACGTCTGTCACTCCTAGATATGGTAACCCTCAGATTCCTACCCACGCTTGATAGAAAGAAGATTGAGTACATTGCCCAGGAATATTGACATCACAGACAACCAAAATTAGTGTTAAATATAAATAAAGAGCATTATTAATTTATATTACAAAAGATGGTACGTTTCTTTTTTTTTCTCTGGGGGATGTTTGTAGAAATTATCTTTTTTTATGTATAAAGAGTAAATATTAATTTTAATGAAGTTTTATAATTTTCTCCTTAATTGTAATTATTAAAAAATATTATTGCGTTCACGGAAAGGTCAAATATTTTTAATGACTAAGCGCTGAGAATGAAATACAACCATAGACAGTAAATAAAACCAAAGAAAAAGATTTCTCTGTGAGACAAGCGCAGAAATCTTAAAATAAGAAAATAAACCTGAACTTGAGAAAATCAAAAAGATTAATAATTAACACAACCTACATAAGTCGACAAACATAAAGATAAGGAAATCTACACAAATGAGAAAGAGGTCTATAAACGTGAAGATGAGGAAATCAATAAACACTGTCAACAATATAATATGAAAGATGAAGAAATCATCAATTCTGAAGCTGAAGCCCACAAACATGAAGGTGAGAAAATCGTGATGTGACACCAACACAACAACCCACAGTACCAACTCTTCGGAACATGAATATCTAATGAGGAAGACTGTGAATTTACTAATAGAATATGTATATTTAACGGTCTTTAATAAAATACAAACAGAAAAGCAAATTTAATATGCTCATGGTTACAAATCATATATATATCAACTCTAGATATTGGACGTTTAGAAATTCGGTTGAATAATTATTTGACGCTTCAAGAGCATATTATTTTGGGAGACAAATTTGGTCCCTGGTCCTTTTTTGGTCTGCAGACTAAAAAAGATAAAAAAAACAATACTTCTTGCAATATTTTGACTACGAGATAATGCACTTTCTTTTTGATAAATGTTTTCGTAATCCGATTGATAGAACTAATAATTTTGGTATTATTGTAGAAAGCAATCACTTTGTGGTTCGACATATTTAATAAAATAAAATTGTTGTTTAGTATTAATTTGTACCCTGAAGATGCTTGAGTAAAGCGAAACCGGTCGGTTCATAAATTGATAAATCTCGTGGTTTTAAACAGAAAAACAGAAAAGCAAATTTAATATGCTCATGGTCACAAATCATATATATATCAACTCTAGATATTGGACGTTTAGAAATTCGGTTGAATAATTATTTGACGCTTCAAGAGCATATTATTTTGGGAGACAAATTTGGTCCCTGGTCCTTTTTTGGTCTGCAGACTAAAAAAGATAAAAAAAACAATACTTCTTGCAATATTTTGACTACGAGATAATGCACTTTCTTTTTGATAAATGTTTTCGTAATCCGATTGATAGAACTAATAATTTTGGTATTATTGTAGAAAGCAATCACTTTGTGGTTCGACATATTTAATAAAATAAAATTGTTGTTTAGTATTAATTTGTACCCTGAAGATGCTTGAGTAAAGCGAAACCGGTCGGTTCATAAATTGATAAATCTCGTGGTTTTAAACATAAAAAGTATTTTATTTTATTAATAATTTTGGTTTCAGTGTCATTTTTAACATCCACACGCTTTGTCTTGACTTTAATAATTGCAGGTCAGCATAAATAGTAAACACGATTTCTACGACGTTGGATTCAGAATGTTGTTCATTTCAATTTACTCTTAGATGCTACCATTAAACGACCTAACCTGCACTCAACAAAAAGAAAATTCTTCCACGAAACCCAATTGGAAGAGCCTCCTTTTCATCTGAAGTAATGCTTTTAATCAGGCTGCATGGCAATTTATTGTGTATCGGCTTCCCAAAGCGTGCTCCCAGAATTGTGGATTGTAAATTATACTTACACAGGGATGCTAACCTTCTTGGAATTCCGGAGATATCCAGATTTTTTACAACACAGTCGTCCTGTTCCCGAATCAATTTAAAAACTCCAGAAATGCGCACATTTGATTCTAAAAATACAAATTAAAAAGTGAAAAAGAATGCCAAATCATTGCAGCTAAATTATATAGGAAGCATATTCATTGGCTTTGTATCCGTAATGGATAAAACGCTATTATCTCACCACAATAGCCTTGATTTCATGGTTTATCTTTAAAAAATGATCCTAAAATACTTAAATATATCGTATTCGCTTGGCAACGAAATAACGTATATAAATATTATTCTAGCTTGTCGTTTTATCTCTTGCAAAACATATTTATTTTATCTGTGTAAAAGCATCTCGTAATTCCGCGTATTTGCGGAAAGCCTCATATGACTTATCTGTATTGTGCTTGAAGAACGCTTATTTAGCCGGAAAATATAATAACACTCGAAAATATTATTGTATTTCTTCATTGTATAATATGTTTTTATAACATTGGAGAGAAAACGAAATTCATTCTTTGAATAAAGGTAGATATCCAGGGGAAATTACAAAAAAAAATCATACAATTTTAATTAAATAAACACATTTGTGATGCGGGAATGGAAGACATCCCATAAACGAGATTTATTGGATAAAAAAAATTCTTCCCATTGGAAACCCCAAGTGCTTCGCTACGTTTGGTGATTAAGCAGGGGTTCTCGGATTAATGGGGTGAGGTTTGTCTAGGTCTTGGGGCGGACGTTTTTGGCCACTTACTCTGCGGCGGAGGGAGACTTATTGACCTCTCCAGCCGGACTCTCTCGATCCAACGCCTTGAACCGCAATGGGAGGAATGGATTCGTACGTCCGTCACTCCTGGTCAGTTACCTTCATTTTTTTCCTTCCATCCTTCCTTTCCATAAAAATACCTTCCACACAGCATCCCCAAATATGAAAGAGGCTCAGAGGGAAATCTTTCATCAGGGCATCCTGTATGGAGCTAATTTAAAAAGACATTATCTCGTAAGACCGTACAATTTACAAAAATATTATTTTGCTAAAATTTGAAAGATATTACGAAAGTAGTGTCTTATTGGAATATACATCACAATGTAATCTAATTCCAGTGGCAGCCCTAAAAGTTCCTGTACCCCTAGGAAGTCACGGCGAGAACAAACGGCGCGACAAGCAACTAATGCCCACATGATTAAAATACGAACAGAACACGGCAGTTAGGAGACACCCGTGGTCTAATTGTCGCTGGGTGGTCTTGGGGGTTGTGGGGGGGGGGGGGGGAGTGCTGGATAAAGGGGGAGATTAAATGGGGACGCAGCTTGTACGGGAAGAAACATAGCGACTATTTAACAAGAGAAACACTTAAATAAATTCCCTGAATTGTGGATGCAAATATTGCCGCCAAGTGCGAGCAGGCCATAAAGAAAGATAAGCTTAAGTAAACTTGAAAAAAAATGACAACTTTACAGGAAGAAAAAATGCGAAAAAACGGCTGATTATAGTGCTCTTTTATTTAAAGAAATGTACAAACATACAAAAAGCATTTTTTAGCAGTTTGACAAAATTTTGCAATTTTAATAATAATAATAATAATATTTGGACGATTTATATAGCGCGGTTTTTGTGAAAAATCACCTCAAGGGCGCTGTACAAACTTACCATACATGCCTAAAATCTAGAAAGACTACATGCTAGTCAAATAATTAAAAACAACTTATGGCTAAAAATTGCATACAACGTTTCATTGATCACCGATACGAAAATATATGTACAATATTTTGACCAATGAACGCGATGCTGCCTAAAAATGAATTAATACAGGACCATACTTACCTGGGAGGTCGCTTGAAATTAACACTGTTTGTTGTCTATTTAAAGAAATTTAGATAGAGTTCGCACGCAGAGGACATAATTGTGAACACGTGTTGTTTAATCCTGAAAATATTTTAATATTTATATGTAATATATTCTTTAATGAGTGTATTTTGGAAAGTAAAAGCAACATTTAATGGTGGGCGGTGCAGTAGTACAAGGATTTGATCTTCCGAGAGACAGATTGATGTGTAAGAATTCGAGTAATTTTAATTCAGTAAGAAAAGTGTGATTAAGACATATCATAGGCAATACAAGTATGATACTCTCAGATAGGTATTTTTAAATTAAGTTAAGGATGTGAGAGCCCGAAAAGGTAGGTTTTTAGTTTGGACCTAAAGTCTGTTGGGCTTTTTATGCATCTTAATTCCGGAGGGAGTCTATTCCAAGCCTTAGGCCCAGATACTCCGAAAGCACGATCTCCGAACTTAGTATTTGGTATTATTTTTAAGTTCATAGTTTTGTATTTGCGCACCTACCTTACTACTTACCTGACATTTGACCAAAAAAATTTAGGTACTTAGGCCAGCGTTGTCTAGCGGTAAGGCCTTTGACTCGCAATCCGCAGGTCGCGGGATCGGATCCCGGCGCAGGCAAATAAATTTTATTTGATTAATTTGTGTTTTTTATCGATTAATTCATTAAAAATAATATATGTATTTATTATATTTGCGGCACGTTCCTCATTGAAAGATACTCTTAGTATCGCCCTGTCGTGTTATTACACGAACATTCGGTATTCCATTACCCTATCGTGTAATACCACCATACAGAATTGAAACGTTGTTTGAAATGGCTTCAGCCGTATTTGGTGACCAGATCTGAATAGCCAGGTACTTCCCTACCTTCCTCCCCATCTCCTTCCCTTCCCCACTTCCTTCAGCCTCATACCATACCCCTTTAGGGAATGCCATACACTCACTGCACATAGCTATACCATTATATTGAAAGAAGGGTAAATACAGGTAACTCCATTAATGGGGGACTGAATGCCATTGATGCCAACAAAAAGCCTAAACAAGTAAAGCTAGCAGTCCACAGTGGAGGTCTGGTATTTAGCATAATGTATGGCAGTGAGCCATGGAACTGGAACAGGAATAATTAAAGTAGACTTAATACTGTAGAAATGAGATCCCTCAGGTTTATGAGTGGGTAACCATGTGTGATCGTGGGAGAAATGTGGAGATCCACAAAGAATGCAAGGCTGATATAAGCGTAATGAGTAAGATTAAGAAAGGGACCGTCAAATGGTTGGTTGACCGTCCAACGAATGAACGAAGAAAGGAGTAAAAGGAAAATATATGACGCAAATTTGAACGGTAGAAGAAGACAGGGACGCCCGAAGAAGACATTGCACGATCAAGTGAATCAGATATTTGAGTCGGGCCATGCCAAGAACAACGGCAGATTGTGTATGAGACGATGTATTAAGGTGAACGATGCAAAGAGTGTGTGCCAAGACCGAGTTGTTTGGAGGTCCGTCCTCTCTGCCTATCACTGCGGGGAAACAGCATGACGGTTAGTTAGTTAATCTTCAAAACAAGAGGAAGGTCACTACAGTCTACGTGAGATTTCGAAAAACCTTCTTCATCCAATTTTTCCATCCCTTAAAGCAGAATTTCGATATCTTGATAAAATGTTGCGTACTGTCTACATCTGATTAAAAAAAAAACAGCATAAATCCCGCGCCGCGCGGGAGATTTTACATAGTTTCATACATACATATACATACATCTTCTTCCCCTTGTCCTATTCGGGTCGGGGACCCATTGCATCGACAAGGCTGTCCACATAGTTTCAAATGTATATTATTTCCAAGGCGTTTTTGCAGATGTTTTTTTTTTAAAAGCTATAAGCGTTCGCTTCTTCACACCTTGTATATATATCATGTAGCTACGATAAGAAAGATGGATTTTGAAAGACATTAACCAATTTTAACGGTTGACCCAATGCCAATTGACAAGAGAAGAGCTATTTTTAGCAAAAACAAAACATCAATATTATTGAAATTCAATTCGGTATCATTCCTAAAACAAACTTTGGATTTGAATCGAAAATATTCACCAAAAGTATTTTTGTTTCCAGTCCAGAATAAACAGAAATATTTATAACTTATTTTTTCATTTGGCATTCCACCCACAGCACGCCATAAATAATAATGCCTTTTTAAAAATAAAATAAAATGAATGGAGACATTACTGTTACAATTCTAGATAATTAGTTTTTTTAATGAAACTTCGTTGGAAAGACAAACATTATGACCAAAAATAATTATTCTGAGATTCCGTGTTTGTATTTAATAATGATAGAATTACATATAGCGCTGGTTTCGTCGGAAGATCATCTATAGGGCGGTTTGCAACATAATTACTTTGACTTTTTTTTTTTAATGCCGACAACCCGGGCGTTTATTGTTTTAAATTATCGTATACAAACGAGTAAGTAACCCACCTCACTAAACTATGTCTGTTCTGAGACGGGTAGTGTTAGTTATTAATTATGTATAACTTATAACTTAGAGATAATTAATAACTTTTAGCTATGATTAACAATGTGGGTTACAGCTTACAACAATTTATATTTTATTTAGTTCTTGGAATTTTTTTACATTAGCTCCCCACAGGAGATCTGAGAAAAAAATCCCTTAGGACTTATGTCGTCTTTCTGGGGATGCTGAGTGGCTATAATAACATACCTCAATATTAATAATTATCAATGTTGGGTAATAATATTCTTCTTCATGGGTTCTTTATAATTTAAATAGCATATTTTACTTCATGATTACTGTTGCCCTAAATTATTATGCATATCATATGTTTGTAAAAACACGTGTAGGCGTATACTAATATAAATAGAATAAATACCTATATCTAATGACTTTAGCTGATTTATTATGACCAAATGGGTCTTAATACATATTGTACTTACTACTTACTGGTATTTCAATGGAAGTTGCTTCAAAAAATTAGCATATCTAAGAAATCTTTTTGGTGCTGATTCAGTCGCCAGAAGGCGAGTCAAATCTTACCCTGGTAGAAATTTTCCGCACAATAAAAAAAACCTTGTGCTTGACTATTGACTGTTGACTATTTACTCCACTATTAGACTATTGCGGTTCCTCTTTTCAATAACACGAGTTTCTTTAAGACAAGATTCGTGGATCATCGCTTCCTTTTCTAAACAGTCAATCAATCCATTTATCTGAAACACCAAAAACCTTGGACCGTTGAAGTCCGACGTAAAAATTTTGCAGAGCTATTTTTATTTAAATTTTTAGGTCTACACGTTTTCAGTTGGCGACTGTTATATAAAGTAATATAACTGTTTTTCAAGTCATTCACATATATTATCAAACCTTTTCATTTTATAATATTAAAACAAATAGGAAACTTTGGGTCGCAAGCTGTTGTACGATGAGAATGCAAATTTGAAGATGGAAAATTCAGTCTTGAAAAAAAAAGGAAAAATGGTGGAGATGGTAAAAAAGGAATCTACACGTATGGCTCTTTTGTATTAAGGAAAATAAATAGGAATATATAATACATAATTTTTCTATTCTAATATTGAAGTAAAACACTGCCACTATATGTATTGCAGTTAATTCTAATTTCCCGGTGGAATATGGACTTCAAGCTACGTCATAAAGTTTTAGCCAATCACCGCTCTACCTCCTCGAAGAGCTAACCTTGTTGAACGCATTTTCTACTAACCTTGATTCATATGAAAGAAAATGGTTACCATGGTAAAACAGGAATCTACTACTATTGAATAATAAATGGAATCACGGAGACAACAGTTGACAATTTTAGTTGCTGGCATTATTGACAAAAACTGGATTTTATAGACCTTAAATTTAAAAACTACTTCACCTTTTCATTATGAGCCATGGAATTTGAAAAAAAAAGATTTATATTAAAAACTAGATGTCATATTTTGCATTCCAAATCTCAATGCAACCGAAGTCTTGAATAAATAGCACAACATGATAGACCAAATATTGAAATATCTACGATACTAAACTAACTTCCTGGAAACTAAGTTCTGGACTCGAGTATCAAGTTTACCTTGAAGCTTTTCACTATTCAACGAAAGACTAAACTTTCAGCCTTGGAAAAGTAAATAGGAACGATGGCGTTTATATTCCTAGTGGATAAAGCTCAATATTCTCAAATAGTTCCAAAGACATTAATACTGGACGCGGGGTAGAAATCTAAAAGTGGGAAGCCAAACACAATACGATTGTAGCTGTCTCTATTTCTAGTACTTTAGTACTAAACTGCTACGCGTCGAGTGAAGTCGTGTCTTACCAGTAAGTAAATTGTATTGCAAAACGCTCCTGCGTGATGAGAAAATGCTTCAATTAAACGGCAAATAGTCGAAAAGGAGACAGCGAAGTCGGTTCACACAGCGTCCCGCATTCGTTTTATTCCATTGGGAAAGATGGGCTAAAACGTACAAAGGGTAACGCGTTCATTAATTTAATAATGTCGTTGATGAAAATTGTAAATAGTAACGGTCCTAGGTGTTATTAATCTGTATAGATTTGTATAATCATTTGAACCTATAACCTGTACTGTATAATAAAATATGTACTTAACAATAGTACCAATATTGTATTACTAATGAAAACTCATATAATAAATATAAAAATATTTGCCCGTGTGTCACGTTTTACCCGCCTTTACCCTTCCCTGTCATATTGTGTAACCGAATAAGAGTATCTTGTTATCTCAGTCACACCCATAGGTCACACCCGTGATGTGACAGTAGTATTTGGCGAAGAAACTAATAAGCCGCCCTACTATGAATCTATGACATTCACTCACGTACATTCTTTGATTGTCTGTCTTTATCACACAGGAATGAACTTTTGAATTTAGAAATTATACTGAAAACCACTGAAAACAAAAGAGTGTTGCTTGCTTTCAACATTATATTGTGAGTATGTGAGACTATGGCGAGTCTATTTGTAATATAACGTCATTGTATAGTTCTTGATTTATTTTTCAGTCTTATTTATATTGGAAAATATTTGTCACAAAACAAAAAATCTTACTCGTGCGCCGCAGTAGCCGATAGGCACGATTAAAAAAACGTTTTTCTGTTTATATGTAGCTATTTCAAGAAAAAATACATATGGTAAGTAATCTAATACTCTTATTATAAAAAACTGTATAAAGACATTATCTGCCGAGCAATTCTATATCCTTTGTGGGATCGTTATAGAGATAACGGTCCTGTCAGATTTGTGTGATTTATTTACTTTTTCTATGCACAACGTACATTAAATTAATAAATAATTATGCATACTTGCAGGAATTCGTGTTTAAAATTATCTAAACTGAAATATAATGTGACAGTAAATATGTAAAAATCCCACAAAATTGATAGGAGATCCCGTTCGTTATCTCGATAACGATCCCACAAAAGGTATAGAATGGCTCTGCTGGTAAGACGGTACAATTTACAAAAACATGATGTTGCAAAAAACAAGAAAGTCTACGAAAATAGAATCAGCTGAAAGCGTAACGAAGAATAAACGAATCATACTAAGAGTATGTATGAAACGATGTATGAAGGTGAATGAGGCAAAGAGTGTGTTCTAAGACCGTTTTTTTGGCGGTCCATCCTCTCTGCCTACCCCTGCGGCGAAACGGCGTGATGCCTAGTTGGTTAGTTTAGTTAGTAAGTACTTCTTTTTTTTCGAACTTCCGAGTTTAGTTAATATAATAGTTTTTTTGTATTTCTTGGGCATGCACTATGTAAAAATTTCTAGACATTTTGTTTTGAAGAGTTTTAATTTTCAATGTCCATTTGTTACTATAATTTTAAATTTTCTGCGACCGGTTTCGACACATCCGCTACAAAAGAGCTCCATGGATGTTTAAAAAAGAAAGTAATAAATAAAGGTACACAGAATTGCCACGTTTTTAAAACATAGTAAACATTTTTTTCTGCAATTTTTTTAATGTATAAGATCAGAGAATTGAGATTTATAATACAAGCAAACATAATATAGCAAGTTATTCAGTTATGTACTGAGGGCTGCATAATTAATAGAGCATGATTATACCTTATACCCCTTTGAATGGAGGGGGTAGGGGGTGTGAATAATTGAATTCGTAGCCTGCAATCCACCCCCTCGCTATGTGTTCTCTAGTTCGCATGCTCCCAGCGGAACAAAAGTAGAAAAGCTTTTCACTCATTAAATTTTTTAGTCGTCCCGTCAGATAAAGGTGAACTATTTTACACTGGCTCTCGGAAAACTAAACATGGTAAATCGGCAGTATTTTGTTTGAAACAATAGTGAATTTGTGTTGGTGGTAGGTGCTACCCAACCTTTCACTCTCTCATCTCCTTCCATTCGTTATTCCCTTCAAAACATGATCCATTTGGGGATGCTACCGTGTTAGAAACTTTCTTAGAAGGTGGGAAAATAGGATGCGTAAAACTCACTGTAGGATGTCGCAGGCTGGTGTCCAAATAAGAATTCGCATTCACTAAATGTTCCAATCTGTGCATATATTATCTAGTCACCATCAGTTAGAAGTTTTAAGACTTTTTATAAACTTATATAAGGTAATTTTGCATTTGATAAGATTAATTCACATAGACACTGTTTTATACTGCTTGCTTGCTTGGAAGTTATCACTGCACTTGCTTGTAATGTCATTCGTAGGTAGGAGGCTCAGTGTAGGAATAAAGGAAGTATGTAGGTGGGTAGGAATTTAGGAAATGGAACAGGCTAGAAATATTCCCAAACATACCGAATGTGCCGTATTCAGGTAATTTCTTTAAATGGATTTCCTAAAATTAATTATTCTCACTCTGTTTTTTCTTATACATTTAGTTATATTTTATATTATTTTATTTACATATTTTATATTCCTAAGAGCAATGCTAATTATCTTCAAATGTGTTTATAAGAAGAAGCTGTAGCACCTTCAATAGATTATGCACAGACATTGACGTGTTTAACACGAACCTTGCTAACTTCATAAAATTCGATTTTACAAAAATAAAAATATATATTTTTTTTTATTTCGTAAGATTCGATCCTTGGTTCCATGAATGGCTGGCCGCTAAGGTTTGTTAGGCGCTTTATACCACTAAACCAAAGGAGAATAGCGTGGGACCGTGGATTTATTATGTTATATTGGAACCGAGTACGAGTGAAATAAATAAATATTTTATTGCTATCTCATTCTCTCGCAAGCTAAATCCTATAAATTACAGATGTACCTATGTGTTCATCTCTTTTTAGAGTCGCTCACAGAGTTTCAAATCACAACGGTGCAAAAGAAGTTTTCACTTTAAAAAAATTATTTCAGCTCAGTAAGCCGATTCTTTCAAGAACTTTGGACATTTGAAATTTTCGAATTGTCAATGATATCCAAATTTTTCCATAGTTTTAAATATTTCAATAACCTACTGTAATTATTCTCGGGCGAAACCGGGTATTTTCTAACACTTTATTACGAAAATAAAATTATGTTATTTTTACATAAATATGAAAAATTATATGGCTTTCTGCAAGCTAAACACAAATACAATAATACATTTAGTTTAACCAATATCTATGACTAGACCAGATCTGTGGTTTGAAACTTTGCAATGTTAAATAGTTCAGGCTGTTGTAGACCATTATACACCCCCCCCCTAACCCTAGCTCAATATGCCCCATAAAACCACTTCCCAGCTTTAAGGCTCATTATTTAAACCAATCGCCAAATTAGACCCATTTAACTAAGTGAAATATGCGAACTGGCCACTGGCAAAAGTTATACTAGATTTGTCTAATTTCGCTTTTAGGAATGTTTTTAATTGTTGGTTTGAATGTACTTATTTGAATTTTAGAGAGGGTATACTTCATTAGTTGCTGTACATGTCTTGTTATGGTATGCTTTGTACCTTTACTTTTCATTTACATCGTTTACAATGTGTAACCTCGATTTAATTTCATGCCTTTAGTTGTATCTAATAATGATAATAATAATAATTGGATTATTTTTATATCGCCATCTTTATGAAAA
This sequence comes from Limnephilus lunatus, assembly GCA_917563855.2. Lineage (NCBI taxonomy): Eukaryota > Metazoa > Arthropoda > Insecta > Trichoptera > Limnephilidae > Limnephilus > Limnephilus lunatus. The sequence goes on along the minus strand of OU830600.1, from coordinate 7,993,258 downwards.
ATGGTTTCTAGGGCACATCCATCCATCAAATTATATTGGTTTAACCCCTCAGGCTAATCTGTTTGCTTTTCGGAACAGCTCATACAGGTCTCATATAAATCGTTGTGTTCCTTACCATCATGGATATAAATATGTTTTAATTTTCACTTAATTTTAAAATCTAAAAGTTAACCACAACATAATTAAAATATACACCTTTTGTGAAACCAAAGTTTCCGATTGCACTCCTTATAAAATTTATGAAACTTTGGAATTTTTTTATTAATTATTTTTAAATGTAACGACAAAAAACTGAGTTAACGATAACATTCATAATACATTTGCCTAACAATGTGTGTGTGTGTCTTTATTTTTTTTATTATTTGTTAATTTTGCACATTTCTTCATTCCTATGTACAGTAAACTGTTCTGCGTATTCACTTTGTCCTTTTTTATAGCCTGATTTCCGTCAACGTTCTTGTGTTATGTCTGAGAAAGTTCTTATTGTATATAATTTTATTTGTATTAAGTATTTTGGTAACAAACAGGTTGTTTACTATTTTGTGCATAAATATCATCGCGTTCAAGGTCAGCATCTGTTTTACTATTAGCCAATTCAGTTACTTTAACATTTTATTTACTTTTGAAAATCTATTTCAGTAATTTTAGTTATAAAAAACGAAAGCAGAGCCATTTTTAACTTATGCTTAGGTTTTAAAAAATTGTATTTCAAATATTAAATGTTAATTTCGAATAAAAAAATTTGAAAGTGTATTTCATCACCTTTCAAAAATAGTTTTTAGTTTTCCGATATGTACAGAAATATTCCATTCATTTGGATTTTATTCCAAAACGGAAATGTTTTGATGGGTTATGTTTAGATGGGTTTAAATACGAATTTATCGATAGTTATTTGTTATTTATTCCTGCCAACTGAGAAGGGTGAATGGTTTTTGACTTTATGAATACCTATGATTGTCTGAAAATGTGAGTTTTTAGCTATACATAAATTATGATCGCATGCTTTGTCGAGCCTGTGATCATTCTTAAATCTCGTCGGAGTTTTTTCTGAGTTTTAGGTTCTGATACCCCAAAAACACGCTCGCTGAATGTAGTGTCTGGTGTGCACTTTAGTTCCTTCGTCCTTCATTTAGCTGATGACGCTGCTGACAATTTATTTTATTTATTTATTTATTTCTATATATTACAGTTTTTACCTTATATACTTAATATTTTAACATAATATATTTTAGAAAACATTTTTACATATTAATTAAAATAACATTTTATTATGTTGGGTGTAAGGTAGGTTTGAGAAGGTGAAACTGTTGGTTTATAATGTTGTATGTTTCGTGAACACCTCACTAGGAGAACCTGTGCTGAGGTGTTTACGTGTTTATGATTCAGTGTGACAAGTACAGGTATTTATGTGTTGGTTTTTTTTTTTTTTTACATTTTAATGGTAATGGATAATTTAGAAGAAAAAAAAATATCTATAAAGTATATATAAATATATATGTATATATGAATAGTTAAATACTTGCAAATATGTTTATTTATTTTACTTTTTTTATAGTTTTGTTATGTTTGGTTAGGGATTAGGAGATTTTGTATAAAGTGAATATCTTGATTTTTGATCCAGGATGTGATATGTTTTTTGTGTATGTTTGTGTATGTATGTGTAGTTAGTAGTTGTTTTAGAGTTATGGGCATATAATTAAAAAGTTTGGTTGCGTAATACTGAAAATGTCTTTGTCCGTGTGTGGTGTGTGTTATCGGTATGTTCAGGGTTACATTTGTTAAGGATCTTGTTTTTTTTATTGTTTTCGGTTGCATTGGAATATAGAGTTTGTTTTGGAGGAGGTGTAGCAGAGCAGATTTGGCATAAAGTTGTTTTATTGACATGACTTCTAATGTTTTGTAAATTTCGCTTGAATCTGTGTAGAATGGCACTTGCAGGATTAGTTTTATTATCGCTTTTTGTATCTTTTGAATTGGGTCAATTGCTATATTTGTAGCACTTCCCCAAGCCAGTATTCCATATGTGGCAATGGATTGACAAAGTGCGAAGTATATGGATCTGAGTATTGTTTGTGGGAAAATGTTTTTAATGGATTTTATTGGGTGCATGACTCGTTTTAGTTTATTCGTGATGAAGTTTATGTGGTCAGTCCAGCGTAAGTGTGTATCAATAATAACCCCTAGGTACTTTGTTTGTTTGACCCTTTCAATATGCTCGCATTGACAATTGGATACAGTTTGTTCACAGTCATGCAGAAACAGGTCTATGTTTGATGGCGGTTGACCTCTTTGTGTAATACTATGTGTGATGTATTTTGTTTTGATTGTATTAATGGTAAGAGTATTATTATAGTACAATCATAGGATAGTCTGTATTAGGTCGTCTCTTAATTTCATATTTTTATGAAAATTTATTATATTTAAAGTTTTAATAAGGACCGACAGCAAGAACCGATTTTAGATATCTCTAAAAATGACGAAGTGTTCAAAAAGAACTTGGGCAACTTTTCTATAATAGTAGTGTTTGGCGAAATAGAGTAGAATAGAAAGCTATTCATAAATCTTTACAACTTATTTAAATTTTTTTATTTAATATTTAAACATGTACATTTATATGATACAATTATTGAAGTACCTATGTTCAAATATTTTAATACCACTCTTCCATGGAAGCATTAGTTTTTGTCTGGAAGAGAAGTGTACATTTTTTAATGCTATGTTGTAAGTAAATTACATATGAAGGTAAAAAACTTTTTTTTTTTTAAACTTTTTTAAAAGAAAGACAAACATTCCCGGGTTACGAATAACCCAACAATGTTTGAAAATCTCCTACTACCACCACAGAAAGCCGAAAATTTTGCTTGTGTTGTGATGGAGGACTTAGCCAGACGAGGAATTGAACATGCGACGCCCGGGTGGCACCCAAGCGCTATGCCCACTCAACCACTGACCGGTCACCAAACTTACAATGATTTGTAAGTTTGGTGTTATGTAATTAAAGTCTCTACTATCAAATAATTTTACTCTGTGTAATATGAATAATGTAACTAGAAATATTGTTATTAGTTAGGTATTAAAATCAAAACAAAATTGAACTTTTTTGAAGAATGGTGTATCACTTGGAAATTTAGTTGTAATTAAGTTCTCAATTTCAAATTAGTCGCATAAATTATGACAACTAAATTATTAATACTGCTTGCTTCAATCACATTCATACATAAAAGTCTTTACCTACTATTTCAATCATGACATTTTTCATTTAGAGTAGTCAATATTGTCTTCAATGATTAAATATCACAATTCGAGGTTTCCACCAGAAAATTAATAAATTTATTTATTTGCATGCTGTATTGAAAATACCACAAATAAAATCGTAACAAATACATAAATATCTCCCTTAATTTCGTTACTCGCGGTCTTCCCATGCACCGGTGATTTCCAAGCAGCAGAAATGCATTTACTTCAGACCCTGTTTTGAAGTCCGCATTGAAAGCTCTTTCCCAGAATTCTTGGCGCCAGACCTCTATCGAATTAGTATTGAACCATTGGTTGTTTGCTTGAGTTGAATATCCCTAAATCAAATAGACGTAGCAGATTGAAGTACGAAGGGACAGTTCGATGGTTTGACTTTCAGACTGCACAAGTCCAATGGAATTTAGTTCTAAAACGGGTGTATTTTTTAATGTCATAATACTTCTTTAAATTAGTCATTTAATTTAAAAAATAAACTTTTGACATTTTTTTGTATTATTTCACCAGCCATTCTAGAAGGGAAATCCTTGTGTTTTGGCGGGTAAAGTTTACAAATATAAATAAAATGTATTTTTATTGCAAGATTCAACGAGAACTAGTGTCCGACCGAAACAGGACTTTCCACCGAAACCGAATTTTTTTTAGACATGTTAAAAATCGATTGTTTACTGTTATTTGGCTTATTTTTTACAGTTATTCAGACAGTTAACAACGTGTTAAATAAAAACAATAAATAAAAAACAATAATTGAACTAAGGGGTTTGGTTTTTTTATTAATTTTCTTCGTTTTATAGAAGTAATATAAATATATATATGTAATACTATGTGTGATGTATTTTGTTTATTTGTATATATATGTTATGGTTAAGGTTTTCACGGGTGTAAGATGTAGAACAATTTTCTCGGTTTACCCGCATCATGTCCTTTATCATGTCCTCTAAAATCGGTGATGATCTCAAGAAGATGCTTATCCCTAGAGAAAAGTCATCACGTTGTCCAAAAATGTATGGACTTCCAAAGATTCACAAACCCAACGCGCCTCTCAGGCCTATTGTTAGCTCGTGTGGTTCGCCCACCCAGATATTAGCAAAATTTCTTGCCCAACGCTTTCAGCCTTTTGTTGAAAAAGCGGATTCTTACGTGCGTAATGCTGAGCATTTTATTTCAACAATTTTGAATATAACTTTAAACAAGGGTGACATTTTAGTTAGCTTCGATGTAGTCTCTTTGTTCACAAAAATACCAATATACGAAGCATTAGAGTTAATTAAATCAAAACTAGACGTTCCCACTGATTTTATCACTCTAACGGAACATTGCCTTAAAAATACCTATTTTCAATTTGAGGGACAAATATATAAGCAAATTCAAGGGGCCCCGATGGGCTCACCCCTCAGCCCGGTAATCGCTAATATTTACATGATGTACTTTGAAATAAAGGCATTAGAGAGCGCTCCTTTCAAACCTTCGCTATGGCGTCGCTATGTAGATGATACCTTCTTTATCTGGCAACACGGAATTGAAGAATTAAATAACTTCCTTATTCATTTGAAAAAAAAAAAAAAAAAAAAAAAAAAAAAAAAAAAAAAAAAAAGCGGGTAAACCGAGAAAATTGTTCTACATATATATATATATATATTTCACATACTTCAATTATTGTTTATTATTTATTTATTTAATTTAATACATGTTAACTATCTGAATAAGTGTAAAAAAAAATAAGCCAAATAACAGTAAACAATAGATTTTTAATATGTCTTAAAAATCTGCAGAAAACGAAACTGATACCGAAACTAGATATTTTTACCGAAACTACCGAAACCGAACCTTCGGTCGGTCACTAACCAGAACTAAATGCCTTCAACATAGTGTCTAGGATAAATTTTTCTATTTTTATGTAATACGCAACATCTATTGACTTTTCTATAAGTCTAGGATGAATATTTATTTTAACTTAATGAGTAAAATCTCAAATTGTAATATTTAATTAATGATGACAATATTAGCGAAACTCGACACAGAAAAATCTGAAAAGATAGCATTTAGTTATGGTTGAATCTTACACTAGCACATAAAGATAGCAGCCAATAAAAATATGAGTTAAGAAAATGAAGATAATGTTGGTAGTTCTCAGTCGAAGTATGATACAGTTAAAAATGACCGAATCGGATAGGGACACATTAGCTCAGTTATTATAGAGTTGCGGCCCGGAAAGCCGAAGGTCCTGGGTTCGAGTCCTAGATGTGACCTATCTTTTTCTTATTTTTCTGTTATATTTTCGATTGAGTTTCGCTAATATTGTCTTCATTAATTAAGTAAATTATATGCTCAATAATAATAGTAATTAAATTAAACGATTCAGATTAAGTTTTCAAACTTTTATATCACAATTACATTAGGAAAATTGGATAAGGAATGCAAGATATGTTTGAAGGGAGATTATGTGGTTAGAGTGTAAAATGTATGGGTATAGCGATTGAAATGTGTTGCAAGTTTAAGGAATAATAGCGTTATTTTTTTATGCAAGGAGTTGGGTTTCAGGGAGAATGTGGAAGATTTATCATTTATTTTAAAATTCGTTTCTTTGTTTCGTTTAAAATTTCATTTCTTTTAATTCTATGAGCTTCGTTAGTTCAACTGCTTACATTAATAAGCCAGTTGTTTTGTTAACTGAAACTTATCTGATGCTATGGAGGCCGTGCTAAAATTTACCAATCGTCGATCGGAATATTTTTTAAACGACTTCGAAAAGGAGGAGGTTATCAATGATTCTTTTTTTATTAGAAAGCTGGTGCTTTCCGTCTAGTCCCATTTTAATTTGGTCCAGTTCTGACAATGGGACCCATGAGAAAACCATATATGTCTTAAATTTGCAATAAGTATGTGCGCGACAAATGGACGAATAACTCAATATTACGCCAACAAATTTCGATGATTCTTTTTTGAAGTAAAACTTCTTTACGCACGCTCGTCACTAAAAATCAAAAATTAACAAAAATTTTAACAAAACAAAAAACGACTTCATAAAATGCACTAAAAAGTAAAAAAATAATTTCGTTCGATTGTTATTTTTGGAGTCGGTGTCAGCCAAGATATCCACATCGTACCTATAACTACCTATGTATGTAGTTACCTTGGCTGACACCGACTCCAAAAATAACAATCGTACGAAATTATTTTTTTACTTTTTAGTGCATTTTTTGAAGTCGTTTTTAGTTTTGTTAAAATTTTTATCAATTGTTGACAATTCTCGCAAATATTGATAACTGATCATAGATGACGAATTTAGTCAATATTGCATTGATAAACCTCTAAGAGTTTGGCGTTGCGTAGGGAGGGTGGGATTGCTTTGTGTGTTTCTGAGGTATCAATTTTCGTAGAAAATGTGTGGATTGTAAGTTATCTTAAAGCGACTTACTTTGTTCCAATAATCCAAGGCGTGATCTTACTATCAGAGTAACTTATAACAAAACAGCATGTCAAATAACCGTTTCAATGGCTCAAAACTTAGGAATTACAATAATTAAACTTGTGTGATTATTCGAGTACGATCCCTACTCTACAAGGCATTAGATGACAGATGGAGACCTAGGTCTACATACTAAAGGGACAGATACAGACGAGGACTAGGGTCTATGCTAGACAGGACGCTGTGCCGACCCTTGACATGGATTACCCAGTATAGTAGGCGATTGTTTCAATTTCAGAGTCCTGACAGGTACCCGCGCGATTTGAGGGGGTAAGAGCAAAACTGAAATGTTAAAGGTCTAATTTGTAGGGGCCGCCATTGGTACATAATAAAATATTGAATTAATTATTCAAGTAGTGTTTATCTAAGAAATTGTTATTAAGAGAGTACGAAAACAATGTGCAATATAGTTGTGAATTATGAATACTTGGAGCAGTTCGTTTACGAGAAATGGGAAGGCTGATAGAGACATTGAAAGAAGGGTGAATGCCGGTAACTCTATTAATGGAGGACTGCACGCCGTTGGCGCTAATAAAAAACTATCCAAAGAAGCGAAGCTAGCAGTTCACATTGGAGTGCTGGTACCCAGCATGATGTATGGCAGTGGGCGTGAAATTTGCAGAGGAAAGAAGGCTGAATGAGGATGAATCCCTGAGCCGTATGTGTGGTAAAACCGTATATGATCGTGTGAGAAACGTGGAGATGTAGAGAGGAAGACGTGGCATGATTAAGTGAATCAGATACTAAGTCAGGCCATGTCAAGAATCAGAATAATAGAAGAGTATGTATGAATGTGAATGAGGCAAAGAGTGTGTGCCAAGACCGATTTGTTTGGCGGTCCGTCCTCTCTGAGTACCCCTACGGGGAAACGGCATTATTGTTAATTAGTAATTATTAATAACGGCAGTTAAAGGATTTGCCGACCTTCGATTTGAGCATGGGTCTCTTCAAGACCAATGTTCACTCCTTCTTCCCCTGATAAAGACCCCCCACAAAGCGACTACAAAGAAAGCATGGACTCTGTGGAAAATTATTATCCTTGTCTGTATTTGCTGAAATAAACATTGTTGAATTTATCATTTAATATGTCTAAAATATAGATTCTTTGATTTGAATATTCTTCGTAATTTATTTATTTATTAATTTTCAGGAAATCGACAGTTTACATTTATTTCAGTTTGTACATAATATTAAATAGCCAAAATAAAACCAATTATGGATTTCCTCCTTGTGACTTTACTTGTACTGAGACAGCATAATAAGAGTGTAAATTAATTTTATAAAAAAGCAATATGAATCCAAAAATTATATAAAACAAAAACCAAAAAACAAAAAATATAAAACATTTTTTTTCTTATATAAGATGAAACATTACTAAACAAAAAATCTATCAATACATTGGTAGCCATGGAGAGAGGTTGTACATATAAATCAAATCATAACAGAAATATAAAACAATAAAAACATAACATTATTCACGAACCATCAGAGAAATATTCTTTTACGGACCTCTTATATTTGTTAAGTTCGCAATTGAAAATGTCCGCATTGGATAATACGTTATTATAACTATTGCATAGTCTGTTCAGGCAAGAATTCTGCTTACAGTAATGTATATGTTATGTTTAATGTGTTACTAGCCTGTACCCTGAGCCATTTAATAAAAAAATTGTTTCTCCCTACGTGTCCTTTCCCGTTCGTCCCGTTCCTCTTCATCTCCCGCGTCCTCTTCCCCTCTCGCGTTCTCTCTCCGCCTCCTCCATCTTCCCTTTCCCCACTCCACTCCCCCCTGCCGCATTCTGCGAACCCTCCACCCAGGTTCCCCTCCCCTCCCGGGTTCCTCTCCTCCCCTCCCGCGAACCCCGTACCCGAGTTCCCCCCCCCCCTCCCGCATTCCATACATTAATTCCATTTTCATTCATTTTTCAAACAGCTCGCGTGCCACCTATTGCAATTTTTATACAAATTTCATAATGCCAGAGTACACCAGCAGTAATATACGAACATTGTTCTGACAATAACGAACACAAAAAAAATCCAATGTGGTGTAGTCGTTCGGAAGTTATGGGCGTACATAAATTTCGGCAATTCATTTTTGTTTTTATAGATTTTTGTCATAACATTTCATTTTCTTATGTACGCATAAGTCTTCTTTTTCTGGAATTCTCATTTTTCTCATTTCCTGTTTTATTCGGATAATATTCCTTTAGTGTAAAATAAATAATTAAATAAAGAGGATAATATTTTCAGTGGAGCAATATTTGATGAAGTGAGTAAGGATTATTGAAATTTTCGACCTATTTGTTTGTATTTTCGACCTACTTGTTGTTCAGGATCTCAACTTCCGCTCTCCTGACAGAGCAATCCGGCGCGGTAACACCAGATTCCGAAAGGAAGTGTGGCTGGAGTAACTCTTCAATAATAACTCCAGCTCTCGAATATCGGTCTTTATTGAAACAATAAAAGACCCGTTGGGTAGCTCATGTACGGTGAGCCCAATATTGCTATCTCTCTCCGCGGTTTTATAACCCACATGAAAGTGAAAACCTGGCAGCAGACGTTTTGCCAAAAACGACCCGCCCAAGACGGATGGTAACAAGAGAAGAAAGAAAAATCCGTGGCAATACGAAATCGCCCTGGCAATCGCCAACACAAAAAATGTTGCCACAACCATTAGGGTGACAATCACAAATATTAATATTTCAGTACCTGAAATCTTAACATATTCCCGCCCCAAAACGGATATTAAGGAATAGTCGTTTTTCATAAAATAATGTAGAAAGAGATTGCAACATTGGTACTCAGAATTTACCCAACGAGTTCACATACAAAAATAAACAATATTCAATATATGGATATCAAAATAATAACAAAAAACTTATAACTAAGTACATAACCCTATGTCAGACTTGTCATTAAAAAAAATAAAAGTCTAATAACGTAGAACCTTCTGGTGCGCTGCACCCACTTATGAGACAATAGTTTATCACTTGGCACTGATGAGCCTGACAGCACTTTGATTTACACATCACATCACTTTTAGGGTTGTAATTGGTTCTTAATCCAGGTTGGAGGAAGGATCCTCCATGGGAAGTAGACAGAGCTGTGTCACGGCTCTTTTGGTGACACCTCTGGCCGTCCTCAAGGAGACGACGCGGACGCGTCCGTCTTGGCCAGGGTGGATCTCCGTCACTCGCGCCATCCTCCAGTACTGCGGAGGTAGCTGGTTGTCTTTGATGATGACCATGTCACCAGGCTGTAAACTGCGTTGACGTCCTTCTTGCCATTTGACTCGGTTCTGCAATTCTGCTAGGTATTCCCGGCTCCATCTGTGCCAAAAAGATTGAACAACGGTAGACATCTTTTGGTAAATATTAAGCCTGTTTGTAGGCAGATGATGGATATCAAGCTCAGGCAATGCTAACAGGTTGTCGCCAATAAGGAAGTGTGAGGGAGTGAGTGCGTTTAAATCATTTGGATCTGATGTTAATGGAGTCAGAGGACGGGAATTTAAACAAGCTTCAATCTGTATTAGTATGGTATTCATGCCTTCGTATGTCAAAACAGTTGACCGCATTGCCTTTTTTAAATGTAACTTGGTCATTTTAACTGCACTTTCCCAAAGTCCCCCGTGATGCGGTGAGCGGGGAGGCAAGAAACTCCAGCTAATATTCTGCTGGGCTAAAAAATTATGGATTTCTTTATCGGATGCCTTCAAAAAATCAAATAGTTCAGTAAGTTCCCTATAACTACCGGTAAAATTGGATCCATTATCACTAAAGAGTCGTGAGGGTTTACCCCTCCTAGCTATAAATCTTTTCAATGCATTCATAAATGCCATTGAAGTTAAATTAGTCACTAATTCTAGGTGAATTGCCTTCGTTGAAAAACAAATAAATAAACATATGTAAGATTTTACACTCTTAGCATTTCTGGTTAAACCAGACTTAATTAAAATTGGACCTGCATAATCTATGCCGGTTACATAAAATGGTCTTTGGATTCGAAATCGGTCAGCAGGAAGGTCACCCATGAGCTGGCGACACTCGCGCGGACGGACTCGAAAACATACAATACATTTATGCAGTGCTCGCTTCACTGCGTTTTTACCAAATATTGGCCAAAAACGTAAACGCAGTAATGCGAGCAGAGCATTACATCCTAAATGTAAATTCTCATAATGCAGATGGGTTATTATTAAGTCAGTCAACTTATGATTTTGTGGTAACAAAATTGGATGTTTTTGAGAGACCGAGGTAATATCGGATTGTGATAGTCGACCTCCAACACACAACAACCCATCCTGCATAAAAGGATTTAGTGCCTTTACCTTGCTCCGCCTAGATACAAATCCTCCATTACTCACAGACGCTATTTCATCATGAAATGCGAATTGCTGAGCGTTCAAAATCAATACATGCATGGCATGTTCCAGTTCGATTACAGAAAGCTCGTCGACCCGCATCGGTCTTCGTTTAGAACAGTTATGTATGAAACGTAACATATAAGCAACTACGCGCCTCAGTCGCCTTAATGAAGAATAATTATTAAATATTTCCCAATCGACAGGACTACTAGTAACCAAAACTATCCTCGCCGTTTCTGGCAATTCCGTGGGAGTATCAAATGTAGAACGTGGCCACTTATCCTCGTCGGACGTGAGCCATGGTGGTCCTGACCACCATAATGAAGATGTTTTCAACTGCTGAGATGTTATTCCTCTGGAAATTATGTCAGCTGGGTTTTCAGTTGAACAAATGTGACGCCATATAGCGCCATCACCTTCACGTTGTATTTCTGATACGCGGTTAGCAACAAAGGTAGTCCAACGGTACGATTCTCCTGCAATCCAAGCCAACGTTATTGACGAATCACACCACAAAGTGGTGTCAACAGTTACTTGGAGAGCTGCCGTCACCCGCTTCATTAATTTAACTAATAATTGTGCTCCACATAACTCAAGGCGTGGTAACGATAAATTTTTTAGTGGGGCTACACGAGATTTAGCGCATATTAACTGTGATTGGTGAATGCCGTGTTCATCGGTAGATCTTAAATACAGGCAAGCGCCATATGCTACTTGAGATGCATCGCAAAAACCGTGTAAGCTAAAAGATTTTTTATTAAAGCAGAAAATTTTCCTTGGTACCCGAATATGATTTGCTTTACTGAGACTCAGCGTGTAAGTCTGCCAGGCCAATAAAAGGTCATTGGGTAGCTTGTCATCCCAGGATGTTTTTAGCTTCCACAATCTCTGCATAATTATCTTACCGACAATGATTACTGGGCCTACCAGTCCTAAAGGGTCAAACACTTTTGAAATTAATGATAAAACTTGACGTTTTGTTACTTCTAACTTTGAGTCTATGCTTTCTACCTGATAGGTAAACTCATCAAGTTTGGTGTCCCATATTAATCCGAGAATCTTAGCTTCATTGGATTCATTTGGCAATAATTCCAAATTTTCTTTAGAATCATTAATCGAGGGCGCATTAGACCTCCATTTTCTAATCTCCATGCCTGCTGTAGCAAGCGCATTAATGATTTGTGATTTAAGCAAGTGACAAGTATCAATGGAATCACTACCAGAAAGAAAATCATCTACATAAAAATTTTCCTTAAGGGATTTACTAGCTAATGGATGAGTAAATGAAACGTCATTACCTAGCTGATGCAGACAACGTATTGCTAAATAAGACGAAGGAGCCAAACCATATGTCACCGTGTTTAGCGTATAGTGTTTCGAACAATCCTCCGCATCCCTTCTCCATAATATACGTTGGTAATTTCTGTGTTCCGGGTTAATATTAATTTGGCGGTACATCTTTGCAATATCTGCGGTGACTGCATATTGATGTTTTCTGAAAAATACCAAGTGACAAAATATATCATTCTGAATGGTGGGCCCAATCATTAGAGCGCGATTCAAAGAAATCCCTCGAGCGGGTTTAGCCGACCCGTCAAAAACAACACGAATTTTAGTAGTTGTGCTAGATTCTTTAAATACAGCGTGATGTGGTAAATAATAAGTAGTTTCATCGCGTTTTGGAGGTTCACATTCAGTCATGTGACCTAACGCAAGATACTCATCAATAAATTCCGAGTATTGTTCCTTTAAACTAGGTTGTCTTAAGAATTTCCTTCCCATTGACACTAATCTACCTTTAGCAATACTAAATGAATCTCCTAATTGAGATAGGTTAGATTTAAACGGTAAGTTGACTACAAATCTACCGTTTGCATCGCGTTTATGCGTGCCTTCGAAAATCCTTTCACATTCACTATCTTCCAGAGAGTGATGCTTACTATTTTCGGTTTCTTCAACCTTCCAAAACCTTTCTATTTGGTTCTGCAAAGAATTTAATGAAATATGACAAACTTTAACTGGCCTCGTATTATGACGCCTCTGTACAGCTCCTGATATTATCCAGCCTAGCTCCGTTCGATGCAATGTAGGTTTATCCTTTCCTAACTGTATCTGATCCGTACGAAGCACCTGCCAGAACATCTCTGCTCCGATCAGCATATCAATAGAAGCTGGCTGGTAAAACTGCGGATCAGCTAACTGGATACCGTCTGGAATGTTCAACATTTTTGGGTTAATCAAGGTCTGCGGAAGATTGCAAGAAATCTCATCCAATACCAAACAAGATATTTCATCCTGGTATTGAGAACATAATGATTTAAATTTAATGTCAATTGTTTCCTTTACATGAATTAAATTCTTATGCAAACCTGAAACAGGTATATTCAACTTTGTACAATGCAATTTTAATCTTTTACAAGTATCCTTTGTAATAAAATTAGACATTGAACCCGAATCCAAAAGTGCGCGTATTTTGTGTGTTCCACCATACGCGTCTTCTATTTTTACTATTACGGTAGATAGTAAAATTTCTCGCCCGTTCATGTCGCTATGACATGCTAAATTTACTGGTGCCTCCGACTGACTCTTGCCAGTTGAAGTACCCGCTTGTACATTATCAGTATTGATATGTAACAGAGTGTGATGTTTTCGATCACAAACACTGCATTTTTCCTTACACCTGCACAACCTTGAAGGGTGCCCCGGTTTTAGGCAATTATAACATAAATTGCTTTCTGAAACGAACTTTCTTCGTGCCGCTGGTTCTTTGTTAACAAATATTTTGCAAGAATATATGAAATGACTGTCATTGCACAGCATGCACTTAACGTTGCTTGACGCTAACGTAACCTTGTTTGTAGAATTCCTTTCCTTAAAATTAAAAAACTTTGGTTTTGTCGCAACTGGTTCTACTTTCTGTTGCATTCCACCAATACCACCTTGGATAGTTTCCAGGATCTGAGACCTTTGTGAAATAAAATTACTAAACTGCTCGAACGTAGGATAAATTTTATCGCACTCTATTGATTCCCAAAGGCTACGTGTGTGATTATCTAACTTTGAGGTTAACATATGTATAATTAATGTATCCCAATGTTCTGTTGGAAGCTTTAAATTATGTAAAGCTCTCAAATGAATGTTTGCTTGATCAATTAAACTTCGTAATTCATGATGATTCTGTCGTTTTAACGGTGTAAAATTAAATAAGAAATTCAAATGTCTATTTGCTATAAGTCGGACATTTTCGTATCTAGAAATAAGCATAGTCCAGGCTGCACTATAATTATCCCCGGTTATTTCTAGAGAACTAATCAAATCAAGTGCGTCTCCGGACACATAACTAATAAGGTAATGAAATTTCTGAACATTATTTAATTTACTGTTATCATGAATTAAGGCAATGAACGAATTTTTAAAAGTCAACCATTTATGGTTGTCACCTGAAAAAACGGGTATAGAAATTTGTGGTAAATTTACTGAAGTACTTGGGACATTTTCAATCTTCTTAAATTTTGATAACATTTCCTGTCCTAATGCAATTACATTAAAATATGTACCTTCAAAATTATCCCTCGCGTCATCATCTTCTGATTTGTTCAATAAATCAATCTCCAGCTGAATTTTGGAGAATTCTATCAGAGAAGGTTTGATGGCATCTAACCTGGATGACAATACGCCAGGTCTAATATCTTTTTCGTTGCTTAAATAGGTTTCGAATCTCGTTAATGAACCTTTCAAAACCCCACGCCGTTTAATCAAACTGTCGAGTTCCATTTTTTAGAAACGAAATGACACAATAACTTGTTTAAAAACTGAATACACAACACGCGACAACACGGCAGTTTGACGTAAACAATATCTATGGATAATGGATACTATGGATTATAGAGAAACCAATCGCAATTCTATGGCATGCAAAGACGTAGCTTGCAAACGCGTGGCTAGAATTGTAGGTAGGCAGAAGCAAAGTTATTCGGCAGTCTGAATACAACAATAAAAATTATTATCACCAACAAATTTATGCTAAATTGAAAGCATCTGATTATGAACACCCGAATATAATTTGATATAATCAATACGAAATAATGTGGCATTTACACAGATTTTTAGCTTTTTAAATGGAATTTGAAAGGACAATGAAAGGAAGGCTACAACCTGATTTGCTGTGCATGCGAGCGTCGTGATGAGGCTCGCTTGATCAATCCAATGATGGTGATGAGGACGCCGACTGGACCACTCCCGATGATGATGAGGCCTGACTGGGCCACTTCAAATAGTGATCTTCCGTCTCAAATGGATCAATCCAAATAATGATCATACGGCTCGAATGACCAATGTTCAGGATCTCAACTTCCGCTCTCCTGACAGAGCAATCCGGCGCGGTAACACCAGATTCCGAAAGGAAGTGTGGCTGGAGTAACTCTTCAATAATAACTCCAGCTCTCGAATATCGGTCTTTATTGAAACAATAAAAAGACCCGTAGGGCAGCTCATGTACGGTGAGCCCAATATTGCTATCTCTCTCCGCGGTTTTATAACCCACATGAAAGTGAAAACCTGGCAGCAGACGTTTTGCCAAAAACGACCCGCCCAAGACGGATGGTAACAAGAGAAGAAAGAAAAATCCGTGGCAATACGAAATCGCCCTGGCAATCGCCAACACAAAAAATGTTGCCACAACCATTAGGGTGACAATCACAAATATTAATATTTCAGTACCTGAAATGTTTATTTTAGGCAGAAAATATAAATTTGGATTTTTAAAACGCCATTTTAACTCAATGAGTAGGTAGCATTTTCCTAAAATTTGAAAAAGCTTTTCTACGAAACAAAGCTTAAAAATTTACACCGTACCTCGACAAGTTAAGTGGACTACTTAGAAATACAAAATTCAAATTTAAATAAGCTATCTGAATATTTAATAAAGTAGATACTAGTATATCTCTAAGTAAAGTGTCTAATAAACGAAAAAAAAGGTTAAGTGAACATAATATAATAAAAATGATAAATAGACCGCCTACGTAAAATTATCGTAATAATATTTACAAAGTGTATTATTTTTAAATTGTTACCACGAATATCGAAGACTTGCTTAATATTATTGTATAACAAAATATGAAATTGCAAGTTCAGCGTACGGAAAAACCACAATATATTAACGTATATAATTAGCAAATTCCAGTATTTGCCTACCGTATTTTAGAATTTGAGATATTATTATTACGTGGTTATGAAAATAATTTCATCGCCAAACATAGATAATAGAATCAAGAGAGATGGTATATGAACCATTAGTAGTATGAACTCGCATACACCACAATTCCTCCTTTCAATTGGATAAGGTTGTTAATGACATTTCTATCTAAAATTACCTTTGAGTGCAAAACTATTGTTTTTTGCTCATTTTTAAAATTGCAATTATTTTCAGAGACATCTGTGTTGTATTTCCGTAGATTGTGATGAAGTTCTAAAATCAAGTTTTAAAGCCTCCATTGCTAACTTGTACATGTTCTAACATCACTTAGAACTTTTAGTTATTGCCATTTTGTTTGTGTCTGACAGTTTTTTTTAACATTACCTCCACACAGGAGGCCCCGAGGTGTGTGGAGAGTCTTTTTAAGGAAGATAAGGATAGGAAGTTCTGGGAAGGAAAAAGTACGAGAGGTGGGTAGGAAAATGTGATTAAGTGTATCCGACGGACGTATCTATCCAACCCTCCAACTGCGGTGCAAGGCATGAGTCCGGCTGGAAAGGTCAAAAGGGCTCCCTCAATAAGTCTCTCTTGATCCGGTCCGCCATGCAGCAGGTGGGCAGACGCATCCGCCACTAAGACCAGGACAAACCTCACCCCATGAATCCGGGCACCTGTGCTAAGTCACCAAACGTAGCGAACCACTTGGGGTGACCTATGGCAGAGGTGTTGGTTATAAATGCCAATAAATGGATCCCGGTACTCTCTGTCACCAAACGTAGCGAACCACTTGGGGTGACCTATGGCAGAGGTGTTGGTTATCCAATAAATGGTTCCCGGGGCGGCGGTACCCATACCCGCCTTCCAAATTGAAATGTTCTCAAGTTGATTGTTTCACGAGGCACAGTTCGTCACTTTGGTCGTATTCAACTTCGCCTTACCTTATTCTAAAGTGTGAAAATTTGCAAAGAATAATTCTCATAATCTATGTGACAATTTATGATTTTGAGGTTCTAACTTGTGTAAAATATTTTAGTTTAATATTTTATTAGAACATGGTCCCATCGTGAAATTGCATTTGGGAAATGTAGTTAGAACCTTATGGAATGAATTGTTTTGCTCTTGCTGATTGTACATTATTGTTCTATCTGCACTTTTAGGTATGTCCTAAGATTGTAAATATACATCCCATTTAAAAATTTTCATTTACAATATGTTAAACTAAATTCTTTACACAGGATTCAACCTCGTAATCAGAAATCGGTAAATATATTACGAGAAATCGTCTTCGCAAACTTTGATATATCATATCTAAGAACAGGGGAAAGTGAAGTAAGTTAGGTATTGTCCTACCAAAGTGACAAAGTGTACCCAACATAGTTCATCCAAACAACTGAAAATTGTATTTAAACACAGCGACTAGTATTTTCCTCAGGACCTCCTGTCCTGTGTAGAGTTAACGTAATAAAAAAAGAATCGGCATTAAACGGAGACTTAGGATTAAACGGCGCTGAAATGTCATTTGCTAACAATCTTATATTTGAATTTCTGTGAAACGTTTACGTTGTTGTTTTTATTTTTATTTTACTCGCTCGCTTGTGGTGGAACGGTTGTATTAGATTGTGATCATTCAGAATAACCTTGCCGCCACTCCTTGCTATTTAAAACGCTTATGAACTTCGGTACGAATTATGCCCGATCACCAAACAAGATACGGTATACACAATTAAGTAGTACTCACTGCTGTTGTGTCTCCTGGCTTGATCTTCATTCGGTGACAGTCACAGATGTATCAATAAGCGTGCGATACATATTGTTCTGGTCGGTTATTAAAACCACGATAAAGTTTGAGTCACGAGACGATTAACATAAGTGGTTCATATAAAGCATACGATGAACGACAGCGATATAAGTTATAGGTTTTTAAATGATCCTATTATATCTAGCTCCGACTTGCTGAGTGCCCGTCTTCCAATTAAGAGGCAGCCTAGAATAATATTTTTTAATGTGCCCCGTGAACTTTCAGACGAGAACTTCTTAGAGAAGGCCCTCTCCGGAATCTCTGAAGCTGGTGACTTCAAAGAGTGTGTATCCAAGTGCAAATTAAGTCATATGGCTGGAGCTCGAACCGGACCGTCTTGCCACAGAGTGTACTCGGTGCCTGCTAACATTCGTCATGCGTTGGTGCAACAAGGACGCGTATTTGTGGACTGGACCGTTTGCGGTGTGCGTGACTTTGTTGGACTTACAGTGTGTTTGAATTGCCAAATGGTCGGACACTCGCACAAGTATTGTAAAGATACCAAGAGATGCTCCCACTGCGGTGTAGAAGGACACGCACGTGAGGCCTGTCCCGCTGCTGCTGCAGCACCCAGTTGCGCCACATGCGCACGTTTTGGAAAGCCTGCAGCTTCGCGTGCCCACCCCACCGGAGATAAGGATTGTCCGGCCTACAAAGCAGCACTATTGAAGGACCTCTCCACCATTGACTATGGCATCTAAGCATACCGAAATAGATGGCGAGGTACTTGCTGTTGATGCATTAAATATATTATATCAAAATGTGAGGGGTATTCGAACAAAGACTGTAAGTGTACGCAATAATATATTAATCAATAATTATGACATTATTTGTTTTTCCGAAACATGGCTGAACTCAACGATATTTAGTGAAGAATTGTTTGATGATAGATATGTAATATTTAGAAGAGATCGTGAGTCAACCAAATCTGTGTCTAAAGAAGGTGGCGGAGTTCTAGCCGCCGTTTCTAAAAAACTTCTTGTGTCAAGAAAAACGGAGTGGGAGAGTGACAATGAAGATTTGTGGCTTGTAATTAAGTCTCGTTCCAACTCGCTCATCTTTATATGCATCCTCTATATTCCTCCTAGTGTAACCGTTGATAATTATTGTAAACATATTGAAAAATTACAGGATCTGTATTTAAAGTTTTCAACTTCCAATTCGCAGTTTATTTTTGTTGGTGATTTTAATTTGCCCGAAATTAAATGGATACCTGACAATTCATTAAAAAATAATGTACTTTCCCCTTCTAATTATAAAAGCATGAAAGCACATAGTCTTGTCAATCTCTCATCAATTTGCAATTTGTATCAATTCAATTATGTACTAAATAGAAATGAAAATTTATTGGATCTTGTTTTTTCAGATAAAGTTAACATTGATATACATATAGCACCAGGCTTAACCAAATTGGATCAATATCACCCTTCATTTGAAATCATAGTGAAACAAAATAAAGATCAATTCTTAGAAATGAATAGAAGCGATTCAAAATATAACTTCAGGAAGGGAAACTTTGATGAATGTCGACAGGATCTATTGTCTGTTAATTGGATAACTCTCTTTAAAAATAAAAATGTGAATAGCATGGTAATCTTATTATATGAAAAATTGTGGGAAATTATTGACAAATACTTTAAAAAATATGGTACTCAAACAAAAAATCAATATCCTGTCTGGTTTAATCAGCAATTGATTGCTCTTCTTAAGAAAAAAAACAAAGTTAGACTTAAGGTAAAAAAATATGGTTATGAGTCAGATTATAGGGAATTCTCTTATTTAAGGAAATTTACAAAAAAAATACAAAGCGAATGTTATAAATCATATATCAACTCTGTCGAAAGTGGTCTGCAAGGTAACATAAAGTTATTCTGGTCGTACTCAAAATCATTACGAAAAAATAATTGTATTCCTAAAGTAATGCATCTTGACGATATTTCTGCGAATGACGGTGAAAACATAGCAAACATATTCTCTAAATATTTTTCATCTATTTATACCAAGTCGGAATCATCTACTAATGATTCAATGCCAAACATAACTGAACACAATCAAAGCAATTTGGGTAAAATACATATTAGTACAGATGAAATAAAATGTTTTTTGAGTAAAATAGATCCCAGTAAGGGCCCAGGACCTGATAAAATTCCTCCTTTCTTTGTTAGTTGCTGTGCAGACTCTTTATGTTTACCGCTTTTTATAATTTTTAATGCATCCCTTACCACGGGAACTTTTCCCGATCTGTGGAAAAAAGCACACGTGGTCCCAGTATTAAAATCGGGAGACCAATCTTTAATAAAAAATTATAGGCCAATCAGTATACTATCCTGTTTTGCTAAAGTTTTTGAATCTCTGATATATAAAAGTATTTTTTCACATTTTAAACCACTTCTCTGCACTAGGCAACATGGGTTTGTTCCTCAAAGATCAATCAACTCAAATCTTTTGGAATTTTGTAATTATGTTTGTAATTCTTTTAATGAAAGATTACAAGTAGATACAATTTATACTGATTTCCAAAAAGCTTTTGATAGAGTTAACCACTCCATCTTACTAAAAAAACTTGAACAAATTGGAATACATGGAGACCTATTACGCTGGGTGAAATCATACTTGTATAACAGAACTCAGTTAGTTCTTATTAATGGATACAAATCATCCCCTATAATTGTAACTTCTGGTGTACCACAGGGTTCAAATCTTGGCCCCCTGCTTTTTCTTATATTCATAAATGACCTTGGCTCGAAATTAAACTGTGATTATGCTTTTTTCGCCGATGATCTTAAAATTTTCGTAAAATTAAGTCTGTTTCCGATCATCAGCTGCTTCAAAATGACCTCGACACACTCAATAACTGGTGTACTGTCAATGATATGCACTTAAATGTTGAAAAATATTACATTTTAAACTTTACTAGAAATAGAATTATAAAGGATTTTTCTTATGTTATCAATAATATTATTCTCAAAAAAGTTTCTTCAATAAGGGATCTAGGAATCACTCTTGATTCTAAATTCATATTTGATGTACATATTAACAACATTAAGTGCAAATCATTAAAAATGATGGGATTTATTCACAGAATATGTAAACCTTTCAAAGATCCTCAATCAATTCTAACACTTTACAATGCCTTAATTAGAAGTAAACTTGAATATGGAAGCACTATTTGGAATCCACATTACTGCAAATATGAAAACATTGTAGAATCAGTTCAAAAAAAATTACTAAGAATGTTATCCTTCAAATGTGGACTACACGACCATCTCAGATCATACGATGTACATCGTGATTACTTCAAGATTGATACACTTAAAACTAGAAGGCAATTGACTGATCTAATATGTTTACATAAAATTATTCACGGCCATCTTGATACTACATTATGTCTTAACAGTATTGAAATTAATGTCCCCAATTCCCATTGTTTAAGACGCCATAACATTTTTCATATGAATACATTTAAAAATAATATCGCCTACTTTAGCCCTCTGACCCAGATGTGTCGACTGTATAACAAGATAGAGTGCGCTGATGTGGATATTTTCGTTGACAATTTGTACGGATTTAAAAAAAAAGTTCTAGCGCTGTTAAAAAGTACTAACTAAAATTATGTTGTGTGAATTGTCTTTCTATGCATGCTCGCGTATTTCATATGTCTTTTACCACTCATTGCAATGTGTTACTTGAGTGACCTTGTATATAATTCTGTATTTTTATTTGTGATGTTTTTGTTTTTCTAATTGTATTTATTTGTATTTAATTGTATGTAATTGTAGATTTTTATAATTGAGAAATAACTGAGTTTTATAACTGGATTGTTCTCATGTAAGTGTAAACATCTGTAAAACCCAGTATAAATAAATAAATAAATAAATAAATATCACACACTTCCGATTGATAAATAACATTTCAACGTAGAGCAAAATGTCACGTTACGGTGTGTTACGATGGTTGTTGACAGACTGACGATAACGCGGTACTTGAATCCTGTCTATCGTGTAGGTAGGTACCCTTAATGTGCGGAATACCAAAATCTGGATTCCTTCGATCCTACAGGCCAATTGGAACACAAACACGAATGAAACCCATCAGCGTTATGAAACATTCGTACTTACCCTTAAGAACAATCAAACACTCGTTTATGTTGGTATCAACGTTGGTCATTTGATTCGTGAAGACATCATTGTTGAACTTACCTGTAAAGAAAAGAAGAAAAAGAGTTAGAAAAAAATTTTTTTTTTCAAGACATCAATCATCATCATCAAACAGTATTAATACCTTAGGATCTGTGTGCAGTTGAATTTAAAAACCCAGCCACGAGTTCATGTCGACGCTACGCTTAACGGCCGCACCTTAAATAAAATCTGTGTACGTGTAGTTTCACACAACGCTACCATTGACTCGACCACCATAACACGGGCATCAGCCTAGCATGGTGGTCGAAAAATCCACTAATGTTACCCCAATTTTTGTATTTAATGAATAAAGAAAAAGTAAAAAAAAAAAAAAAAAATTGTAGTTCGATTTCTACTTTAAGAATTCGTCACAAGATGACGCTCCTTTCGTCGGCAAAACGCGGAGGTTTCATTTCTATTCCTTAGTATAAGTTCTACGAATTTATGAACCTAGAGAATCTCTCGTATTTCGGAAGAATGATGGTAATTCTCAGTTATATAAAGCGGCTGTATATTACATATAACGTCGCGGTACTTTTTCGCGGTGACTTGCCATCACTGAAATCATTTGTTATTGGTTGACACTGAATACACGGACTAATTTTGGAACCAGTTCCCATTGGATTTACAAAATGATCACCTACACTAACCTGGCGAAGCCGAGATAAAAGCCGCCCGCAGGGCCTAGTAGTAAAAACCTGCGGAGAGGGTTTTTAACTGCAAGTACTATTGATTTTATTAATGAATCTGAAAGTGTTGTAATCATAATTTATTAAAAGCACCGATATTCCTAGGTTTCGAAAATATTTAAGTGTTTTATTTTCTGTTATTTTTTATATAATACACACGGCCTTATCTCTCGACGGTCAAGGGGTAAGGCTCTTGACTCGCAATCCGAAGGTCGCGGATCGAATCCCACCGAGATATTTCCAAAAAACTAATTTTTGCGACCTTTGACCTTGAATATCTAAGTACGCTCATATGTGACCTTATGAGACTTTTCAGACAACATTTAAAATGTTAAAATAAAGTTTTTTACAAATTTTCAGCTTGTTTTGTTTTATTCCGAGGTTGACCCCTTTTTTAAGCTTACGTGACTGGACATTTAGGGGATTTCTAACAATTTTGTTGGTTTTTTGTCGAGACAAGATATTACTTCCGTAAAATGTATATGTTTTTTGGTAGCTTCTGAGATCTGTAACTTTTCCCACAATGTTCCTGATAGTTAAGCTCCTCATATTTTTTTTCACTTTTATGCCTTTTTAAGTTTTAGTAAAAATGTAGGTTACACAACACACAGCTTTAGATTACCACCGTGGGTATATTTTTAGTATTGCCATTTGAGCAACAGTGGCGCCCTCTTATGTTTTCTACTCTTATTTGACAAACTGTAACCTGAGTTGCAATTCGTCCCTGTGTATTTCTTACGAGTTTGGCCGCTGGGAGAAGGGCGCGAGAGAATGAGTGAGGGGAAGGAGTGGAACCAACAGTGAACAGTGTTCAGTGTTCCAGATCCCCAGACCCTAAAGTGACAAGAAGTAGAATATCCAGGGGATAAAGAGAAAGACACCAACAACTAACTACTGCTGGAGAGTCCTGTAAACAGAATCATGCAAATGGGTAACTAACATCTCATTCATTGTCTGGGGGGTATCTTAATGGGTTAAGAACTCCCAACAGCCAGGGTAGGGATCTTGTCCGCCAACTTTATTGTGTATTGAGATGGGAATAATATGGAAAATGGGTGGATCACGCTTAAACTAAACCTTAGCTTAGAATATTATAAGCAAGCTTATTTTGTATGTATGTTTAAAGGCGATTTAAGAGAAAGCAACAAGCGAAAAATGTATGTATTCTTAGTGTGCCTTGTATCGCCACGAATATAATTAATAAGCATAAAAATTGCTTGGCAAACAGAGTCTACAGGTCACCATTCCAAACGCCAAAGTATTTTTCTATTTTGTGAATAATTTTATAAGAACGAAACAAAGTTAATCAACGGAAACTGTCACAGATAATTTCTGATATAAAATTGTATCTTTAAAAAGTTGTTTCTTACATGCGTTCACGCATTTTTAATGAAATAATACATTTTTTAGAAGTTTACGACATCAACACGCTTAAGAATTTTTTCGACAATAATTTGCTATCACTAAATAGTGAAAAGACATTTGTAATTCCATTTTTAAGAATTTGAAATTTTCTGTCGATAAAAAGTCTATATTTAATCTACTATGCCTTTGTTCAATCCACTTATACAATACGCGATTATTAGTTGTGAATCCGCGTATAAATGTAACCTTCTTCCAATAGAAATTGTACAAAGAACAATTATTAAAATTATATTTTAAAAATCCTTGGGCTACCCAACAGAACGCCTATTTGATGAATTCCAAGTACCTATATTTAAAGATTTATATATTTAAAATTCTAGGAAAAGCTTCAATTTTCCAATTCAATTTTTTTGTGTATTTAAAATGTGAGTATTAATAGAAGAGCATGTATGGGGCGTTTTACGAATGTAAACGAGGCAAGGAATGTGTGCCAATATCGAGTTGTTTGGCGGTCCGTCCTCTCTGCCTACTCCTTCGGGGAAACGGCGTGATGGTTAGTTAGTTAGTTAGTTAATTAAAATGTGAGTTGATTCGTAGTGAAGTTTAATCTAAACTAGAGATTTAACATTAATTTTCGCCTTATGGCTTGTATGGTTTTAGATTTGCCTTGTGATCAGATCTGAATAGCGGGTGGTTCCTAACCATCCATTTCCTAAATTCTTTCCCTCTTCATTTATTTCAGTCCCACAACTTTCCGAAGCCTCAGTCGGCCTTCGTGGATGAGCGGCTACGATCCTCGCCTGCGAAACTGGAGGTCGCAGGTTCAAATCCCGGCGTGCGCAAGTTAATTTTACTTAATTAATTTCATTTGTTTGACAATTTATTAAAATTCCTGATAAACCTACTTGATCCTATGTAAAGAAAGGAAGTCGATCCGTCTGATTGATAACAAGATTGTTAACAGACCGATTGCCACATTGTCCACAGACGCAACGTAGGCGTGCTATATCTGTTTAATGGAGTCTGCAGCTAGCAGCAACTCATTTTTACATGTGGAACGAGCCACCGGCTTCTTGTTTTCCTCTTTTATATAATCCGGGACTCTTCAAGACCGGCATATATAAATCCATTCCTACAACCCCTACCTTAACCCGTCTCACAATGCTTCCCAATCGGGTTATTCCCTAGTAATATATATTTTAAATTGCAAACTTGAGATGGTTATTAAACATTATTTTTAATTGATAAACTAACGTTTAAGACAAGATTTTTATGCATAGCACAAAGGGTAACAATTATAAGCAATAATTATCAGCCTGAAACACTCATCTACATTGAAAAAATCTTCCGAGAAAAGATACTGGCCTCGAACGGGACTCGAACCCGTGTCCAACCCGAGTCCCGTTGGCGGCCAGTATCTTTTCTCGGAAGATTTTTTCAATGTAGATGAGTGTTTCAGGCTGATAGTTATTGCTTATAATAATTGTTACCCCTTATGCCATGCATACAAATCTTGTCTTAAACGTTAGTTTATCAATTAAAAATAATAATTAATATTTGACAAGTTAAAGTATTTCACCAAAAAATGTAGACATAATTGGTCTCGACGCCACCTAGCGAGCAATTTAGTATTAACAATGCCTCTCTCACAAAAAATAAAGATGGTTGTTTTCAGGTGGAAAAATGTAATAAGCAGTAATTGTTGAATGAAGCACTAGTATATATTGAATTATTTGGCGGGTTTTAGATAAGCCGCCATAGCTCAGTGGTAGAGCTCCTGACCGGCAATCAGAGGGACATGGGTTCGAGTCCCGTTGGCGGCCAGTATCTTTTCTCGGAAGATTTTTTCAATGTAGATTAGTGTTTCAGGCTGAAAATTATTGGTTATTAAGCGTTTGCTGTTATTCACAAACAACCTTCATCATACATTAATAATACCTATAACTTCTAGGAGTATATTTATTGTGTGATTTAAATCAGAATAAAGTTACACAATCTAGAAATGTCACAGCGTGACCCCATCTTACATCAGCTGTCACAAACAACATTTTCCTCATTATTGTAAATAGAAAGGTTCTTCCAAGGTTCGTACATCCGTCGCTAGGGATTGCAATACCTTTGGGAACCGATGCTGCATTGAAATGTTATTAACCGTTTTCTGGAATTTAGTTACAAAATACTAATTTTCAATAACTTCAAAGTTAAATTAACAACGTGTGGTTCAATACATGAAGGTAATTAACATGGAGAATATTGGAACTCACCACATGGCTATTTATATGTGAAAATTGCATAGTCATGTCGATATAATATTATCGTTTTATAAATAGCTTAAAATGTAACATTATCGATTTTCAACCGCAATATTTCTTCATAATTTCTGAGTATCGAAACATGAATAGATGAATGATTTGCGCTTTTAAAATTACCCAGTGATTCACGGATTCGGTACCATGACGGCAAAAAAGGCAATAAACGTACGTTGCTTATCGCTATAATGCTGCAGCTCTTTCTTATACATTAAATAATGGCGAGACATACAAAATACGTGCGACAGTTTCCTACAGTGCATCTACTACTTTTTTGCGACCGGAATTGCGTTTCATTTCCTTTATACGTGTGAGGGAGATGTATGATAATGATTGTATGTTACTTTTGGTAGGGTGCAGACATTCATTCACCGTTTTTCTCATTTTTGACTGTGGTTATGTAGTTTGTAAGAAGGAGCTGCAGTATTATATGTTTAAGAACAATAGCAAAACCATCAGCGCATTGACATTTGAGGGTTTTGAAAGTTTGGAATTCACTCACACTTAAATTTTATCCTTGTAACTATATTCCATACTTTCAAAATTGTCACCAGGGCTAGAAGTATTGGTAGGGGTCTACGGAGACGTCACGGTGTGGCGTGTGAGAGAGATGTAAGAAAATTATGACTTCTTTTCTTTGGAGAAACAGACCTACGTACATTGTGTATCTTCATCTTTTAAAAGAGCTGTAGCATTATCGTGTTAAGGAACGTATGTTTATTGCCTTTTTTGCCGTTACGTCACCGTAACCGCGAAACGTCATGGTTATTATAAAAGCGCACATTACCTTTTGATTTTTATAGGAATAAATTTTTGAATAACTTTTTTAATTGTTTTTCAGTCCCATTAATAGGAATTACTTGAAGTACGAGTGTGTTCGAGAATCTTCAATGAAGCCCATTGTTCGTCGAGATTACGTCTTGTTTATTTACGTTATCGTGTGGTTTTTTACGAATATTTAACGAGACCAAACGTCCGTTCTAATGATAATTTTGTAACAAGGGAATTCGGCACTGAAGGTGCCCAGCTATCGATCAGATATCATCGGCGATTTCCGTAACCGTTCGGATATTAGTCACGAACGGCGACAGTTGACTTACTCCCATAGTAGGTACTACTTTACTAACATATTTTAAGAGGTTCCATGCTAACTCAGAATAAAACCAACTCAGAACTACCTCAAAAAGCAGATTAAAGCTATAAAAAAATAATTTTAAAATAACCGGTAACCCTAACCTAACTTAACCTACTTACCCGATTTCTTAATATTTTTTTATCATCACTCTTAATGACCTTTCTGAGTTGGTTCTGAGTTGGTTTCATTCTGATTTGGCTGGTCACCATTTTAAGATACCTTAAAACTATACATAAATACCTATACTAACTGAAGGACATTCAAAGTACATATATATTAGTATATGTACTTTCGATTTTTCACGTATTCAATAAATAAATATTCCTATACACTACACTTTTTAAGGTTATACCTATAATTGTAATAAATATTTAATCGTAAGAAAACAATACCTACTAATAAATCTAAGCGAAACATCAAACTGAACCAAAAGCAACAGATATTCAAACCAACTTATTATTTATTATAAGTATTTTTGAAGTCGATTTTACGTTTGAAATTGGCAAATAAGAAAAATATAATTCTATAGAAAATATCTTTTCGTGGAAGACAACTATCGGCGGATCAACTATCACCAAAAATACGGCATTTTCGATGTTTTTGTTGCTGAAAACTAAGTATATCATGAAGTAGCAGGTTTGTCGAGGGTAGTGGTACCCGAGAGGAACTACTCAATGTTCGACAAGTTATCATGTTTGAAGTAGTTTAACTTGCCCGTCATACTCTGCTTTATTGATTGCTGAAAGCATTTGATTACCTAAGTGTAACCAACTATGGGGATTACTTAATGCAATGGGAACATCTGAATATCTGATAGTATCTCTCTTGAATCTTTGATCTGAAGAGGACAAATATAATGTTCAGTTAAAACACTACATTTTCATACACAGTTATTTATTTATAAGAAAAATGACTAATATCAAAAATCGGATTTAAACATTTTTTGAATCTCGAATTCCGGATTTTTGGATTACTTTTTTTTTTTTTTTTTTTTCATTTATTTATTACAGAAGATACATTATTTATACAGCAAAAATAACTTATAAAATATAATATTTATATTTCAAAATAATCTTTTTTTGATACAAATAAACTATATAATAAATTTTCACTGTTTTTTTTTTTTTTTTTGTATGATATTTCTCTTCTATAGAAGCAGACGCTTGTGATTAGAAGAGGGACGAGTATCGGGATGAAAAAATATTTAAAATATATTAACAAAATATATTTTGAATTTTTTGATTTAATTGTGGTAGATACTTAAAAAAAAACAAATTTACAAGTTATATAAGTTATGATGATAAATTTTATCAATTTGTAATTTTTACTTTAAATTGCTCTTTAATTGCTTTTAGCAGGCATTTATCGTCTTCGATTGTTTTTATTTTTTCAGGTAGGCTATTGAAGTATTTTTTTCCTAGATATGTGTAATGATGTTGTGCAAATGAGGTGTTACATTTTTGTGTTGGAAATATATGCTTTTGACGAGTACGACTTTCAGTTAAAAAGCTATGATTTTGTTTTTCTTTTATTATTTGGATTATTATATTATTTCGAACTAGATCATTAAATTTTAATACTTTAAATTCTTCAAAAATAAGGTGAGTTGGATAATCTCTTCGTTTTTTCAATATAATTTTTATAATTAGACGTTGAAAGTTAAAATCCAGATTTAGTTGAGAACTTTAAAATTACGTAATTATCTTTTGTATTTTTTAATGGACTCATTACGCACGATATATAAAATACATAAATAGGCATCTATCTTCTATATTTCTTTGATCAGAACATTGTTAGATATTTGAAAAAACCTTTCATTAAAATAAAGTTATATAAATTTTTGTAATTACAAAAATTCTTTTCTATCTAAAACTAACAACTATACACATACAGTCATGAGCTTTTAAAACTTCAATTTTTTTTACATTAGCTCCTCTACTAAGAGGCCCCGATTTAAAAAAAATCTCTCAGGGCCTATCTTTGGGGATGCTGTGTGAAGGATGCTTTTAGAGAAAGAAAGGAGAGGAAGTTATGGGAAGGAAAAAGGTAAGAGGGGTACGAAGGAATCTGGGGGTCAATGTATCCAGGTGTGATAGACGAATGAATCCATCCCTCCCTCTGCAGTTCAAGACGATGGCGATGCATAGAGAAAGACTGACTAGAGAGGTCTGGGTTAGGTCTCCCTCGACAAGTTTCTCCCAATCCGCAGTAAGTGAGCAAACGCATCGCTGCCAAGACCTAGACAAACCTTACCCATTGAGGGGCACCCTTGGAAAGTTACCAAACGTAGCGAACCATTTGGGGAGACCTATTGAAAGGGTGTTGGTTATCAAATAACATGTGGTCAACGAATGCCCGCTCCATTCATTCCACAGGGCAATGCCTGAAGCCCTAGACTGGCTCGCAGACCTAGATGTCCCCCTCTGACCTCATTATACGAAAAAAGACGAATCTAATAAATGGTTCAAGGGGGCGTTCGAGTACCCATACACGCCTCGCAAATTAAAACAAAATACCGAACGTATTAAAACAAAATAATATATATTTTTTAAATCCATCGACTTATGTACCTTATCTTTAATACATTTTGTATAAAGTTGAATTCACGTAGCGTTTCCACCCCCTATTGTAGAGCGTTTATAAAGTGAGTAACGTATTTACTAATCGAATATAGGCGGTAAATTGTAATTTCCCTTTGGATGGTTGGTGGTAGAGATTGCAATCCGGATAATTCGGATTTTTGGATTATTGACGGTGAAATTCCTAACCGGATTTTAAAACGAAATCCAATTCATCATGATTTGAAATTAAAAAAGATTTTCTTTTTAATTTTAATTTACTATTTCAATCTACTCGTATGTAATTTTGACATTGAATATATTTGTATGCAATTCACCCAAAATATATATCAGAACTCAGAATATTTTTCTTATTTCTCACTAGAAGATCATATGCTGAGAGGAACTAGGTTTGGGGATTTTCAGCGACCTCTATGTAGGGTTCAACTTCCACGTTTGGTTAGGGTAATTTCAGCGCCTTCTATGACAATGTTTTTTTTAATGTGCTTTTTTGATATACCTCTATGAAATTCAAAAAAAATTAGAACGTGGAATATTTTTCTTTCCTCACCAGAAGATCCTGTACGGAGGGGGGTTAGGTTTGGGGGGTTTATCTTTTGGGGGGTTCAGCTTCAACGTTTGGGTAGGGTTATTTCACCGACTTCTATGACAATGTTTTTTTATGCCAAGAATATTAATAGAATATTAATTATGCCAAGCTTTTAAAAGACTAAATTCAAATATTCGTTGAATAAATTTGCTTGACACTGGGTGGGAGTTTGTTGCATAACTAGCTAAAAATTCATAACTTCTTAGCCCGAAGATAGTATTACACCTAGGTATATTTATCTTACCTATTTCCAATTCAATGTCTGTTTTATTCGTTGTTTGTCATTGTAAGAACATGTTCAATCGGCCAGCAGGCTTAGGTACAATATAATATAAAATAAGTACAAATAAATTTATAATTATTAGGCGATACAAAATAACCAAATGTTCACATCATTCACCAATACAACAGGTATACAAAATGTGCAAATTTTATAGCTAGAAAAATATTAAACTTCAAGAAAAGATGTTTAAGACTTTTATTAATTGATGTGAAAAACTTCGTTTAATTCACTGATCAAATTTAAAAAAAAACATGTTTATGAGAATGATTTATTTTTGCCGATTTAATTGATAAATTTAACGACTGAATTTGATGCTGTTTTCAAATATCTAACTTTATTTTAGTCAAAGAAATTAGAGTACGTAGGCGCCTACGGTAGGTATATTTGTATGTAATTTATGAATCGTACCGAATGATTCCATTAAAATATAATAGATTAAGCACATAATTTACTGAACTAAATCCGGGAATTTGGATTTTGAATATCAAGAAATCCAAAAATCTAAATTTTGAGATTCAAGAAACCTTATAATCCAGATAATGAGATTCAAGAAATTTGAAAATCCGGATTTTGAGATTCAAGATGCAAAAATCCGGATTTTGTAACTAGAAAAAAAATGAAAATCAGGCTTCTACAAAACAGCTCTCGATTTTTTATCCATATTTAGCAGTAGGAATACGAGTATATTGCAATCCCTAGCAGAATTAGGCACTGTTCACTGAGCGGGTTTGCGTTGAATAACATTTCATCGTCTTTCTAATTCTAAGGGAAAGTTTCGCGGCGTTTCCTGTTCGAATTATGCGGGGAAAGTATTCCAAAATCAGTTCTCTCCCTCTGACTTGGATTAATATACATGTGCGCATTTACTAAGGCAGGGGTCGACATTTTTATTTTATTTATTACTGTGTATAATATTATATTTAGATGGAAGTTTTTTTTTTTTTAGATGAATGCCACACAAGAGTCACCAACAGCTCCCGTCTGGAGCCATTGAGACTATGACATCCCCAATCGGGGTATGTTGTGAGGCTGAAGGCAGTGGGGAGGGGAAGGAGATAGGGAAGAGGAAGGTGGATAAGTACCTAGCTATTCAGATCTGGTCACCAAACACGGCTAAAGCCATTTCGAGCAACGTTTCAATTCTGAATGGCGGTCTTACACCAGGGCGATACTGAGGGTATCTTCCACTCTGGAACGTGCCGCAAATATGCAATATATTATTTTAAATGAATAAATTGTGAAAAAACACAAATTAATAAAATAAAACTTATTTGCCAAGCTGGGATTCGATCCCGCGACCTTTGGAGTGAGAGTCAAGAGCCTTACCGCTGGACTACGCCGGCCGTCAAAGTAAGTCATGTAAGACCGGCTCAAGTATCGGGTCCCCATAGAAGTCTGAGTAAACCTGGCTTCTTGAAAGAAACTGGGAGTCTTGTATATTTCGGACAGCAGATTCTTTAGTGTTGACCTTCAATAACTAACCCCTTACAAACCTCAAGTACGTACAACAATTGAATTTTGGGAGTTACCTCCGGGATGGAGTCCTAAAACACTTGATATACCTTCTTGAATCTGTGTAAAGGACGTACGTCTGATTAACAATCCGCTGTTAACAGACTGATTGCCATTTCTAAAGTATACACGCAAAGTAGGCATTTATTTTTTAATGAAGCCTGTTCTAAAGAGCTAGCAGCACTGATCCCCGGTAAACCGGTGCATGTGCGTGAAACGAGAGGAACACCCGTTCGCGTATTTCCTTTTCCATGTTCAATACGAGGCAACCATGCCTCGAACTCAACACGGATTTGTAATGCCATTTTTTCTCCAAACCCGTGTCCAGTAGAAGGCAACCGGCATCCTACTGTGCACGTGTTTGTAACGCCAATTTCCCTCCCAAACCCGTGTTCAGTACAAGGCATGTTAAGTGAACGCATTACAAACAAGTTTGTACCTGTATTTATAACAGCAGAACATGGAAAGAAATGTATAAGAATAATTACACATACCCGCTAGACAAACCCTGCTTTGCCAAACAAACCATTCAAAACCTGGGATGTTTTTTAAAATTATGATGACATACGAGTTTATTTTAGATAATTTGTTTTATAAAGTGTTATACGTACTATATTATAAAGTGTTTTTATTTATTTTATTAGTAAGGCTATTTGCGTTTTATTGGCCTTGCATTATATTGTGCGTGTATGCATACACTTCCTTTTTTATGTTAAAATCACGTTTTGAGGATGCCTCGTACTGAACACGGGTTTGGAAAGGGAATTGGCGTTACAAACCCGTGTACAATAGCATGCCGGTTGCCTTCTACTGGACACGGGTTTGGAGAAAAAATGGCATTACAAACGCGTGTTGAGTTCGAGGCATGGCTGCCTCGTATTGAACACGGAAAAGGAAATACGCCACCCGTTCGTAGTTGATGTTGTCTTTATGTGAACGGGGTTTTGTGTTTGTCACTTTTTAGTATCGCTATTTTTCGATTCATCACATTTCAAATCACAATGGTGAAACCAGCTCTTAGTATTCTTTGTGATGGATATTACGGCTATTTTTCGAAATTTACAAATTTACCTCATTTCCCTTTCATTTTCCCCGGTTTGTCGACTCCTGCTCCAAGGGAAATGGTGAATAGCTCTCCCAGAGTGAATTAAATCTCAGGGTTCGAATAATAATTTGAGGAAGCTGTGATGAATGGGGTTCTAACAAACTAAGAGTCAGCGTTAAAATATTACTATGTATTCTTACGTGTTTTTTCTAAAGCTTTCAATAGATTGAAAACCTAAACATTACAAGAAATAGGGCGGGAGGACAGAAAATAGAAAATCTGACTTTACTTATCATAGAAGTCTGGTGCTACGGACTACCATATCTGTCAATAATGATGGTGGTTTTGTATGATCCACGAAGACTATTATTGTTAATCGCAGGAGAGAAAATGTGTTCCAGCTCACATAGGTCTCATTTAAATCATTGTATCTCCCTTACTGTCATTGTGAGAAATTTGATATTAATGGTGTTGGAAAGAGAAATCTCCACGCTTTATATTTAAATCTAGAATTTAACCATAGAACAATGTTAATGTGCACTTCTAAGAAACAAAGTTTTCGATAGCGATTTCTGAAAATTGTTATTGAAATCATTATTTTTTTCATTAAACGACAAAAACGTAAAGTCGTAATAACTGTTATAGTAGATTTGCCTTAAAATAGTATATGTTTTTCTTTTTTTTCGTTATTAATAGATAATTTTAGATAGAAAACACGTAGGGTGAGACTTTAAAACTTTTTTATGTTTGTGATAAAGATATTAATAATTAAAATATGTAAAAACATTTGAAAACGTATTTCATCACGTTTCAACCAATGACATTAATACTGGACGCGGGGTAGAAATCTCAAAGTGGGAAGCCAAACACAAGACGATTGTAGCTGTATCTATTTCTAGTACTTTAGTACTAAACTGCTACGCGTCGAGTGAGGTCGTGTCTTACCAGTAAGTAAATTGCATTGCAAAGCGCCAAAATGCCCTCCTGTGTGATGAGAAAATGCTTCAATTACACGGCAAATAGTCGTAAAGGCGAAGGAATAACACTTCATTTGTAAGTACACGCAAATTACTTATTATTATAAATATTACAATTAATTTTCATGTTTCCCGCCCGCGGTTTTACCGTCATCAGAGAAAATTCTAGGCCTACTAAAGTAAAGGGTCTGGATGCGCAACAGCCAAATTACTGTTGCTAAGTAAACTTTACTGTTTTAAAATAGACTAATCAGCCTAAACACTCTGTTTATTTGTTTGCTTGCGGTAAAACAACGCATAAATCAGCAGTTCCAACGAGTATTGACGACAACCGCCACCATTTGAAAACTGTCGTTGCCCTATTGTATTTATTGTATAGCTCGACACATCACAGTCCGACAGGCATCCGGACCTTTTATTCTAGTAGGCCTTAAGAAAAGGAGACAGCGAACGTTACATCACAAAGTGACATAAGCATACGCTGCACAACCATATATCTATGACATTCACCCACGTACATTCTTTGATTGTCTGTCTTTATTACACAGGAATAAAATTTTGAATTTAGAAATTATACTGAAAACCGCTGAAAACAAAAGTGTTGCTTGCTTTCCACATTATATTGTGAGTATGTGAGACTATGGCGATTCTATTTATAATATATAACGTCATTGGTGTCAACACACTTACTTTTGAGTATGTTCATAATTTTTGCATTTATTTGTATTTCATTGCAAAGCGGAAATATTTTGACTTTCTACAAAAATACGCTCGATTTCTAAGTGGCTAGGTGGAACGAAATTATGTTAGGTTAGGTTTTATGTTAAAGGGTTGGTTTTTAATCATAGTGATGGAAAATTATATTTCGCTAAAAGGGTGTCCTAGCAATTCCAAAAGAACATTTTACTTGCCCACAAAGATTATTATATTTTATGGTAACTGTTTGGTTTAATATTTTTATTAACATTATTTGTCAGCACAGGCAGAAATATAGCAATCATTCAATGATATCCAAAGTGTCCGGTAAATCGTATTACAAGCAGGAAACTGATGAATCTATTTCACAGAATGTTCAAACTTTTTTTTCCATATACTCATTTTAAAGGACATTTAACATCTGAAATTTGCCCCTATCGACTGATTTATTTTCAATTTTGACCTTTTTCAAGTTTAAACTCGATTTACTCGAAAAGGAAAGCATAATTGAAAAAAGTTGTTTCACAAAATAGACTCAAGATGTGACATAGATTCACAAGTTTTCCGCTTGTACTACGAGTTTCGAGATTACCTTGAATAATAAATGAAATATTCAATAAAAATGGAAAACAGGTAAAAAATTACGTACATGATTTTTGACGGTAGATACTTAAAAATGGTATAATCTCATTAATAGTGGTAGAAGGTAAAATGATTTTGATATAAATTAATTTTTAAAATCAATTTTCCATTTTGGTCAGGACCACAGTGGATTATAGGTTAAAAATTCATTATTCACTCGAGCGTTCGCGTTTATAATAATTGAATCACGCGTCCAACGTCCAGCATTTCTGCAGATTTGGAAATTTTCCGCCCTCAATAAAAAAAACTATACCACCGAATATTAATTTGGAGACAAATTATTTTGGAGAGCGATTGAATGTATCTATATTAACCGTTTATCCCAATTTTAATAATCATAAATGTTTTTTATAAAAAATCTTTAAATTTATTATTTCTGCAAATTAAGTACTTAAAAATTGACGTACGTAGTACCTAACTTGTATCTTGTGAATATTATACATTATAATTTCTATACATTGTCTATAGCCTAGTTGATAATCACAGATGTGAATTAAAATTCGAATATGCATATTTTTATATTTAATGCATGATCATGATCAATGATTTGTGAGCAAAAATATTTCAATGATTTCTGTTGGCGAAATGTCGATAAAAATAATTCAGAAGAGATGCGAGACATCTCTTGTTAAAAAGTGAAAATAAATAGTTCGACACATTGAACCACAGATTCCTACTCACCCCTCATACCTTTTTCCTTCCCAGAACATCTTCTGCTTTCTTTCCTAAAAATACCCTCCATACAGCATCACCAAAAGTGGTAAACAAGATAATGGTTTTCCTCAGGGCCTCCTGTGTTGAGCTATTATTAAAAGAAATTAGTATATTAAATAAGCAGGGGAATTCTCGTGAGGTGTCACACAAGAAAAAAATTTGATAACACACGGTTGGTATTGTGGTAAAATACTGTAAACCCATGAATGTGTTCCGCTTGCAGCGCTACAGTCCCATGGGTATTTTTGTATGGCGTGCAAAAAGCCTAAAAGAGCGCATTATTTCGAGTGCATCAATTCCCTGCCCTGTACCACAAAGCGGCGCCTTTCACCACGGGAACACCGGTAGGCAGACCTCACAGGCTGAATGTGTATATAATAATATGCGGACTCAGTGCGGAGCACGGATTCCCAAAGCAGGTGATACAACCATTTAAAATTAGAATCGGTCCAAAATACAAAGATAACTTTAAATATTAGTAAACAATTGAGTGAGTAACGGAGACACGGCGGATTTCTATGGGATCTGTATGAGTTGTTACGAAAAACGAACAAATTAGAGTCTTTAGAAGTTAGAAGAAAGTAAAAAAAAATAGTTTAGGAATCACAGGTGAAAAGTGCTGAAATATAACCAGGACCAAGGTAAACTGTGTGAAATGAAAAGGCTCTACCTATACTACTATAAATAGGCCACACTCCTGTAGCGGTAAACTTAGCTTAATTACAGGTGAAACTCGCGCTAAGGACCCAAGGCCGCCCGCACCGTGGTTCATGACCTTTTTTTACCTACCTTATTAATATTTTAGCGAAATTACGAGTAGGAATATAATAGGTAAATACGTTTTAATTTTAAAGCAAAAATCCGTTTATTCAGTGTGTTAAGAGAGTGTTACTTTGATTCCGCGACTTTAAATCCCGCGACAAAATATCTTACGGACAAAACATCCCCCAACAAAATATCTATTAAAACCGAACCCAACCTAACAAAAAAGGGATAAAAATAAAACAAACATTCTACAAAGACAATAAATTATGTGTATTGGTCGAAAATAGTAAAATGAGACAAAAATAAAACAGAAAATAAATGTATTGTTCAAAAATAGTAAAATGGGGCTAAAATAATACAGACACCCTGTAAAGTTAGGTTAAATTTTAGTAGCTATTTTGTTAAAGGATATTTTGTCCCTAGGATATTATCTCGAGGATATTATCTCGGGGATATTTTGTCGCAGGATAAAAACGCGCAGTACCGTTACGTAACTAGTTGTTAAGTTTTCAGGTCACTGCAGTAGAAAAAAACACCCCGTGTGTTAAGTATTTTGATTTTATTCACAATTAAAAATTTACGTGAAGTCTTACACTTTTTATATTCTATTCCGACAAACACCGGCTCAGCCCCCCTGAATTTTTGAAGGAATTGCTTCTTCCGTTTGCGAATTCGAAATATTTATGGAAACCTGTTGTATTTTTAAAATAACGGGTTTAAACATAGACATATGAATACTACTAGACGTACTATTACTAGACTAGTGATAAAAGCGTATTATTTCCCTCTTCCATTGGAACCATTCCATTGGAACCGGCTGGGATCGAGTATGGCTTCGCGTTAATCTAAAAAATGTGACGTCATCATTCTTCTGCGAGCCAGCGTCGAGCACTTATCGGTGCATTTCACGAAATAAAAACGGTAAGAATAGTGGCTTGTGTTTTGAAAACGTGTAAAAATAGAAGTAAAAAAGAGAATAAACTCAATTGTCTTTAATTTAGTTTTTTAAATCATGCTGAAATTCGGCAAAAAGCGCTCCAGTGGTTAAACAGAAATGACAGCATGGTTTTCTAAGCTCCTAACCTAATGCCTTTGGTTTCTACCCAACAGAGGGCGATGATAGCTATTTTTTAGGTATATTGCTTTTTTAAAACCAGTGATCGCTTATTTAATTTGGAGCAAAAAGTGCTAATTAAATGTTGGTCCAATACCTCCTAATTTTTTTAATGTTTTTAGTTGAAATAAAACGTCCCCGCAGATAAAAATGTCATCCACTTTTTTTACTTCATATTCCATCGGCAATCACTGGTTTAGGGTGACCCGACAGTTTATCCGTCGACAGTTGCCCCCCGAAATAATATCTACTGTTAAAAGTATAATTTCAAACGATCAACTTCAAAAATACCTTTAATAATAAGTTGGTATGAATAAAAAACGATTTTTCTTATCCCGTTTCGATTTTTTGTACTTATATGCTGGAATATACAGTACACAGATAAGAAGTTTTATCATTGATGCATTTGAATGAACATAAATATGTTTAAAGCCTTTAGGACACTTAGTTATATTTTCAGTAAGTATAAAGCAATAATAAAGAAAAAAAAAGATTATTTTTAAGTATCATCACATTAAGTCTGAGCTCCTCAGACTTATCCTAGGAGAGGCTATATCAAAAGTAAAATAATTAAAAAAGATTGTATCGAACCTTCAAACCTTCTGCTAAAAAAATGAAATAAAAACATAATCATCAAATACACAAATTTCGAATTTCAATGAGCGCGTAAGTTATTAATTTGTGAAATTATTCTCGTTCAGTGAATTTAAATTTGTTTGAATTTAAGTATCTTTTTCAAAAGAGGTAATTGCTTTTTTGAATAATTCAGACAATCTGTAAAGTAGGTACTTATCTGTAATACATATTTAAACACAAATTTATTTCATCTGTCTTTTTCAAGATTGGAATTACAATATCCTGTGATTTTTCACGGAACTGCGCTAGCATAAATATAAAATTTACGTTTCTTTAGAACTAAACAAAATATTTTATGTTATTGTGTCTGTTGTTAATTTTTTTTTTCAAATATTATTTTTTAAAGTGATAATTATTTTTTGAGAAAAGTTTAAGAAGCTTTTGTGCCGTATATCGCTGTAAATTGTGTAAAGATTGGCTGTAGAGGTGGCGGTGGCAGCTCGCGTTAGTTCTAAGATTTATGGCAGCTTTGTTGGTGGCAACAAGAAAAGGCTGAGCACCTCCCCCCCCCCCTTTAACACAGCGGGCTTATAAATTAATTTCCAAACTTATCGAGCGACGTAGAACCTGCATTTACATTGATAAACATTACTATTTTTTTACTTTCCTAGCTCTAATAAGGCTCTCAGTTTGGGAGGTGGTTATGGGTACCGCCGCCCCAGAAACCATTTATTTGACAACCAACACCACTGCCATAGGTCACCCCAAGTGGTTTGCAATTATTTGCGACTAAATTGGCGGGTTTGTCTAGGTCTTGGCGACCAATGCTTTCTCCCGATCAGTAGGCGGGCCGAATCGGGAGAAATTTGTTGAGGAGACCTAATCTAGACCTCTCCGGCTGGACTCTCTCGACCCACCACCATGAATCGCAGTGGGAGGGATGTATTCGAACGTCCATCACTCCTAGACATATTGAACCCAGATTCTTACCCATCCCTCATATCTTTTTCCTTCCTACAACTTCCTCTCTTTCCTTTCTCTAAAGAGACCTTCCGCACAACATCTCAAAGACGTCGTATGCCCTGAGGGATTTTGTTGAAGTGAAAACGTCTTTATCATCTTTGTGATTTGAAACTCGATGAAACGAAAAATAGCGACACTAAAAAGAGACACACATACATCTATAGGATTTCGCCAACTATAGAACGAGATAGTATAATCGGTCTCCTCTTTGTGCGGTGCTTCGTAGCCTTCATTGTCTACTTTAGTTTTCTGAAGGTTTCACTTGTACCGCCTGTGAATTGCACACTCTGTATTTTTTTTCCTCAGGGCCTTTTGCGTGGAGTTAAGGTAAAAAAGGCATGTGAGAGCCTAGCAAATCTGTTAACATAAAGCAGTGCGCCATTGAGGACATTTTTCACAAAAACGGCGTTCTCCGAATTATCTAATTGTTATTATTAAGCGTGTTTGTAGTGTACAGGGGTTTTTTGTGAAAATTTAAAGCTTTATTCCGAGATTGATGAAATTTTGCACACTTGTCCTTTCAAACAAAAGAAAGGTCACTGTTAACATAAGATTTTCAAAAACTACCTTATAACTTTTTTCCACCCCGCCGAATTTGGATACTTAACGACGAAATTTTTGAACTTGTCATTCAAAATACGAGGAAAATTACTGTCTACACCCGAATTTGAAAAATTTTGTGTAAAGCCTGAGAAATCAACTAGTTGGGTATACCTAAAGACTAAATATTATTTGAGTCGGGCCATTTCAAAAGGGTCGAAATAACAGAATAGTATGAAGAACAAAGTACAAATACTATAGTGTACGTGAAT
The DNA here is from genome assembly GCA_917563855.2 of Limnephilus lunatus. Lineage (NCBI taxonomy): Eukaryota > Metazoa > Arthropoda > Insecta > Trichoptera > Limnephilidae > Limnephilus > Limnephilus lunatus. The sequence goes on along the minus strand of OU830600.1, from coordinate 7,952,176 downwards.
GTGTGTGTAGTTTCAACGCCCCTCCAGAGATGTCGTTCGAGTATGTATTTTTAATGTCTCTCAAGAGATGTCGTTAGAATAGGTAGTATATGTAGTTTTAATGTCTCAATAGAGGTCACTACAAGGTAGTACTACTACATGAGAGAAAACTCTGGCCCTTTAGGGTCTAAAACCCAAAAAGTTATGAAGACATCCGATCATATCCAATAGACAGGTGAGCAGCCCACTGAGTAGTGGTTCGCGCTCCAGATCAATACCAAGCACCGTTTAGAACGAACGTTTGAGTCCAATTAGGTAATTATCGTAAATAATGATAACGATAATAAACAAACTAGTAATCTCGACGAATCAAGTTATTATTAAAAACTCACCAACTGAAATCCCAATCAGTGAAAAATAAAGAAGGTGCATCAAAGAAAGTTATTGAAGCAAGGTGTTTGCACCAAGGCCGAGGTGTTTTGCGGTCTATCCCTTTTGCTGACCCATGCTAGGAAACCATGTGATACTGTAATTGTTAGTTATAGTTAATTAAATAGAGAAAATATAACTTTCTGATGTTACACCTCGCAGAGTATTCATCCAAGCTCTGTTCAGCATCACTTAATTAATTATGCAATTAAGAAATTGCGAAAGTTTTTCTTCGAGCTGATAAAAATACCATTATTCACATTTATTAAACGGACAAGTGAACTTGCGTTTTACAACTTTGTTTAAAACGGGAGATAAAATTACTTCGGGATGTTAAATAATTTTAATAAGGCGGTTTTTTATTACTGAGAAAGTTGTACAAACTTTGGTTAAGAAAAAAAAGCTTTTTTCACGATGATCAAAAAACCTTTAATTTATGTAAAATAATAATTTTGTGTGATGACCCCTCAGTTAGCCACGAACAATTATAATTAGTATAAAATTATAATTTTTTGTGCATTATTTATCAATTTCAAACCTAAAATCGACTAAAAAATAACTTTAATGATAAGTTGGTATGGATATCAAACAAATTTATTTACAGTGACGATGTTTTTGTACTTATTCGCTGGTACATATAGTATTTGGACGAGTAGTTTTATCCTTGATGCATTTGAAAGAAATTATGTTAAATACTTTTGTTTTTTGGCGGTACATGCTTTCAGCGCACCCCTTCAGAGGCATTTAGTTATATTATGTGTAAGTAGGTATACCGTATTTTCCCTAAACCGACTGCATATTATATATAAGTATGCCAGGGGGTCAACTGTCGGGGATCAATTGTCATGGAATCACCTATCTATCTATCTATCTATCTTCTATATGAATCTTCTATCTATCTATCTGCCTATCTATTATCATTACACAGTATAAAATGAAGTCGCTCACAATATATGTGCGCTTAGCTCTTTTAAACTACGCAACGGATTTTCTTGCGGTTTTCACCAATAGATAGGGTCATTCAAGAGGAGAGGTCATTCAGATATGTATAATACATGCATATTATAGTAGAGAAAGGCCGATAAATTCAAAGAAAATATTTGTGTGCGATTTAAAACGGCATAGTAGTCGCTCAAAATGTATGTGCGCTTAGATCTTTTAAACTACGCAACCGATTTTAGGTTTATATGTATAACATACTTATTATAGTGGAGAAAACCCGAGAAATTCAAATATTCAATTCAGGCAGCGGGCAGCTGACAAGCGGGTGGTGTGAATTTTGTGAAGGTTGGGTAATGGCGTTGTGTTTCGTTAGCCACAGCATCGTGTGGCCGGGTGGGTCTGCTAGTTATCTATATAAATAAAAATGAATCACCGAAATGTATGTAAGATGGGGAGGTGGCAGGGGAACGAGGCGAATGGGAAAGGACACGTAGGGAGAAACAATTTCTTTATCAAATGGCACAGCAACGCATGCCGGGAACCAGCTAGTTTAATATAAAGCAGAAAATTTATTTTAATGAGTGGCAAAAACTATAATCTTATTGAATAAGTTCACTCTACCATTTCGAGCTTGCAAAGTAAATTCCATCATGGGCTGTGGAACTTTGTAACCTTTAAAAATCCAGTTTATCTGTCAATCCGGGTAGTAACTAGGTATCAGTGTCAAATATTACCCGAAAACCCGTGAAACATCACGGCATATTATAATTCCAATTTTGAAGAATATTACATCATTTGTATGAAGATAGAATTCTTGTAAATAAAATAAAAATAATAAAAAAACTATAAATTATGTTTTTTATTGTTTTAAAAGAAAAACAAACATCCCCGAGTTACGAACAACCTGACAATATTTGAAAATCCCCTACTACCACTACAGTAAGCGGAAGATGATGCTTATGTTGTGATGTAGGGCTTAGCCAGCCGAGATATCTAACAATTGACGCCCGGGCAGGAACCAAACGCGATGCCAACTGAGCCACTGACCAGACCGATTATTAATTTATAATATATTAAACAACCAGCCACATTTTTAAGATATTCCCCTTCCTCACACCTACTTTTACTTCCTCTTTCTCTTACCTCCTTCCCTCTCGCCCCCCACCAAAGTAGACTTTCTCTCTCCCTCTTCTATGTTACCTATAAATACACTGCAACTCTTTAATTAGTTAAAAAGTTTTTTTTTCATATAACGTTGACTAAGATTCAGGTTGAACTGAAACCGGTTGGTTTTATAAATTACAAATAGTTCCACGACAACTGAAAAAAGTGGCATTTCAACACCCCTTCGAAAAGTAAATATATTATGAAAAAAAAAATTAAAAAATAATCCCCAAAACCTAACCGTCGTAATCCAACGTAACCCATTTAACCTTTTTTTTCATCACTCTTAATGACTTTTCAAAGAAGGTGTTTAAGTTGCATGATTCTGAGTTGTATGGTAACAATTAAAGAAACACGATATTCCAACTAAGTTATTTTATCATAATAATAATAATTAGACAATTTTTAGAGCGCTGTTTTTGTGAAAAATCACCTCAAGGGCGCTTAAGTATTATATAATTTATTTCTACCGAAACTTGCTCACTTTATAACAGTTTCATTGGCTTTATTTCCAAGTTTTAAAGTTCTAAAAACTAATATCATCTCTCCAGAACTAATTACACTTACCTTACCTTTTTTATTATTCGTGAAACTCATCTTGTACCTATTATAATATAAGAAAAATACCCAGAATAAAATACAAATTACTCTCCCCCCATGACCAGAGTTTTATAACTTTTCCTAAGTTAAGGTTCTTTCACGAGGAAAATTAATATTCATTCCCCGAGTTGCGAGCGAGTGCGGATAATCATTTCCCTCCCAATTTCATAGATGGCGTTTAATAAATGGGAGTGACTTCGGAAAGCAAACCTACATTAGGATTTTCAATGTTTGCTTATTAATTTTTGATCGACAGTCCTCATTATCGACAATTTACTACGTTACGATAATATTTTTACCGGAAATAATAATAATATTTGGATGATTTGTATAGTGCCGTTATTGTGATCACCTCAAAGGCGCTGTATAAACTTATAAATGTCTAAAATCTTACTTCAAACTAGAAACTAGATTAAAGATTTATGATTAAAAATTGCATCCTCCGGTTCATCAATCACTGATACGAAACTATATGTACAATGATTTGACCAATGAACGCGATGCTATTTAAAAATGTACATATACTGTTTAAAAAAAATAATAAAATACAATCACAATTTGCCAAACATCTTCTTGATGAGAATCACTCACTTAGCGATGATAATAAGCCAACTCCTTTACACATCCAAAACAAAGGACGTAAACTTAATCTCTTAGAGCATCTGGAAATTAACAAACATAATAATAATCCTAAAGAATTAATTTACCTAGAAATTTAGGAGGTAGAGGTATAGTCAAAATAACATCTTTAAAACATAATCAGGTAGAAATGCTAAGAAATTTTTACCATAGGAAGGCTGATAGTTCAGAAATGCACAAAATAATTTGCCAGGCAGATAGAAATATTTCGCCATTAAATTTATACGACGAGAATGCCAGCATTCTTATAAATACCAACCAGGAATTATTAGATTCCTGGTCAAATAAAATTCTTCACGCAAAACACTTCAATTATCTCAACCAAACAAATGTTGACAAATTTTCGTCAAACAAATGGTTGAGTATTGGAGAGTTGAGCGCAGAAATAGAAGGCTTTATGCTTGCCATACAAGATAGAGTCATTAATACTAAAAATTATAGGAAGCATATCATCAAAGATGCAAATCAAATTGATGATTTATGTAGAAAATGTTTGGCTTTTCCGGAAACTATAGAACATATTATATTGGGATGTTCTGTATTAGCGCCGTCCGAGTATACATTTAGGCACAATCAAGTTTTAAAAATAACTCACCAAAGTTTGGTAATTAAACATAACTTGATTGACTGCCGTAATGTACCATATTATGAATATGAACCAAATTCATTTTTAGAAAATGAATTTTATAAAATTTATTATGATAAAACTATTCTAACAGACAGAACAATTAGTCATAATAGACCCGATATAGTTTTACATGACAAAATTAAAAAAATAACTTATATCATTGATGTCGCTATTCCAAATTCTTGTAATATTCAGAAAACTGTTTCTGAAAAATAAGAAAATATACAGATTTAGGAAATGAGATTAAAAGAATTTGGCATTCTCAGACTATAAAAATATTACCATTTGTTATTTCGGCTACTGGCATTATACCTAGCTCTCTCATTCAAAATTTAGGCGTATTAGATTTGTCAAAAAATTTGTACATAAAAATGCAAAAGTCCGTCATTTTAAATACTTGTAGGATTACGAAAGATTTTTTAAATATTTATATTGAGGGATCAGTAGGATTTATCGGACCAGTTAGGATTTCATCAGAGCCGAACCCTCTGATATGAAAATATCTGGAGTCGGTGAAATATTTTCCCATTATGTTTCTGGTGGATTGACGTATTGTTCTTGTATTGTTTTGTATTTATTATACTTATATAGTGCACTTACATTCCGTGAATTTACTAGATATTCATTTGTGGAAAAGTGTGTGGAAGGGTTTAGTCTTTCATTTGGGAAAGATTTAACCCGGACATAAAATCTGGAGCACCGTAAAATATTTTTAATAAATGAACAAAAAAATATAATACACTCTCCGCTTTTAGATGTATTCAAAACCAATTTTCAAATAACTTATTATGCTTGAAAAGAAAAACATGAGTCAGCATTTGTGAATGACTCACAATTAGATTCAGTCGAAGTGGGAAATTACAGTAATTGGGAAAATAATAACCATTAATAATTTCAGTCATTTTTAATCAGAAATTAGAAATTAGTCACAGTACAAACCTATCCAGAAATACTATAAATAGATTGTCTGTATGTGGCATGACCACAGCTTGATAATGCCCTCAGAAGGCGAATCAGCTATCACGCGTAATAATAATTACCAGCAGAACTTGTTCATAAATAAACTGTTTTTATTAATTTAATAATAATATTATTGAATATATAAAAGAATTAAAAATTAAAATGGAGTTCTACAAATTAAACTTGATAACAATAAATGCAACATTATGTTGCTTGTATTCTTGACTTGTTTAGTGAGTAGATCTGAAAAGCTAAGTATTTTCCAAACTTCCTCTTTCCCATCTCATTTCCCTTCATATTATCCATTTCAAACGTTTGATGGAATTAATCCACGATTTATTCATAATTTTTTAATATTTTGGAAACACTTGCCCACCTCTTGTAAATACAACATTCTACTTATTATGGATATCATTCTCCTTTATCCAGAATGTTGAGACTTGTCAACACAAATCAAAACATTGAATTTTTTGGTGTAAGGCTAAATGACTTTCGGCAGTCGATAAGCAATGTGATTTTATAGTCTTTTTAAATCCATCTTCAAGCTAACTATGTACTTTTATATTATATGTATTTATATTATACTATCTCCTGTATGTACTTTTATATTATATGTATTTTGTCAATGCTCTTCATATATATGTACTCTCCTTTTATTGTCATCTCTCTTTTTTTTATTCGTGTTATAATATTATATTGTTAATGGACTATTTGTCCGTAAATAAATAAATAAATACCTATAACACGTTGGAATTCAACAAGTTGACGGCATTATTATGATATTACGAAATACACTGTAAATCGTCTCTAATAGCGTCGCCCTTGAGGTGATTTTTCAATTATCCAAATATTAAAAAGTATGTGATTTAATAGTTCTTCGCTTCTAATACGGTCCGAACGATCTTTCAGATACTGTGGGACATTTTTCCTATACGGTCCAGGGACGGTCTTTCAGATAAGAGGGCATAAATTAATTACGTGAGCAGTTTTTATTCCAATCTAGACCCCCCCCCCTTGGTGAGATAAATTTGGGCCACTTCGTATATTATTTTCAAGTAACGTGAGATTTTGCTGGATCCCCCTTACCCTCTCTTTTGAGCTAACGTAATAAATGTATGCCCCTAAATGCCACCAAGCGCCAAACATAGTGCAACACAACCCATTAACCTGGCAATAAACATAAATATATCATAGTAGTCTTAGTGACATTCCCAACCGTTTAGCGAATAGGCCACTTGCATGGATTTCATAACGACTTGGAAAAAATCATGTGGATAGATTTTTTTACTAAGATTACGAAAATGTTAGTAAAATTTTTTAGAAATGTATAGTTTATTTTTATTTTTAAATAAATAAATCCATTATTTGAGCTCGTGGCGTCACTACATGAAAATGTGCCGTCTCCAATTATGATCCCTTAATTTTGTAAAATTCCACAATGATTAATTTTTTTGTATGGTAACACTTTGATTTCCGGCGAATTTTTGAATTTGCGTTTCGTTCACTAGATTTATTGTTTGTTCTATGCGAACTTATCCTTTGGTTTGATTTTTTGATAAAGATGATGGTGTTTTTACAGATGTTACGAAGAGAACCCCGTACAATTTATTGCTATTCGTGTGGAAAACGTTCTTTTTTTAAATGATTTTCGGCTACGTAAGTATCATTTTTTCGCACCCATAAAATTATGTCTCGTCTTTCCGGTTTATAAAAAATGGTATGATTTTTCTGATTGAAATTTTCAAAAAATCGCCAGGGTTTCAAAAATACGATAAAAAAAATACAGAATGTCTTAGAATATTTGCCTAAACAGGAAAAAAAGTGCAAGTGGCCTATTGTGCTACTGGTCTGAATAAGCGAATTCCTATAAGCCTTATTTAAAGCCCTTTAAAAATGCAAACACATTCCTTGACAATTTATCGCATGCAACAGTGAATAAATAAATAAAAAGCGCATTGGCTGCATACTGTACAGCAGGGGTCACCAAATGGCGTACCGCGATCCGGATCCGAACCACCAACCTATTTTGTGCGGACCTTGTGTTAACAATACAAAATATTTTACACATGTAACCAGAGCAAAGGCTGCGTTTTACAAAGATTCTTCACCATTTTAGAAGACTTGAAGACATTTCTTTTCAACATTGATTAGACGTCAGCAAACGCCTACTTAAGTTTTCTTAGCGATAAAGAAAATGTAACTTCCATTGCTTTTTTATAAGATATTTTTAAACACATCAATGATCTGAACCTTGAACTTCAAGGCAAAGGAAAGCTTGTACGGGAGTTCCTGAAAGAAATAAAAAGCTTTTTGCGAAGACCCGATCTTTTCAACAACGATCTTGATAATGAACGCCTGCACTTTCCTAATTTAAAAAAGCAGTGACACCGAGCTTGATGTCGGCCAATACAAGACGTTCGTTAAGGATCTTAAGTCGGAATTTGAAAATAGATTCACAAATTTTAAGAACATTGAGAATATAGTCGACATCCTCAGTAACATTTACTCTCTGCATCCTGGTGATGAATGGAGCAATGAAGCTGCAAATATTTTCGAGAGTAATAAAGCTGCTCTCCAGATGAAAATGATCGATTTCCAAGAAAATACAGTTTTAAAACACCAAAAACGTGAAGTTTCGTATAAAATTTGTTTACGCTAATAAATACCCAGAATTTATGGTAAAATGCTGCTTCACAAACATATGGTTCCAGGTAACATATGTTTGTGAAGCAGCATTTTCCAAGATGAACTTCATTAAAAATAAATTCCGGAGCAGATTACCGATGAACATCTTCGATTTAATGACAATAGCCTACACAAACTTCGGAAAGATAGTCCAAGGCAAAAAATGTAATTTTTCTCATTAATACCTATTGTAAAAACCCCTGGTTCTTCTTTTTATTCATAACATTTGTTCATTATTTAATAAAATAATGTTCCATTCGTTTTATTTGTTCACTAGCTGACCCGGCGAACTTCGTACCGCATCAGAATCAATAACTGTTGTGTTAACTTATTAGCTGAATTATATAAAGTTTTTTTTTTTATTTTGTTAAAAATTACACAATGAAACAATTATTGATGCGTAACTGTCCGCGTTTTGTTTTTGTCAGTATCAGAGATGGCGTTGTGTACGGATTTATAATTTATGTGATTTTCTTACTTTTCGACTTACTTTCGGGAATCGCGTTTCATTTTCTTTATACGTGTGACGGAGATTTATTATAATTATTGTATTTTTCCATTGGAGGGGTAGACGTAGACATACGTTCACTGTTTGTCCCATTTTGACTGTTGACATATAGTGTGTAAGAAAGAGGGGCAGCATTATATGTTTAATATCAACAGCTCTTTCCTCTTTCAATTCAACAAACTTCTATCGCAATGAATCTCTCCCTTTATACTCATATCTCTATGAAAGTCTTACTTTATATCTAAAGGTGCACCAATCTATAGGAATATGTAAAAAAAATATATAAAAAACTCAGTTCAATCCAGTAATGCAGAATTCAACGAAATTAATGAAAATAACTGGTCAAATAATATAAAAAAATTTCACAGATGGTTCCAAACTCAGTTCAGTTTCCCATTGTGAGCCAGTGTCTATGCACCTTACAGGAAATTGTGTTTCCCATGCAGACCTCTCAAATAGTGTTCCATTTTCTCTGCTGAATGCATTGCTCTCGTATCATAGAAGCTTTACGACTCGTCAAATCTCTCAACATTAGAAATGATCTCATCCTTTCAGGCTCACTTAGCTCACTACAAAAAATAAGCGCATCCCTTCTCAATTCCAGTAGTGACTCTCTAACCTGCTCTCTCCGAGACCTCCTGCATTTCATGTCGCTGGCTCAATCGTGTTGGTGGTCTTGGCCTGGATCCCATGACACTTTGGTATTGTTGGAAATGAAAAGGTTGATTCTATTGCTAAGGAATCCATTGTCCATGGTCCATTAAATAGTATACATATTCCTGTAAGACACTATTTCCCTATTTTAAAAAATAAGGGACAACTCCAATAGTCCTCTGAATGGAAATCATCCTCTCTGATAAAAGGTCACCAGTACTTATTAATTCAACTTCCTCTTCCTGTCAAGCCCTGATTTCACAAATACACTTCCATTCCTAAAAAAATACATCTCTTCCATAACTCGAATGCGTCTAGGTCATACTTGTTGTCTTAGCCATCTGGCCTGATTTCACATAGTCAATTAGCCTTATTGTGATTGTGGTTCAGAGGACACTTTAGACCATAATTTTTTGAGTGTCCTATAAATTACCAATTTCCAAACTGCATACCTACATGAATTGGTAAAACCTAAAATTAAATTCTCTACCAATGTACCCTGCCTTATTAGAATCAACTCTCCTGAAATTCACTATTTGTTAGCAAAATTTATTTATAAAAATGGCTTTAACATTAAGCATCACATTTAGAATCACATTTCTTTCTCTTCCATACGTATGCATTTGTTCCTGCAGTGTTATTAGTACAATTGTACAGGTTCCTATTTTTTTGAACCTGTACATCTTCCTACTCTACTATTTTGTAATTATTATCAATACCAACTCTGTATGTTAGTACAACTTGCATAGTCATATGAATATTTGTCTTAGCCCATTGTCTATATTTGCTAATATAATTTATCTATTCCATGTAAAAAACTGAAAATGTAACTAATTTCAAAAAACCTGAATATGTTACTAATTTTAAAAACACTGATAATGTAAAAAAAAATTAAAATGTAAAATCTTGTTAAAATTAAGAAATGTTCAAATAAGTTTGAAAGCCAAATAAATAATTTAAAAAAAAAAATTGTTTAATAACAAAAGCAAAACAATCAGCGTATTGACATTTGATGGTTTGAATTTTTTGGAACTCACTCACTATTCAACATTATAGGTACTTATCACAAAATGCCCGCAGCTCTTTCAAATATGAGAATTCGTTCCATAAAAAATGTATGGGGAAAAGAATTTTCTTAATAACTATATTTTTCGTTATTTTTTGTGATGTTTTGATAGTTATTATCCTTTCCGGGGCGGAGACAAATCCAAAAAATCAAAGATCATCAAAATCGGCCCGACCGTTCTCGAGTTATAAATAGTGTAACTAACCCGACTTTGTTTTATATATTAAGATTGATATTGTATCTACACATATTTAAATAGTACCTACCTACAGTTTATTATTTCAATTGTTAAGCCCGGGGAAGTTGTTAAGCTTTTCCCTTCCGGACCGCGACGGTCATGTTATTTTAAAAAACGAACCCCTAATGAAAGTTATTGCTGACCCCTGCTGTAACTGTACAGTATACAGTGCCTTCAATGCTGAATACTGCACGTAGAGTTGCAGTTAGTACTGGGGGTTCAATAAATTACCCTTAGAGCAGCTTGTCGCTTCGGTTCCGGGAAGAATCCATCAATCTTTCATCCCCTAAGCCCTTTGCTACCCTGTCCCAGCCTGCAGAGGCTACTAAACCTCCCTATTTCTCCCCATTGAAAAATGGATGCATTCATAACATTATGTACGTCAATTCTCAATGCCCCCGGAGATGGTGCTGTTTAATTTAATGTCTGTTTTTCTTTAAGCGAATCGACAGTTCCTCTTGAATAAAAAATAAGTTTCAGACAGTAGTTTATTAACACATTCAGGAGGTCTATCACAGACGATCGATAAAACCCAATATCAATACTACTTTGACTAAATCCGTTATCTATGGTCAGTAATCAACATTTTCTAGTAAGGTCAATAATTGATAAGCAATATTCCGATCGACAATATTACGTGTCAGATAAGCTAAACTAAACATTTTGAAAAATATCGTTCGTTATGCAAAATAACTGGCTTATTATTGAATGGAGTTGAACTAACTAAGCTCTTAGAATTGAAAGGAATCGAATACTTGATCCATAGATTTAAATCATTAATCTAAGGTACAGACAATTTATTCTGTTCGATCTTGGAGAAACGAAAGTGGTTGAAATATGAATAAAGACCTCATTAACTAATTAACTCCCCTTTAGCCACAAAAATCACATGCGATGCGCCAATGTACATTAATGTTAGTATTCAATTCGAAAATTCAATTAATTTTATTTTTTATTTTTACGAGGCCATTTGACATTTACCTATTGTCCTGCTGGCCAGGTCAAAAGATCTCCATCAACCAGTCTCTCCCGATCTGGCGTGCCACCCAGTTGGTTGGACGCATCCGCCGTCAAGACCCGGATAAACTTCACCCCTATGGACCCGGGCACCCCTACTAAGTTACCAAACGTAGCGAATTACTTGGGGTGACCTATGGAAGAGGTGTTGGTTATTCAATAAATGGTTCACGGGGTGTCGGGACTTATACCCGCTTCCCAATATTTCAGGGGCCTCTGCTAGCTATTTTATAAAAGCCACGGGGAATAAAGTTTTTTTCGGCAACCCGGGCGTTTATTGCTTTAAATTATCGGATATAAAGAAGTATGTAATCCGCCTCACTAGACATTCTAGACAATGTCTGTTCTGAGACGAATGACAAAGACCATTAAATTAATTTGATCAATGTTCTTCACTGACTTACAAAGGTTTTTTAAATCCTTTTGGTTACTTCAACTAATAATAAAGTTGTGTTCACAAAGCCACTGTTTTTCATTTGAAATAATAAGGGTATTTCGAATATAAGCTTCGCCACTTCCCGTCAGAGAGATTTTCTTCTGCTATCTTCAACTTCTTAAAGTTGTCTTCCTTCTGGAACTATCCATCTTCTTCACAGAAGCTTTCCTCTGACGTCCCCCGCGTCTTCCACCATCCACATCGTATATTATCTGTTTAAATGTCCTCTAATCCGACATGCCGAGTACTACTACTTTCAACGCTGTCATTTTTTACTTTAACGTAAAATAAATAAGAACAACTTGCAAAAAAAATATTTTAGTATTATATTCATACAATTACTAGCAGGTTTTTGCTGCAAGGCCGTACGGGCGGCTTTTAATTCGGCTTCGCCCAGTTTGAGTGTTGGTGACCATTTTATAAATCCGAAAGGAACTGGTTCCAAAAATAACCAGTTCCTCGGGTCCACTTTGATCCAATGGGTTTTTAGTTCTGCTTCGTCCAGTTTCAGTGTTGATGACCATTTTGTAAATCCGATAGGAACTGGTTCCAAAAATAACCAGTTCCAAATAGCTAGTCACCGAACAAAGTAACCTTGACAAAGTAACAATAATAAAGTAAGCGCGACACGCAATGACGTCATATATATAATTTATAGCTGCGTGATCCTCAGAACCGTCAAGTATTGCCGTCAATCTATCCATATCCGGAAAGATACTTAAGTTCTATAAATTCGTAGTACTTACACCTAAGGGGGAAACGTTCACGTGCGAGTTGCTGACGGAAAGATTCTTGAAATAAAAACCGAATTACAAATGTAGCTTTGCTTGAAATTTCACGTACACAGATGTGATAGTGGCGCGGCGCGTAAGGCGTGGCGTCAGACATGCAACTGAAGTCGGGTTCTGGAATTCAACCACACAGACGGAAGGGTATTAATACTGTTTGATGATGATTGATGATACCACAATAAAATTATATTGTGGACGTAAATACAATTATACAAACGTCATATTTTAAAGAACTTGTGCTAATTTTTTTAACTAAAAGCGACTTGTAATATGATGTCATGGTTAATAAAAGTATTTGACCGTATTCTGTCAGTAGGTCAGAATATTTCCGCTCTGCACTTATATACAAATAGCAATCCAAATCCAATCCAATATTTGTGAACGTATCCGAAAATTAAAAACCGTTTTTGAAAGATGATGTTTGTCGTTTCAGGTGAATTTTTTTTTTTAAATACACAGTTCATTTTTTTTAATTGCTGTCGTAAATACTTGATTCATAAAGCTGTACATTTTAGTTATTTTATGGTTAATTATTGTATTTGAATACATGGCGTGGTGTTTTCTCTTTCCAATACAGTTTAGATTATATTTCTCACTATGATATTAAGGGAGATACAATAATGTATATGAGACCTGTATGAGTTGTTCCGAAAAGCAAACTAATTATCATTGAGGGATTAAGAGGAACGGCTGCGCGGCACTTTTCGGCCGACGCCATTCCTACGTAAAAATTCAAAACACGTTTACGGAACGACAACGATACAAAAAAGGAAAAAATGTACGTTTCTTTCAAAATAATGCTTCAGCTCTTTCTTACACATTAAATAATGGGGAGACAAAAGATGAGACACATAATGTACGTATGTCTATTTCCTCCAAAGTACTACTTTTTACCTTTGAAGGACATTGTGTGTCTCATATTTTGTCTCACCATTATTTAACATATAAGAACTGCAGCATTTTTGTGATAAGGAACGTATATTTAATGCTTTTTCCCTACCGTCGACATTCCGTAAACATTGGAATAATAAAAGCGGCAATTTTTCTGTTCTCTTTCTATCTCTCATTTGTACAAAATGTGTACGTAGGACTATAATATGAAATGGAAACAATAGTTACCTTTATGTTTTAATAATTTGCTCTTAAGTATATATGTATACCTTTTCATATTTACGGTGCTCCAGATTTTATATCGTGGGTAAATCTTTCCCAAATGAAAGACTAAACCCTTCCACACACTTTTCCACAAATGATTATCTAGTATCTGATAAATCCAAGCAATGTAAGTGCACTATATAAGTATAATAAATACAAAACGATACAAGAACAATACGTCAATCCACCAGAAAAATAGTGGGAAAATATTTCACCGACTCCAGATATTTTCATATCAGAGGGTTCGGCTCTGATGAAATCCTAACTGGTCCGATAAATCCTACTGATCCTTCAATATAAATATTTAAAAAATCTTTCGTATTCCTACATGTATTTAAAATGACTGACTTTTGCATTTTTATATATAAATTTTTTGACAAATCTAATACGCCTAAATTTTGAATGAGAGAGCTAGGTATAATTCCAGTAGCCGAAATACCAAATGGTAATATTTTTATATTCTGAGAATGCCAAATTCTTCAATTGCCAATTTTCTTATTTTTTCAGAAACAGTTTTCTGAATGTGAATATTATCATTTCAAAAACTATGCTAAATAAACCACGGCTATTATATGGTTTAATTGGTTATTTGGTTTTTATTTCATTCCTCTTCTCTTTTTTTCTTTTTTTTTCTACAACACATGGATGTAGGAATATAATCTGCAATAATTATATATACAATAATATTTTAATAACGACGCTAAGCAAATAAAAGTTACTATATTTTAAACTTTTTTATTTTATTTTGTATTCTTTCTGTTCTTTTTATTTCCTCAATTCCTTCTTTTTTTCTACAAATCATGTCCCATATGTTCATACCCATCCTAATTTGACTGTCCTAAAACGGGAATCCTCCTAGGCAATTGGACGGTCAAAACATTTCATAAATTATGTATTTAAATTTATAATCTTGTACTAAGTAAATAAATAAATAAAAATTTAAAAAATAATATTCAATCTATCAAAATTCTTGGAAAAACGATCGAAAGTTTGCTAAGTAATATTTGATCCAATGTTAAATAAGTCATTAACAACTGTCTGGAACAGTATTTGTAATTAAAATAAAATATTTGCTTGTAAACATGGCGTCCTTCGTTCGCTCAGTATAGAAAAACGTTATTTAGAGGAAACTGGGCAGCGTTTTTCCATACAAATGTATTCCCCAATTTCCTCTCTGGATTTTAACACTACTGCCAATATTTTTAAAGTGAAACTTCTTTATGTTCGGATGAAATGGAAAAGCATATACCGCTTTATATTAAATATATCAGTTTGATAAATAGAGAATATCTAGCGAACAAAGGTTCAAATCCTACGAACTCCAAACTAAATTAACATTTTTATTCTTGTGAAACCAATACTCAATCTTCAAACGACTTATAACAATCTTATAACAAATAAACAGCAAAAGAAAGAAAGTGACATCTAGCGACTTTCTAGTTTCACTTCTACCGCGAGTGAATAGCACACTCTGTTTTTTAAAATGATATAAATATCGACCATTAGCGTGTCGGTACGTTTTTCTTCTTTTGTTAAGTTACTTCTTATAGAAGTTATGTAGGACCTTCCAAAAAATTGTTAACATTGCCATCAACATTGATCGCCATCAATAGACGTTCAGTGTACAAACTAGGATAATGTATTTGAAAAAAAAAAAACAAAACGTAGTTACCTATAGATATAGAGAATATTCTCCTTATACAGTTAGTAAAAAAATTCTAATAATCGGTTCAGTTTTGGAAGAAAAAAATGCGAAATACAAAACTTCGATTTTTATGATTTTATTTAGGTATTTTCAGACTGAGGTACCGTTGTCCCTATCGGTTTAGTATTTGGGAGAGTAAGTACGACAGCGACAGCAAAAGTTTGCTAAAATACCTTTTTTCAAATTTTTCGGTGACCGGGTTTCCACTTAAAAACAGATTTAATGTAAGAATTCCTAGTAGTAACGAGATAGAGCTGAATAAAATCATTTATACAATAAAGTTTGTAAATAGTAGATTAATTCTATTGGAATAAAAAATAAAAATAAAACTGGGGGCAGAAAATTAATTATTTTAATCTTTTTATGCATAAAAATCAATATTTGTTTGTTCATCCGATTGTGATGAAACTTTGGTGATATGTTATATAATGTGTGTATTTCATATATTTTAGCGGCAGGAAGGAAAGGCAGGAGGGGTAGGAGAACGATGACCGGAAACGCGAGAGGGGAAGGGGACTCGGGAGGTTAACGGGGATGCACCGGGAAAGACATGCAGGGAGAATCAAATTATTTCTTTGAATGGCATTGCAACGTAAGCCGGGTACTTGATATAATACGTACAATTTTGTCCTGGGCAGAAAAATTAATAAAAAGGACATCATTCGGTAAGGACTCTCCTATTGTAGTGTTCGCCAAACTACAAAACTACACTTTTATGTAAATCATCTACAAGCTCACTTTATTCTCCCCACCATTTACAGTGAGTAATATTGTTGCAGAAAAAATACACAATTTAAAGAAATACATCCTTATAAAACGCTCTCACTTTGTTGACTAATTCTGAAATGAACAGTTTTTTGTATGAGTTACGACTACGTCAGCAAGCGATCGTTGTTTTGTGTCTCTATGATTGCCAATAGATTTCGTCAAAAAATAAGTTTTAACACTCTGCACATTAATCTCCCAAGTGCTGGATGAAAATCACTTAATTAATTATGCAATCAAGAATTTTAAAAATTGTTTATTTCTGTCTTAAGAGGGGTATTATATCAAAAAAGTTAATGGTTCGACGTGGAGTAGTCCACCAAATATAAAGCTTCGAACCATCCTCGACAAGTCTCCAATAACCGATATTAAACACGTTTTAGTAATCGATTTTGTTATTTTTTAAGAGTGGTACCTTCACAGAGCCCTGAGGCACGCCAATTTATCGACCCTCTATAATTTACATTACGCCCACTTTGCATATTCGAAGGACCGGCAAGGGTCCGGAGATATCGGTGCTCTGGTGAACGAGATACATTTATGGCAAATTTGCAGTAATTATTAAAACGGACGACCGAAGGATGGTTTAACCCCTGTACTGCGAGTCGTTTGTCTTCAGTAAATGTCGATATCAGCTTCAGGTGTTTATTTCGTGATATTGCGAGATGAGTACCCTCACATAATTTTGAATTTTGCTAGCAAATACATTATAGAGCGCTATGATTTTCTTTGCTTAACAGAACCCTATTTGTCAGTACACATTTCATGGCTTCATTGGAAATCTGAACCCAAAGAGTAAGAAAAAGATGTTTTTAAATGCTTGGAAATAAAGAATGGTAGTGACATAAATTAAATAAGAAATAATTGTAGTGACATATATAAAAAAAAATCCAATATATTCTTATTTATTCCAGATGGAAAGACGGAAAAAAGATAAATAAATGGACAAATAGTTTACAGAAAAATGTAAGAACTTATATTATAATTAATTTTCAGAAATTGCCGTCTAATCCAATCTTCAGCAAGTGGTTCTATGATACAACGTTTTTATACTGGAAAGGCTTTTCCCGACATATTTTTATTCATGAATCTTTGAGTATTCATAGTTGAATATTATCATTTTTCAAATTATATTAAAAAAATATATAAATTTACTCCTTGTTGTAAGAAATGAGCATAATAAAAAAAACAAGTACTATTAATATACTCGTCTATTATAGAAAGACAGTTTAAAAAACAAGTTTAATTCATTACAGAATTTTGTAAACAATAACAACATAAAAGTTACTCATGAAATGTTAAAAAAAATATTCAGTTCGCAAGGAAGATGTCGACTTTTGATATCATGCTATTGAAAAGATGGATGGTTGTGGTCCATCCTAACGTAAAATACATTTTTAGATTAAATTGTACTTTTGAAGGTGGATTATGCTAAGCTTAATAAATGAGATATCAATATTTCACTTCTGAAACTGACACTGTAGAAATATTATTTTATAAATTAATATTTATAATATAAATAATTTAATTTAATAAGAAATATTTCGCCATTAAATTTATACGACGAGAATGCCAGCATTCTTATAAATACCAACCAGGAATTATTAGATTCCTGGTCAAATAAAATTCTTCACGCAAAACACTTCAATTATCTCAACCATATATATATTGACAAATTTTCGTCAAACAAATGGTTGAGCATTGGAGAGTTGAGCGCAGAAATGGAAGGCTTTATGCTTGCCATTCAAGGATAGAGTCATTAATACTAAAAATTATAGGAAGCATATCATCAAAGATGCAAATCAAATTGATGATTTATATAGAAAATGTTTGGCTTTTCCGGAAACTATAGAACATATTATATCGGGATGTTCTGTATTAGCGCCGTCCGAGTATACATTTACGCACAATCAAGTTTTAAAAATAATTCACAAAAGTTTGTTCATTAAACATAACTTGATTGACTGCCGTAATGTAGATACCATATTATGAATATGAACAAAATTCATTTTTAGAAAATGAATTTTATAAAATTTATTATGATAAAACTATTAGTCATAATAGACCCGATATAGTTTTACATGACAAAATTAAAAAAATAACTTATATCATTGATGTCGCTATTCCAAATTCTTGTAATATTCAGAAAACTGTTTCTGAAAAAATAAGAAAATATACAGATTTAGGAAATGAGATTAAAAGAATTTGGCATTCTCAGACTATAAAAATATTACCATTTGTTATTTCGGCTACTGGCATTATACCTAGCTCTCTCATTCAAAATTTAGGCGTATTAGATTTGTCAAAAAATTTGTACATAAAAATGCAAAAGTCGGTCTTTTTAAATACATGTAGGATTACGAAAGATTTTTTAAATATTTATATTGAGGGATCAGTAGGATTTATCGGACCAGTTAGGATTTCATCAGAGCCGAACCCTCTGATATGAAAATATCTGGAGTCGGTGAAATATTTTCCCATTATGTTTCTGGTGGATTTACGTATTGTTCTTGTATTTATTATACTTATATAGTGCACTTACGTTGCGTGAATTTACTAGATATTCATTTGTGGAAAAGTGTGTGGAAGGGTTTAGTCTTTCATTTGGGAAAGATTTAACCCGGACATAAAATCTGGAGCACCAAAAAAAAAAAAAATATTAATAAATTAATATTATTTTATAAATATCTATTTTATAAACACTATGGTATATTTTTATTTACAAATTATGCACCTATACCTGCTTTTACAAATATGTGATGTACATAATAATTTTATGGATCAGTCATCACGAAGCAAAACATGCTTTTTAAATTATATGGAACCCATGCAGAAAAACAGTATTATGCTAACTTTGACTGTTATTACAGAGGTGTGCCTTCTTAGAATGTAATTAAATTCCGTGCAGTTCTAAATGAAATCGGAGGGGTTTTTAAAATGAGGAGACCAAATAGAAGAGATGTATTCGACTTGACTTCAAACTAGAGAAGAATATAAGATTTTTAATGGTTAAAGTGTCTGTCATTACAGAGAATGAAGAGTATTAATGTGTGAAAGGAAATTAAATTTGGAATATAAATCAAGATCAAGTATTACATCGGTTAATGTAACGAGTCCGATGAGTTATTTTATAAGTTGAAACGCTTGATGTAAGTTCTACCTTTTATATCATTCCTTATATATTTCATACTAGCTTTTACCCACGGCTTCGCTCGCATAGTATTAGTGGGAAATTACTGGCATAATTATTGGCATAATTGTTATTATTCTTGCTATTTAGTCTAATAGAAAATTTCAAAATTTGAGAATGACATTTCGCAAATAAAAATTTTATTTTAGGAAATATTTAAATTATAGAAATAGAAATTTATTTTAAGTACCTACTCCCTTTATTAGTATTTTATTCATATTTGAGTCCAGAGTAACCTAAAAAAATAAGAAAATGACAGTCCACTTCAAACGCTATGCTTTAAAGCAACGTTATGCTTTTTGTTCGGAGAATAAACATTTTTAGAGATATGTACATAGATATTAACTACAATGCCAAAAAATTACTCTATTTAATCACAACAAAGCACTATTTTTAAGCCTAAAATTAAAAAAAAAAAATGTTTCCAAGGTAACAATTTGTTTGACGTTTACAATAACTCGATTTTGTTAGGGACAGAAAACGTATGATACATAATTTCATAACGCCACAGCTCATTCATAACGCCAGAGCTTACCAATATATAAAGCCGTTGTTACTCGCAAATAATGTAGCTTTCGATTAGTGAAAGAATTTTTAAATTCCATTCGATATTTATCGCGTGAAAGAGTAAGGACCATCCAACCAACCATCCATACAAACTTTCTCATTTATAATATTAGTAAGATCTCTTCAAGATCCGAATCAACGAATTCCTCCCTACAGTTCACAGACATGAGATTTACGGCAAGGTAACGAAAGAAAAACCAACAATTTTCAACTTGCGTTTTGAGAACCTGGAGGAACACAGGAAAATGTTGTTGATACAATACTCACCCCTTTGAAATGACAAACGTAAAATTACCTTCGAGCCAACGAAAAGGTTAAGTCATAACTTAGTCAACCAAGGGTCCCCGAATTTAGTAAAGCCTATTATACCAAAAAGCGAACGTAGACATTTCGAAACCTTTGCAATAATCAATCAAATTATTTATATCCCCTCTATTTCATTCCTTCTATTCCTAACCAGTTCAGTGAAGTGGAAAATAGCTCCATCATTCGGTATCAGCCTACGAAATCTATTTTATTTGGCCAAACCACGCATTAGTAAGGATAGTTAAAAAACGCCCATATATATAATTTTCTTACTGAGGATATTAACAAATATATTTAGATGTGAGATATTTTAAACGAAAAATTACTTAGAACCACATACTTCGCTTTCTGTCAATCAATTATACAATATGGCATTGTAGGATGGGGCGTTACATATACAAACCAATCACAAACAATTAACATATTATAAAAACTAATAATAAAAAAAAATTTAAAAAACCTATTCATATACGACAGAACTTTTATCCAAACAATTTAAGGTCTGATAATTAAGTGCATTATACTTCAACCATGCAACATTACAATTTTTTAAAGATAATATTCTAAATAAAGTTGCACCATATAAAAATAACCGAAAACCTAGAAAAACGTCAATACTCCCTACTCCAAAATGGTAAAAAAACTATAGGACAGTTAAATCATAAATATTTAGGAGTCAATTTTTTTAATTCATTACCAGAAAAAATTAGAAACATGAATCCTTATATTATAAAAGATTTTAAAACTCACTTTAAAAATTAAACTGAAAACTTGAACTGAATCATGTCAAATAAAACCAATATAATAATACACACAAGTCTTGCTTATTTATGGGGGTACATCAAATAATCATCAAATAATAGTATGAAGGTAATAAACATTCAATACTTGTTATATTGGCAACATTGCCATATTTACATATCTGTGCTCAGTTGGTGATACTGAAAACTGAGTTCACTAGAGAGGACTGGCCTGAAGCTTGCGATTCTTTGACCAGCCACGGGTGACCTCGGCCACTGTCCCTGTGGCGGGTCGACGCATCAAATATTCATAGTTCGCCATTATTGTACATCATGTGAAAATCAATAAATCCGCGCCCATCAGCGGCATCCCTTAATCAAGACTATCAGCAAACTTATCAAGATCATGGATCAGAAGCGGAGTACAATAGGAGAAGATTATTTCTGGATGTAACAAAATCCAGCATCGGGAGTTTCGCAGCCATCATAAGACCTTCCGACTACACCTGGAGCCGGAGGTGCTTGCAGAGATGCGGCCCAAGATGACCTTGGCCGTCATCATCGTAGTCGGCTGGCTGGCAACCGCCCTGAGACGTGATGTCCGTGACGACCTGACTTGCTCCAGCCCGCCGTTTCAGCATATGTCAGCAGCGGAGGGAGCAGACCGCATATCTCCGAAGGCAGCAGCATTATTCGCCTATGGCATCGCCCACGCATCAGCTCCTCAAGATATGGTACTAACACTCCATAATATGCCCAGTATTTAGTTTAGCCCTGATAGCTATTATTTGTACTTCAATAAATTCATTTAAGATGAAGCCATACTAAATAATACAAAATCATACAAAATCGTATGTTTTAGTTTTGAAAATTTGACCGCTTAGAAGTATTATAGATGCTTCAATTAAATACTGCGTGTAGAACATACCTTGGTCCTTAAAAATATCGGTCATTTTTTTTAATAAGTCTTTTAATAAGCTTAGAAAAAAATAAAGTATTAGGTCTATAAAAACATTTTTAACTGAAAACTCTCCTACTTATAAACTCAGTTTCTTATATAATTATCCCGAAAAAAAATATATTTACGCCCGAACCTCACAAAATAAAATATAATATGCATTTTCGCGTTTGTATTTTTGACATCACGGCGACAATACGGCAGTCGACGAATTTGTTATATCAAAGTGAACCTTATACCGTCCACCGAAGAACGACTGGCAGCCGCCCTATTCTTCCGTCATTACTCCTCCGGACGGAGCGGAGAAACAACGTGTTAGGGTCCGCGCTGCTTGTTTTCGTGAAATCAATTTAAAAATTCCGTTTTATTACAATAAACAATGCATAAAAAGGAAATTAATGTTTTTTACAGGCCTTTACGAAATCAACATGTAAAAAAAAAATCTTAAATATCTTTTCCAACCTTTCCAAAAGCTTTTTCTCAAGTATTTTTAAACTCCTCCCATAAAAGGGCGTGAATTCCGATTTCGATTTTTTCCTGTACTAGTGGATTGCCTTAACTGTGTTTTAAGCACTTTAGTATTTTATTTGAATAACCTTCTATTCATAAAAGTATTACACAAAGCCGCCTGCCTAAGGTCCACTACCCGAGAATACAAATATCACTGTAATTATCTTATTGTCTCATGCTCTCTCTAAGATACATTACATTATGACCCAATTCATCCATTTTTTTATAACAAATCCGTTATGTAATTAATTACAATTCGGGAGGCGGGTATGGGTACCACCGTTCCGGGAACCATTTATTGGATAACCAACACCTCTGCCATAGGTCACCCCAAGTGGTTCGCTACGTTTGGTGACTTAGTAGGGGTGCCCAGGTTGATGGGTTTAGGTTTGTCCGGATTTTGGCAGAGGATGCGTCTGTCCACCAACTGCGTGGCAGGCCGGATCTTTTTGAGGGAGATCTTGGAGAAACTTGTTGAGGGAGATCTTTTGACCTCTCCAGCAGGACTCTTTCTCTCGGGACATTGCCTTGCAACGTAATGGAAGGGATAGATACATACGCCCGTCACTCCTGGACACACTGATCCCCAGATTCCTACCTACCCCTCATACCTATTTCCTTCCCAGAACTTCATCTCCTTCCTTTATCTAAATAGAACCTCCACATGGAATCCCCAAAGGTGACATAGACCCTGAGGAGAATTATTTTTCTCAGGGCCTTCTGTGTGGGGCTAATGTAAAAGAAATATTAGGTACTCTCTAAAATTTATTTGTACTTAATTTATGTATCTGTTATGAAAAGAATTCATTACATATTTTATTTAGTCACTGGTTTTATTATTCTTAAATTCAGAAGTCGTTTATAGGGCTTTATTTTTTATTCGCTGGCAACATTTTGGAAAAGGTGGGTGGGAGCGAGTTCCGTTTCACCACTTCTTGAATGTGCGATGAGGGGAAGAACGTCGTACATTTGACATGGTCGGTTTGAAATCCATATCATGTCTTTTTGTGACTAATAAAAATAAAATATTTATAAATATAGAATAATTTTCTCGGTTTACCTGCGGTTGTCCTTAAAAGGACTTTTTAACACCTGACGTTTCGGACAGATCTCACTGTCCATCTTCAGAGTCCTTAAGTGTTGAGTTTTATCTCAAATTGATCGCTTTCGCGTGTCTGTTCAGTTCAGAAGTCAAATTTCATCAAAATCAGAGTTCATAGTTCTCGAGCATGACTGCAGATCGTTAACGTACAAAACAACAGTTCACGTTGAACAAATTGAGAATACTTAGCCGAATGGAATGCCAATCAGTAATTTTACTTTGTCCATTATATGAGATGAAAAGTGATCGGTGATTGTTCCAAGAACCGTGAAAAATTTTGTAGGTACTCTCAGAGTTCATAGCACATTTTTTTAGTAATGTGATTTATATACATTTAATACTAAAACACTTTTCGAAAAATCCTTATCCAACAAAAAAATAACTCAGGTTAGTAATAACTATATCTCGTATGCATAATATTAGCGAATCTCAAACGAAAATATGAAACAGAAAACCCAGAAAAAGATTCGATCGCATATAGGAATCGAACTGAGGAACCTAGTCTTGTCGGGGCTCTGCTTTAAACACTGAGCTTATTCGACCCCTCCCCCTTCGGTCGTGTTTAACTGTATCATAGTTCGACTAAGAACTAACATGATCTTCATTACATTAACGCATATATTTTAGAGTCGCTAATATTGTCTTGATTAATTAAAAATTATAATTTGTGGTTTTAGTTATTAAGTTATTAAAAAATAAAATATTTTATACATTTTTTTTAACTTACAAGTACTCCCCTGGTTGTATTTACAAGTACACACTATCATACATAATGACCTCGTACATTATTGTACTAGAGCCTAGTTCCAATAGATATTGATTTCCAACTATCTGCTATGTATTGTAGATAGAACCTTAATCGATAACATCCATTGGTTGTTGTCCCCGCTAGTGATCCTCGGAGCGAGCAATCCATCACCCGGGTGCCATCTGTCGCTTGAATTAGGAAGCTTTCAATGCTAAATCTCCCAGAGCTTTCTTCTAGATACTACCTCAATCCTTTCAGGCAAGGTCGAGAATATAAAGTAAATCGAAGTTAGATTTGGTGGTTTTTAAAAACCTTCTGGAAAATCGATAGTTAGGAATAGTAGCATGTTTTTCACACAGCTTTTATATTCAATGTCTTATAGTTTACCTACATACAGTTGTGAATGATGAATACTTGGGGCAGTTGGATGAGTTTGTGTATTTGTGAAATATATTTACGATAAATGGAAAGGCTGATAGAGATATTGAAAGAAGGGTAAATGCAGGTAACTCCAGAACGCGGTTCATGCTAATAAAAAAAAAACTGTCCAAAGAATTGAAGTTAGCATACCACAATGGAGTGCTGATGTATGGCAGTGAGAAATGAGATCCCTGAGGCGTATGTGTGGTAAAACCATGTATGATCGGGTGAAAAGTGTGTGAAATCTACAAATATACATATATATTTTTTTATTAATTTCAGTGTTCCAATATTTGATAACAATTACAATAATGACATATTGCCTATCTTACTAGGTGTGAAATGCTTGGAAATTTACAAGAGTGGTTGTTATCTATCTAGGTTTTTGTTTACATAATATTATGAAAACGACAGATAAAAATTTAATCAGAATTTTTTTTTTTCAAATTATACAATTCAAGTATGAATGTGGAAGATTAAGACAAAATAATTTTGAAGCAATTAAATTAAAAATTTTCACAAAAAACGAATTTTGTGGATTGAGTTTGGAAATTTCTGCTGATTTTGAGACATTGACAAAAAGTAATTGAAGTAAATTGAAAAGAAAAACTTTTCACCAAATATCAAAAGAATGAAAAATTGTATTGATATTTACCATAAAAAGTACATTATTTATTCTTTTTATATTCAAAGTATTACCATTAGTTTTTCATCTGTTGTCGTTGTTTTATTGGTCAATGACATACATATTATTATCACTGTCATTTATGAATTTATACAGACTGTTCATAACGCTAATAAATAAAATAAATAGAAAGAAACAAGTACTTTTTTTAAAAACTCTTTATTTTTATTTATATTCGTCAACCGGGTTCGGTTGAACTCAACCTTCTTCAGGACAATAAACATATGAAGAAGGTTGAGTTCAACCGAAACCGGTCGACGAATATAAATAAAAATAAAGTGGTTTTTAAACAAAGTACTTGTTTCATTCTATGTAATGTCAAGCCACAAAGTGTTAAATAAAAAATAAATAAAATCTCATAATTTCCGAAAAATTCCAGGCGGGTTTTGCAACTCCACAACTCAAATATTCTTATAAGGATATTTTATTTTTTAAAGAAAGAAATAATCAAACTAGGAAAATACCTACTACCGCCATTTTAAGTAGAAAACATTGTTTATACAATGATGGAGGACTTAGTTATTAACCACTATGACGTCTAATTTTAATTTTTGATAGTTAAATTAATTTTTCAAAATTCTTTAGCTCATGATTGATATTAGTGTCCCAAGTAAGATAACCAGAGACAATGTAGTTCGTATCGAAATTGGTGCGTATTGTAATTGCGTCAACCAGTCGAATGCAATTTTTTTTTGTATACAGTAATATATTGATTCTGATATTCTTGCACATACTAATATTTAAAACAATTTTTTAATAGAGCCATTTAAAAATTTAACTCCTACTGTGCGCCAGGCTACATTTGCAGTCCAGTAAAATTTTGAATGCCTTAAAGTGCACTGCAGATGAAGAGTCTAAGTTTTTAACGCTTTTCATTATTTTCCATGAAAATTCCAAAGTAAAATAAAAATTAATTTTTTAAAAAATGTATTTGAAATTTAAATAAAATATATTTCTTTCGTTTTTAAGTCCGGTGTTTTACAATTCAGTTCAATTTCAGTTAGTTTAATTTTTTTACTTTTATTTGTTTTTTTTTTTTATCTCCTAGCAACAAAACTAACTGTACATTAATTGTATTTTTATGTATGTTTTCCTATTATCTGTATAATCAATATATATTATAAAAGATAGTAAAAAAAAAATGCGGACCGCAAAAACTCAGAAACGAGTGCCGGTACGATCGAGGGAATTATATGATGTGGTAGATCTCTATCCCACCTAGGGAATAAAGGGCGTGATATTGAAGATATAAGGGCTGGAAGTTTCGCCCTCTTGAAATTTCTAGAACAGTCTTCTGGAAAGTTCTAGAAGGTACCATAGAGCCCTAGAAAATTCTGAAAGAAGTGGCGGAGTATTTCGTGGAATTATCGGGAACATCATTGTGGAACATTCCAGAACACTCTCGAATGTTGTCCTGAGCGAAGCCGTGTAACCCAGCTAGTTATTAAATATTTGTATATACCTACTGTGAACATTAGATTTATTTTACATGAGCTCCACACAAGAGGCCCTGAGGAAAATAATTTCCCTCAGGGCCTATGTCATCTTTGGGAATGCTATGTGTAGGGTTTTTAAGGAAAGAAGGGAGAGGAGAGTTCTGGGGAGGAAGAGGGTATAAGGGGTGGGAAGGAAACTATCTATTTCTGTATTTTCTCTAAATAAAAAAAATAAAAAATCTCAAATCTGGTACGCGTAATGTCAAACCCAATACGTGTCAAAACCTTTACATGTCATGTGAAACAGTAAAAAACTGTAAACCGTTTTTATGTGCGTAAAATATATTAACCAGTTATTATAATTAGATATTTTTAATTCATTACTGAAGGCCCTAATACGGGCAGCCTGAAATCAAGTGGAAGGGAATAGTCTCACATTTCAGTCTCCCAGTTCCAGATGCTGGAAATATTCATTCATATCGGAATCACGGCGTGTTGGGGAAAATTCCCGAATTAATTCCATTCTGCCAGGGAATTCCGAACAAGGGGAACACTTCATTAATAATGCGCTATTTACGGGTGACGGTGACAAGTAGAAGTGCTGAATAAAATATTGTATTACACGGAAAAAAAACTAGCTTTCACACGTGAATAATCGCTGAAAGGTGAGGATTTAAAAGGTGAATGAAAAATGGTATTATATTGCAAATTCAAAGTTATGAGTAAATTTCTTTTGAAGTTTTTTGATTTCTGTTCCGATATGGTATGTAGGTAGTTAGGTAGTTAAATTGGTGTCGTCGTGATTTCCTCATCTTCATTTTTGTTAATTTCGTCATCTTCGTGTTTGTTGAATATGTTTATTGATTTCCTGATCATCATGTTTGTTGATTTCCACATCTTCATGTTTGCTGATTATGGGTTGACTTGGTGTTATTTTAATTATTTACGATTTACACATCTTCATGTTCACTTAGCCATATTTTGATGTTGTTTTTAAACTAGGTTATTTTTAATTTCATTAGGAAGGGCTTCATATAATTTATCAAAGCAAATGTTTGAAGTGGTTATTAATGAAAGTAACAAATTTTTTTTTGAGATTTTTGATTTTTATTGAATCGTCCTTGAAATTTTGTTCCGCCCCATAGAGGCTGATTGGAAGAGAATAGGAAGCCTTATCATGCCCCAAGTCTTGAATAATGTCTATGGAATTGATTAAACGAAAGTAATAATCTTTGTGTAAGCCACTAAATAACCACTAACCACTACTGGCTTAAACTAAGATGATTACTTTAAAAATAAAATGATTTTATATATAAAATTAAAATGACGCCACAAACTGATTTAAAATTTATCCATTATTTGATAATAATTTTAGTTCTTTAATAATTAATAATTTAAGTTCTTTAATAATTAATAATTAATAATTTTAGTTCTTTAATAATTAATAATTAATAATTAATAATTTTAATAATTAATAATTTTAATAACTTAATAATTTTAATAATTTAATAATTTAATTAATTTTAGCTGAATTTACCGAACCTTCAGCGACATAAAGATTCACCAGCATTCCGCAAATAATTAGAAGAAAGAAGAAATATATCCCATTAAAAATATCGATTCAAAATCATTATCATTAATAATGTTGTTGACAATGACTTGTATGAGTATACGCAATCATGTCTAAAGTCATCCAGTCCATCAAACTAACTGCTCCACATCCCGTACGTTTGATGGAAAAATATATTTTTAACGTTTTACTTTTTTTTTTTAAATCGTCGGATTGCAAAATGACATCTACAAATATATTAAGTATCGGTGGTTAAAATCCTTCGGGTACGTGTAGTCACACATCGCATCATAGTTCCTTTGGCTTTCCACAGTAAAGTACTATGACAGGTGATCTTAACTTCAAATAAGAATTACTTGTCAAATGTCACGTAAATATTTGCAACTATGCACCAAACAACACTGAAGCTTTTGTATAAATCAAAACTTTATGAACACCATATTGACAAAAATATCGCAAAAGATTGGAGGCTTTAGAAGCATTTAATAAAAGCTTATAGCTTTACGTATCGTAATGCATGGAGTTAAGCCTTGTTCATCGGACAGGTAATAAATAATAAACGGGAATATTTATGTCCTCTCTACAAGGAATGGTGTGATAATGTTACATATTATCGACATCCAAAAGGCAGAAGGGGTTAGCCCGCGCAATTTGCAATTTTTTTTTGTTTTTGTTCGCTTTTGCAAAATGTACGTCATGGTAAAAAGAAGAAAGGCTCCATTAGACTTGCAGGAAATTCAATCAATAAAGGACTTGTATGTTGTGGAATATTGGTTGGAGAATATTAAAGGTAATACAAAGTTGGCAATACAACAATACAGGCATATTTTATTAGGAAAATATATTATAAACAATATCGTCAACTTAATTTTTTATCGTTTCATGTAAAAATAATCAATAAAAATTTCAAAAGTTAAATTTTTTTTCAAAATTGCGGTCGGAATCTTGGGATTCATAAAGGTGTACATTTTTATAATTTTTCTGTTAACATAATATTATCATACATTTAACATAAAGTGTGGTGTTTTATCTCTTTAACACTATTCAGATCAAATTTATAACCATTATAGTAAAGGAGACAAAACGACTTTATAAGACCTATGTAAGTTGTTCCGAAAACCGAACATACTTCATGGTTTGATACTGTTATCTGAGCTGTGGAAACACCTGTCAAAAAAATACTCCATAATTTAAAATGTGTTCTACTAGTAGTTCTTTTTTTTTTTTTTTTTTTTTTTATTATTTCTGGCTTTCACCCTTCAAGGGTATTCTAGGCCATCATTTAAAATTACAGAGAAAGGGAAAGGTGAATTTATATATTAATTTTATTTAAATGTACAAATTTCAGAATTATATGGAAGATTGGAGTCGAGTTCAGACTTAGAAGAGATGAAATGTTGAATGGAGGGGAGGCAATTTTAGATAACGCTTGATAGAAGAGAGGATATTTATTTAGAGAGGGACAACCAAAAAATATGTGATCTAAAGAGCCCAAATCTAGACCACAGAACGTACAATCTGGGGAGTCAAGGATGTGAATTTTAAAAAGGTGAGAAGGAACGGAACAATGACCGATTCTCATTCGAATAAGTGAGGAAATTTCTTTTTTGGAAAAATGGGGAAATTTTTGAAACCACGGTTTTGATGGGATAGTCCTTTGTATTGAGGCGTAGCGAGCTCCCTTGGATTGACTGGCAATGTTCCAATACTCTGTCCAAACATTGCGGGATCTATCTTTGATGATGGAAAAAATATCAGATAGGGGAATATGGTTTACGAGGGTAACAATAGGGTTGGACGCTCCTTGTTTTGCCAAAGAATCTGCAATATCGTTACCCACTATGCCAATGTGTCCAGTGATCCAAACAAGAATTACGGTTTTTCTGAGCGATCAAATTTTCAAACCAAAAACACGTGATTTTAACTAGCTGATGAACCCGACGTTGCCCGAGCATTATTCTGTTTTAAGAGGTGGAAAAAGGGGGTGAGTAGTTTTTCAAAATATTAAATTGGCAGAAACCTTCATGTTTTGAAGGCCAATCGTGCAAAATTTAATCCATTTCGGAATAAAACTGTAGATTTGGTTATGATTTGTGATTTTCACGGCCAAAAATATTATCGCCATTTATTTGTGGGGTATTATCTCGTGTTGCGCTATTCTATTCTATTATTTAGCCAACGTTTCGCATAGCATTACAGTGTCTATCGTCAGACCAGAGTGTAATCTTTGCACACACGGCATAATATCCCAAAATTAAATCACGATAAGGGCGTTTTCAAATTTGAAAAAAAAACTCTTCTGATCTATTAAAACGGCCACCATTTGAAAACGGAAACGGTACGTACAACCAAACTTACAGACAGATGAAATGCAAAATAGACAAGTTAAAAAAGGACGCTTCCAAACGCTTAGTCAAAAACATAAACAAACAACAATAAAAAACGTATTTTTGAAGAGAAAACTTCTTTAACACCGTTGTGATTTGAAACTCGGTGAAACGGAAACGAGCGACACTAAAAAGAGACAAACACAGACATCTATAGAGATAGCAACAACATAATAATTTAATTTACGGGTACTCGGTTCCAATATAATGTGATAAATCCACAGTCTTACGCAAGCCTCCTTTGGTGTAGTGGTATAAAGCGCCCGAAGAATCTCAGCGGCCGGACATTCAGCGGACCAAGAATCGAATCTTACGGAATCCAAAAATATTTATTTTTGATAAATCAATATCCAATATTCAAACCACTCTAAAATGAATGGGAAAGAGAAAATATATAAAAGCGACATCGAACGACTCCGAAGAAAAAAACACAAATACTAAGAAGACGGCCAAATGCATAGGAAACTGGAATGGAGGTTCACTGGAATTCGATGACAAAAATATGGAAAAAACAGCCTTCAATGATTAAAAAAGTGCTTCGTAGTCTCCCCACTCTTGTCTACTTTAGATTTCTGAATGTTTCACTTCTATCGCTTGTAGTCCAAGAGCCCGTGACGATCAGACCTTTGTTATTTTATAAAACCTGAAAGTTTCTCTGAATATGTCTCTAATACACGTAAAAACGATCCCCGACTATGAAGTTTGGATCGAGGTAGCTTTGAAAGACAGTATTTTAATTAATTATAATTGTACTTTTGTTAAAGTATAAAAGCTGAATTTTATATATATGTTACTTTAGGAACTATCGACATATGTTTTCTCAGTAATCAGACAGTTTCGATGGTTCCTTCACCTTGTCAGACACATTAAAAGTCTTCCGTAGGTACGAGCGCGATATATACATGCAAGTGGGTGGGATTGAAATAGTGCGAAATTTCGACGCTGGCAGACTAGTACCTTGTAAAAGTGCTAGAAAAATGCTCTTGAAATTGTGGTGCAATTTTATATACATTTACAATCTGCTATCTTTATTGTGAATTGCATACTCTGTTTTTTTTTAGTAATTATTTGTTTTTGTGGGTTATCGCCTTTTACCTTTACCGCCGATTTAATATACAATCATAACACTTTTATGAATGGCTACATAATGGTTACAATGAACTCCAAGCCCCAGACGAGCGGGGATATTAACACGCATCCCCTGCCCATTAAAATCACTTGATAATGACCGACGATAAAGGACCCGGTCATTATTTCTGGGTTCGGGTCGGTTGCTCGGGTCCGGACAACGACCCGCGACCCGAACCCCACGAATCGACAATCTGATTTACTGCCGGGCCGACTGGACCCTTGTTACGATATATCTAGATTCTTGATACATGTATAATGTAAGATTGGAGCGAATTT
Organism: Limnephilus lunatus; assembly: GCA_917563855.2. NCBI lineage: Eukaryota > Metazoa > Arthropoda > Insecta > Trichoptera > Limnephilidae > Limnephilus > Limnephilus lunatus. The sequence continues at coordinate 7,919,789 of OU830600.1, read as the reverse complement.
TAAGAGGAGTTTTGGCTTGTGATGGGATTACTTAATTTACTCGAATTTAGATATGATTTTTAATGAGAGCAAACAATCGAGGCCGACCTCCATAGAGCCACAAACTTATGCTACAAACTTAGGAGTCGCTGGTTCAAATCGGATTGGGCAAATAAAATTGAGAGTGAAAAACCAATATACAGCATTTGTTCTGAATGGATCTTGTTAATAAATACACCTTCTTCAAAACAAAACTTTCTTTTTTTACATTAGCTTCACACGAAGAAAATATTCCTTAAGGGCCTGTCATCTTTTGGGATGCTGTGTAGTGAGTATTTTTTAGGTAAAGACACGAGATGAAGTTCTGTGAAGAAAAAGGGTATGAGGGGTGAGTAGGAATGTGCGCAGGAAAGACGGTCGTATGAATCCATCCCTCCGACTGCAGTGCAAGGCGATGGAGTAACCTCAACCAGATGGGCAAACGCATTCGCCGCCAAGGCCTAGAGCAACCTTACCCCATGAACCCGGGTATCCCAGCTATCCTAACAAACGTAGCGAACCACTCGCGGTGGCATAAGTGACCTACGGCAAGGATGTTGGTTATCCAATAAATGTTTACCGGGGCGGCGGTACCCATACCCGCATCCAAATTTGGGGCGAGACAAACTCATTAAATCAAAAATTGATTTCTTGTAATATATTATAACGAAACAAACAATATAAAACTTTTTCCACTTCATTTTATTGACCGTAACCGGTTTCAGCTCGTTAAAGCCATCTTCAGACTGGTATAAATTATTCTTAGTCTACGGTTTACATACATAACATATGGGGGAGGGGAAGAGGGGTGGTCTATAAGGATTTTAATTAATTATATTAATCACATTTGTTACTAAGTCGTTTTAGACTGTCGAATTTCTAATTATTTTGGTAATTCCAGTAGGCTAATTACCATGGGTCTGTAGCTCACTTCAATAGTATTCAGGGAAAAACCTTATAAGTGATATGAATTATTAATGACCTAATTTTATTGTCAAATCGCTATTATATTTATAATGTATGTAAAGTTGAGAATGAAAAGTTTTGTTTGTTTTATTATAATCAATATATATTATAAAAGAAAGTCCAAAAAAACGTCCGGCTCGCAAAAACTCAAAAATGAGTCCCTGTACGATCAAGGGAGTTGTATGGTGTGGTAGATCTCTATCCCCCCTCCAGGATGACGGTTCCCGTTTTTACCTAAAGGGCGTGCTTTCAATTTTTTATTTTTTTTTATTTTTTTTTTTTTATTCAGAGAAAGATACATAAATTACAATAAATTCAATATAATAATTAATTACATAATATGTGTACATATTTGATATTTCCCCATAAAAAAGCAGGGCTTGTGTGTATGGGGGTGTTATTATATTGGTTTAATTGTTTTTATTTTTTATATTAAATTCAAATTTTCGGTATAATTTTTAAGGTGAGTTTAAAATTTTTTGATATTACTGTTCATGTTTCTGACTTTTTCAAGAAGTGAATTAAAAAAATTTACTCCGAGATATTTATGACTGTCCTAGTGTTTTTTTACATTTTGGAGTAGGAAGTATTGATGTTTGTCTAAGATTTCTGTTGTTTTTAAATGGTGCAACTTTATTTTGAATATTATCTTTATAAATTTGTAATGTTGCATGATAAAAATATATTACACTTAATTTTCTGACTTTAAATTGTTGGAATAAAAGTTCTGACGAATATGAGTAGGGTTTTTTTTAAATTGTTTTTATTATTTGTTTTTGTGATATGTAAATTGTTTGTGTTTGATTTGTATACGTACCGCCCCATCCTATAATGCCGTATTGTATAATTGATTGACAGAAAGTGAAGTATGTGGTTCTAAGTAATTTTTCGTTTAAAATATCTCTTAAACATCTAAATATCGTTGTTCAGAATATTTATGTGTGGGGACCATTTTAAACGCTGGTCTATTGTTATGCCCAAGTACTTAATATCGGTCTTGCTTTCTATTTTTGTACATAATATATTGCATTTTTAGTTTTCTGTATTTGTCACAGAGTGGATTATTATGTTTATTTCTTTTGGTGTTTCTTGTTTTTTAATGAAAAATGGTAAATAATAGGTTTTTTTAGAATTTAAAGTCAACAGGTTTTTATCAAACCATAATTTTAGTGCATTGATATCTGTATTTGCCATTTTATTTAATTCAGACCAGGTGATAGCTTTAAGTAGTAGGACTGTGTCATCAGCGTAGGATACAATGTCTCCAAAATTTTGGAAATATGGAATATATTTATTTATTTATTTATTTATTTATTTATACTGGGTTTTACAGATGTTTACACTTACATGAGAACAATCCAGTTATAAAACTCAGTTATTACACAATTATAAAAATCTACAATTACATACAATTAAATACAAATAAATACAATTAGAAAAACAAAAAAATCACAAATAAAAATACAGAATTATATACAAGGTCACTCAAGTAACACATTGCAATGAGTGGTAAAAGACATATGAAATACGCGAGCATGCATAGAAAGACAATTCACACAACATAATTAGTTAGTACTTTTTAACAGCGCTAGAACTTTTTTTTTAAATCCGTACAAATTGTCAACGAAAATATCCACATCAGCGCACTCTATCTTGTTATACAGTCGACACATCTGGGTCAGAGGGCTAAAGTAGGCGATATTATTTTTAAATGTATTCATATGAAAAATGTTATGGCGTCTTAAACAATGGGAATTGGGGACATTAATTTCAATACTGTTAAGACATAATGTAGTATCAAGATGGCCGTGAATAATTTTATGTAAACATATTAGATCAGTCAATTGCCTTCTAGTTTTAAGTGTATCAATCTTGAAGTAATCACGACGTACATCGTATGATCTGAGATGGTCGTGTAGTCCACATTTGAAGGATAACATTCTTAGTAATTTTTTTTGAACTGATTCTACAATGTTTTCATATTTGCAGTAATGTGGATTCCAAATAGTGCTTCCATATTCAAGTTTACTTCTAATTAAGGCATTGTAAAGTGTTAGAATTGATTGAGGATCTTTGAAAGGTTTACATATTCTGTGAATAAATCCCATCATTTTTAATGATTTGCACTTAATGTTGTTAATATGTACATCAAATATGAATTTAGAATCAAGAGTGATTCCTAGATCCCTTATTGAAGAAACTTTTTTGAGAATAATATTATTGATAACATAAGAAAAATCCTTTATAATTCTATTTCTAGTAAAGTTTAAAATGTAACATTTTTCAACATTTAAGTGCATATCATTGACAGTACACCAGTTATTGAGTGTGTCGAGGTCATTTTGAAGCAGCTGATGATCGGAAACAGACTTAATTTTACGAAAAATTTTAAGATCATCGGCGAAAAAAGCATAATCACAGTTTAATTTCGAGCCAAGGTCATTTATGAATATAAGAAAAAGCAGGGGGCCAAGATTTGAACCCTGTGGTACACCAGAAGTTACAATTATAGGGGATGATTTGTATCCATTAATAAGAACTAATTGAGTTCTGTTATACAAATATGATTTCACCCAGCGTAATAGGTCTCCATGTATTCCAATTTGTTCAAGTTTTTTTAGTAAGATGGAGTGGTTAACTCTATCAAAAGCTTTTTGGAAATCAGTATAAATTGTATCTACTTGTAATCTTTCATTAAAAGAATTACAAACATAATTACAAAATTCCAAAAGATTTGAGTTGATTGATCTTTGAGGAACAAACCCATGTTGCCTAGTGCAGAGAAGGGGTTTAAAATGTGAAAAAATACTTTTATATATCAGAGATTCAAAAACTTTAGCAAAACAGGATAGTATACTGATTGGCCTATAATTTTTTATTAAAGATTGGTCTCCCGATTTTAATACTGGGACCACGTGTGCTTTTTTCCACAGATCGGGAAAAGTTCCCGTGGTAAGGGATGCATTAAAAATTATAAAAAGCGGTAAACATAAAGAGTCTGCACAGCAACTAACAAAGAAAGGAGGAATTTTATCAGGTCCTGGGCCCTTACTGGGATCTATTTTACTCAAAAAACATTTTATTTCATCTGCACTAATATGTATTTTACCCAAATTGCTTTGATTGTGTTCAGTAATGTTTGGCATTGAATCATTAGTAGATGATTCCGACTTGGTATAAACAGATGAAAAATATTTAGAGAATATGTTTGCTATGTTTTCACCGTCATTCGCGGAAATATCGTCAAGATGCATTACTTTAGGAATACAATTATTTTTTCGTAATGATTTTGAGTACGACCAGAATAACTTTATGTTACCTTGCAGACCACTTTCGACAGAGTTGATATATGATTTATAACATTCACTTTGTATTTTTTTTGTAAATTTCCTTAAATAAGAGAATTCCCTATAATCTGACTCATAACCATGTTTTTTTACCTTAAGTCTAACTTTGTTTTTTTTCTTAAGAAGAGCAATCAATTGCTGATTAAACCAGACAGGATATTGATTTTTTGTTTGAGTACGATATTTTTTAAAGTATTTGTCAATAATTTCCCACAATTTTTCATATAATAAGATTACCATGCTATTCACATTTTTATTTTTAAAAAGAGTTATCCAATTAACAGACAATAGATCCTGTCGACATTCATCAAAGTTTCCCTTCCTGAAGTTATATTTTGAATCGCTTCTATTCATTTCTAAGAATTGATCTTTATTTTGTTTCACTATAATTTCAAATGAAGGGTGATATTGATCCAATTTGGTTAAGCCTGGTGCTATATGTATATCAATGTTAACTTTATCTGAAAAAACAAGATCCAATAAATTTTCATTTCTATTTAGTACATAATTGAATTGATACAAATTGCAAATTGATGAGAGATTGACAAGACTATGTGCTTTCATGCTTTTATAATTAGAAGGGGAAAGTACATTATTTTTGAATGAATTGTCAGGTATCCATTTAATTTCGGGCAAATTAAAATCACCAACAAAAATAAACTGCGAATTGGAAGTTGAAAACTTTAAATACAGATCCTGTAATTTTTCAATATGTTTACAATATATCATTGACATATATAATAAATAACAACGGTCCCAAAACTGTACCCTGGGGTATCGAAAAGTCGCTATATTTTGAGTCGCTGATTTAATTGAGTAATTTTACTTGTTAAGGTCTTTTGTGTAAATAACTAGTTATCCATGCTAATACTTTCCCATTAATTCCTATCGATTTTAATTTATTTATTAATTTTTTACGTGATATGCTGTCGAAAGCTTTTTTCAGGTCCATAAATATTCCGATACATTTTTTATCTGAATCTAGGGCCGTAGATAAATGTTTAAGGGAGGTTTGCAAGAAATCGGTAGAAATTCGAATACCGGCCTCTTAAGTAATTAAGTTATGAAATCAAGTTATTTTCCACAACAAATCATATTGTACTTTCTCAATTAAATTATGAATTGACTGCCGTTAATGCACGATGCACCTTCCAACAATTTTCATTTTTGTTTTAATTGTCTCGAAACGCTATCTTAACATAAAATATATTGAATCACCCTACTTATGGTTTTAGATTCTGTAAAAAATGAAAGTGCGATTTTCCCACTTTTCTATTTTGTATTTTTAATATCACTTATACGTACAATTATTACAGTAATGGCTGCCTTTCTCGTATTTTCCTCGCAGCCGTAATCTCCCCATTCTGTGGCAAAGCTCCCAGAGTGCTAGGTGTAATAACGCCGAGCTATTTCTCTACGGATTTCGGTACATTTTGTGAATTATAATGAAAAGTCGAAAAATAAATCGAGAATTCTTTACAGGATAAATCGTAAATGTAGTGCAAAATAACGTAGAGTGTTAAAGTGGTTTATTCCGATTTATATGGAGAATTGATCAAGCAGTACAAAAGAACATTAGTGCAAAGGATTGAATGATTTTTAAAGTCAAAATAACAGAATTACTTATATAGATTTTGTGTTCTGGAAAAAAATTTGTCTGCGTTGGTTAATAATGTTTAACCTTTTCAATATCGACCTCCTTGGTGCAGTGGCTAAGACTCTTGACTCACAATCCGGAGGTCGCGGGTTCGAACCCGGCGTGCGCAAATAAATTTTATTTGATTAATTTGTGTTATTTCACAATTAATTCATTTAATTCATAGTAAAATAATACATAGTATATTTGCGGCACGTTCCAGAGTGGAAGATACTATCAGTATCGCCCTGGTGTAAGACCACCATTCAGAATTGAAACGTTGCTTGAAAATGGCTTAAGCCGTGTTTGGTGACCAGATCTGAATAGCCAGGTACTTCCCAACCTTCCTCTTCCCCACCTCCTTCCCCTCCCCACTACCTTCAGCCTCACAACATACCCCGATTGGGGATGCCATAGTCTCACTGGCTCCAGACGGGAGCAGTTGAGATTCTTGTGCGGTATTCACTGTAAAAAAATATATATTATATCGTATTTTGTCAGTAGGTAAGAATCAAACCGCTTTGCAATAAAATCAAAATAAATAGTATATTTGTGAACGTATCCGAAAATTAAAACTGTTTTCAAAAGGTGATTAAATACGCTTACAGATTTCATTATTAGAATTAACCAATAATCATATGCATTTTTTTAAATATAAAAATATTGAATGCAAACTTTAAACAGTTTTATAAATCACTCGCCTTGCTGAACACCAAATTCAACTAAACTAACTGATAACGAAATAAAATAAAAACACACACATATTTTTACCTCACTTTTTTGTAATTTCATGTAAAAATTATTCATAATTTAGTTTTCAAATTGCGGTCGGAAACTTTGGTTACATAAAGGTGAACATTTGAATTATTTTGTGGTTAACTAGATTTGCATATAAATATACCATTTAGATCATACTTTTCACTATGGTAGAAAGGAAGACACAAAGATTTCTGTGAGACCAATGTGAGCTGAGACAAATATGGTCTACTGTGATTAAATGGGTTTTCAAGTGATTTTTTTAATTTCTAGTGGTTCTGTGAACAGTATAGACCTCGCGTCCAAAATATTATTATTCTAATTACCTTGAACCAAGTTAGTATTATAGTTGAATAATTCACCTTTTTATCTGAAAACTAACTTTAAACGTTGGAATTTCAAAAAAATTTATCTGTCTTTTTTCTTGTTCTATCATTTATTCTCTAGAAACATCTTCTAGAAAATAACCATTCACTGAGTGATAATAATAAACCATATCCGTTACATTTACAAAATAAAGGACGTAAACTCAATCTGCTAGAGCAGTTAGAAATTAATAAAAACTCGAAAAATCATAAAGCTAGTTTAATAAACGAACAAACAAATATAATTCGATCGCCATTTTCAGACATATTTAAACCAAGTTCAAATACCTAATTATACCACAAATTAAATCCGTGAGTCATCGTGGATTCATTCTAGAGAATCATTTCAAATTTCAAATATTAATTGTGTTGTGTTATAAAGTAAGCCGATGAATCATCACGGGTTTATTTAATGGCATAATTATCGACCAGACCTTCAGTCAAAATTAAACAACGCACTAATTGGGAAACTTAACCATTAATATTTTCAATAATTTTTCTGGGAAGTTAAAGGGGAGACAGGTAATAAAAATAAAAGCATTTCATTTATTCGTCATAAGTACCTATCTAGAAATGTTATAAATACATCGTCTGTAGGTGGTAACAACCACAGTTTGATAATGCCTTTAGAGGGCGAAACAGCTGTAACACATAATAATAATTACGAAGCAGAACTCGTTTATAATAAACTGTTTTTATATATTAAATAATAATATTATTGAATTTATAAAATAAATAAAAATTGTTCTATCATGTTAAATCAGCTCTAGAAACTATTTCACTTTACCCCCGGACAAGCTGTATATATGTTTATGCAGTGTGATAAGGGACATACTTGAAAAACCAGTGATTCGTGACAATATTTGAATTGAAAAATGTTTTTATCCTTTGCCTTTTTTGAAATCTTACAATTTTTTTTTTAAATACATCATAGAAAGCAATGTCAACATTGGAGAGGGGGCAGGGATGAGTTTGATAAGAGAGAGAGGTTAAGAGGACGAAGAGTGAAATTTAAAAACGGTACATAAATCTAATTGTTTATTTAATAAATTTTTATTTTAACTTTAAGCGAATTATTTATTTTTAGAGCTCCTAGATTATTCAGGTGCAGGCCTATCCCATTTCTATAAAGTATTGACATTTCCAGAAGACTTATGAAAATGTTTAAAAACTCATTGAAGTAGGAAAAATGTGTACACTTTTTGTACAAACTGTTAAAACAAATTTTAATTATAGGCTATTTTTGCTTTATAAACCTGCCGTTTGTTTCTTTCTAGGTAAAAATATAAAGTGTGTATAACTATATAGGAATATAGAAAAAAAAAACATTAAATGTTTTACGATAATTTTCTAAAGACACCTAATTTTTCACATTATACAATAAAACTTAATCCAAAAGTGGTCTGTAAGTAGGAGATTTTTAACTTTAAAGAATTTTGTATAGGTTTGATACTTTTTATCTAAGCTGTGAAAAGACTTGTAAAAAAAAACTCGATCATTTCAAATCTGTTCTACTTGACGTTTTACTCAGATGTGTTATAATTTCAGTATTTAATTAAAGCATCTAACATATTTTTAAGCGACCAAATTTTCAAACTAAAAACACATGATTTTGTGTTACTTCGTAGTGCTTCTCCTAAATTCAAACAATAGTTATTTATGTTTCTTTTTCGTTATGTACAAGATCAATACAGGAACCCGTGAACTAATGGTAGATCTGAGATATAGGAAAGTCAGTGATGTTTGGTGAATTCGGGGAATCTCTCGCACACGCCATTATCGACAGGTTTCAAAGGGTAAATGTGACAACTGTCATCCCCACTACCGAAGGCAGTGAAGTTTTACCATATTGGATCTGACGGGGCAAACCAGCTTGATCAGGCCCGCGGCCCTTTTACCGCACCCACAGGGTTCGGGAGCAGGGTTTCTCAATTGAGGGTCATACTTTATATCAAGTCATTATTTTAAGATAGTCACAAACTAAAAATCATTTTATTTTTAACTAAATGAGTAAAACCTCAAATTGTAATCGGTAACATATTGCAAAAGAAAGTCCAAAAAAACCTGCGGCTCGCAAAAACTCAGAAACGAGTTTCGGTACGATCAATGGAGTTTTATGGTGGGGTAGATCCCTTTCCCCCCTCCAGGATGATGGTTCTCGTTTTCTTAAGCTTCTAATGTCTAGAGATTGGTGGTGGAATAAAGGGAATTCTTTCAGCATACGACTTATTACCTAAAGGACGTATTTTTAAAGATATAATGGCTGGAAGTTTCGCCCTCTTGAAATTTCTACAAGAGTCTTCCGGAAAGTTCTAGAAGGTTTCATAGAGCTTTAGAAAGTTCTGGAAGGAGTGGCGGAGTATGTCGTGGAATTTTCGGGAATAGAGGATCAGGAACATCATTGTGGAACATCCAGAACACTCTCGAATGTTGTCCTGAGCGAGCCGGGTAACTCAGCTAGTATTTAATTAAATTAAGACAATATTAACGAAACTAAATCGAAAATCTGATAACAGAAAAATCTGAAAAGGATACTGTCACATCTTTTTTTTACTTAGCTCCACACAGGAGGCTTAGAGAAAAATAATTAGCCTCAGAGCCTATGTCATCTTTGGGGATACTGCGTGAAGGGTCTTTTTAGGAAAGGAAGGAAAGAAAGGAATGGGAAGGAAAATGGTATTGGAATCTGTGTGTCAGTGTATCCAGGGATGACAAATGTATGAATCCATCCCTTCCTCTGCGGTGCAAGGCGATGTTCCGAGAGAGTACGGCTGTAGAAAGATGTGACCGTATCTTTTCTGTTTTCAGATTTTCGATTGAGTTTCGCTAATATTGTCTTCATTTAAATTAAAAAAAAAAATAATTACAGACCCCTTAATTAGTTTACCAATTGGTTGGCACTTGTAGTAACCTATGACAGTAGTGCTAGTTATCCAATAAATGGTTCTCGTGTCGGCGGTACCCATACCCACCTCCCTAATTGATACCATAAATATAATCACTGACACTCTTTCCTGTTATTGTAGGTACAGTATTTGACCTACGTTACCGTATTTTGGCCGTGAAAAAATGCGATTTTCGTTTATCGCTTATGGGGGGTCATAGAAAAATATGAAATTCAAAAGATGGCCATAGGCCAAAAAAGGTTAAAACTGTTGTAATCCAGAGTTTCTAAATCTACTGAAAAATGTGTTTAAAAGAGGGTCGGATCAACCATGGTCCCTCTGAGGTTTTCACCACCCCCTTAAAAACCACCCAATTTTTGGGATTCATCGTTCTAAAACACAAATCTTTTTTGATATATATATATATATATTTTTTTTTTCATAAGAAGCAATTACTTTGTAGTTAGACATTATATTATAAAAATAAATAAAACAAACACTTTGTATATAACATAATAAATTCGTGGTTATACAAAGTGTTTGTTTTTATTTATTTTTATAATCTTTTTTGAAGTAAAACTTCTTTACGCCCGCTCGACACTGGTGAACGCGTTACGAAAAGTGGCGATTGTTACGAAAAATGACATGCGAACGGTAATTAATGGTAATTAACGGTGATTAACGGTGATCAATGTCGTTAAATAAGGAAACGAACCATGTGCAAATTTTGCCCAGTGGAAAAAAGACGCATGAGTGTGCAGGTACTACTGTGCGAAATGCAAGAAACCATATTGTCTGGAATTTCAATGTCAATGTCAATGGCAATATCAATGCCAATGTCAATATGAATGTCAATGTCAATATCAATGTCAATGTCAATGTCAATGTCAATGTCAAGTTTAATGTCAATGTCATATGTTCTTTTAAGTTAGAGAAGTTTTATTTCAATCGTGTAAAGCGCACTCGTTTTTTCGGCACTTCCTTATTGCCCTCGCAGCACCTTTACTGCACTTCACTACCCTTTTACCCTTGAGACCACCTCCCAGGATCTCTTTAACCACCCACTTTGGGACTGACTGTTCTCAAAGGCATATATTTCATATTTTTTCTCACCTTCTTATTGCCCTCTGTATACCCTTACTGTCCTTACTACCCTGGTACCCTTGAGACTCTCACCCAGGATTCCTCAAAGCTCTTTGAGAATCGCTGCTCTAAAACGTTGTTCAACGACGCTAGACAGCCATAAAAGGGAAACGAAAAACGAACCAAAAGCAAAAAAATGCTTTTTTAACAAAAAAATACGCAAGTGCCTGCGATTCTGTGTGGAAATTAACATTCACAACGTGTTGGAAAAACCGCGGAAAATTGTATGTCACATTCGAAATAATGTGCCTATAATCCTCTCACCTCTCTGCCCACCCCTTCGTGGAGATTGCACGATGTCGGTATGCTAGAAGTATAGTTTTATTACATATTATAAAATAATGTGATTCAACATTCAGAGAGAGTGAAATCCGTGAGATAGAATGAAAATATTGTCAGCCTTATTTTGGGAGTAATGTGTCACGAAGTATATTTTCGTGTAAGGTGGCGGAAAAGTGCCGTAAAGCCCATTTTACGTGACCCAGTATTTTGATGTTGAGATTTTTGTATGCTGTGCAGACAAATGTATAACGTAATGGTAATGTGACAGAGCTATAACTACCATTAATTTAATATAAATATTATCCACCAAGTGTAATTTCTAAGTAAAAGTCAATATAATAGACAAAACAATATTATGTACACGGAATAAATCTACTCATTTTGACTGTCCTAAAACGGGTAAATTTCCTAGTTGGACAGCTAAAGATCATTGTAATATGCAAAATGTTATGTTTTTAAGAAATAAATAAATAAAAATCAGAGCTAAGGTTAGTCGTGTAGACTCAACATCCTTCAATAGATGTCGTTAGTTACACGATTTTTGGTGATATTAATTATTATGTTTAAAAAGTCTCGTCTATCGTCGTCCGTGCCTAATGTACGAAGGGTTACGATGATGGCCGAATTCATTTGATAGCCGGAAAGATGCCGTAAGGATGTCTGGTTCAGTTAAATATTCATTTTAAACTTTGTGATTATTAAATCAAGTAACTTGTAATCTTTATGAACCTCGATCTTATTTGAAAGTTTTCCAACACATTTCAATCCGAGGTAATGGTAGGAAAATAAAATAATAATACTTTTGTTCGACCACCATAACACAGGCATCAGCCTAGCATGGTGGTCGAAAAATCCACTAATAATGTAACCATAATAGGTATGCAACGAATAAAGATTTAAAAAAAAAAAATTATGTTAATTTTTTATCCTTTTGATTATTTGAATATTGCGAGTCCCAATTACTTCCAACTATCGAGATTCATTTAGAATATAACACCCCAACGGGTTTTTATTGTAAGGTTGAAGCACCTGGCTATTCAGGTTTGTTCACTAAATACGCAGAACGCCATTTCAAGCAACACCAGAGTGATACTGTGAAAATCTGTGAGTGTAATTTGGGAGGCGGGTTTAGGTACCACCGCACCACGTCGGGAACCATTTATTGGACAATCAACACCCTTCCCATTAGTCAACAGGGGTTTCGCTAAGTTTGGTGACTTTGTAAGGTTGCCCGGGTTCATGTGGTGAGATTTGTCAAGGTCTTGGCAGCTTGGGTGCTTTTGCCTACCTACTTTATGGCAGGCCGGATCGGTAGAGACTAGTTGAGGGAGACCTTTTGACCTCTCCAGCAGATGGATGGATTCATACGTTCGTCACTCCTGAACACATTGACCCCCATATTCCTATCAATACCTTTTTCCTTCCCAGAACTTTCTCTCCTTCCTTTCCCTAAAAAAACCCTCCACACAGCATCCTTAAAGATGACCTAGGCCCTGAGGGGAATTATTTTCCTCAGGGCCTCCTGAGTGGAGCTAATTTGAAAAAAAACTCCATCTTTGTAATTCACTTAGCTCCAGACACAAATACATTCAGAAGGCTGGGAATCTTGTGCTGCACCACATATATAAAATATTGGTAACCACATAAATAATCTTACATTTTCATTGCAAATTCCCTCAAAATAATATATTAGTAGGCTATATGGTAAATTTAAATATTTTTTTAGGACCGCGTCTGCCCTATTCAATTAGCATATTCGCGCCGGTTGGTATCAGCCCTTGTTAACCTTTCTAATGACCCTTAAATAACCCATAAGACGTGCAACGTTCATAGACGTAGTATCACTTAGCGTGTTATTTAATTATTGTGTAATGTTGCCCTACCTATGTTTACATTGTTTAATCATTGTAATGTGTTGTCTTACGATATTAAGAACAAGATAGTGGTTTAGCTACTACATTAGAAAGTACTAAGTGTGTTTTCACAAAGTAAAGTCAACGTGTGACGACGTACAGCTCGCTTTTCAAAAGATCTAATGTATATTATAACACTCAAAGCGCTGTTCATTAATTTACTTTAACATCTTGTGTATATGTTACTGTAAAAGCCCGAACTACGGTAAATCTTAAGATTTACCAACTCTTAATGGTAAAAGTCCGAACCGTTCTATAATAATCGTTCATTTACCTAACCTAACCTAACCTAACCTTACCTAACCTAACCTTACCTAACTCAACCTAACCTAACCTAACCTAAACTAACCTAACGTAACCTAACCTAACATGTACTAAATTTAAAAAAAAAACAAAAAACGAAAAAATTGTTTATTATTTAAATATTCGTAACCTAACCTAACCTAACCTAACATGTACTAAATTCTAATGGTAAAAGCCGAAAAAATCGTTTCTTTTTTAAATATTCGTAGAACGGTTCGGATTTTTACCATTAAGAGTTGGTAAATCTTAGGATTTACCGGAAAATCTTAGGATTTACCGGAAAATCTTAGGATTTACCGTAGTTCGGGCTTTTACAGTGACAAATACATTATCTACTTACTTTTTTGTACTTCGTTAGTATACTATAATATTATAAATTATCTAACTAATTTGTACAACTTTTATGATAATGTAAATATATACTTGTATTGTAGGTAGCTACTTATATCTATATTAATACTTTTTTCATGTTTACCTTTTATCGCTGTATTAATTTAGCTGTGTAGTTAATCAGGGTAAAAGGTTTGCTAATTTTTACAATTAGTTTTCAAGTTACTTCACAGTACTCTTAAACTACTATCATAGTACCTTAAGACCCGGCATTCCTAATTTCTTTAGATTTAAAACTTATTTTCCTTTGTTCTTAAAAATTATATTACGTTATTTTTAAAGATAATATATTTATTTATTTATATTTATATGTGCAAGGTTTTACAATAATTCATTTTATATTACCACTACTCCATAAATTGAGCTCAAGAGCTCGTGTTTATGGAAGGAGTATTAGCATGCAAAAAAAGTTAATAGTGTTTTAATGAGATGCTTAAACAATGATCAAAGAACTTATGAAATAAATACAAATATTACTTGACACAGGTACATAATTTAGAAAAAATAGTTTTAGAAGGACAATAACATATACATATACTTTTAATAATAAATATTTCAGTTTAAGTAAGGGTAAATTAAATTAAGGGTAAAATATATCTATACATTTCGTGAGCCGACACGTTAATTACATGGAATTCCCTCGAGGAAATAAAATCGCAAATTAAGCTACGAAAATTAATAAAAACGCTTTTGGTTCTGTTATTTAACATGTGATGTTTATGAAAAAATTCAAAGTTTATTTAAATGCTATTTAAGACATTTGCCGAGAGATTTTTGCTCTATTTTAAACGAGTCGTGTTTTTTTATATATTTTCCCAATTGTTACTTAATTATGATGGTTTTTTTTTTAATATTTATGACGACAATGCGTCTATATGTATTTTCATACATATAGACGTAAGTAATTTCTGTTATTTTCTCTTATATGTATTTTCATACATATGGACGCATTGTCATAAATTTTATTTGCAAGAAACGTGTATAAACGTACGTTCACTAATGGGTTAATTATATATAAAATATTAATATAAATATTTATCAAAATGAGTTAACATAATATGGTTCCGCACCACTGAAAACCACCAATATATTGCGCGTTATCATACCAAAAAGTAACCCCATCATTTGCCTCAATAAAATCGCTCAGAACAAAAAAAGAGAGTGAAATAAGTGCCTTAAAGAAATCAAAACGAAATTCAAAATGATTGCCGATCCACTTGGAAATTTTATCGGTGAATGTGCCTATAAAATTTGGAATTCATTCTTCGTTTAACTCAACCATTCAAATCACCGTATATTTTTTACGTAAAGAAAGTGAAATGTGTCGTAAAATATTGAAAATTGGTTATGTCATATGGAATCTATAAGTACAATGAACATGTGGAAATAAATGTACAAGGGTGAAGTATTGCCAATCCCCTTTAAAATTCACTCCAATTCCAAAAATTCATGAACATAAATTCTTTGGATAACTATGAACTCGGTCTACCTTAAAATTATTAAAACTCTCAAATAAGAGACTTAAGTGGGTAGGCTGAAAAGTAATGCACACATGCTTGTACAGCGCGAACAAAATGACCTTCAGATGCGCTCCAGGCGGAGTAAGAAAGTGAAATTCCTCCTCTATACGTACGCGCGAGTTTGAAGTCATTTAATTCATCCAGTGTATTTTGAGAAGCGGAAGTATCGAGACGTGTTTTAGTGTTATGTCAACGCAAGGTAAACAGCGTGCTGTAATCGAACTTATAACTGCTGAAAAAGTGACTCCTACTAAGATTCATCGTCGTTTAAAGGATGTTTAAGGTGACAATGCTGTTGATTGGTCTACTGTAAATCGTGGGTAATAAAATTTCATGATTGTGGGCCTGGAAAAGCAATAATTGTCAATGAAACACGCAGCAGACGTCTGATCATTGATACAGAGGATAAAAAATCCAAGCTCGTCCACGATTTGATTAAAAATAACCGGCGAATCACTCAAAAGTGTATCACAAACCATTTTGGAATATCCAAGAAACGTGTCGGCTTCATTTGGATTAAATTAGGATACCGTAAAATCTGTGGACGATGGGTACCGCGCCGTTTCACAGACGATAACAAAAACAGCGTCGATTAGAGCCTCTGCAAAACCTGAAGTTTGAACCGATTCCACACCCTCCTCACTCCCCCGATCTTTCATCTTGCGATTTTTATTTTTTTCCTCTACTCAAGAGACACCTCAAAGGCAATCATTACACCTCGGACAATGAGGTGAAGGCAGCTGTCAAGTCCTGGATTTGAGAAATGTCGGAAAGATTTTTCAGTTATGTAATGAAAAAACTTGATACACTTTGGGGAAAATGCGTCAACCTTAACGGTGACTATGTTGAAAAATTATTACATATTTTGAAGCTTAAGAATGGTACTTTAATGTAATTTTTGCCCGAACTTGCTATTTGTTTTTGTTCATGTTTTACAAGCAATTGTGCATTACTTTTCAGCCTACCCTAGTATTTCCGACTTGACTTTTATTTTTTAAATTGTTAATGGTGATATAAACATAACTAATTTATTTTTTTAAATATTTTATTTCAGTACATAGGGAAAATATTTACATACATTTTTTTGGGGGGGAGAGGAAGGTGGGGAAGTACCTGGCTATTCACATCTGGTCACCAAACACGGTTAAAGTCATTTCAAGCAATATTGAAATCTGAATGATGGTCTTGCACCAGGGCGATACTGAAAGTATCTTCCACTCTGAAACGTGCCGCGTTTTTTTAAATGAATTAATTGTGAAATAACACAAATTAATTATTAAAATTTATATGCGCACGTTGGGATACGATCCCGCGACTTTCGAATTATGAGTCAAGACCTAAGTTTATTTAGTGACAGCCACGGCGAATGTCACTAAATAAACTTAATTATCTTCCATATACCAACAAGAAGTGCTACATCTAACATTCTAACATTATTTTTAATTGCAACCTTATCAGGACTCATTTAGATATTGCTTGTACCTAGATTGCATACAGTTGGCAATACTTTCTTAGAAGTAGTAGGATGTGTTCAACTGCACGTAATATATCTCCTCCATCTCCTTCCAGTGCCCACTACCTTCAGTCTCACAATACCCCAATTGGAGATGCCATGGTCTCATTGGATCCAGGTGGTGGTGGGAGCAGTAATTCTTGTCCAATAATTTTATTTGTCGAAAAGTTCGTTTGACATTCATTCACTCGCCCTGAAATTGAAAACGACGCATGTTTGAAACATCTAAAAAAAATATTTCTACTCGCGATCAAGTACATATTTTTAAGGTATTTGACAGGTGAGGTTGAAAACGTTGTTGTTATTATTGTTTTGTTCAATTTATTCTTAGATTACCAAAATATTATGTAGTTTTGGCAAGAGGAAGTAAATATTGTTTATGTCATATCTGTCACATTGTGTTATAAGGTTCATCTTCCCTAAACGTTTGCTAGTACTTAATGTCACAAGCCCCTATTCTACCGTCAAATCATTTTATTATTAGAATTTTGAGAACAAAAAAAAACGTGTTTTATTATTTACAAAAAATTAACACAACACCTGGTATTTTTGGATTTTCAAGAAGTTGAGTTATAAAAGGTTGGGCGTTTAATAAGATAATCTTATTATTATGTATTTCCGTAAACATGTTTTTTAGCCTTTGTATAAAATATAATGACAATTCTCGTTATTCGCCTAAAACCCATTTTAATGACTTAACCCCCCCCCCATGCCATACTTATATAAAATATACAGTCAGTTAATGAAGAACATGGTACACCTACTTACACAAAAGAGAGAGTGTGCCGTCGAATAACAAAATGATAAAACATACTGATATCCACAACAAATAATTACCGATGTTATTTTGGAAGTCGATTGCTGTGTAAAGGGTCTTTTTAGAAAAGGAAGGAGAGGAAGTTCTGGGAAAGAAAAGTATATTAGGAGTGGGTAGGAATCTAGAGGTCAGTGTGTCAAGGAGTGACAGATGTAGGAAACCATCCCTCTTACCGCGGTGCAAGGCACGATAAGTCAAAGGGACTCCCTCAACCACACTCTTCCGATACGGCCTGCCATGCAACATGTGGGCAGACACATATGAACATATGCCGCCAAAACCCGAACAAATCTTACCTTATCAACCCGGGCACCCCTGCTAAGTCACCAAACGTAGCGAACCAATTGGGGTGACTTATGGCAGAGGTGTTGGTTATCCAATAAATCGTTACCGGGGCCATACCCGCCTCCCAGTTGCTGTGGCTAATGAAGTACAAAATACTTAATGGATGGTTACTTGATGTTACTATTTTTATGTTACTATTTCTACTGGATGGTTACCCAACCTATTAACTCACACCGCCATCCGTTAATTTGCTTAAAAATCAAATCCATACCGCCGCTTGCCAGCTCGCTCGTCCACCACATACAGACATTCTCCTTTAATGACATATTTCAACCAATTAATACAAAACCTTGACAAATTATATACCTATACTTTTCTCATGAATCACTCTTATCTTCTGGTGAAAACCGCAAAAAAATCCGTTTAGTAGTTTTTGAGTTTATCGCGAACAAACAGACAGACGCGGCGGAGGACTTTAATTTATTAGGTATATGTAGAGATAATTTCGGGAGGCCAACTGTTGGGTCACATTCTTTAAATACACATCTGGCTTTTACAGGAATATCTTATTTTCTGTGCACCAGTATTATTTTTAAAAAAAAACTTCACTAATTTATAAATGAACATATGACATTGGGGTGACATTGACATTGACATTGACATAGGGGTGAAATTGACATTGGGGTGACATATGTGACTTTGGGGTGACCTAGGACCTTGGGGTGACCTACGACCTTGGGGTGACCTATGGCATGGTTATTCAACAAATGATTCCTTGTGCTCGCACTTCTCCAAAAACACTTTTCGTAACGCATTCATAGCTTACCCCCCAAGTCGAGCGTGCGTAAAGAAGATTTACTTAAAAAGTTCTTGATTCTGATCCAAAAATAAACACATTGCCAGAGAAAAGCAAGACCTACAGCTAAACTGGAGTAATAAGTGTAATTTTATTTCAGAATAAAAAAGGTAAGTATCAGAAAATAAAATAAAAATTTAAACAATGGAACCTATTTGCTGCAATCTTCGTATAATTGCGGTACCCAGACAAATCGGCACAGAAAAAATGTAATAAAAATAAACTCCTTGGGGTGATTACGGCCATATTGCTTTTCTCTGACGAAAAAAACTTAGATGGTTGTAGAAATGAGCACTGGGGGAATACATTTCGAGAAAATGTATGGAAAAAGAAGTTGGGGACATCCCAGGAAGACATTGCAAGGTCGAGTGAATCGAATATTTGAATCGGGCCATGTCAACAGTTGGTATTACAAAGAAACATAATGTAAAAATACAAGTGTGCAGTTTATACGCGGTAGTAGTTATACCTTTAGAAAACTATAGTAGAGAAGGGTGGGGAGGCTGCAAAGCACCGCACAAAGAGGAGACCGATTTTACTATCTCATTTTCTCGCAGGCTAAATTTTATAGATGAATGTGTTTGTCTCTTTTTAGTGTCGCTATTTTTCGTTTCAACGAGTTTCAAATCGCAACAGTGCTTAAGAAGTTTTCACTTTAACAAAAATGATGTTTATGACGCACAAGACTGTGTGGCGGGCCTGATCGGGAGAGACTGGTTGAGGGTGACCTAACCTAGACTTCTCCATAATTTTTTCGACCCATCGCCTTGCACCGCAGTGGGAGGGATGGATTCATACTTTCGTCACTTCTAGACACATTGATTTCCTCACCTCACACCCTTTACCTTCCCAGTACTTTCTCTCTTTCCTATCCCTAAAAAGACCCTCCACACAGCATTCCCAAAGATGACATAGGCCCTGAGGGATTTTTTCCTCGGGGCGCTCTGTGTGTAGCTATTGTAAAACATTCTTAAAAAAACGATTTTTCTGCCCTCTACAATACACTGTCACATAAACATTGCTTGAGTTGTGAAAAAAAATTGTAAAAAAATGTGTAAAAAATTTGATTCGGGATTTCACTCTGGGATTGGGTGGAATTGGAGATTGTTCTTTTTATCGGAGGTAATCCCTCACAGAGAGGCAGGTACCTCGTGGTACGGGCTCCGGCCTAGAGGTGGAGTAGGCTGTGGTAGTTAGCGCGACTCCTCTGGGAGGAGGCCTGTAAGCCGCACTTAACAGTGGTGGGAGGTTAGGTTAGGTTGAGAGAGGCGGCTAGTGGATAGTGGGAGTCGGGATAGATTGGATTATAACAGGTCATATAGACGCTAGAATGTTTAATGGCTTATGGATGTAATATGCTTCATAGAAGATTTTTTGTTTTTGTTTTTTGTTTAATGCAATACAAAGATATCTACTTTTAAATGTTTGCATACTTTATTGCTCTGAAGCCAAATTGAGAATAACTCAACTATTTGGTCACCGTATTTATACGATCACTCAGTTTATAAGTATTGAAAAAATATAAAAACTAAATAAATTAAAAATTTCACTTCTCCAAATACAGTATTTGAATTAAAATGTATTTGTAGCAAACTGCAAAAAATGTTTTGTAAAGCAGTAAATTATGGAGTACATCTTGTTATAACTTTACATATATATTTATAAAATATCTGTTAGTTGTTAAAGACCAAATTTAAAATATATAATATATTATTATAATGAGGAAATTTATAATTGGTTTCTGAGTTAATACAAAAAATATTAGCGCATTTTCAAAGAAGGTGCAATGAGCGATAAATATCTTCCTTTGCATTATTACTAAAAGATAATTACATTAAATAGTTACTTACACTTCTGGAAATATTTTATTCTCTTAAAACATCCGCTTAAAGATAGAAAATCCCTTACCTGAAACAAAGAAAGATTTACACAAATTAAAATAAGAAATTAAGTACGTATCCAACGAGATAATGAAAGAGTTATGGATTAGAATTACGAGATTTCAAAAATGTGCGATCGGCAGGGAAAGTCATGGCGATACGGAGGGTTTGATTATGGTTGATTATTTGAAGCAGGGATGAACAATAAATTCTGTCCAATACATCACAACCCTTATAAAGTTCAAAGCACGTCTTTCGCCCAACAAAGGCTTGATGTTCTTCTTTTGCATCACAATGCATGACCACACCATTGAAGAGATTGTGAAAATTGGATCGATAATCTTGCCCATCCTCCATATAGCTTGACCTATCGTCATCAGGTTTATGTTCCGAAAAAAGCTCGTCGTGGGGTCCACTTTGAAGATAGGCCACGAAAACTTCCGCGCGTCAATTGTTTAGGAAGCAGGACCTTGCTTTTAACCACTCTGGGAAACATGCCCTTGTTAAAAGTAGGACCAACACTGTGGAAATGGGCGGAGGTTATATTGAAAAGTGACAAATTATTAGTCATTAGTTTGGCATTCCTACTATGTAATTGCATTTTTATTTCTTGACAATTAAGAGTAGAAAAAAGAGGAGGCATTACTTTTTTTCTGTCCGTCGTACATTTGAGAACTTGGGTTTAAAAAAAGTAACAATGTGAAGCCAGACTCTGTTAAAAGGTAGGTAGCATAACGATATTTTCAAATTAAATTTTTAACTAGTTGCAGACTAGTGATAAATTATGGGATAGTCTAAATTCTAGTTAGTAAGTAATGCTTTCTTGAAAATGGAAAAAAGGGCAAACACTTCAAAAAATAACAAAGACGATTTACCTAACTCCTAAATCTTCAAACTTCTTCCTGATAATTCAAAAAACCGAAACCCAACTCTACACTTTCAAAACACAAATAACTAAAAAGACGGCCTCCGTGGTCCAGGGGTAGGTAAGACTCTTTACGCACAATCCGAAGGTCGCGGGTTCGAACCCAGAGTGCACATATAAACTTTATTTGATTAATTTGTGGTATTTCACAATTAATTAATAAAAATAATATATCCTAGTATATTTGCGGCACGTTCCTGAGTGGAAGATACTCTCAGTATCGCCCTGGTGTAAGACCACCATTCAGAATTGAAAGGTTGCTTGAAATTGCTTTAGCCGTGTTTGGTGACCAGATCTGAAAAGCCAGGTACTGCCCCACCTTCCTCTCTTCCATATCCTTCCCCTCCCCACTACCTTCAGCCTCACAACATACCCCAATTGAGGAAGCCATAGTCTCACTGGCTGCAGACGGGAGCATTTGGGACTCTTGTGCATTCATATAAAAAATAAAAATAAAAACTTCCCCTTAAAGATTTTTAAATCTGCAATACATTTCAATCACAATACCCATACATTTTATGCTCTACCACCCAAACTCTCTTCATACATGTCGCACATTCCCTGTCCAATTTTCATATTTTAATAATCATATGGAATATTTATAATAAATCTGAAAGCATTATTCGATAATTATTATATTATCAAGCATATTATGAATAAATCCAATAACATTTTATAGCACAAGGATATCCATAACAACTTCACCCTTTAAAACACAGGCATATCCATAGCATGGCGGGTGAAATAATACTAATAAAAATGTTGGTATTTACTGTACAATTTTTTCTGCACTAAATAAATAAAAACCTAAAATGAATTAAACTGTTCATCAGAAAATCTGAAACAGAAAATCAAAAAAAGATACGGTCACATTTGGCAATCGAACCCACTGTCGGCTCAGTGCTCTACCAACTGAACTAATGTGTCCCTATCATAGACATACAAATAACTAGACGAGAACTTACAGATGAGGGGTAAAAACCAACTATGGCGGGGCGAAGAGAGGAAAGAGACTTGTGATTCGCCAATAAATCAATCTAACAGTATATAGGCACCTCGCACTCTAATATCACTATTTAGTTCTTGATAAAAAAATCTGCTTTTGAATGAATAGACCTTTTTATATGGGAGCGCAAATTGCATGCCACGGTATGAACAGATGTGTAAAATCCAAATTCGCAAAGTAAGGTTCAGAGTATTTTCATAGTGGAATATTTTGTTTCCGTAGACACTTTTACAAATGTTTCATGATTTACTTGACCCAGTAAACAGCGGCTTTGTGTTTCGCGTCGCTATGTATCTCGATGTCTAAGTATGTGTTTCATAGACATACAGCGTCCGTGCGTAAAATGTACGATGAGAGCACGACACTGGTCCGGACACGCCCAGCCGGTTCCGAAAAATGGTTCCAATGGGAGGGGGAAATAACACGTTTTTTAACACGTAAGGGCATGTCCATATATTTTGTACGTCCGTGGTCCCTATCCGATTCGGTAAAAAGTTAACCGCAAAAAAATAAAATGAACACCTTTATGAAACCAAACTTTCCGACATTCATTTGAAATATTTTTATGAAATTTTGGAATTTTTTTTATTTATTATTTTTACATGAAACGACAAAGAAGTGAAGTGACGCCATCTTTATAATGCATTTATCAGATAAAATATGTATGTGTTTTTATTATTTTATTAATTATCTTTTATCAGTAATTTTAGTTTTTAATAACAAAAAAACAGTCAGGTGAGTCATTTTTAAATGTAATTTGTGTTTGCATTCATAATTTTTATATTTAAACATTATTTGCTTTTTACGAATTATAATATTTGTAAGCATATTTTATCATCTTTCAAAAACAGTTTTTAGTTTTGTGATACGTCCTAAAATCTTCCATTTATTTAGATTTTATCGCAAAGCGAAATAATTTGACCTTATGACAGTATATGTCCTAGGCAAGAAAAGGTTAATGACAACAAGAAGTACAGCCTTGACAGGTTAACGAACTCAACAAATAAATTAAATTCATTGTGTAAATGTTCGAGAAAGATCGAAAACTTTCATAGAAGAGCAAAGAACTGACGGAAGAGAGAGTATCGCACCCACAAAGTGAGACAAGATAAGAAGCCATTAAGAGAAAAATGAATATAACATGAGTAAGAAGGGGGGGAGGATACGGGCAGTGGCGGTCCTTCCCTCAGGTCAATTGGTTAAAAACCTCCCAAAATTATAAGGTGACAGTAAAACATTAATTTATCTTACTAATATTATAAACGTGAAAGTTTGTATGGATGTATGTGTGTTTGTTACTCATTCAAGCAAAAACTACTGAATGCATTTTAATGGAACTTTACAGTAATATAGCTCATACATCAGATTAACATATACGTTATATATTTATTGTTATCAAGTTTAATTTGTAGAACTCCATTTTAATTTTTTATTTATTTTATATATTCAATAATTGTATTATTAAATTAATAAAAACAGTTTATTTATAAACAAGTTCTGCTGGTAATTATTATTACGCGTGACAGCTGTTTCGCCTTCTGAGGGCATTATCAAACTGTTTAATTACCAGCAGAACTTGTTTAAAAATAAACTGTTTTTATTAATTTAATAATAAAATTATTGAATATATAAAAAAAAAAATATATATATATAGGTTATAATTTATAAAGCTAGCTAGGAAGGGATCGCGGGAGGGGAACGGGGACGCACGGGAAAGGCGATTCAGGGAGAAACAATGTATTTCTTTGAATATGGCATTGCACCGCATGCCGGAAACCAGCTAGATATGAAATATTATGCAAACCAAAACAACTGGTATTATTCTAATGTATTTGAAATGGCGGGATGGCGGGCAGTGGCAAGCAGTGACTAAAAGCTTTCTTTCTCACGAACATTGGCTGGGTCAATTTATCAGATGTCCCGATATCATGTCTTCTATCTCTTTCAGCACCATACAATAAACGAAATGGCACTATGTCGCCTAGTAAAAATGTTTTTTGAAGGATTTTGAAGACAGTTTGGGTCATTGTAATGAGGGAGAGAGCACAATGAACATCGTGCATCTGAAAGAGATGGTTTGATGAACGTAGGTTGATTTTGAATACTGCACGCTTGTCGCAGGAAATAATATACTATATTAAATGTAATTTGACTCTCAAACTAGCAAGGATGAATATTATAGCATTTAATGACCTAACCCTGCTGGACCCCTAGAGCCGCCTCTGGATAAGGGTGAGGGAAGGGAATGGGATGGGAAGGTTTGAAGGGGGGGGGGGGGTTTTAGGGCGGGTACACAATCTAACCGCGACAGGAACTTGACGTTGACTTGTAATAACTTTACACCGGATAATGGTCCCGATAGTAAAGTGAGAGGTAAAACATTAGGCTTAATGATATAAAATTATTATTTTTCTACCCTTACTACTATAATTACACATGTAATTAAATGTGACATTTTCAAAATAGGAACTGATGTAGGCGTGTAAGTATTATTTTTTAATTGTACAAACGATACAAAAAAGCAGCGACCGTTTTCGGGCAGATTTCCTATATAAAAGAAATATTATGTCTTATAAATTCAGATTTCCGAAAATTTTTCGAGGTTTGGAGTAAAAACATAAAAAAACCTTGGAAATATTCCTAAATACGATGAGAAATATCAAGTCTATAAAGCAGATAAACATCCCTCTTTAGCTTTACATACGATGTATACATATATCTTTCCATGAACAATTTTATGGCAGTTATTTTACATTTCTAATTATAAGATTTTATCGTACATAGTTGCTTACCAATTGTAAACAATATTAACGACGTTTTAGTAAGGCTGTTATTATTTGCATTCTTTTGCAATTTTTTTAAATTGTCCTCTTTGTTTCTGTACTCCTCCTTGGTTAATACTTTTTTCTGTTTTAAATTTATTTTCACGGGGCTTTTGTATATCTGCCCACAGCTTTAGATCAAGTTTCATGACGCCAGAGCTCACATATTATGGATATTTCAGAGAAATTAGAGATTCTGCTTCAAAATCAAGAAAAACATTAGAACTCATCAAAAAGAGTTAACCAATGAAACGTTTAACAAAACACTCCTAAAACCGCTGCTGATGTGAAACCAAATGAAAAAAGCTTGATTCAACTACAAAGAATATCCAAATAATCACTATTTTTGATCATCTGAATCAAATTTTTCGAAACTTACAACATTAACTTCTAAAGTCTCCTTTTCCGTAATCACACCACAGTAAGTTGTTGTAAGTACTTACTTCTCCAGACTAACACAAGCGGCTTCCATTGCGGTTTGATTGTAAAATGCCTGGTGGGGGAAATGAAAAAAAAAACCTACGGGCTTAATGATTGCTCCTAGAAGTAAAGCCCGGGAGATACGGGCTCATTGTCGGGAAACTCCGTGGCAACAGTAATAGTAACAACGGCCCAAAAAGCCAGTATTAAAGCTGAACATACATCTAAAGGCTTCGCGACACATGCGGTTTGAATGAGGTTGTGTTTTTTTGTCCAACTTAACTTTTCGAAGTGGTGATATTTGAGTTTAAACGAATCTTTGTTTTCGAACGAATCGATTGAATCGAATGCACCGATCAGTTCATGAATTGGTTACCAATGTTTTAAATAAATTAATCAAAAACGTATGTTTGAAATAATCGTTGTTTTTGTACGAATATTGGTAAAAAAATCCGTCAAAATAACCGATTCGAACAATTCGTTCAAGAATCGAATTTCTTAGCAAGTAAACATGTTAAACATGGTTCCTTGCCAACTCAGAATCAAGTCATCTCAATACCTCATTGAAAAGTCATTAAAAGCTTTAAAATATATTATATAATATGTATAATAATTTTAAAATAGCCGTTAACGCTTAACTTAACCGAGACCGGAGACAAAAATTTCGTTTACATTTTTTACTTCAAATAATGTCAGGAATCACTGGGGAAAGTAAGTCAAGTACGTCTCTTAACACCCTGAATACATATTTATAAGCAAGAAAATTTTGTTTTTTTATATACTATATATACTATATACATAATTCTTCTTAATATCTATATGTAAATGTATGTGTATTATAATACAGTAATTAAAAAAAAAATACTCAGTTTTATTGTATCTTATTAAATATCTTATTTGTTCTAAACTGTTTGGATGGGGTAACCTAAATCAACAAAATAACACAACAGTTATAATAAGAGTACCTATTGATGGCTTCCGTGGTCGAAGTGTAAAGCTCTCGATAAGCAATCCGAAGGTCGCGGGTTCAAATCCCGACGTGCGCAAATTGATTAATTTGTGTTATTTCACTAATAATTAATAAAAAATAATATGTAGTATATTTGCGGCACGTTCCAGAGTGGAAGATACTATCAGTATCTCTATTGCGTACGACTATCGTTCAGAATTTAAACTTTGCTTGAAATGGCTTCAGCCGTGCCTGGTGACTAGTTTTGAGTAGCCTGATATTTCCCCACCTTCCTCTTACCCAACTGCTCCTGCACCTAACTACCTTCAGCCTCACAACATACCCCAATTGAGGATGCCATAGTTTCACCGGCTCCAGACGGGAACAGTTGGGATTCTTGTGCGGTGTTCACATAAAAATGCACATTTTGGTAATGATGATTCAATATTTAATAATAATTCGACTACCATTATGTGGACATAGTGTGGCAGTTGAAAAGATGTAAAAACTTATTTTATGAATAAAGAAAAATAAACGAAAAATACAAGTGTGCAGGTCATACGCGGTAGAAGTGAAACCTTCAGAAAACTAAAGTAGACGATAGTGGGGAGGCTACGAAGCACCGCACAAAGACGAAACAGATTATACTATATCATTCCCTCGCAGGATAAATCTTGTAGATGTATATGTATGTCTCTTTTTAGTGTCAAGTTTTTAGTTCAAAAAAATTGTAGATCTATATATATATATATAAATCTAGAAATGTTTCTATGTATATATATCCGTTATGCGTTGCTATATTAAGTCTAGGAAATGTTTGAAACTTTCAAAATATCCTTTTTCCAGCCTCGCGAAGGTTTCTGGATTATTACAACCACATGACAATACATCTGAAAAGTTTTTTTAATCATTACAAAAACTCTTTAAAAAATGTCACAGTTTGAAAATGACATTTTTAAAACATCGATTGTTCAATCAAAATTCAATATTCGAATAAACTTTTTAAATTAATGAATTTCATCGAAGTACTCATTTATGGTACTAATCAAAATCGAATACTTTGAATCTAATTGAAAATTATAGTATTTTAAATAAAAACCTATGTTAGGTACCAAATTTAATATACAAAAATGGATGTTTGGAACATGTAAAAAATAAAATATATTGATTGCATTGAACGAATATATTGAACGCAGGAAAATTTTATTGGACTGAATATATTGAACGCGGGAGAGTGGAGAGGAAGGCGGGGAAGATGGAGGGGGAACGCGTGAGAGGAAGGGGAAATGGGAGGGGAAAAGGAGACGGAAGGGGAACGGGACGAAGGGGAAAATACACGCAGGGAGAAACAATTTACATAAAAATTGTTCTTTATTGCTCAAATCTGAAAGGCAATATCCTTAATTCGACGTAAAATGTATTCAATATAAATAAAACGCTGGTTTACATAGAATTAACAAGAGCTTAAAGCTAGTACAAGATTATTTTTTTTATTTTTATTATTTTTTTTTTTATTTAATATTTGTTTGTTTTTACAATAATTATACATTTTTTTTACATATTAAACAGATTTGTAATATTAATGTAATAAAAGCCTTTCCTCACCATAAAGAGTCAAGGCTCTTGTGTTTGGTGAGTGAATTCATACTCAATTATGTTATCAATGTTATCATTTGAGTAGGTGAATAATAATATTGCAACTATTAACAATAGATATAGTAAGAGAAACTTGAGATGTGTCGATTAACAGATTTAAATGAAGTAAAATAGTAATGTAACTCTTACAGTTGTTTCAGGTAATTTTTTAATTTAGTTTGGAATTTACTTTTATTTTCAATAATTTTTACTTCTAATGGGAGTTTGTTGAAATAATTTATACCATGATACAGATAGGAATTTTGGATGTGCTTGGTATTAAATTTTGGGATTTTAATATTGTTTTGATATCTTGCTGAGATATTGAAATGTAATTTTTTTAGCTGTATTTCTTTGAAAGTTTGTAGAATTGAATATTTTTTATATAAATTTTCCATTGTAGTTACTTTGAATATTGAAAAGATTTTTTCGGTAGAAAATGTAGATGGTTTTTTCAATATAATCTTAATTATTAATCTTTGAACTATTTTGAGAGGATTTAAAATAACATCATATGTTCCTCCCCATCCTATAATACCGTATTGTAATATAGATTGAACAATTTCATAGTACACTCTTTTTAGGTTTTCCAGTCTAAGAATATTTCTGAGTCTTATAAATATATATATACATTTCCTAATTCTTTTGACAAGTTCACTAATATGTGTTTTCCATTTAAAATGTTGATCTATATATACACCAAGATATTTAATTTTGGAAGTTGAATTCAGTGTAGAACATTCTGGAGTGCAATTAGTTCCACTACATTTACTCTGATGTATTAGAATTTTTATTTCTGGTTTAGATTTAAATTTATTGATGGAGAATGGGATAAAGTTTGTTTTTTCGGTATTTAAAGAGAGGAGATTTTTATCGAACCAGTTTTTCAGTGTATTGATGTCAATATTCGCTAGGTTGTTCACAGTATTCCAATCAGCACCTTCAATTATTATGACAGTGTCATCAGCATAAGATATTAGTTTTCCGTTTATTCTTTGTGTGAATATATCATTTACATAGATGATAAACAGTAACGGCCCCAGGACTGTACCTTGAGGTATACCAAAATTACTTGTATCTTGTTGACTAAGCACATTGTTGATTTTTACGACTTGGGGGCGTTTGAAAAGGTAGCTTTTTATCCATTCTAGAGCTGTACCGTTTAATCCAATGTTTCTTAATTTAGTTACGAGTTTGTCATGTGATATGCTGTCAAACGCTTTTTTGAGATCTATGAAAATTCCAATACATTTGAATGATTTATCTAATGAATTGAGAACAAGGCTAGTTAATTTTGCAATTGCATCCTGTGTGCTTCTACCTTCCATAAATCCAAACTGATTTTCATCAATTATTTTATTACATTTTATAAACTGGTTCATTCTTTTTTTTACTATCTTTTCAAAAATTTTTGCTATATTTGAGATTACTGATATTGGTCGGTAGTTGCTTACTTCTTCTGGATTACCAGATTTAAATATTGGAGTAATGATAGTTTGCTTGTAAATAGATGGGAACACACCGATTTTGGAAACTTAAATTTACTATTTGCATTAATGGTTTAAGTAAGTTTAATTAAGTCGTAGTCATAATTCTAATTCAGATATTTATTTAAGTACATTAGCTCAGCTTATAAATGGTACTTTTCTGTACCAATTCTGTAGGAAAATTATGAAAGAAGTGATGCAGAGAAAAAGTTATCGGAATATGCGCTCATTCTCTGCGTGAGTTTTATTACATTCATAATGAACATTATGTCAAAAGTCTAATGGGTTTAGAGTGTAGCTTGTCTTTCGTTTTTGTAAAGTTCATCGAGCATTTGTTAAATATTTATTTTTAACGAAATTCTTTGTATTTCGCTGTATCATCGTGACAAAAAGCTTTATATTTTATTTCGAAAACGTATCGATGTTAAATAATAAATTTTTTGAAACCTAACATTTTTTCGGAAGCTAAAGGGTTTTAAAACTTTTGGAGTACGGTCTACGTTTTTAAAAGACATTCAACAGTTGATATTAAACCCCTAACGATTTCTTTTTCATAATTGACCAAAAAAATTACAATTTTGGATTCGAAAAACATAATCTCAAATTTAAAAAAAAACGACTGTGCTTTAGACCACACGACTGAAGTAAAACTTCATTAACTTATAAAAGAAGAGAGAAAGAAAATGTGCACGCACACTACTCTCTCTCTCTTGCTCCTACAGTGTGATACAGACAATAGGCCTGCACTGTGTCTTAGTTAAACGAAACGTAACTGGCTATGAGAGAAAGAGAGAAAGAAAATGTGTGCTCACACCTCTCTCTCTTGCCACTACAGTAATATACGATACGTAACTCTCTCTCTTTCTACTTCACTAACTTATATCTCCCTCTCAACTTCCGTTCGCCTCGCCCGATAGAACTTTTTGTAACGCTCTCGTCACGCATTCACCAGCTTATTCCCCAAGTCAAGCGTGCGTAAAAAAATTTGACTTCAAAAAATTTATACAACAAAATCGGGTTTTCGTTTTGAATCATTTTCAAAATATATGTGAATACCGCACAAGAGCCCCAACTGCTCACGTCTGAAGCCAGTGAGATTACGTCATTCCCAAATGGGGTATGTTGTAAAACTGAAGGCAGGGGAGGGACGAGATGGGATAGAGGAAGGTAGAAAGTGCCTGGCCCAGAAATCGACAAAAAACAGTGCTAAAGCCATTTCAAACAAAGCTTCAATTCTGAACGGTGGTCGTACAGCAGGGCGATACCCTGGAACATGCCGCAAATATACCATGTACATTTATTATTTTTTTTGATCAATTGTGAAATAACACAAATTAATCAAATAGAGAATTTTCCCGTTAATGATTTACGCGGTTTGTTTCTGTTTTCTCCTTAAAATACTGTTTTTAAATTATGAAAAACTGTTTAAAAAAAGGTACTTAATATTTTGAGCCCAACTATTTAATTATTTACAAGAAATTAATTGAATATTTTTATAGAGTTCTACAAAATGTGCACATAAATAATAACAAATAAATCACAAAACGCTTTTATTTCCAAATTTATGTTGCCACTTTAATTTACTGAGTTAATTAACAAAATGTTATCAATGGTATTTAAATCTTGTTTTGTGGCTTATTTCCTTGCGAGTAAATCATAATAATATAAATATACTTGTAATTACTTTCTAAAATACGTTTATTTCCAGTCATATCTCCCAGAAAACGTGAAAATCTAAAGGGAATAAATACATTAATTGTAATTTTATTTTCATCTTTGCACTTTTGCTAATGCTTATCATGTGATTTTGGTTTGATAATAAGATGATTTTGGTTTGATAATAAGATGATTTTGGTTTCATAATAAGATGATTTTGGTTTGATAATAAGATGATTTTGGTTTGATAATAAGATGATTTTGGTTTGATAATAAGATGATTTTGGTTTGATAATAAGATGATTTTGGTTTGATAATAAGATGATTTGGTTTGATAATAAGATGATTTGGTTTGATAATAAGATGATTTTGGTTTGATAATAAAATGATTTTGGTTTGATAATAAGATGATTTTGGTTTGATAATAAGATGATTTTGGTTTGATAATAAATTCGCTTATAAATATTTTAGATGCTTTAATTAAATACTGCGAGTAGAACACCTAACTGTCTTTGAAATAATCCAGTATTTTTTGATTAGATCTTTTATAAACCCAGAAAAAATACAGGATCAAACCTATAAAAACCACTTAAATTTAAATAATCTTCTTTTAAATAATTTTAATAATCTTCTACTTACGAACCCCTTTTTTATTGTGTAACATAGGAAACTAATAATTATTATTTTTAATTGATAAACTTAATGTTTAAACAAGATTTTTATGCATAGCACAAAGAGTAGATAACAAATATTATAATCAATAACTATCAGCCTGAAAAACTCATCTACATTGAAAAAATCTTCCGAGAAAAGATACTGGCAGGATAGGAAACTACATTCTTTAGGAAATGATGGTAAAAACATTTAAATATTTGTGCTAAAGCTTCGCAAAATAAAAAAAAACACGATATTGGGCGATGTTTTTTTTTCTTGAATAAATCAAAACAGGCTGGTGTTAAAGGGGATTTGAAACTCTATATTATAGCCATCTTATCTACATAAGGATTGTTATTGTTTACGGCCTGATTCTGAATTTTGCACCACGTAGTGCATCACCTTAATAGCATAACATATTGTACACACATATTTTATTTCTATTTCATATTAGGTGTCCTTTTTAATTGAATAGCACAATATTATATTTGAAATCAAATTTCATCACATGGTCACCCTACATGTTTACATTATAATGTAGTATTTTATTTCAGCATAGTAGGTGCCTATTATCTGTAAAAAACATTTTTTTATTTTTTATTATTATTATTTTTTTTTTAAATCTTTATTTATCAAGTTACATAGGTGATTGTGCTATGCCTGTCTCACTAGGAATTCCTGTGTTGAGAGCAGACGCATTTTAGCATAAGTAGTTTAACACAAAAATAACTAAATTATCATAAAAAATTAATTGAAGTAACAATATTGCTCTTTCAATACCTATGTTATTTTGTGGCAATTTTATTACTTTATTAAACTACTGTTAACCTCAACACCGGCTTGTCCTAGAGGGGTTAAAAATTGAATTGTAAACAATAAATTATTTCGCATATCTTCTATTGGCATTAAGCTACGATAAATGCTACGAAAATTAATAAATCATTGAATGAAAACATTTGTTAGAAATTTGTGACAGTTTTTCCACTCCATCATTATAAGAAACGTTATTCATGTAATTCCCTGATTTCGTTCATTAAATTTCAGAGAATTCCACAAGTTTCCACATGTTTATTTTTTGCTGGATTTTAAAATTCCAACATTACAAATTCTTTTAGCTCATTATTACGAGTTGTACAATGTATTCAATTTAAATTTTAACGTTATGATCGATATTATTTTGACGGGGAGCAAAAAAAGAGATACAGATCATTTCACTAGCGACATTTAATTTCAGATTATCTTCTTATTTAATTGCAGTCAAACAGGTGTCCGACCGAATCATTCCACTCGATTCGTGTCGATTACTACGAATAATTAAAAACATTTTATAAATCGATTAATTTTGATTTATGGAGAAATCCAAAAAAAAAACGTTTCAATATAGAACCAAATCAGTTGCACGAATCGATCGATAAAATCTGTTTCGAGAACTAAGATAGGACGCGGGAGCCCAGTAATATGAATAATAGATATTTAAAAAAAACTATTTCTGTCACTGTCGCTGTTACCCCCTCCAAATATTGAGCGAAAAGGATAACTGACCTTCGGGCTGTTTATACCTAAATAAAACCACCTACCTAAATTGAACCACCTGCAGATCAGCTATCAAAGAAATTGATAGCTGATCTGCAGGTGGTTCAAAACCGAGCTCTCAGAAATGTTTTTGGACTTCCATGGGACACCCATGTCAAAGACATCTATTCAGTTTCCGGTATTCTTCCAATCACAGTCCTTCCTAAACATGAAATCACAAGCACCATCCTACAAATTACTCAACAATCAACTCACACTAACATCAAGCCACTTTACAATCAAGACATTCACACTCACAATTCTCGAAATAGCAATAAAATCCGCATACCTCAAACACACACTACAAAATATGGGATAAAATCTCTGAACTATGTTGCCTATATACTATATAATTCGCTTCCAGATATGTACAAGGGAAACCAGCAAAATAAAAAAGTTCAGAATAATGCTTTAAAAGAATATTTTTTAAATACGTTTAAGGATGAAACTATGTAAATTTTTTTATCATATCTCATTTGTCTTGTTTCCTTTTCTCTTATTTTCTTTTCCATTTATTTGTAATCATAATCATCCACATTTGTATAACCTTGTTCTTTGTTTCTTTAATTATTTTCTATTGTTGTTTGCTCACTCAACCTGTTTTTTTTTTAAATTTATTTTTTGTCTATGTTGTATGTGAAACTTATATTTTTAATATCCATTTTCCAAGTAAAACTGTAACTATTTCCTCACACCCATGAATTTTCCTCCTGTCCTAAAATGAGTTCTGTAACTCATCGGGTTTGCTCCAGCAAGTAATAAATACAATAAAAAAAAATAATAATAATAAAATCGTCAAAATCGAGGTTCTGTACTTTCTATTTTTCTCTTTGAAATCTAGTCCGATTTTAAAGATTTGTTTCACCAACTGTATTAGAAGGAAATATTTTAATGGTTTTGCTTTTTAAAAAAATATTGTCAAATATGTTGCTGAACGTCTGTTGATGGCGTTCAATTTAGGCAAATTTAAGGATTTTTAAAGGGTCCTAACTCCAATAAGAAGAAACTTATCAAAAAATCAAATCGCAGGGTCATGCCAATGGTTATTTCTATATTATATAAATAAATATGTATATTTTTTATGTGGATACAGCTCAAAAGTCCCAACTGCTCCCAACCGCCTTGAGTAAGTGAGACTTTGGCATCTTCAATTGGGGTATGTTGCGAGTTTGAAGGTAGAAGGGAAGGAAAGGAGATTGGGAAGAGGAAAGTGTGAAAATTCCTGGTTATCCAGATCTCGTCATCAAACACAGCTAAATGCCATTTCAAGCAACGTTTTAATTCTAAATGGTGGTCTTACACCGGGGCAATACTGAGAGTATCTTCCACAATGTATCGCAAAAATACCCTATATAATTTTATTTTATTTATTTATTTAATTATAACGTATTACAAAAACATGGTAAGTAACACATTATTCCCAATGAGCTGAGAAAAAAACTCATTACGGGAGGGACAGACACATATAATTTCATTTTACACAGACATTGCACGTTTAAAAAATACACAATATTGAAAAATTTTTAAAAAAAAATGCATTGTCAAGAATAGAGATTTTAGAAATATTGAGAGACATCCATTCGCACAAAACATAAAAAACAAACGTCTGAAGGCTAGTGAATATTCACTGGTTTAAAAACATTTTCAGGAAATATTCTTTAAGCGTTTTAAGTTTTAACTATTATTTTTTTGTTAGCTACCGGTTGCTTGATTTCATTTGGTAATGCATTGTATTGTCTTTGTGCAATATATTGTAATGAGTTAATACCAAATTTAGTTGTGTGGGTAGATGATGCTAAGTATATTTGATTTTGGGATCGTGTTTTGTGCTGGTGTATGTCTTTTTTTTTTATTGTGTATTTTATTTAGATATAAAATTTGACATCTTATATCTAATGTTTTCTTTTCTATGACTACTACAATATTATTTACTACCTACTGACTAAAATTTGGACTTTACAACATTAAGACATAATCCACGAAAAACTGCAAGACTAACTATGTCTGAATTAAAGGCTGGTCTGATGTTAGTGTGTGAGGATCTATGTATGATTTGTAATATTGCGCTAGTGATATTGTGTTTGGGTAGAACGGTAAAAGGAAGTATATTTGTCTTTGAATATATATGTCTGATATGTGTATCCCACGGTAGATGGTGGATGTTCCTTATAGCTCGATTTTGAATCACCTGTATTTCTGATATTTTATTTTTCCAATTCCATCTTCTTCCCTTGTCCTATTCGGGTCGGGGACCCATTGCATCGACAAGGCTCCTCCATAAGTCCCTGTCTTGTGCTGATTGTTCGGCCTCTGTCCATGGTAGACCCATCCTATATTTATTATTTTCGATATTTTATTTACGTGATTAAATTGTGATATAACACAATTCTCAATACCTTTGGATTGCTTGTCGAGAGCCTTCCTTTTTATCCACGGAGGCTGTCAATATTAAAACATATTTGGGAAAATATTGAGGTTAAATTGTATTGGTGAGCTTAAATGAATTAAAGTTTTGGTAATTCATCAAAAAATATT
Source organism: Limnephilus lunatus (assembly GCA_917563855.2). Classification (NCBI taxonomy): domain Eukaryota; kingdom Metazoa; phylum Arthropoda; class Insecta; order Trichoptera; family Limnephilidae; genus Limnephilus; species Limnephilus lunatus. The sequence continues at coordinate 7,883,253 of OU830600.1, read as the reverse complement.
TGTTCAACCTTGAAAACCACAATTTTTAAGCTAAATATCTACATAATACTCGACTTCGCGGTAATGTATTTGACCAAATCTGTTTCCGCGGCCTTTCTTCAGCGTTTTCCACCCAGTCGGGGGAGTTCCATTGTGTTAACGTCGGGAAATTTTCCCCTGGATATTATATATTATCTGTATGCACTCTCCACAGCACCAGTCTGCAGTCTGCACTACTGACTTAGCTGTTTGCTATTTGTCTTCCATTGTGCCTGGATGGCGGCCATTGTTATCCCGCCGCCATACTGTCAGCGCCTCCTGTAGTCTGTAGGCTAAACGACTAACTGCTGTCGCGTCGGTAGGCACACAGAGTAAAGGAGTATTAAGAAATCAGCTTTATAAAAAAACATATTTCATTAAAGGAATTAATAGTGTCACATCACTATTGTTATGCGTTTCACATCACTAGCGTTGATTGTATTATTACCTATGGTAAAGGTGTGAAATAATCTTCTTTATATATAAAAATCTAAAAATGTTTGTATGTCCGCTATGCGTTGCTAAACCATTCATCCGAATGCGATGACACTTAGGGGATTTGATGTGCGCATGCCCGCGATGGTTCTGTATACAATAGTGAGATCTGGCATCATGAATTTAAGCATTGATAAACCATTCATCCGATTGTGATGAAACTTTGGGGTTTTGATGTGTTTATGCCCACGATGGTTTCTGTATACAAAAGTGAGCTCTGGCATCATGAAATCATGAAAAATAAATTAATTACATAAAAATGAATTGCAGAAATGTATGTACGCCTATAACTTCCGAACGACTGCACCAAATTGGATTTTTTTTGTTTTCTTTATTGTCAGAACAAGGTTTGTATAAAACTACTGGTGAGCTCTGGCATTATGAAATTTGTATAAAAAAATTGCAATAGGTGGCATGCGAGCTGTTTGAAGACTGAAAGTATGGAATGCGGGAGGGGAACTTGGGAGGGAGGTTCGCGGGACAGGGGTAGGGGGCAGTGGAGCGAAGAGAGGGAAGGTGGAGGAGGCGGAGTGGGAACGCGAGAGGGGAAGGTAACGCGGGAGAGAAAGGGGAAGCGGAAGAGAGACAATTTCTTTATTAAATGGCGTAGCAACTCGTGCCGGGTACCAGCTAGTAAAGTTATATGTATTATAAAACAGTTATTAGTGCTTCCTGTAATACGACTAATAAGTCATCTACAATACAAATAATAAATAAACAAAACATAGTGTCAGAAGTGGGGTATAAAACACGTCGTTACTTGTCTATAGAATAATGTATAAAAATTAATGTATTTAAAGTGTTATTTTATTTCATTAAATGAAGACAATATTAGCGAAATTCAATCGAAAATCTGGAGACAGAAAAATCTGAAAAACATATTGACACCTCTGGGACTCCAACCCAGGACCTCTGCTTTCATGGCAATAGCTCTACCAACTGAGCTAAGGTGTCTTTATCTGATTCGGTCACTTTTAACTGTATCATACTTCGACTAAGAACTACGATAATACAGTTAAAAGTGACAGAATTGGATATAGACACCTTAGCTCAGTTGGTAGAGCTGTTGCGATGAAAGCAGAAGGTCCTCGGTTCGAGTCCCAGAGGTGCTAATATCTTTTTCTGATTTTTTTGTTTCCAGATTTTCGATTAATAATGTCTTAATTTAATTAAATATTACAATTTGATGTTTTACCAAGTGAAATATGAAAATAAATACAATTTATAACTTCAAAATGAAAAAAAAAAAAAAAATTACAAAATAAACCTTTTTACCCGATGACAAATCTCGAACCCGCCATCTCTGCACACAGAGACAATTTCGATATATTTTAGAGGTTTATTCAGCAAATATCGAGATTTATTTATAAAGTTTCTGAAAAAATCCAAGTACTTTGATAGATGATATCAAATCAACCCGCTTTGGAAAAGTTAAATATGAAGAACGCAATTTGAAGAAAATGTTAATAAAACTAGATACAAAGTTTCTGATAGATAGTGTATGCGATTGACGTGTTCAACAAACTTCAAAACATCTCAAAACGATAATAAGTGAAAGATATAACTTATATATTTCAGGTCACGTCCTCTTAACAAATTATCTTGCAGCAGTGTAGTTCGTTCAAGAATTTACACACAGAACTGAAGACGATACGTGGTATTGCGTTGCTACTGAAAAACAACGAATGTTCTTTAGACCACACGACTGAAGTAAAACTTCAGTAACTTATAAAAGGACACATGACATTGGGGTGACATATGACATTGGTGTGTCATATGACCATGGGGTGACCTACGACCTTGGTGTGTCATATGACCATGGGGTGACCTACGACCTTGGGGTGACTTACGACCATGGTGTGTCATATGACCATGGGGTGACCTACGACCTTGGGGTGACTTACGACCGTAAGGTGACATCCAACCTTGGGGTGACCTACGACCTTGGGGTGACCTAAGTCCTTGGGGTGACCTACGATCTTGGGGTGACCTACGACCTTGGGGTGACCTATGACCTTTGGGGTGACCTATAAACTTTGGGGTGACGTATGACCTTTGGGGTGACCTACGACCTTGGGGTGACCTACGTCCTTGGGGTAACCTATGGCATGGTTATTCAACAAATGATTCCTTGTGCTCGCACCTCTCTATAACACTTTTCATAACGCATTCACCATCTTACTCCCCAAGTCAAGCGTGCGTAAAGGCCCGACCGTTCGTCTCGCCCTATCACCGTTCGCATCGATTACCGTTCGCATAATTTTTAACACTGTTCCGGCAACACAGTCACGCTGTCGACTGTTCATCACAACATGTAGGTATTACTGTTTGCACTATTGGATATTATGAGTATTTCGGGAAGTTTGTAATTCTGATAACATTACAGTTGATCCCTCGACAGTTGTCCCCCCGGCATACTTATATTCAATATGCAGTCGGTAAATAAAATACGGTATGACTACTTATACAAAATAATGCTGAGTTACCGGTCTATAGAGACTCTTTTTGATGTTTATCTTTCTTCAAAACCAAAAAAGTTTTCTTCCATATGTCATCAATGGTCACTCAGCCGAGAACCACTCCGACCTTACTTGTGAAATACCTATTGATTTTTTTAATGTTTTAAGTGAAAAAAAAATGATCATCACAAATGTCACTGCTAGCTAGATACTTCCCCACCACACTACCTTCAAACTCACAACTTACCTCTATAGGTGATGCCATAGTCTCACTGGCTCCAGAAGGGAGCAGTTGGGACTCTTGCGAGGTATTTGCATGTTTTTTAAAAAACGTCACTGTTTTAAAAATAATTATAAATACATTAAGTTATGTTTTTTAGTGTAGCTGAGTGGTGTCGGTTTCAGTCTGTTTTTTGGTGTGGGTATTGGGTATATTTTCTCTTTCTAATCTCCCTTGTTTTGTATTCAGCTTCTTATGTAATAATGTTTTGATTTTTAAATGAGAGTGGCAATTCATTGAGTTAATTCTTAAGGTATGTGGATCCGTGAAAGAGGGGGAACAGTGGCGAAACTGTATGATAAAGATATATCAGATCCCTAACATCTCAGCCCATATGAGACTCCTCAGGTTGAGATGAGCTGGGCGTGTACAGAGAATGCCGGACACACGCGTCCCAAAAATAATTATGACTAGACACCCAGGTGGAAGGAGAAAAGTGGGAAGACCCAGGATGAGGTGGAAACACGAGGTAAGAGGGGATGCAGCACAGCTTTTCCAGGTAACAAACTGGAAGCCAGCCGCTGAGGACAGGGCGAGTTAGAGGCGAATGTTGCAGGAGGCCAAAGCTTGATATGGGCTGTAGCGCCATCGAAGAAGAAGTATAATTATTCACTTATTCCAAGCATTTCAATGGTGTCTTTGTTGGAGAGCGTGCTCCCAACAAATCGAACAATCATAAGAGTTTGAACAAATTCTTGCTAATTATCCCAAATAATTTTATAAACATGTTTATAGTGAAGTTTCGCAGCATAACTAAGCAAAAACGTGGGCGAAGCCGGGAGCTAAATCCAGTAAACAATAAACATGGCTGTCAGAAAACTTATTGCAGTTGCTTTCCAACATGCAATGTTTAATATGTGTGCACTTTTGCACTTTTCTTTCTGTTTGAAGAATAATGCATTTTTCATAATATAACTCACTTTTCGTAATGAATGAAGTTTTATAATAATATATTCTATGAGCATTAAATTTAATGTAAGTAAATATGTATGTTTGTTTGTTTTCTAAGTTATTCTTTTATTCGATCTTGATGTCCTTCTAGCCAGCCGCCCTCTTCCTGTGATTTGAATGTATCTTATACCTAAGGGTTTTTTATCGTGGAATATTTTGTTCAGATACATTCTAATACCTGCAAGAAAATATTATAGTCCATCGCCTCTTTGAAAATGCCATTATATTTATGTTAAGATGGATAAATGGACAACAGACATGACAACTATTAAATGGGAAGTAAATAATAAATTCACATTACTTATACGTAAGGTAATCTTCAGACAACATCAAAGTAATCTATAAACAGAGTTAATTATGTCTAATGCTAATAATCAAATAAAAAGAATTACAATCGTTAAAGACGACATGACAACAAATATGGTAAAAACCATATATTTATATATAGATTAAAAAATCCTTGTAGACTATTCTCCGCCCACTCCCCCATATGCTAGGTTTATAAATTGTAGATTGAGAAACTATATGATTTTTCACAATTTACATTTTATAGTGCCTTTAGAAGGCGAAATAGCAGTTACGCGTTATAATAATGACGCAACAGAACTTGTAAATAAACCGTACGTCTTAAATTGGATAGTTAGATTTACATAGAAGAATTTTTTTTCAATTTAAATTTCGCAAAATTATCTGATGTGATTTTTATGTTATTACTAGCTGACTCGGAAAACTTCGTGGCGTTGTGTACGGATTTATAAGTTTTGTGATTTTTTTACTTTTCCGTTTACTTACTTACGGAAATTGCATTTTATTTTCTTTATACGTGTGAGGGAGATTTATTATAATTATTTTATTTTTCCAGTGGAGGGGTGCAGACATACGTTCACGGTTTGTCCCATTTTCGATTATGACATTTGGTGTGTAAGAAAGAGGGACAGCATTATGTGTTTAAAAACTAAAGCAAAACAATCAGCGCATTGACATTTGACGTTTTTGAATTTCACTCACTACTCAATATTATACTTATCACAATACTCCTGCAGCTCTCTCAAAAGATAAGAATTCATTCCATACGAAATTTATGAGAAAAATAATTATCTTCTTTCATTTTTTTTCGCTATTTTTCTGATTTTTAATAGCTATTCTGCTATTCGGGACGAAGATAAATCCAACAAATCAAAGATCATAAAAAATCGGTCAGGCCATTCTTGAGTTATAAATGGTGTAACGAACCCGACTTTTTTATATATTAAGATACATAGTGATTGCAGAAAATTGTTTAGTCACGGGCATCGCCGGGCCGGCAAATAGATAAAATACAAAACATACTACTTACTTTATGTGCACGCTATCACATCTTTTTAATATCATGACATATTGTATGAAATTATTACCATCAAGCACGAAAATTTGCCATAATACGAGAACATTATGGATGAACGTTTTATTCGTAGGTATATTTTAATAAGATTTTGACATGAAACGGAAATTATTCAAATTTATGTAATTCAGGTCAATTTTACTGAAACAAAACGCTTTTTATAATCGATACACAATAGATTCACAGTGAATTAATAAATAATAATCTGTATTTTACTATTCAGAATGTAATTTATATTATACTAATTTAATCAGTAAGCGATCTGTTTCTAGGTTGAAGTTAACGTAACTTTAAATATGTATATACTTTGTTTTACAGCGTCGGATCAACCGATAGTTTGTTAAATTTTGATATTTATGAGTGGCAAAGAGCTAAATGAGCCTATATAACCAAACAAAAATAATTTTACGTATTTATTTATTAATTAAAACATAACAATAACACAATTAAAAAAACGCAGATGACAGTGAAGGGAGAGCACATATAAATGAATAGCAATGACAGTATAAAATGTAAAAAGTACTTATATAGACACTACAAGTCAAAGTATGAAGAAGCATTTAAATATTGCTTATTGACTGCCGAAAGTCATTAAGTTTTACACCAAAAAATTCAATGCTTTGACTTGCGTTGACAAGTCTCTACATTCTGGATAAAAGAGAATGGTATCCATAATTAGTAGAATGTTGATTGAGGAACAGCAATTCATTATTTCGGAGTCTACAGGAAAGGATGTTGAACTGGATGAGTTGTAACAAAGCAAGTGTATCAGTAATACTATTGAAAAATTTAAATATGCAAATTAGATCAAAGTCCTTCCTAGTTTTCCAAAGAAGATATGTTTAAATTTGGTTCAATTTCATCATATAAGTACTCGCCTCTTTCAAGACCTAACCTCCAAGCATTTCCTCTTAGGAAGCCATGTTGTATGGATTCGATGTGACGAATATGGACAGCATAGAAAGGAGACCAAATGACACTAGCATATTCAAGGTGAGGGCGAATTAGCGAACAGTAAAGAGTTTTAAGTGTACTTATATAGTCAGAGGTAATTCTATGAATGAATGTGAGTAGTCTAAGTGATTTATTTACGATGTTATTATGACCCCAAAGTCCTTGATAGATGTGAAAGTAGAGTTAATGATAAAATTTCAGTCATATGGTGTTGCTTTTAAGCCCAAAGTGACTACTTTACCTCAAAATTGTAAACAGTATTAAGTAGTAATCGTTACATATTTTTATTTTTCTGCATATTGATTTTCGTAATAAACTTTAATGCCATGTAAGCCTATAAATTTATTATTGTCAAATCAATCACTTTCCTCAACTGTTGGTGGTGACAGTGTTGAAGTCAAGCGTTATGTGTCGAATTCAGTTGATTCTGAATCTGGACTTGAGGTCACAATATATATTTTTTTAAATCTGTTAATAAAGTTGTTAAAGTGTGTCTTATTTCAATGTTTTTAGGCATGTTTGGCTTTAAGTCCCATCATCTCTTTATTTATTTATTGTAAGTAATTTTGTTATTTGGAATTTTTTTTTTTTAAACCTTTAACATGATGCATAACGTCATGAAAAATTTCGAATCGGTCGCTAATAATAACAATCCTTATGTAAATAACCGCATGTTCAAAATTCCTGCAAAATCGATTTGTTGCGTGTTTTATTTTAGTTTGCGAAGTACAGGCATAAATATTTAAATGTTTTACGATCAGTTTGTATGTAACTAAATTTATCACATTATTCATAAATTTATAGCCGAAAAAGGGTTCGTAAGTATGAGATTTTGAACTGGAAAGTAGTTTTTGTAGGCATTTATTTTTTTCTGAACACATGACAATGATTTACAAAAAAAAAATATATTTCAATTATTTTGGATGCGGTATTGTAATAACAATTGAAATTTAAGGCAGATGTTAAAATGTGAAACTACTAGGTTAACCATGTGATTATCCGAAGATCGTAACACGCAGAAACTTAAAAAAAAAATCCAAAATAAGTTTGAAAATATCTTTACCCACGTTTTGGCCAGCGGGCGCTCGCGGGTGTTTGCGAAAACACACCAAAGGTTAAATATTTTTTTTAATAAGGCCCTGGGCAAAATTAGTTATGTATCCAGTCCTGACGTTCACAGCCAATGATGTTAATTCAAATTAGATTACGTATTAGGTATCTTCGTCACAACCTATTGACGTATTACGTTGAGGTTAGCGAATTACCAGTATTAATGTTTTAATGAATAGTAATTATGTCAATATAAAGTTCACATCATATTTTTAAAATTTTCTAGATTCTTATTTGCCATTAAGGGGGAATCATTTAAATTACGGAATTTATAACCAGTGTTATTTATACAAATAGAATGGCGTCGCAATTTTTACCTCATGTGGATGTTCAAAATGTAACCTGGCTATTATAGACTTAGAGGCCTTGTATTTTCTCGTATTTAATATATGGCTCCGAGGGCTGGTCTATGTATAACTCCTACTCTAGGCAACTCGAAACAGCAGAAATGCGAATGTTTAGAAGGTCGGTAGGAGAAAAAACGTAAGGTGTAGCATTTTTAAAACATTTTATGTTTGCATTCAAAGATTTTATATTTAAAAAATGATATGTTTATTTCGAATTATAAAATTTGAAAGCGTATTTCAGCACCTTTCAAAAACAGTTTTTAGTTTTCGGATATGTTCGGAAATATTTCATTTTATTGTGAAGCGGAAATATTTTGACCATCTGAAAAATACGCAAAATTTCGGAATGAATAAATAACACATACTATATTTTATAAATATATGAACAGACGTATAAACATAATATTTATTCATTTATTAACAGACTTACGTCCAATTTACAACAAAGCATCATGACATTAAGAAATATAAATCGTAAGGATAAAGGATGGTTAATGAAAGCAAAGAAAAAGAGGGAAAATAGAAGAAAATAGAAGTGTCAAGCCAAGACTTTGCAAAAATTAGAGTAAGTATAAAAAAACCTCAATTGTTTAAAGAGCGACAGAAATCTTTTAAGCTTATACCAAAAAAATCAAGGTATTGACGTGAGTTGACCATTCTACACATTCTGAAAAATGGTGAATTATTACCATAATTAGTGGAGTGCTGATTGAGGAAGAGCAGGTCTTTATTTTTGAGTCTACGAGAAGGTATATTGAATGGGATGAGTTGTAGTATATGTAAATACATATGTTATAAGATGGAAGTCGGAAGATTAAGAATACCTACTGCTCGCTGCTTATTCGTCTCGTTTACCTCGACAACTGAACCTAGGTAATAGCATATGATGCTAGTAGATATGTCTAGTTTCGAATAATATATGATATACGACGACATGTCTGAATTTTCCAGCGTGAAATTGTTCCTTTGTAACTCCATTTCAATCCTCGTTCTTCCCATTTCTGCAAGTCTGGAAAACAAAAACGTATTCTCGTAGCAAATTTTCAAAGCTACCCGTGAATTTATGATGTGCACGCGATTCCCAGATAAATATATTCGTGGAGAGGTATTATGTACTGCTGAGAAATTGCGATGCCAAGGTAACTCCGACAAAACACACGACAAGTGGTAGCATCTAGTATCTACGACGTATTTTCGAACGTGGGGCTTTGGATGCATTTTTGCTGGATGTCGTGGAGGGTGCTACGTGCAGTTTTTTTTACAGTGAGTTGTTCAACAACAGGGTCGGATTTATAATGTTTTGTACCCGGTTCAAAGTGGAAGATACCTTTTGTAAGTATGTATTATGAGTCCGTCAAAAAAAGTGATGAACACCTTTCCAGTCATACTGATGTCACTTAAAACCGACTCTATTTCACGTTGACAGATAGCCGCTTCTCCCAGATAAGATTTTTTTATAGGTTCCCTTATTACCAAAGGCGATTGTAAAAGAATTCCAAACAAAAGGATATGACCGACTCAGTCCCACTCCCAACATTAAAAAATGTGATTCACAAATAATATCAAAGACAGAAATTTGGATCAAAGATAATTAGAGGGCTTTCATCGGTGCACTCACCCAAATTCGAAGTTATTTATCTAACGAAACCATTCAGTGAACGTTTATAGGTATTATAAATTTCAAACATCAACTTATAACTAAGCATTTCTAATCTTTACATATTACCTACGTAAGGTTTATGTATTATTTTCTGTTGTTAATTTATGTACTTATCTAATTTATACACTATACACACTAAACATGTATTTTTTTAGTTCTAGTAGCAAATTTCTTACAATGAAGATTTACTGTTATTATTAATAATTCCCAATCCCAAATCCATAGTGTAATATATCATAATAGTCTATGTTTACCTTAATTATTACTTTACTACGGAAATATACGGGCTCTTCGGATCACATGATCTCGTTGCCAAGTTGTTCCAAAGGTAAGAATGTATGGAGTCGTTAACCAAACTAGCCTTCACTTTGGAAGGAAGCTTATCCTCAGAAGTAGGAGTATTATTATATTATTTATGCGTCAATAATCTTAAGGAAATCGTAAAGTACTGAACAAATATAATTTAATGTAAAGAACATTCGATTGCGTTTTTTATCACTGGGAAAAGAGAGACAGGAGAAAGCCCTACCTTCTAAAGTAGCGATTTGCTCCTTCATCCACTGGTCACTTGGCACAGTTAAACCATAAAATGTATCATATTAAACATATATGAAAGCGATTTTGCGAGAGATTCAATAATTGGTATGATCACGATCGCGACAATCTGATTAATGAGTACTTCAAAATAATTATAAAAATAATATTTTGAACTAGCATCACTAGGATTTTGTCATCTTCTTCTTTCTTCTGATTACCATGTAGAGTTTGTTAAGGAAGGAATGAAGCAACCATTCTCTGGAGGGAATAAAAAGCGAGACAGCACATAAATCAATGTATCCCATACACACTTAACATGTATTTTTAGTTATTGGGGTTATTCATATCATTAATAAAATCACTCCCAAGAGTCCCAAGTTCATACTTTCAATATTTGAACTGTTTTTAGTGAAGAAACGCGATCTCAAAAATCATAAATACGTAACTCGTTCCACTTGCACGTACGATAGATCCGGCGCTGGCAACACGGTACAGTAGCCTTGAGCCCATGAGCCTGCAGCCGGATGGAATGGGTGGATTGCAAAAACATCCCCTAAAAAGGTTCATGTTTTATTCAGTATTTAGCCTTGTAATGAAAGCTTTTAAAATTTTCCTTCAGCGCATGAATATGCAAACATTTTCAGATCATTGTTTTCCTTTACTTGGAAACATTTTAATAAAATGGAAAGAATTTTTTACCTTGTTCAGTTAATTAACATAATTTTCGTATCTCTTTAAAAGGCGCTCGTAATTAAATATCTTTATAATGTGAACTTAATCCATTTTACCTGTGTCTGTTTTTTTCTGTAAACATTGGTAGACATCACATCCAAATAAGCTTGTTTCGAATTTTCTCTTATTCAATAAATCAAAAACAAAATTTCTTGCAAAAGCATAAGATTTGTAGGTAGGTACTTAGGTACACCAGCCTACTTCATTGATAAATAAATCATTTCAAATTACGCTATTTTCATCGTACGCCGAAGCTAAATTATCGCTGTGTGCCAGTTGATTCTATTTTTGTAATAACTTACTTATTTTAACTAAATCACTTTTTTTTATTCTACGATCTTATCAGATAATGTATTAAACTACATTTTTACGTTTTAGATACCTCTACCATAAGTATTTTACCCAGAATAGCTGCTTCTTTTCAATAGTTTTTTATCGTGCCATAAAAACGGTAACCATATTGAACCGGAACCGCAACGTTAAAAAAAATTACAGGCATATGAAAAATGCCAAATAGTCAGTTTGTTAATTCGCTTATATAACATGACGTACACAGCAGTGGCGGTCCATGAGTTTTCAGTGAGCTAGAGTGCTGAGATTGAAACATACGATGTTATTGATGTTGTTGTAGCTGAAAACTAATTTTATTTTTTTTTTCAAAATTTCAACTTTTTTAATGAAGATATACTGAAATGTGTACATTTTAGTAGAATACTGAAAATCTTCTTTCAAAATGTTGAAATTTTGAAAAAAAATAAATTAATTTACAGCTACAACAACTTCAATAACGTAATATTACACAGTTCATTTTAATATGAGTTAGAAGGTATATAAAAGTAAATTATTAGGTGGTCATAGTACACTACTGAAAGCCTTCGGTTCTCATTGTAACTGTTCTTGTTCAAGACACGAACAGCGTTAGGTGGTACTACTCTAGTGTTACTGGTATTACTCTTTTACTACATCAGCGAACATCTGTTGAGATGTGAAGCAGCTCTAACCCATCGATATCTATTAAATTTATTAATAGTAACTGAAACTGCGTGTCTATCAAATACACTACACAAATAAATATTTTATTTACCGAACTACGCGTATGAAAGCATAATATCACGAAGCATTAGGCCAAAAATACCCACGTATTTATAAGTTTACATAAATAATTCAAGGATCCAGAGCCAAGGATTTTGCAGCGCAGAGGTTGTCTTATCGCCAGCGTAGAACTGCCATTGTATAATAGTGGCCATTCTTCGTTCAAAACGTCTCCATTATTCCTGTTCATTTTCCATTACCATTCCAAGACGACAAATAGGTGCACCTAACTAGGATGTGTCGAGAGGTGACAATGTTACCTAGAGACGTGTTGAGAAACCAATATTTCGAAAACATTCCGACTGCAATAAGATGAAATATATTTTCGAAACACTACCAGGGGTAGAAAATGGAGAAAAATGCTGTTATAATCTGTCAAATAAGAGTAGATGGATCTACACAATTTAAAGGCTGGCAACACCAAATTAACTGTCAAATATTCCTTTAAAGTGTAGTGACACTGAAAATATAGAACATTGTATACACATTAAAAAAAAACTTTAAATCAAGTTGAAGCACTGTTGTTAAGCTACCTAGTTAATGACATAAATTTGATTAAATGGTGTTATACAAAGTGATTCAATTTCATTTAATGCTACATAAATTTGAATTTAACAGTAAGTAGAAAGGAAAAATCACCAATTGTGAGTTTAGTTACACTACTTTTAGATCTGAATGAGTTAAATATATTCAGATCTAAAATTAGAGACATGAATTAAAGCCCGGGCATCGCTAGGTACTTAAACTAGTATTAAATAAATGTGCGCAATTTCTCAACGTTGCTTTATATTTTAAAACAATATAGTTAATTACGTTAACACAAAATTACAAAGGTATAATAATAATAAACCTATAAGTGGGTATTTGTATTGCAACGAAAATACATTTTATTAACACTTTTATGCCATTTTAATTTTTTAATAAAAATGTACTTAGGTTACACAGCTTTACATTTTTTACATGAGTTTTTTTTTAGTGTTTCCATTTGAACAACAGTGGCGCCCTCTATGTTTTCTGCTCTTATTTGATAAACTGTATATTTTCTGATTCTTTTTTTTGTGTGATTTAAAAATGGTTCCATGACAGTTGATCCGCCGACAGTTGGCCCCCTGGCATACTTATAAACAATATGCAGTCGGTTTAGGAAAAATACGATATATCTGATTACACAAAGCATAACTAAGTGCCCCCAAAGGATGTGCAGAGAGGATGTACCATCGAATAACAAAGCATAAAACATATTTTCTTTCAAATTTATTAAGGAAAAATCTACTTGTCTATGAACTGTATGTGTATACTGTATGTGTATACAACTGTATGTGTATGTAAGTAAAAAAATTGACACTGTATATAAATTCGTTTTACATTCATGCCAAATTATTATTAAAGGTATTTTTGAAGACGATTTTACGTTTGTAATTGATAAATAATGCAAAAAAATTATAATTTGACAGGAAATATCATTTCAAATGCATGATTGATGCGAGTACCTATGCAATTTGGAAGGCAGTTGTGGGAAACGTCACCCCAGGAACCATTTATTGTATAACTACTGGAACGTCTCTGCCAATAGTTTGATGACATAGCGGCCTAGATAAGGTCTTGTCGGTGGATGCGTCTGCCTACTAGCTGTATGGCGGGCCGGTTAGGGGGAAGCCGACTTGGGGAGACTTTGATCTTTCCAGCTGGTCATTTTCGACACATCGTCTTGCACCGCAGCGGGAGGGATGTATTCATACGTCAGTCAACGTAGATACGTTTGATGACTTAGCAGGGGTGCCTGGGTTCATGGGACGAGGTGATGAGAGGTTTGTCCACCTACTGGGCAGGATCGGGAGAGATTGGTAGAGGGAGAACCTTTGACCTCTACAGCCGGACTATCTCAACTCACCGCCTATCACCGCAGTGGGAGGGATGGATTCAAACATTCGACACTCCTAACCACCCTCACAGACTCCTACTCACTCCTCGTGACTTTTCCCATCCTAGAACTTCTTTTACCTAAAAACACCCTTTGAACAGCATCCCCAAAGATGATGAATTGAGGGATTTTTTTTTTCCTTAGGGCCTCTTGTTCACTTTTCCTACTGTTCTCTTTTGTTGAAGGAACAATATATATTATTTTATGTGTACTGAAAATAGAATAAAAAATTTTATTAAACTAACAAGTATTTTTGAATTTTATTATGCGAAAGGTTAAATTTACGATGCATTACCGAATTTATATAGTTTAATTTTTACTCACCGCTTATAAAACTAGATTTTATAAGGCATTTATGAAAACAAAATAAAAACACGACTCTAAACTAGCTTAGACAACAAACAAAAATGTAAGTTTGCTAGCAAATTTTGCTGCGTTGCCCTTTGGCTATGTGTCTAGTTTCTAGTTTACACCCGAGAGGAAGCTAGCAGAAGGTACGCGAATCTAGGTAAAAGACACTGAACAGAAAATCTCTAGAAGTATAATCTAAAATAATTTGAAATAAATCTGATGTTCCGAATTTTCAAGTAAGACCTGTGGATTAGAATCGATACCTAAGCCAATGGTATTTTTTTTTTTTTTTTTTTTTTTTTTTTTTTTTTTATTGAGTAAATTTTTTACAATAAGTTTATTTTAATACAATATTACATATTTTATATACTCTCCTAGTAAAGCTATTGCTTGTGTTTAGGAGAGGACAACTTGATAATAACTTTCTTTTTTTTTTTTTCAAAACCTTATAACAAACTTAAGAACTTAACTTATGAATAGATTTAGACTTAATAACATATAAGATTATAAGGGTAATTAAACAAAATATATATAGGATGTACAAACTTGATGGAATAAATAGGATGTAACAAACATTAAGAACTTAACTTATGAATAGATTTAGACTTAATAACATATAAGATTATAAGGGTAATTAAACAAAATATATATAGGATGTACATAAAACCTTTGGAATAACAAACAGTCAAAAACATATATAATAAAAGTTAAAATTATATGGTGGGACTACCAAAATATGATTTAATTTTTTTTTTATATTTGTCGTAATTTTTTTCTGTTCGCATATCGGCGGGTAATTGATTAAATAATTTTATTCCTTTATATACATAGTGATTCTGTGCTGTTGTGGTTCGTATGGGTGGTATAGTTAGTCCACCAATAGAAGTATTCCTTATGCTAATATTTAGCAGAGGGGTAATATTTTTTTTAAATATATCTTTGTGAAGCTGAAGTAGTGCTATTTTTTCGTAAATTTTTGTAAGTGGGGGAACAGGGAATTCTTGGAATACGTTTATTGTTGGGTAGTAATACGGTTTTTTTAGGATAATTTTTATAAGAATTTTTTGAATTGTTTCGAGTGGGAGAAGGGATGATTTATATGCACCCCCCCAAGCTATGATTCCATATTGTAATACCGAGTGCGCAAGTGCAAAGTAAATTTCTTTTAATATATTTAATGTGATAGTATTTCTAAGTCTGAAAAATATATATATTAGTTTTCTCATTCTGTCTATTGTGGAGTTTATTTGATTTTTCCATTTAATGTTATTGTCGATAATTATTCCAAGATATTTTATTTGTTCTTTACTGCTAATATGTATACAATTTGAGTTACAGGGTGTGATTTTAAGTAGACAGTTTCTGTCGTGAACTTTAATGTTTACATTTATATTTGAAATATGTTCTGTTAGGCTCAGAGGTAGAAAATGAGTTTTTTCAACATTTAAAGAAAGTAAGTTTTTGTCAAACCATTGTTTAATGATATTTATTGCATTATTTGCCGATATTTCGGCTTCTTTCCAAGAGTTTGTTTTGTTTATGTATCTATATTATTTTACGCCTTTATGGGCTTTTACAAACATGTGATATAAATAATAGATAATTTTCTACACAGTATTCAATCCTATTTAAATTTTATGCTCATAACCCACGCAGAAGATTAGTATTATGCAAACATTAATGATAGTTATTGGGGTATGTTATCATAGCATTTTTATAACTATTTTCCTTGAAGTTGAACACATCTAATACACCGAGAAAGTATTGCCAGCTGTATGCAAGTGAGTATCTAATTGGATCATTCCTGATATTGTTGTTGCATTTAAAAATTATTTAAGATGGAGAAATCCTAAAGCTAGGCCTGGGAGGCCTAGAGGAAAAGAATTCTTCATCTTTGGGGATGCTGTCGTAAGTCTTTTAAGGAAAGGGATCATAGAACTTCTGGGAAAGAAAAAGGTATGAGGGGTGATTGGGAATTCCGGGGTCAGTGTATCACAGATTCACACAGATTCACACACCCTCACACGTATTCACACAGATTCACACAGATTCACCCAGATTTACACAGATTCACACTGATTCACACAGATTCACACAGATTTACACAGATTCACCCAGATTTACACAGATTCACAAATATTCACACAGATTCACAGAAATTCACACAGATTCACACAGATTCACATAGATTCACACAGATTCACACAGATTCACAATGATTTATACAGATTCATAATCGAAAGAGTAACGGACGTGTGAATCTAACCCTCTCACTGCGGTGCAAGGCGATGTTCCTAGAGAATCCTGCTGAAGAGAACAAAAGGTCTCCCTCAACCAGCCTGCCATGCAGTTGGTGGGCAGACGCATCTGCCACCAATATCCGGACAAACCTCACCCCATGAACCCGGGCATCCCTAACAGGTTACTAAACGTAGGGAATCGCTTGGGGTTACCTGTGGCAGGTGTATTGGTTATCCAATAAATGGTGGGAGTGTTGACAGATAATCAATATTGTTGATAAAATATTATAGATATGTTTAATAATGTTAGGGCGCTATACTCTCCCACGACACACGTCTATTTATTTTTCTCTTCATTGGCAATGTAAGGCAACAGCAAGCTTTGGCCTTTGTGCCCGATTGCCTACATACATATTTGATGAAAGCAAAATGTCACAGGGAGCGCGTTGAGTAATAACTGGCTGTATAGTTGAGAGCATATTTCAACAGGAGTTTATTAACGACATTATTAGGGAGGGACGGCGTAACGAGGCAAGATACGGGACTCCAAGATGGCGATGAATATTACCTTATTTATTCATATTATGTTACGTTGATATGATCTGTGATAAATGGCCGCGAATTTTTAATGAGGTTTGATAAAGTGTTGAAAAATGGTTATTATATTACACGAATTGCAATAAAAGCCCACAATTAAATATGATTTCATTTAAATCGTACCTATAAATATATTACAATATAACAGTAACTTAGTAAACACCACTTTTTACACTTACTTTATGCCTAACGAGTTTCGCTACAACCGTTGCTTCGGGCAGTAGGTATAATACTCTACTTAAATCTAACAGCCTTACTAATAAAAAATAAATTAAAACGAGTGTGCTTTAGACCAAACGACTGAAGTAAAACTTAACTAACTTATAAAAGAACATAATATGACACTGGGGATGCATTAAAATTGACATTGGGGTGATATATGACATTGGGGCGACATATGACCATGGGGTGACCTACGACCCTGGGATGACCTACGACCTTGGGGTGACCTACGACTTTAGGGTGATCTACGATCTTGGGGTGACCTACGACCTTGGGGTGACCTATGGCATGGTTATACAACAAATGATTACTTGTGCTCGCACCTCTCCATAACACTTTTCGTAACGCATTCACCAGCTTACTCACAGGATATATGAATCCATCCCTCCAACTGCGGTGCAAGGAGATGGATTGAGAGAGAGCAGCTGGAGTGGTCAAAGAGTCTCCCTACCTCGCCCAATCCGGCCCGCAACGCAACTGGTCCGCCGCCAAGACCTATACACACCTCACCCAATAAACCCAGACATCCCTGCTAACTGACCTAAGTCAGAGGAGGTGTTTGTTATCCAATAAATGGTTCTCGAGGCGGCGGTACATGCATCTATTTTTAGCTACAATATTTTTCACTGGAGTTCCTTATTATTAAAAGGAATTTAATTTACCTCTTGTTTATAAAAAAAAATACTTTTTACAAAACAAAACACGTTCAATGAAATCAGACTACCAAAAAAGGTGAAATTAATACTCAAAACAGTTTATTCTACAAATGGATGAAATATTATCATGCGCAGTCGGAAGCCATATAAAATTTCCCGATTAAATTCAAAATAGATTCTAAGAACCACAGCAAGGTAAAATGTTTTCGTAAATTATAATTAGTAATTTATAAATTTAAATGCACAAATTACTAAAATAAAACAAATTTATATGTTTCACTGATACACAATTTAGTTCCAATGAATAATATCGATTATTCTAATGCAATACAGATACCCATCGATTATTCAAATCACTTTTTAATTAGATACTATCTCGAGTTTGTGGGATAAATTCCTAGAAATGTTTTACAATCTTCCACAAGTATTTTGCCCCTGTCAAATGGCTTATGCCCTAATCTTATAAGCACGAGTATTAAGTCCTAATTATGTCCTAATCTAATAATATGAAAATAGCTATGAAAATTCTCGCAATATCGTCACTTTCAATGTTAAGTTGATTTCTAGTTTTGTTACCTGTACAAATCCACTCGTATAATAAACACAATTTGTTTCCACGAATCAACCTACCTGTCTTACCCATTCGTTGACCTTTTTCCCAAGTTTTCCAAGAAATTTGAACCGTTTCACAAAATTTTACAGTTTAAATTTAATATTTAATGTTATGTTGTAATCCGTTGGTAGTTATTTTTATTCTAAGTACAGTTTTTTTAGCTTCTAAATATATTTCCCTCAGGCGAAATTATAGGAAAAAATTTTTTTTCAGAAAATATACCAAGTATTATTAGTACTAAATATCTTTATTTTTATACTGTTCTAAAAGAAAAATGCTGACAAGTCCTTTTTGCTAAAATACACAACATTATTATTTGACAGCGTTGAACTATATATTTATTTAAAAAAAAAACATATTCCCAGAAGATAATGTCAGAGACGTAATGGAAGTTCTGATATTTAGTTTGTCGTAAATAACTAATTCTAAGACTGTTGCAAGTCATGATACAAATAGAGCAGTAACAATACTGCTCTGTTCGTATTACGACTTGTAAGTACAAACTCGGTTATAAAAATAAGTATAGCTCTATGTCACTAGTGATATAAGTCTTAGTTGTATGTCATTAGTTATCAATCTTAGTTATAAACCACTTGTAGTATATAGGTATAGATTTAATGTACCTATAAATGAATTTGTAAGGCGCCCTTGAGGTGATTTTCTCACGAAAATGGCGCTATAAAAGTCATCCAATTATTATTATTATTATTAGAGTTTCAATATTAATTGTCGAATCTATCAAAAAATATTTAAGTGTTTTAAAAAAGGTCCAATAATTGCAAGTCAATTAATTTTTAGAGAAGAAGAAAATAAAACTAATAAAATCAGAGTGTGCAATTTAGATGCAGTAGAAGTGAAACCTTCAGAAAACTAAAGTAGATAAGAGTTGTTGAAAGGCTACAAAGAGGAGAACGATTATAATATCTCATTCTCTCCCAGGCTTAATACTATAGATCAGTGATAACCAAAGTGGTCCGTACGGACCCCCGGGGTCCCCAGGATCATTCAGGGGGTCCATGGGGGAGCGTGATGGGATAGGACGGGGCAGGATAGGATGTAGTGAGATGGTTTCCTCTGAATTTACCCTAGCGCCCCCCCCCCCCCCCCCCGAAACGCCCACCCACAAAAGGGGTGGGCTAAGAGTTTGGGAAAGGGGTCCGTAGGCCAAAAGAGTTTGGGAACCACTACATAAATGTATATCTTTGTCTCTTTTTAATGTCGCTATTCTTCGTTTCATCGAGTTTCAAATCACAACGGTGTTAAAGTTGTTTTCGTTTCAAAAATTTATCGGTCGCAAACGGGAATCACAGCGCCTTAGCCAACTAGGCTATTGGGACTAATTCACTTGATTTTTTTTAAATTTCTGCGCACTGTTTCATGTTTCATTTAAAGTTGAATGAAAATAAGTATAATGTTGGTGCTTCTTATCCCATCATTTGACAGTAGCGTTATGTCAAGACTAATACATAACTGTTTCGTGTTCAGGCAGCATTGCCATTCCTAGGAAGTGATCCCTGGATATAGGGAGAAACAGAGAGTTCCAAGATATATAATAATATTACTTTTTTATATATTTTTTTAACTTTATGAGTAAAAACTCAAATTATAATATTTAATTGAATGAAGACAATACCAGCGAAACTCAATCAAAATCTGAAGACAGAAAAATCATAAAAAAGATATTGGTTCCACTGGGACACGAACCCAGATACCTTATTAGCATTCATGGCCAATGCTCTACCGATTGAGCTATGGAACCCATTTTCAATTCGGTCACTTTTTAACTGTTTCATACTTCGATTAAGAACTACCAATACTATCTTCATTTTCTTAACGCACATAGTGGAACCAATATCTTTTTCTGATTTTTCTGTCTTCAGATTTTGATTGAGTTTCGCTGATATTGTCTTCATTTAATTAAATACAAATAATAATACGCCATACAAGATGATTTTAATTACGGAAGCAATAATATAATTTTCTTAACCCTTCAAAAATTTGGAATTTTTTTCAGATGGTCAAAATATTTTCGCTTTACAATAAAATGCAAATATTTGGAATATTACTGAGCACATTCAAAAACTAAAAACTGTTTTAGAAAGGTGATGAAATACGCTTTCATATTCGAAATTTTTAGATTGTAATATAAAGCGTGGTGTTTTCCCTTTCTAACACCGTTTAGAACATATTTCTAACTATGATAGTAAGGGAGTTACAGCGTTTTATAAGAGACCTATGTGCGTTGGGACAAATATGGTCTCCTGCCATTCAAAGGGTTTTAACACGACATAATATATACCGACGTCACTTACAATTTTGATAATATTACAATGTTGTTTAAAGTAGATACCTTGATAATATTGTCGACAGGAGACAGTAACTTTTTTCTTCATATTTTGCAGATAACTTCATCAATACTTATTTGCCTCGTTTGTGGTTTGGCGAAATGTTATCTATGTTAAGACGCTGTCGTTAGGGGAGGGCTGAGATAGGATAGGGTGAAAGGAGGAGCAAGACGAAGGATGGGCAAACGATTCCAGATAAATTCCCAATTTATCAAAGTAACGTGAAAATAATCGCAGGTCAGGCCGAATGAGAAGGGTTAGCAATTATGAAGGAGCGTCATTCCTCAAAAACCACTTTTCATTAAAGTCCCAAATGTGTAATAATTAATTCAGCAAGAGGAATTTTCAGGTAAGCACTATTTTATAGGAGGTAAGCACTTTTAGTTTCAATGGTAGTTATTTGTTATGGGTGTGGGTGTTGGGCAAGGTTCTAAGAATATTATAGGTTAGTTCATTCAGGGGTTAGAATCGTGATATGGTTTGAAAGTTGTGACGTAGCTTGGAGACCGCTTTCCACCGGAAGATTTAAATTCTTTGCAATGCGAGTGGCTTCAAACGACTCTGAATGCATATGGTTTATTTATTTACTTTAGGATGGTTAGTACACAATTTATTATTTATTAACCCTCAGGATAATGTGTTCCGCTTTTGGAAACAACTCATATAGGTCTCATAGAAAGTGTTGCATCTCCCTTATACTATCATAGTGAGAAACATGATCTAAAGGGTGCTAGAAAGAAAAAACAAGACGCTTTATATTCAAATCAAAAATTTAACAACAAAAGAATTTAAATTTGCACATTTATGAAACCGAAGTTTCCGATCGTAATGTGAAAAAAAAATAAATTTTGTGAATTTTTTTGAAATGCAACTACAAAAAATTAAGGTGATGGTAACGTTTGTCCAATAAACGACTTTCAAAAACAGTTTTTATTTTAGAAACCATCTGACGGTATAAGGTCGAGGCTTCAGAGGTTTAAACATGTTCGGAATGAAAAGGAAAATCCCAGGAATAAGTGTCAACTGTGTTTTGAAATTTTTTAAGAACCGGTTTAATTTTTCCTAAAATTACTCTAGTCGAATAAGAATCGGAATAAGTCATATTCTGATTCTACCGGCAACTGGACAGCGCATTGACCAGCATTGACCCATTTTCAGTGTAATAGTTCATTCACAAGAGCCAGTGGAACTATGGCAATCAGATTGCGGAGAGTTTTAAGGTGCCCAAGATATGCTGCGAAGGATAAAGGAGTGGGTAGATTGAGATGACCCTAGCTCTTCAGATCTTCTGACCAAATACAATCTTTAGACTTCTCAAGCAAAAAATCGGTTCTCAATGGCAGTTTCTAACCTGAATATTTTCCGCTATGGAACGAGGTGCAAATGTAAAAGGAATAAAAGAGTCCCACTGAAATAAAAAAAATCTCCAGACGGAATTCAAACAAACAACTACAGGGTTAATAGAAAAAAATACCACGTCCCAGCACCAGAAGCCTTGACTCTGCAGCAAAGAAGTTACGCTACAGCCAAACCAATGAGATTTCCTGTCTTCCTTTTTCCAAGCTGATTCAAACATTCAATAAGCTCAGTTCCAACTGAACTATAGACCTTTTTCTCCCTGCCGCCATTGAAAGATATTACTGGTGATTTAATCAATGCGCGCTCACAACGCTACACTAATTAACTGAATTCGAATCAAACATCTGACGTATAGGTACACATACACAAGCACATGCATATACGTACACACAAAAAAAAAGAAAAAACTGAAACTGGGCGTACTGAGGGCCCGCAGATACTTTAATAGTACACAACTGCTAACCCTGTACAAATCGCAAGTGCGCCCTACGGTTGAATTTGGCAACCACCTCTGGTCTGGAGCTCCAAAATACCTTAAAAAAAACCCTCGACTCTGTCGGGGTTTCCGTTCGGTCGGTCGGTCCGTTTGATAGATTCTCCCATCTTAACAGACGGATTGCAATCTTTAGAGCACAGGCGTCAGGTGGGAATGCTGTCCTTGTTCTACCGGTATTACAATGGAAGATGCTCCGAGGAACTAGCGTCGTTGATACCCTCGGCACCGGTGCATAGTCGGGAAACACGCCAAACACGCGCCCAACATTTGTACACGGTTGACATTAGTCACATGAGAACGGGTCGTTTTTACGACTCGTTTTTGAGTTCAACAGCTTGGATGTGGAACGATTTACCGGCCTCTGTGTTTCCTCCCTCCTACAACATGGGTCTCTTCAAGACCCATGTTCACTCCTTACTTTCCTCAAAAAGACCCTCCACACAGCATCCTCAAAGATGACATAGGCCCTGAGGGAAATTATTTTCCTCAGGGCCTCCTGTGTGGAGTTAATGTAAAAAAAAAAAAAAATCATATTCAAATATACACCACATATTTTTTGACTCCCTGCCATCATTGAAAAACTTAATCAATGCGCACTCATAATGATCCACTAATTAATCAATTTCCAATCAGACATCTGACACGTGTATACACACACGTTCACATATACACACAAATATATTCACGTGTATATCAAATACATTTTTTTATGTATATTAGTTTATCTTGATTTTAAAATTTCTTTTTCCAATTATCTAATACTAATTGTAATACTATATGGTTGTGAAAACTATTTTGGTTATTGAAGATCAAAGCAAATGATATTGCATGCAAAGGACATTTTTGAAAAAACGTCAGAACCTTGTCCAACTGAAGTAACGAATATCCAATATCTGGTAGGAAAGACGCGGCCTGCTGTGAGAAGGTAAATTATAATCGATCATGAAAAATAGCAGTCGTCTAGTCTAGACTCTAGACTCTAGAGTCAAGAGTCTAGTCTAGAATACTCCGGACCAGCAACGTGCAATATGTACAAGGATTATCCTTCGGGAAATTAATAAATCATTGCTTGTTTCAGACATACCGTGGAGTTTGAGGTCCTGAAACAAATGTGTTTATACATACAATTTCAACAAATAATAGATTCAATACAAACAATATTACAGCATATTTTTCAAAGGATTGTGCAATGGACGATAAATGGGTTCTTTGCAATATTCCAGTACTAATAATATTTAACAGTTACTTACGATGAATCGGATTGTGAATTAATGTGGAGATGTATTTTCCTGTTAAGATAACCGCTTAAAGATAGGAAATCCTTACCTGAAACAAAGAAAGATTTACACAAATTAAAACAAGAACTAAATTATGTATCTAACGAGATAATGAAAAAAATTATGGATTAGATTTACATTTCAGAACTTTAAGGGTTTAAAAAATAACAGTTTGAAATTAGACCCCACAAAAAGGTAGGTAAGTGTACGACGGTATTTCATTTATATTTTGAACTAGTTGCAGACCCTTAAAAAATCGCGGGATAGTCTATATT
This sequence comes from Limnephilus lunatus, assembly GCA_917563855.2. Taxonomy (NCBI): domain Eukaryota; kingdom Metazoa; phylum Arthropoda; class Insecta; order Trichoptera; family Limnephilidae; genus Limnephilus; species Limnephilus lunatus. The sequence goes on along the minus strand of OU830600.1, from coordinate 7,858,885 downwards.
TTAGGTAGTAAATAATGCTTTCTTGAAAATGGAAAAAGCAAAGACCTACGAAAAATTACGAAATCTTTCTTTACTTGCCAAGATTAAGCCTAATACATTGAAATAAAAGAAATACACCTTTAAAATTTTCAAATTTATATTATAATAATTTTCTAGTTAAAAGTATATCATAATTAAAGTTGTCGTAAAATAGCTTTATAATTATCAGATGAGAGGAGGGTACGGGAACCGCCGCTCTGGGAACCATTTATTTAATAACCACCACGAAGTGGTTTGCTACGTTTTGGGGTGCTCGGGTTAATCGGGGAAGGATTGTCTATTGCACATTAACCCCTAAATTCTAAAAACACCCTCCCCATAGCATCCCCAAAGATAACAATGACCCTGGGAGATATTTTTCGTCAGGGCCTCCTGTCTGGAGAAAATTTATACATAAAAAAATCAAGATAACAAAAATTAAATTCAAATAGATGTTCAATGTTTTATAAGGAAATCTCTCTTTTTATAACTTTTCAAGGCTATTTCCGTCAATTTAATATATAATTGAAGAATCAGATAATAATAATAATCTAAAAATGAAAGAAAATATGAAAGAGAATAAGACACAGAAAATAGAAGAAAAAAAAGTTCGCATTCCGGTTAGACGAAAGGTCTGGGTTCGAATCCCAGTTGCGACTATTATATTTTTCTGTGTCTTGTTCTCTTTCATATTTTCATTTAGATTATTATTGTTGTCTTCTTCTTCAATCAAATAGATGTATTTATTTTTAAAACTTGATTGTGCCTAAATGTATACTCGGACGGCGCTAATACAGAACATCCCGATATAATATGTTCTATAGTTTCCGGAAAAGCCAAACATTTTCTACATAAATCATCAATTTGATTTGCATCTTTGATGATATGCTTCCTATAATTTTTAGTATTAATGACTCTATCTTGAATGGCAAGCATAAAGCCTTCTATTTCTGCGCTCAACTCTCCAATACTCAACCATTTGTTTGACGAAAATTTGTCAACATACGTTTGGTTGAGATAATTGAAGTGTTTTGCGTGAAGAATTTTATTTGACCAAGAATCTAATAGTTCCTGGTTGGTATTTATAAGAATGCTGGCATTCTCGTCGTATAAATTTAATGGCGAAATATTTCTATCTGCCTTGCAAATTATTTTGTGCATTTCTGAACTATCAGCTTTCCAATGGAAAAAAATTCTTAGCATTTCTACCTGATTATGTTTTAAAGGTATTATTTTCACTTTACCTCTACCTCCTAAATTTCTAGGTAAATTAATTCTTTCTAAAGCTGAATTTGGATGATGGGAATGAAATGTTGTTTATGTAGTTCTAATTAATCGTATGAGACCATTATATCTAAATCTGTATTAGACCATTTAATTATGCCAAATGAGTAAGTTAATAGAGGTATTGCCCAAGTATTTATCGCCTTTACTAAATTATTAGCAGATAGATTGCATTTCAAATTTTTTCTGATCCTAGTTTTAAATTTAATCCTAATATCATTTTTAATACTAGTATGATCTAATCTATTTGATTGCGGATATCCTAAATATACCTAAAATTACTTAATCCGGTATCTTAAAATTGGTATGCCGGCTTGATTTGAACACACAAAAGATATTTTGGAATATCTTGAAAATCGGAAAATGGAAAACGTGCAACAGAGAATTTACATCGACCAATGAGTTTTTTTTACGTTATTCACAAATATGAAAATATTTTCGATATTTGAAGTCAATGGATATAAATATCGTTAAAGTCCCCTAAAAGCGAAATTTCATATCTAGATTGAGATAGTTTTTTGGTTGGTAGTCCTGAATCTCCTTTCCCTAATATTCCCAAGAGATAAACAAAATTGTATCATTTAGTTCGTTGATGTATTTTCAATTTGTAAGGTTCTTTGAGATGTACAATTTAGTCGTGGGATATTTAAGTCAAATTGAAAAAGCGTTTAGGCGATAAGGTATGGCGTCAACATCGAAACGGTTTTATGAAGAAATTTATCAATTTAAAAAAAGGAATACAGTGGTGTAACTTACCATGACAATTTTAAAGTTGAAATTAATTACTAACTACATAGTTACTAGTTATGATGTTAAGTTAATTAATTAATTACTTACGACATGATAATAATAATAATAATAAAAACGTTTAGTAATCAATATATTTTTTAGAGTATTATATATTTTGTTCTTTTATCATTGAGTCTATTAATGAAAAGGTTGGCTCAGCCACAATTAAAGATTTCTCCTGAAATGCAGTTTCAGCAGTGACTCCTAACGTTATTTGGAGATTTGTGATATTATAATAACGTTACAGTATTTATTTTAATTCCTTGCCAACTCAGAATTAAGTCAACTCAAAACCTCTTTTAAAAGTCATTAAAAGCTTTGAAAAAAATAGCCCATAACCTGACCTGCTGTAACCTATTTAAGAGGAATATAAACACTAGAAATATTTCGATACTCGTGCCTGCAAAATTTGCAATCGAGCGTCTTATTTGCGCGCGGCAAGTAAGCTAAAAAGTGGTTTTTATTTATTTTGTCCATAATTTTATAAGAGTGAAAAAAAGTTAAAACATAGAAAACCTCAAAACTGGTCTTAGCCATAGAGGGGTATTTTTATAAAAATGTTTCTAGTATTACTTCATAGTTAAGTCATGAAAAAACATTTTTTTAGTGGTTTACGCTTAATTTTTTTGTTATGTAAGTAATAATTTTATTGTAATTCCGTTACATCGAAAACCTAGTTAAAGCTTCAATTTATCCGTAGCATATTTTTTGATGTTCATACTGTAAGCCAATTCGTCGTAAAGATTAATCTAAATAGTACCTAAAAGGATTTCACGTATAACTTCACCTTAAGATTTTTAAAATATATTTTGATCATCACTTTTAATGACTTTTCAAAGGAGATGTTGAGTTAAGTTCATTCTGAGTTGTCCCGGCTAAGGTGGATCGCCACTGTATGGATTTTATTTTTTTTTAGAAATCAGTTTTCGCGGGGTGCGGAATGGGTGCTCTAGGTACATAGAATTAAGCATACAAAATATCATTTTAAAATTTTGATAAGAAGTACTGCCCCAAAGCAGTTGAATTATTTAAAATCTGGTAAAAATTGTCCCTTTATAAAACAGTTTTGTGTCAATATTAATAATTTAATTTTTTACTTTTACATTTCATAATTAATGAAAATTGCCGTGCCTTAAATAATAATATTAAAAAAAAGTGACAATATTTATTTTACCGCGAAAATTTGACAAATTGCTGAGTCCTCTTTCGCGCCTCGCTCGCTCACAGCGCATCCCCGTGCGCAGGGGCGCGGGGGCGCGGGGTGTTGCAAGCGTTATTGCAATCATCAGTAAACAATTGGAATTAGCGTCGCGTGCACGTCCATTTGAGTAATTACAGTTTACAATTATTATTTTGAGTTCAAGTTAAACAAAATAACAATGAGTTTACGCAGCGGTGACAAAAACTGTCCTTTGTTTGGTTGTGGTGCGGAATTACCAGCTAGTGTGTTACCAAGTCATGAAGACATGATGAAATATTTTATTTACGTCTCGCAAAGTACAGAACAACGTTTCCAGAATTTGGTAAGAGATACAAGTGAAATTGTTGCTACTAAAATAGAAAATATTTGGAAACGAGCGTCTCTACCGATCGTGGAACATCGCACAATTTTGGCGCGATTAAAGGACTACCATGAAAAGTATCGGGCGATTCTTAAACCATACAAAGGTAGAAAGCATAGTGAGAGTTACCTTAAAAAACTGGATGATTTTAAAAGACGCAGCAAGACGTTATTTGATATAGCTGCTTGCAAATGTACTTCGTTCGAAAATTGTTTTTGTGCGCAAGATCGAAAAGTACCTATTAAAGAAAGACATTTTTTGATAGATCAAAGAGGCGACAGAAAAATGATGATTGGTTCTTTAGATAGAAAAACTACTAAGCAAAATGAGAGCAATATGTTAAGAAAATTAAAGCGCAAACTATACCAAGAAACACAACAAACATCTTTAGATCAACCGTCCACATCTCGCAGTACAGTTTTAAGTTTAAATAACGTTGATCTTCCAACTGACGAACAATACTTTGCTGCATCTACTTCTTCTTCTTATGTAATAAAACCAACAGACAGTGGACTATCTGTTGTATCCAGAACATTGGATCGATACAGTATTTCTGATCGGGCAGGTGCTGCCATCGTCTGCGCTACATTGCAAGATATTGGATTAGTGACAACAGATAATCTAACAAACGTGATCGATCGTAATAAGATTCGACGTGCTCGTGCCAAAACTAGGACCACGCTGACTGCCATCAATCAGCCCCATTTTGATTCGTGCATTTGCATATCGTTTGACGGTCGAAAGGATAAAACATTAATCATGGAAGATGGACGCAGAAAAGTTGTGATAGAAGAACATATCAGTCTTTTAAAAGAACCTGGCTCACAATACATTGGCCACATAGGCGTTAAGTTCGGTGATGCTAAAACAATAGCTCACAAATTGTTTGCATATTTTGTGGCAAAATCCATTGATTTAGCGTGCATCGTGGCTATCGGATGTGACGGAACAGCAGTTAATACTGGGGCTAAGGCTGGCATTATTCGACTTCTTGAAGGAAAGCTCCATCGTCCACTTCAGTGGTTTGTCTGTCAGTTACATGCTAACGAGTTAAGTTTGAGACACCTTTTCGAATACCTTGATGGAACGACAACAGGTCCTAGAAGCTTTAGCGGCCAACTAGGAAAGTTACTCCAGAACTGTGAACATCTTCCTGTGATAGAATTTCAAGCAGTAGAATGCAACTTACCGGACATTACAAAATCCCGTGACGACCTTAGCACAGACCAGCTCTATTTATTGGAAATGTGCCAAGCAATCGCCAAAGGACAATGTGACGAAAACTTAGCGAAAAGAAAGCCGGGTAAAATCTGTCATTCGCGTTGGTTAACAACAGCCAATACTATTCTCCGACTATACATTTCAACCAAGAATCCGACAGAAAATCAAGTGATATTGACTGAATTTGTGCTAAGAGTGTATGCTCCAATGTGGTTTAAAATAAAAACACAACCTTCGTGTGTTTACGGGGCGAGACACCTCCACGAAACTATTAAATTGTCTCGTTACCTTCCAGAGCATTTGAAAAAGGTGGTAGATCCCGTAATTCAACGCAACGGGTATTTTGGCCACAGCGAAAATATACTTATTAGTATGCTAAACGACGAACGAAAACAAATAAGAGAGTTGGCTCTGAGACGGATTCTAAGTATCCGAGAACGTACGTCAGGGTTCTCTCCAATAAGAGTATTTAAGCTACCTACTTTTAATTTCAACGCAGCAGACTATATTGACTTGATCTACTGGGAAAAACCATCAGAACCACCTCTTATAAAACTGATATCTAGCGAGACAATAATTGATGCCATTGCAGACCACGAAATTATCGAATCCAACATTTTGTGTAAGTTCCGATTGATGCCCTGTCACACGCAAGCCACGGAAAGATGCATCAAAGTGGTAACGGCATCATGCTCTGCTGTTTGCGGCCCTGAAAGACGTGAAGGATGGATACGAAACAAGCTAGAATCTTGTCGTATAATGCCAGTATTCAATTCGAAGAAGGACTATAAAACACAATAAATTTTATGATTTTTGATTTTATTTTTTAACATTGTTTGTGATTTTTTTGTGTAGCAATGGTACTTTTATTGTTTCTTGATTAGTAGATAAATAAAAAAATTATTTTTTTATATTTTAACTACTTTTATTGACCAAAGATTAAACCCTTCTTTTTCTAGTTTCTCGCTGCTTTTTTTAAATTTGAATTGACTTGGGGCAGTACTTGCACTCAAAATATCTTAATGCTGTCATAATAACTTTTAAAGGTATTCCTATAGAGCATCCATTCCGCACCCCGCTACTAAGAAAAACAAAAAAACAAGAAATCGAACCACCCTATAATGTCCCCTAACCATAATTTTATATTAAATATGAAAGGATTTGAATATCGATTTAGGAGGCGGGTATGGTACCTACCGCCGTCCCGGGAACCTATTATTAGATAGCCAACACGTCTGCTATAGGTCATTCCAAGTGGTTCGCTACGTTAGGTGATTTAGCAGAGGTGCCCGGGTTCAAGGGGTGTGGTTTGTCTGGGTCTTGGTTGCGAATGTATCTGTTGATGTGTGGTACGACGGATTGAGAGAGACTTGTTAAGGAAGACCTAACCTATACCTCTCCAGTCGGAATCTCTCAACCCACCGGCTTGCACAGCAGTGGGAGGGATAAATTCATAATACAAAAAGTACAATCAGTAAATAAAGTACAATAACACAGTGTTATAAGGAAATCTTTAAAATCGGTCATGTTTTGGAGGAGGAAAATGGGTAATTAAAAATTTCGATTTTGATGATTTTATTCAGATATTATCAACCTGAGGTGCATAATATGTCCCTTTCGCTCAGTTTTTGGGGGAGTAAGAGCGACAGTGACAGTTTGGTAAAATACAAATTTTTAAATTTTCTCGGCGACCAGGTTTCCTCTTAATACATATGCACATCCCAATGTCTATTTCAATAATGTAATAAAAATGTTAACACTTTGTAAATATTGCCAATAATAAATAAATCACGATAATCCTGTTGGCCGTGGAATTCTTAAATCTTTTTTTAAAATTTCATTTAAAAGAATCTGATTTGCATGCTGGATAATTGAACATTTGACGATCGACTGTATCAATTGATTGACGACCACCTGTCAAATTGACGTTTCCAATTAATTTGATTCTTCTGCAGAGCGTGACTAACTTGAACTGATTGAATTTAGAAAAAATCCCGCGATTTTCACAACCTCGTTAAAATTTAAAATCAATGATAAAATATGGACAAAGCTTAAATATTCTTAAATGAAATGGGCAGACGGTTAAATTAATAATTCTTCCGTAAATGATAAAGCCTTATAAAGCAATAGCCCGTGAAGATAAGGCCTTCGTTATTTTATAAAACCTGAAAGTTTCTCTGTGTATGTCCCTAATACAGGTAAAGACGATCCCCGATTCTGAAATTTGGATCACGGTGGCCTTGAAAGATAGCAGGTTGCTAAGGTATATAAAATTGCACCACAATTTCAAGAGCATTTTACTCGCACTTTTACAAGGTTGATAGCGTTGTCTGCTAGCGTTGAAATTTATTGCCTCATTGTGTAATTCTTAACTTAATAAAATAACCGAATTTAATTCAGCTAATAAGTTAACACAACAATTATTGATTCTAGGGCGGTACTAAGTTCGCTGTGTCAGCTAGTAAAAAATAAAAGTTGAATAGTAATTCAAAATTGATGAATGTTTGTTTGTTTTAAAGGCAGTTTAATTAGAAAGCGATTGATAGCACGAAGCGTAACATCAAACGGGTGTTTCGGCACCCAACGCGCGTCGGGAAACATCGGAGTGGGCTGCCAAAAAGGGTTTTGCTAAAGGGAATATTGTTAAAATCAGATTAGGCATAATCCAATCCATCTGAAGGAGAGAAGTAATAATTAGTCCGACTTCGTGAAGCGTCTCTTGGAACCATTTCAATCACTTGTTTGAAGAACACAACTCATCCATAATTTCGTTCCTTGCAAATAGAGTGGTGGAAGAATGGAACAAATTACCACAATATATCGTCATCGCTGCTATTGATGTCAAAAAATTTAAAGCTCTTTTGGATTTTTATTAGAAGAAAAGAAAGGATCAACTTATTTTAAAGTTTAAAACAAAAAAGTTTTAATCTTTGTTTTAACTCATTGTTTTACTCAGTTAACCTTATTGCTCATTAAATAATAAAAATAATAATAAGTTTCAAGAATTGTCATTTTCGTTCAGGCCAACGGAGACATGTGCCATATTTAGAGGTGCTCTGTGGATGGTATTTTTTAAGAAAAAGAAGGAGAGGGAGTTCTGGGAAGGAAAAAGGTTTTAGGGGTCGGTAGGAATTCGGGAGTCAGTGTATCTAGGAGAGACGGACTTATGAATCCATCCTTCCCATTGTGATGCAAGTCCGAGAAAGTCCTGCCGGAGAGATCGAAAGGTCTGCGGAACCAGTCTCTCCCGCTATGCTGAAAGAATTGTAAATTGTACCTTCAATTACCTCCCTTCCTACTCCTACCTTTCCAATGACACCGTTAAGTTTATTTATATTATATTATGTTACTTCTATATAACAGTTCTTACCTCCATATTTTTTTTTCCTATTTTGATACTGCTTTAATGGCATCAATTATTATTATAACATTATTCTTATAACAATGTTATTCACTTACTAATGCACTATTTAATACCTTATCTTTTTAACTTTGTAAGTAACATGTTATTGTCATTAAAATTATGTTAATATTACTTCTGTGTAAAAGAAAAGGAAGAAAATAAAAAGGGAAAATGTACTTAAAATGTAACCAATACACGACTATAATATGATATTATATTAGATATGTATTCATTTTTTTTGATGAAATAAATAAAAAAATATTTTTTTTAAATATTTAAATTTATAATTAGTTTTTAGTAAACCCCGAGGAAGAGAGCATCGCTCTCGAAACATGTCGGTTTTATAGACTTTAAAAAGTGGTTAAAACAAAGAAATTCTTTTATTTTATAATTAAAATGGTGCCACAAAGTAAATTGAATGTGTTTTTATTTACAGAATTATTTTAATTCAGTCAGTAAAACCTCTAAAAAAATCTCATAATAATAATAATAATCATTATAATTATTATTATAATGATATAGTCCGAGTATACATTTAGGCACAATCAAGTTTTAAAAATAATTCACCAAAGTTTGGTAACTAAACATAACTTGATTGACTGCCGTAATGTACCATATTATGAATATGAACCAAATTCATTTTTAGAAAATGAATTTTATAAAATTTATTATGATAAAACTATTCTAACAGACAAACAATTAGTCATAATAGACCCGATATAGTTTTACATGACAAAATTAAGAAAATAACTTATATCATTGATGTCGCTATTCCAAATTCTTGTAATATTCAGAAAACTGTTTCTGAAAAAATAAGAAAATATACAGATTTAGGAAATGAGATTAAAAGAATTTGGCATTCTCAGACTATAAAAATATTACCATTTGTTATTTCGGCTACTGGCATTATACCTAGCTCTCTCATTCAAAATTTAGGCGTATTAGATTTGTCAAAAAATTTGTACATAAAAATGCAAAAGTCGGTCATTTTAAATACATGTAGGATTACGAAAGATTTTTTAAATATTTATATTGAGGGATCAGTAGGATTTATCGGACCAGTTAAGATTTCATCAGAGCCGAACCCTCTGATATGAAAATATCTGGGGTCGGTGAAATATTTTCCCATTTTGTTTCTGGTGGATTGACGTATTGTTCTTGTATTGTTTTGTATTTATTATACTTATATAGTGCACTTACATTGCGTGAATTTACTAGATATTCATTTGTGGAAAAGTGTGTGGAAGGGTTTAGTCTTTCATTTGGGAAAGATTCAACCCGGACATAAAATCTGGAGCACCGTAAATTTTAAGTTTTTCTAGAATATTAAATGTATTTAAAATATGTGTTGTTTCGCTTGGTATTCTACCAGGTTCTTTGCCTCGCCATCTAGCTCCAACGTATTTTTTGTAATGGCATTCATATGCTAGCAAATGATGAATAGACCAAAGAATGTAGAACATCTTCGTTTGTTACAGACTTTCAGCACTTTCTAGCATTGTGTAACCTACACATCTTATAGTCATTATTTCTGATTCCTGAGCATCTTCAGATAACTTTCCGAGTGGTGAGATTATTTTTCTTTTAAAAATGTGTCTTTTTTCCTGCTCGTTATATTCCAGCGCTCGTTAAATCGGGGTAGGACATATTATTGAATCGGTTGAATAACGCGTGTGATATTTGAATCAGACAGATTAAATCGATCTTTTAGATGTTTTTAACTGTTGATATTATGTGCTTTCCATATTCTATGAAAGCTATACACAAATCACGTTTTTTTCACTGTAAACTCCCCCATTTTGAACGAAAATGGAGCAATCAAACGAAGATAATATCAAACTGTGGGTAGGTCACTCACAGACGATATATTTATATTATTTCTACACAGGTACTTTAAAAAACTACATTCCATAATTAGGCATTCCAAAACCAAGCATAGAGCAACATTATATGAATACTGTCGTTATGTTGATTCCTCCTTTTTCGAGAAAATCGTGAAGCGAGCGTATTTATTTAAATTCAGACGAAGCCGCCATTTCGAACGGATGAAAATAGAACTACAATAGTATTCGATACACATTTGATTTTTTCTAATGTGAATAATCCATACTTGTATTCCGCACCGCTAGATGTCTCCCGTAAAGTTTTGGCAAACATATTGATAACAATGAAAAATGTTTGAACTGCTTTTACTTTTATTACCTATGCCCTTATTGATCCCCGAGAAATATATCGGAAATTAATGTAGATAACGTAATGTTTCCACAATTACTGCAATGTTTAAAATTGTCTAAAGATCGTTAATGAGGTGTTACAAATGATAACTCAGGGGTTTCTTTTTATCTTCATAACTAAAAATTGTTGTGTTCTCTAATGATTTAACTCTGCTTAAACATCTCTAGGAGTAACATCTCGGTAAGGCGCTTGACTCGCACACCGAAGGTCGCGGGATCGAATCCCGTCGTGGCAAATAATTTGTTTTTGATTAATTTGTGTTATTTCAAATAATATATAATATATTAAAAATAATATATAATAGTATATTTAAAATAATATATAGAATATTTGCGGCACGTTCCAGAGTGGAAGATACTCCCTTTATCGCCCTGGTGTAAGACCACCATTCAGAATTGAAACGTTGCTTGAATTGGCATTACCTGTGTTTGGTGACCAGATCTGAATAGCCAAGAACTTCCCCACCTTCCTCTTCCCTATCTCCTTCCCCTCCCTACTACCCTCAGCCTCCCAAATACCCCAATTGGGGATGCCATAGTCTCACTGGCTTCAGACGGGAGCAGTTGGGACTCTTGTGCGGTATTCGTGTAAAAAAAGTTGTGTGCGAATTATATTTGTTTGTTCATTTACCAAACTAGCTTTCGGATTATTTGAATTTTTAACCTTTAGGGTAATTTTTTGTTGTTGTTAAGGCAATTCACCCTAAAAAGAGCGCTATGTGATTTAGGGTAATTAATAACCATTAACAAATTCCTTACATAGGTTCCTGACCTAAAAAAAATAACTTTCCAAATATTTTGACATGGCACATAACATTTCAAAAACAATTTCTCCTTTGTACAGCGCCAATCAATCCTCTGACAAAAAAAGAGCAGCGGCAAAACCGGCTGTTTAGTTGTGCAAAATATCTCCAGTTTTTTTTATTAACACGTGAAAAATGTTTTTAATATAAATAAAATGGTGTTTTAATACCCACAGGGGAAAACCCTGCGACCAGTTGAATGTTTACCTGAACTTTGTTAAATTCTGGTTTAGGTATCACTTGCTTAAAGGGAGCTTGTAAAACACTATTATTTTTTAACTAAAATATTAAAAATACCCGTACCTACATACATGTTATGAAAACTAAGAAAACCTCTGCGGTGATATATAACATGCTATTTATGTACATGAAAGCATTTATTTGAGCTTTAAATTTGAACTACGAAATTTAAAAAAGTTTACATTTTATATTTAGTATAATCTAATAATGTTAACCATCCTCACTAGGTGGCTTACCTGTGCTGAGGTGACCATTTTTTAAATATAAAATATATTTTTAAAAATCAAATCAACGGAAAGACTTTTTTCCAAAGGATAAACACTTTCATCAATTTTCAAAAAACCTAATTAAAAGAAGTTATCTTATCTACTTAAAACGCTATTGGTGTATCCAAAATAATTACAGTTTTTTAGAATTAAAGAGACGGTCTTATTCTGAAGCATTCCATAATGCGGTGATATCCGTTACTCTCAATTAGTTTATCAGAAAATTGGTTTAACCAAAAATAAATCAATTTAGACACCACTCAAAATTTGACAATTAGAATCGTATAAATAAGTCGTCTCAAAGTGGTTTAACCATAGTTTGAAAATGGCCTTGTAAGCCGTAATAGCTGTAACAAAAATTTAAAAAAAAACTAAAATACTTGCAGAACTTGATAATAACATTAATATATTTATATTTTTAATTTTATGTAAGTAGTTCTGCAAATTAAACACAAAAACAATTAATATACCTATACCCATACTCGCCTTCGAAATGATGATCGATAAACACTATAAAAATTGATAAAAAAAGTTTTAATCGAAAATGCTAGAACTAGGTTAAGTGAACAAGTCGTGTTTTTGACACAAACGATTCATTTGTATCTATTTGTAAGATTCAAGTTATCAAAGAATAATTGTATTTATCCATCAGTTTACATTGCGCCTCTGGGAGTTCCATTTACTTCCTCCCTTGGCGCGCTTTTCGCTTTTTACGCCATCTTCTTCTTACATTATTTTTTCCCCTCCATTTCCTCTTAGTGTTGCCAGCAGCAGAAAAGATAGGAGTACCTACTCGAGATTGGGAAATAATACAGATATCTCCTGTTTTAGGTTTGGGGGACGTGGAAAAAGAAATAACTGAAAAAAGATTGTCCTGTTTTTGCGTTGTTTAGCCTGTCTGATAGGAAGAAGAGAAGGGAGTAAAAAAATGTTGTGTCTTGTAAGTGAAACGAAGAAAAATCCTTTATAAAACTACTTTAAGATATATTTTTGTAGTGTATTTTCTTAATTGAAGTAAATAAAAATAGACGTTGTTTCAGAATAAAAAATGTTTATGTAGGTTCCGTAAAATAGAGACAAAAATCTCTCCCTGTTAGACAACAAAAAATCTTTTTCTGATTTTTCTGTCTCCAGAGTTTCGATTGAGTTTCGCTAATATTGTCTTCATTTAATTAAAAATCTGTTTATTTGGCTTGCTAAAAAACTCGCGAATGGCGAACACTGGCGTTATGAATTTTTAACGTTTAGGTAGGTGTATGTGAAGAAATTCTAGTTTTTTTGTGGTCAAGGGGAAACGCGGTAACGTGGTAATTTGGGAGGTGAGTATGGGTACCGCCACCCCGGGAACCATTTATTGGATAACTAACACCTCTGCCATAGGTCAAGTGGTTCGATACGTTTGGTGACTTAGCAGGGGTGCCCGGGTGCATAGGGTGAGGTTTGTTCGGGTCTTGGCGGCAGATGTGTCGGCCCACCAGCTGCGTGGCGGGCCAGATCGGGAGGAACTGATTGAGAGAGACCTTGTGACCTTTCAAGCAGAATTAATAAAGCTATGCACCGAAGTGGGGGGGATGGATTAATGCGTCCGTCATTCCTGGACCCACTGACCCCCAGATTCTTACCCACACCTCATACATTATCCTTCCCAGAACCTCCTCTGCTTCCTTTCCTTTACTCTTTTTCACAGCATCCCCAAATATTACAGGGCCTCCTGTGGGGTGCTATTGTAAAAAAACGCTCTCGCAATCCGAATCCCGGCCTGGGCTAGTAAATTTTATTTATTTAATTAATATGAATTAATAAAAAAAAATGTACCTCAATTTTTATAAGAAAAACTCTTTTTTTCTTTTTTGAAGGTTATTCCCATCAGTGAAATATATCATATAAGAATAAATTAACAATAATAATCTAAACGAAAATATGAAAGAGAACAAGACACAGAAAAACGCTATCCAGGTCACAAACCAATTCTTAGAATGATTGTTTCCAATAAAAAGGGTAGTTTCCAATAAAAAGAGAAAAATAATTAGTTGATAATAATGTAATTCTAAAATTTGAAAATATGAGATTGACAATTATGACGTTTTGACAGAAGGTGGCAATAGCGAAATTGGTTAACGCACTCGTCCCGGTTAGACGGAGAGGTCTGGTTTCGAGTCCCAGTTGCGACCGTTGTCTTTTTCTGTTTTTCTGTGTCTTGTTCTCTTTCATATTTTCGTTTAGATTATTATTGTTACTTATTCTAATATAATTATATACCTAGTAATATATTTGCGAAACTTTCCGGAGTGGAAGATATGTGTTCCCAGTATCAACCTGGTTGTAAGACCACCGTTCAGAATTGGAAAGTTGCCTGAAATGGCTTTAGCCGTGTTTGGTGACCATATCTGAATAGCCAAGTTTTCTCCGCCTTCCTCTTACCCATCTCTTTCCCCGCCCAACTTCATTCAATCTCACAACAAATCACAATTAGGGAAGCCGCAATCTCACTGGCTCCAGGCAGTTGGGAGCATTTGGAACTTGTGCGGTATTCGTATTAAAAAAGGTAGCCGTTCTTCTAGGCTTGTAGGTGGACTGGTACAAAAAAATGTTTATAGGTTATAATTAAGCTAGTAATTGTTTAATAAATCCTTACGATATTTATTATTTAGGTACTCCGGGTTTGGCATCCATATAACGACGAACAGTATTTTAAAATCGCCGCATTGGACCATTCAATCTTTTGGTGCAGAACAATTTGGCGCTGTCTGTATTTTTATTGAGCAGGTTGCGTACAAACGAGGTCTATCAATTTTCATTTCTTCCTTCAGATAGTGAATTACAAAAAAATAATAAAAATAGTGCTACCCGCAATGGTGGGTGTGTATCTCAAAATGTCGATTACCTACTATCGTAACGGAACTGTTTTTACTTTTACTATTGTAAACTATAAGGTCTAATCTACACAAGCGGTTCTCCCGCCGCTGGAGCTCGCGGGTCACAGGCGAGAGAAATTCGACCGCCATATGCAGCGATTCTCCCGCCGCGGGAAACCACCACGTCAAACCACACGGGCGGTTTCCCGCGATTGCATCATTTCGTGAGAGAGAGCGTTGTTGTTTGGTCGTGCGAGTAAAGGATCGGGCGGTTTCCCGCGGTGGTAGAACCGCTCGTGTAGTGTGAACGTGGCGGTTTCCCGCGGCGGGAAACCGCCACCCGTGTAGTTTGATATCTCCCGCCCGCTTTCTCGAGCGGTTTCCCGCGGCGGGAGAACCGCTCGTGTAGCTTAAGCCTAAGAAGTAACTTATAAAAAAAGTAAAACTTACCGACAATCCAGTGGTCAATATCTATATTATATTAAGAATATTTGCAGTCTGTCTAAATTCAGTGAGGCAATTGGGGAATACGTTTGTATGGACAAAATACCGCACGGTTTATGTTCCTAAAATAAATATAAATGATATCCTTGAGGTGAAAATCTTTACTAATCGGCCCTTTAGGTTGAATCCTACTTTTTACGTGATCCTAAGACAACTAGTTGAACATCCCTTGTTAAGATAATCAAACAAAACAAATTATCTTGTAATCAATAATATCTAATAGTAATAATTGAAAGTGGCCTCATCCTGTAAAATGATTAAAAGGAGATTATCCACCCTTCCGTACCACCCTCATCCCCCTTGATGGCATTAGGAAGATTAACACAGTTAACACTTCAGGAACTTCCCGGCTTAGATAGTTCAATAATCTCTGATCACCTCGACTGGAACATCCCTTACCACCTGGATCTTATTATACAGGGTGTAATAAGACCTACCCGACTTGTAAATGTTAGGCTGTACCTAATATGGTTCTTTTTTTTGTGGCAGTTGACAAAATTTCATATTTTATTTTTTAGTTGAATACAATATTGTCACAGGAGAAAAATTATGTTTTTATTTTTTACTTGAAATAATGTCAGGAATCGTTGGCTAAAGTCGTGTTTGGTGACTTGAAGTGAATAAATCAGATACTTCCCAACCTTGCTCTTTCACGTCTAATTACCCACTCCAGTAATTTCAGCCTCCAAACATAGCCCAAATAGCTCCAGTTAGTATGGAGAAAATTTTTTCTCAATTTCACTCCAAACACGAGGCCCAAAAAAATATAATTTCACTTGAGTTCTGTTAAATGTTTGGTGATGCTCTCTGGGGGGTCTTTTTAAGGAAAGGAATGAGAGGAAGTTCTGGGAAGGAAAATGATATCAGGGATAGGTAGGAATTTGGGGCTTAGTGCATCCAGGAGTGACGGACGTATTAACTCATTCGCATTCCTCCCAATGCGATTGGTTGAGAGATTCCAGCTGGAGATGTCAGAGGATCTTCATCAAAAAGGCCTTTCGATTTCCTACCAGCCACGCAGCTAGTTGTGCAATAGCCGCCAAGGCCTGACCTGGATACTCACCCCATGAAACCTGTCTCCCTTGCCAATGGAAGCGGTGTTGATTATTCAATAAATAGTTCCTGGGACAAATACATAAAATGGCATCCATGATTGTGAAATAGAAGCAGAGGTCGCCTAAAAATGTAATGAGCTGATGATTTAAAGAGAACTGCAGGCTTGGAATTGTTGAGAGCCACCAAGAATCAGTAAATCTTATACGAAATTAAGAAATCTGAAAACCAAAGCTGGACCCCAGAAGACTCAGGAAAAAGGGAAACCAAATTAGATGTTTATATTATTTATCACAAATAAGCTTAGGAATTGTTGGTTAATGTTCGTCGGGTACATCCTGATTTACCCTGTACAGTCGTACACGTTCTAAGTATTTCGCAACCCGCATTAACAGTTGAAATAAGCTTTTTTAATACTTTTTAAGAGGTTCTCATTCCAGTTTTTATCTCTAACATCGTTTTCGTCTGAATTTTTTATAATCCCTGAAGCTTTTTACAAATTTGTTATGTGACTCTAAACTTCACAAAAATCGCTTCGGCATACTGTGCAAGGCCAGGCCAACTATATCTACGATCAGTAGAAATTGTGAGGCGGTTTAAGAGGAAATTCCGGACGCTTGTTTCACGTGTATTCTGTTTTGTACACTAAAGAGTTGGAGATCTGAATCGTTTTCATACAGCCGATGTCAACTCTTAACAGTAACAATCTTAAACGAAATCTAAAAATTAAAAAAATCAAATGAAGACAGTCATTTTCCTCTTATTTTTAACATCAATTATGCAAAATTTCACCAAGAAGTGTCAAAATTCCGCTTTAATAACTTTTTATTCATCTATTTGAAGAACTACACAGATTTCATAGGGTTGTGAAAATAACGATAACAATTTTTTTTTTGATTAATTTTTCACAACCATTTCCTAAATATCTGGAATTTCATTCTAGAAGTTCCTATGATTTTATATTATGGAATAAAGATTGATTGTCGATTTTTCAACATAAAAAAATATTGAATTAAGTAGAAATTTACGATTTTTTAATATATATTTTTAAATACCCTATATATGATAATCGGCAAAATATAGATGAACTAATTGGCTTTATAGAACTATAGTTTGTATGTCTCGATGTTAAAATTCGGAGGTATGATTTTTTTTTTATGTGGGAGGAAAATATTAAAATTAATCTCTAAAAAATCTTCAGCAATCGGAGAAAATGGTTTAAATTGCACTGTCGCTCCAGTAGTTAGAAGAATTCACAGAGGTTAGTTACAGTAACCTCGAGTTGTGAAGTGAGTAAAGTAAATAAAAAAGGCAAAAGAAAAATATGAAAGAAATTTGAAAGGTATGAACACAAACAAAACTTTCCGATTCAATTCATAATAACATGGATGAAATGTACCACTCCTTGAAATAAATCGCTCGATTCTGTAACCAAACTTCAGGTGACTCCCATTCTTCATTCTTATTTTCTCCCCATCTTTTAAAACGCTAAATTACTTTTATTTTTAAATTTGTCAAGCCCATACCAAGAAAGAGAGAGAGTTCGCGAAAATTTATTGTGCAGAAAATTCCTTTCTCACGTAACAATTGGCAAAATGAGAAAAAATAAAACTGAAAAATGTCAAGTTACTTCGGAAAAACTTTCCCAATATATTTCCTGAGTTAATATAATCCTCTTATCGAGGCAAAGCTTATCGCGAGGTTCTCGATTTATTACTTTTAAGTCCGTGGGTTTCAAATTTTTCCTATCACTGATATTATTATTTAAGAATCGGGAAATTTTAAATTTTCCGTCTTCGGTTCGAGGGGCTGAGTTTAAAAGTTGGAGGGGCATTCAATTTATTTTTATACTTTAAGAGCATGTGAAAAGTTTGGAGTCGAATGGATACTTACTACCTAGTACCTACCCTGCATAATAAAGGGAAGTGGCTGAAGACAAGGGGGTGGGAGGGAGGGAGGGGGGGGTGATTGTGGAACATCTTTTGCTATGGAGACTTTCTTTTGATGGAGTGAGATACATTTTTAAAGGGAATAACGTCGTAAAAAGATGAAAAAGCCACTTCAGATGTTAAAATGTATTTTATATGAGATTTTAAAATATTGTATTATTTTTTCCCAGCTCTACCACAGTTTAAAGCGTCCCTTTTAGACATTATTTTTATTTTTAACTTAATGAGTAAAACTTCAAACTGTAATATTTAATAAAATGAAGATAATATTAGCGAAACTCAATCGAAAATTTGGAAAAAAAAATTAGAAAAGATATTCGCACCTTTCGAGGACATTTCGCTTTCCGGGCAAGTGTGCTGGCCACTACGCCAAGGTATCGATATCCGATTTCGTCATTTTTTAATGTATCATACTACGACTAAAAACCACCCACATAATCTTTATTTTCTTAACGCATATTTTATTGGCTGCTATCTTAATGTTGATTGCAATAATTATTCATCCTAGACTTGCAGCAAAGTCAATAGATGTCGCATATTAAACAAAAGATAAAGATTTATCCCGACACTATCTCGATAGCATTTAATTTGGGTTTGAATCTTGCAATCATACATAAAGATAGCAGACATTAAAATATACGTTGAGAATATGAAGATAATGTGGCTGGTTCTTCATCGATTAATGATACAGTTAAAAATGAACGAATCGGATATCGACACCTTGGCGCAGTGATCAGCGCATTTGCCTGGAAAGCGAAAGATCCTGGGTTCGAATCCCAGAGGTGCAAATATCTTTTTCTGATTTTTCTGTTTCCATATTTTCGACAGATTTTCGCCAATATTATGTTCAATTCATTAATTATTTTAAGTAATAGTGATTTATTTTTGGGATATTATGCTGGAAAAAGCGTGAGACGTCATAAAACCCTAAAAATAAATCACCTTATTTACTCTTGTCTGAAAATATCAAATCATATCATTATTTTATTTCAGTTAATAATTTCACTAAAACAGTACCAATATTTTGGTACTGTTTACGGTGCTCCAGATTTTATGTCCGGGTTAAATCTTTCTCAAATGAAAGACTAAACCCTTCCACAAATGAATATCTAGTAAATTCACGCAATGTAAGTGCACTATATAAGTATAATAAATACAAAACAATACAAGAACAATACGTCAATCCACCAGAAACATAATGGGAAAATATTTCACCCACTCCAGATATTTTCATATCAGAGGGTTCGGCTCTGATGAAATCCTAACTGGTCCGATAAATCCTACTGATCCCTCAATATAAATATTTAAAAAATCTTTCGTAATCCTACATGTATTTAAAATGACCGACTTTTGCATTTTTATGTACAAATTTTTTGACAAATCTAATATTATTTTTTATTACTATTATTTTTTTTTTTTTAAATATTTTTTTTAATAAACATTTAATTACAGTAATGACGCATTGCCCATCTTACTAGGGGTGAAACGCCTGTGTTGTGATGGAAATTTACAATACTTGAACTATAAAAAATAATAACAACTGAATAAAAAATATCTAAAAGTACAAATACCGATTTGGAAGACAAATGAAGCACCAATTTACATAAGACCTCTCAACTCCTAGGCCCAAAACACCCAGACAGGCTAATTAAAATGATTTTTCGTTCAAGAAAGAGCTTCGATATCAGAAAATGGTTAAAAATTTTACCAGAATCAAGAAAAAAAATTAACTTACTTCGGGTCAGTGATAGCAACTGCCATTTACAATGGCCCACAACCCATTTCTCTTTATTTTCTCTTTTTTAAAAAGAAAGACAAACATTACCGGGCTACGAGTAACCCAACAATGTTTGAAAATCTCCAACTACCACCACAGAAAGTCGAAAATGTTGCTTGTGTTGTGATGGAGGACTAAGCCAGCCGAGGAATCGAACATGCGACACCCGGGTGGGACCCAATCGCTATGCCCACTCAACCACTGATCGGTCAATGTCGGTTTATTACTATAATGTGTACACCTCAATCCTGATACACTCAATTGGATTCCAAATAGCTGATAATTATTTAATTAGCCATTCAGAATTGAAACGTTGCATGAAATGGCTTTAGCCATGTTTTGTGACCTGATCTGAATAGCCAGGTACTCTTCCATCTACCTCTTCCCCCCATCTCTTTCCCCTCTCCACTAGCTACAACTTCATAACCTAGCTAGGGGATGCCATAGTCTCACAGGCCCAAAGTCGTAGGAGCAATAGGGCATTTTCAAAAAAATCAAACATTCATTTCATTTGTCTGTGCTGTGCGTTAGTCCTGCTTGAAATTTCGTCAAATGATCTCAAACTTGTTTTGAATTTAAGTGTCATGTTCATTATAATATGAACCGATTGTGTGAATAACAAGCCAGCGATAAAGTTATCATTTTAAAAATTGGAACTTATATACAATAATTCTGACTATCCCGTGATTTTTCAAGGACCTGCGCTTATGTAGGTTTATTAAAATGCTTATTTGACTTGAGCATTGTTAGAATGAGACAGAAAGAGATCAGTGTAAATAAGTAGTTGCTTAGCTAGTTCAGACGCTAGTCTCAGTAACATAACTGATAACTGATTTATTAAATACGCGATGCAATGAATATTAATTTATTAAACTAGTTATTGTGAACCTACATCATTTAAATTCCTACACTCTAATCAATAATATAACATTGGCGCAGTCGGTAAAAAAAGCCTTCCTACCTACTAATTAATAATATAAACATTAGCACAGCCGGTAAAATTAAACCTTCCCAAACTCTAATTAATAGTATAACATTGGCGCAGCCGGTAAAATAAATCCGATTTGGAAGACTCTAAATAATAATATTACTGTAAGAGACCTCTAGGCCTGCACAAAACTGTAGATAATAAGCGCTGGCACACAGAGACGCCCGACAATCAAAATGTCTTGATAGAGATGTGCTCTCGCCTTGACAGCTGTTAAATTTCCATAGAATGGTCACAAGCGTCTATGCTGGACGGGCATCTTCTGCGCATTGGGGTGGAGTGGTTTTGCGTCTTCCACCGTGCATTGTGAGATGGAATACTCTTGCATCGGAGCATGTAGACTGCGGTGGACGCTGGTTGCTAGTAATCTAGACGGGCTGCGCCCCAGATGGTGTATCTTCTCGTGGGTTGCTGTATATCTGGCATCAGCATCCAGGGGGTGGTCGCAGCAACTCACATGTTGATTGGTTTCAGGATAATCGGTGTGCTTTTATTGGGCGGGCTGCGGGTGTATAGCACGCCTCTCCAAATGGTGTCATCATTTGACAGGCGTGGCGTCATCATCAGGTAGGTCTGCATTCTATTGGGCGTAGCGGGACTGCTGGGGAAGTCGCAGTCACTCACATGTTGATTGGTTTCAGAATAATCGGTCTGCTTTTATTAGGCGTGGCGGGAGTCCTTATCATGTATCTTGCTCAGGCGTTATCATCAGGGCAGAGAGATGCGAGGCCCGATGTAAGGGAGCCCCAGGCTAGCAGCCCGGAGCAAGATGGCCAGGGGTAGCGCAGCGTCTTCAAGGGCTTGGTAAGAATCAGCAAGTTCAAAGGAGCCTGAGGGTGGCCATGGGGCTCAGGCGTCAGCGTCTTCAAAGGCTTGGTAAGAATCAGCAAGTTCAAAGGAGCCCGAGGGTGGTCATGGGGCTCAGGCGTCAGCGTTTTGTAGGTATTATTCAGACACATCGGCAGGCGATGTCGCTCCGACGAATTCTTGAGGTAAAAGAGACTGCAGTATTGAAGTTCCAACTTGTAACGGCGATACTGACGTCTTGAATCGTGTGGGTGGTCTAAAGAGACTGCAGTCTTGAAGTTTCAACTTGTAACGGCGATACTGCCGTCTTTGAATCGAGTAAGTTCTGTAGGTGTTGCCACAATAACTGATCACTGAGATCTGAATGCAGCTCCCCTTTTTGTACTGGCTTTTATAGTAAAGGTCCGGTGTCGGGTGATTCACGTTTTAATAAATATTGTGACATTGATATCTTCGTAGCGCCGCGTAATGCAGAAATAATGATGCAAGAATGATTTGGCTGTGAGTCATCTAGATTGCATCACACGTTCGATACAATTACATTGGCGCAACTGGTAAAAAAAGCCTTTCTGCACACTTAATAATAACACAACATTGGCTCATCCGATAAAAAAAGGCTTCCAACATTCAAACTAACAATGTGACATTAGCGCAGCCTATAAAAAAAGCCTCCCTACATTCTAATTAACAATATAACATTGGCGCAGCCGGTAAAAAACTTTCCTACAATTTAATAAATAATATAACATTAAAGCAACCGGTAAAAAAAGCCTTCCTACACACTTTGAATAGTATGAACTCTGGTGCAGCCAGCAAAATAAATCATTCCAAACTATAATTAATAATAATATCTATAACTTGGCGCAGCCTGTAAAAAAAATCCAATAAAATGAATTCGAAAAGCAAAACGACTGCACAAGCAAAAACTGCTGATAGCATTATCTCTTCTAACATTGTACCAAACGGGAAAGTTATCAAACGAAAGCTTTAGAAATAAATGTATTTCCTAAGATGATATTTTCGGGCCCCGGGCCGCCCGCATCCAGCCCCCAGCCGAGTCTTAAAATTATCTCGCGCTGACGTAGGCAACCGGGTGTGCCCAACAAATTGTATAATTTGGCCGAACCACAGGGTGAATGGGAACACCTGTATCCCCAACAAATAATTGAAAAAGTTTTTATTTAGAAAACTTCGACAAAGACGACGTAGTCGACAAGACCGAACATAATAATACGAGACTTAATCATTTCTGGCAGATTCTTGGCAAGAGGGATTGCTTCGTTTACTTTCAAAGGGAATTTTGGAAAGTATTTAAAATTGATTAAATTAACTGACAACTTATTGGGGATATTTTTAGAGTAAACAATATAATGTTTAGGTTAGTTACTAGTTAAAGGTTGAATGAGAAAATGAAAATTGAGTCGATATTGATTAAAATTAACCTCATTAATTATCATGGTTAATTGCCTTTTTTTACATTATCTCCACACAGAGGAAGTCCCGAGAAAAATAATTCTAGGAGATAGGAAACACAGAGGCCGGAAAATTTTTCAACAGCCGAGCTACTGAACTCAAGAACGAGTCGTAGAAGAGACCCGTTCTCATGTATTTTTTAATAGCTTCTCACAGGAGGCCCTGATGAAAAAAATCCCCTCAGGATCTATATGGGGAAGGTGTGTGGAGGGTCTTTTTAGGAAAGACGGTCTCCTTAGGACTCCTGAGGAAGTTCTTGGTAGGAAAAGGGTATGAGGGGTGGGTAGGAATCTGGGGGGTGTATGTCCAGGAGTGACGGACATATTAATCCATCCCTTCTACCTTCTACTGTGGTAAGGCGATGTTTCAAGAGAGTCCCTGCTGGAGAGATTAAAAAGATTCCCTCAACCAAAAACTGGGCGTACTGTACAGGGCCCGCAGAAATGTACTTTAATAGTACACAACTGCTAACCCTGTACAAATCACAAGTGCGCCCCACGTTTGAATTTGGCAGCCACCTCTGGTTTGGAGCTCCAAAACACCTGAAAAATATCCTCGACTCTGTGCAGAAACCGACGGTCTGTTTAATATTATATTCTCCCATCTTAACAGACGGATTGCAATCTTTAGAGCACAGGCGTCGGGTGGGAATGCTATCCTTGTTCTATCGGTGTTACAATGGAAGATGCTCCGAGGAACTAGCGTCATTGATCCCTACGGCACCGGTGCATAGTCGGAAAACACGCCAAACGCGCGCGTGCCCAACATTTGTACATGGTTGACATTTGTCACATGAGAACGGTTCGCTTCTTCGACTCGTTTTGTGTTCAATAGCTCGGTTGTGGAATGATCTGCCGGCCTCTGTGTTTCCTCCTTCCTACACAACATGGGTCTTTTCAAGAGCATTGCTCATTCCTTCCTCTCCTCATAAAGACCCTCCACACAGCATCCCAGACGACATAGGTCCTGAAACATTATTGACATAATATACGAGTAGGCAGGACAATTTCTTTCACAGCTGATCGTTTCCTACAGCAAATTTTCATTTTTTTTTACAATGTATCGTGGGTGGTTGGTTACATTTATGAATGTATCATATTAATTAGAGCGTGTTTATTAAAAAAACTTTTTGAATTTTTTGAAAATACTGAATCCGAGAAATAAGCCGGGAAAATGTTGACATTTGCGGCAGACTGCAAAGCTTTTGACCTCACGGTGAAATGCGCGGCTGTACCTACTGCAACAATGCCATTCGAATTATGAATTGAGAGCAATTTCATAACGAGAAGTATCAACAAAATCCTTTTTTTTTTCATGGGACAGTTTTAAGTGAATACACTCCGAATAATAATACTCAATTGTGAAAAGCCATCTTAATTTAAAAATAAGATCATAATTGCGATTTTTTCCAAAAGTATCTCAATGGTAAGTCGATGACGTCCGTATGAGCTTTCGTTGGGACTAGTTTATACTTGTTATTTCATGTACCTACATAAAAAAATAAGCGTTTTTGCGGCACGTACCAGATTGATAGATTATTTCAGTTTCGCCCTGATGAAAGAGCATCTTGCGAGGCGAAATGTTGCATGGCTTTTGCTGTATTTTGTGATCATCTCTAAATAGCTAAGTACTTTCAAATTCTTACTCTATCCCATCTCTATTTACACTTGCTCCGGTTCCGGACCCAGGAAGCAAAAGACATTAAGTCAGTGGTGCCATTGGTTTCCATTCTAATCTAGACGGAAAGCATTTTTAGTGTGAATTATTTGGTCCCATGATAGTTGATCCCCCGACAGTTGGCATGCTGTCTCTGGCATGCTTATATACAATCCGGCATGGATCCGGCATGAATCCGGCATCTCCAGCATGCTTATATACGATTCGCAGTAAGTTTACGAAAAATGAGGTTTATTTGTTTACACAAAATCCCTGTAACTAAATATTCTCGAAGATGTGAGCAGAGATGTCCCACCGAATTACAAAAGTATAAATCTTGTTTTCATTGAAATGCATCAAGGAAAAAAACTACGTGTCTATATACTGTATATACCAGCATGTAAGTACAAAAATTCGAAAATATTAAGAAAATTTTTCGAAGAAAACTCTTCGGAAAGGTTTTCACTTTGTGATGGCATTATTTATTTTAATAAAAAGACAAATAACTTTGTTTACATCACTTTTATTTAAACACAATCAACATGTTTCATCACCGATGTTCACATCGTCAGGATCAAATGTATACTTAATATAATGTATACATCGTTCATGAAACATCTTGATTGTGTATAAATAAAAGTGATGTAAACAAAGTTATTTGTCTTTTCATTAAAACAAAAAATCGGTTCCACGCCAACTCAGAAGCAAGTCAATTCAACACCTCTTCGAAAGTCAATAAAAGTAATGAAAAAAAAATGAAAAGTGGTCCATAACCTAACCTAACGTAACCTATTTAACTATTTTTATTAAAAAAATTACATCACTTTTCATGACTTTTCAAAGGAGGTATAGAGTTGATTTTATTCTGAGTTGTCCGGTTATCAAGAAATCAACACAATAAACAAATTCGTTTGATATCCAAACCAACTTTTCATTAAAGGTATTTTTGAGGTCGATTTCAAATTTAAAATTGGTAAATGATGAACAAAAATTATAATTTTAGGTATATTAAATATCATTTCAAGAAGCCAACTATCGGTGTATTTTATATTCAGGATTGTATTTGAAGCATTAAAAAGCACCCCTTAGGCGTAATTTCACAAAATAGCGCAGTAGAAATTAGTGAAATTTCCAATATTTCTACCAAATATATAATAAAAGAGAAAATTACTTATCATAAAAGAGAAAAAGACTTGCCAACATTGCAAGAAAAAATATATTTCTAAACCTTCTGTAGAAGAAAGGAAGGATTAATCTAGATGCGCAGGTCGCCATCCGCATCCGATAAGGTTTATGGCCTATAAAGCTAATTGGGCCCGGACACCGCAATGCCAAAGGGACTAACTGCCCAAACCAACTAACGACAACAGCCATTCGATTCATATCCGGAAATCAACCAGCCAATCCAACCCAATCCAACCCAACCTAACATCTTCCGCCTTTCCTTTTACCAACCAACTGGGATTTCCCCCAGTCAAAGAGAGAAGATATCATAATTGTACCTGGGTATAATGTCAAATCGGATAGGATCTATTGTACGTAATGCTTTGATTTGATAAAGTAAGGTATTCAGATAAGTAACAGATAAAAGATCATGATAAATTTTATTCAAATGGATAAAGTTTATTTCCAATAAACTTTACTGAACATCTTCAAACACGATTTTTTACAAAATGGGATATAGTTACCTACAGATATAAACACACATACATATGCGGGTAGGAGATTTGATTATGGCTGAAATTGATGAATGGAAAACTACCATTTCAATATTTATATTTTTGATAATAATAATAATAATAATAGAATTTATATAGCGCAGTTTTGTGATATTTCACCTCAAGTGCGCTTAATTATAATAAACTTAAATATAGTGTTCTTAAGAGTTCTAACAAAATTGATTAAATAATGTAAAACAAAGAATTTACAGTATATATAGTATTACAATACATACAATACATACATTACAATATTACAATATTAACAAAAATAGTGAGTGCTGTTTTGTCACAGGACATTAGATAATTATAACCATAACGGTGCCATTCAACGAGAATCATTAAAACTAAAATATAATATAGAAAAGGAGGTAGCTTACGTTTAGAAATAACTGAGGAGGTAATCGAAACCAAACAATTACCGGAAACTTTAAGAACACGGCTTATTATAGTATATTGAAAAGGAGTTAAAATTCATGAAAGGTATGATTTTTTAAATAAGTTTGTTTTTAAAGCCCTTTTGAATTCAGCCAAGTTCTGGATATTAGTAAAAGCTGAGGGAAGTTTGTTCCAAATGAGCGGGCCAGTTACACGAAAAGATCGATCATAGTAAACGGCTCGATTTGACCTAGAAAGTTCGATTAAACGATTATTAACATCAAGATCTGCTGACCTTAGAGTAAGCTGTCTTTCGATTAAGTTTTCGGACACATAGTTCCGATATACGATACTGACAATTCATGGTGGAATTCCATTATAATCTCTACATATTATAAATTAAACTCCTCCGCTGTGTCTGTCTGTTTTTCTGTTCGCGATATACTCAAAAGAACTACTGAACGGATTTTCATGCGGTTTTAACAATAGATTTGTCAAGGCTTTGTGTAAATCGGTTGAAATATAAAGGAAAATGTGTGTATGGTGGACGCGCGGGCTGGTGAGCGGACTGTGTGGATTTGATTTGTATGCAAATCTACAGTTTTATGCCAAGGTTAATGAAATTTTGCACGTGTGACCTACAAAACAAGAGGAAGTTCACTGTCTACATTTGATTCCGAAAACTCTCTGTAAAGCTCGGGTATTGCCGGGGACTTCAGCTAGTATATTATAATAATAAATAAAACTTATTTTTACTTGAAATTAAAATACGTATTTTTTATATATAATGACTATTTTAATATTATTCCTACTCCAATGTAAGCATGTATCCCTTCAAAAATCAATAAAAAATCCCATATCATCATAAATAATATGTATAATAACTATTTTACAACGATAAAATTAGGTGATTAATGATTCTTATTACTTTTAAGAGTGTATAAGCAGAGAAACCAGAAATATGTCATTTTTAAATCAGTGATTAGGCGTATTGACTCTTTTCCACAAAAAACTATAAAAGGATTTCAAAAGATTGTTCTTTTATCTAGTAAACGTATCTTTTAGATTTTGAGAAAAAATGTTTATTTTTAGAATAATAAGGTTATACCATAGGTCGTTCGCAGATTTGTTCAATTTTCAAAAAAGTACATTTATTATACAACACCCATTTCAAATCATATAATCATGCAGTAAAATAAATCAATACATTAGCTGGTAAACCTATTTTTCAAAATTTTAATTTTAGTTTAAATAAAATTATTAAAAAATATATACGGACATGTGTTTCTTGACGAAAATTGGTCGGTTTGTGCATTTATTTGTGCACTTACAAACAAATATATTTCGGATTTTTTTACATACTTATTTTGCTAAGACGTTATTGACAAATCATAAATAATTTGATCGTAAAATAATTTCAGGAAGTATTTAATTTTAAATAATTTTGAACATCGCATTTCACCATTTTTATCGCAGCCCGTAAACACAAATTTCAGATTTCATTACGGGCCCAAACGCGGCCAGGAGAGCACGTCTTCGCGACGCTTTGAATAATAATATTTGGAAATGAAATTTGAAAACGAAATTTGAAATAAACACGAATTCCTTGATTCACGTTTGTTAAATCTACAGGGTTGCCCGAATGCAATTTTTCATGTTCATTGAATATTTTTATGCAAAAATTTTTATAATTTCGAATATTTTTTTTATTTTAAATTATTCTTGTGTGAATACCGCACAAGAGTCCCAACTGCTCCAAAATATTTTTTGGGGTAAATCTTTTTTACGCACGCTCGACACTTGAGGGTTAACTGGTGAATGGGTTACGAAAAGTGGTGATTGTTACGAAAAATGACATGCGAACGGTAATCAATGCGAACGGTGATCGATTGCTCGGCGGGTCGGGCCTTTACGCACGCTTGTTTTTCGTGTTATTGTTATATTGTTAATGGACTATTTGTCCATAAATAAATAAATAAATTATAAACAGCGGGTACCCGGCATGCGTTTCAAGGGCACTGTAACCTCGCGGTCAACTAAACTGTTATGGTTCCATCACAAGTCACGGGAATTATAATGCAAGCGCCTGCACTATATAACATTATATACAGCGGGTACCCGGCATGTGTTGAAAGGCCACTCAAAGAAAGAAAGGGTTTGTGCGCTTTAATTCTGTTTGTTGAAGTGCTTATTATTAATTATGCACACAAATAAATATTTTAAGATGCGACATTTTTTACAATCCAACTGAATACTACTCTTTTTTTTCATGAATACCGCACAAGAGTCCCAACTGTTCTCGTCTGGAGCCAGTGGGACTATTGCATCCCCAATTTGGGGTATGTTGTAAGACTGAAGGTAGTGGGGAGGGGAAGGATATAGGGAAGAAGAAGGTGGGGAAGTATCTGGCTATTCAGATCTGGCCAATAAACACGGCTAAAGCCATTTCAAGCAACGTTTCAATTCTTAATGGTGGTCTTACACCAGGGCGATACTGAGAGTATCTTCCACTCTAATGGCCGTAAAATACAATTAAAAAACAAAAAACCAAAATATTAAAAAGAATATAACAAATTGTTTATTCATGTAGGTATCTACTTAATACCTACTGTGTTTACGCATTTCACTTGAATCTATTTATATTTATGCACTTCGATATACAAATTACAAATAACTACTACTAATTAAAATTCTGGAAGCGAGAATAGTAATATAAAGTAGTAATAGTAGCGGGCAGCCCTAGCTCGCGTGAACAAAACCCTCAAAACTCGGATTGCCGCGGAACGAAATTTAGTTCTGAAAACGCCGGCTCGCGAGCCCTGATGTGTTAGCGCTAGTGTCGGAATCGAAGTTGTCATGTGCTGGTTATTCACTCTTAAGGCTTTTTTCCGAAAAATATTTAAGTAAATTATTACCCGAGGTAATTGTAATAACCAAAATAATTAGAAATTCGACAATCTAAAACGACTTAGTAACAAATGTAATTAAGATAATTGATTAAAATCCTTGTAGACCACCCCTCCCCCCCCCCCTTTATGTATATAAGCCGTAGGCTAAGAATAATTTGTACCAGTCTGAAGATGGCTTAAACAAGCTGAAACCGGTTACGGTCAAATAAATTAAAGTGGAAATAAGTTTAATATTAGTTTTATTATAATATATTGCGAAGTTCTTCTTTGTATAAACTGATTATTTTAGATATACCTGAGTATATGTATATTCATTTATAGTGAGCATTAAAATATTGCTTTCCTGAGTATCTCAAAAGTTAGAATTTGGAGATATTTGACTAATCAACTGGACACACGACACATTTGAAAGTTCCTGTTTCACTTGGTCAAAAACATATCAAAAAAGTAACCACTAACACAACATTTGGGGGAAAAGCTTTTTATATTATGGTATTAAACTCTACAATAAAATACCACTCTCACTCAAAAACCTCAACATTATAACATTTAAATCTCAAATAAAAGCTGGATACTAAATATAGGGAGATCAGAAATAGAAAATATACTGATAACAAATACAGACTAAAACCGAATCTACTGAACTGAATTATAAAAAAACATTATCTTATTTACTTTATAATTATTATTTTTAAAAAATACTACATGATTATATGTTTATAACAAATTCATATTAATTTAAATGAAACAATGTTAGTTTGTTTGAACCACTTGTATATTTGTTTAAAGCCGACCGGTTTCGGAACGACCGTTCCTTCCTCAGGGCAAACGTATACTGACTTGACAATTATAAAATAGTAGGTGGGTACAATATATTATTACCGAGTGTTGAGGTAGGGGTGAAGGCGTGGCTAGGGATTAATTAGGAGTGGGTGGGGGAACATATCCAGGATTGGGCTATATGATAATATTTTTTGTTTGTTAATAATGGGTTCATTATTTTTAAGAGATTTTTTTTTATTTCTATGGCTTCTAAGTTATCTAACCGTTTTCCCTTAGTGTTAATGTGAAGAACATTTATCCCCGTATTTTTATCAAAACTATGGTTATTTTCAATGATATGGTTAGCGAACTCGGAAAAATTATTATTATTAAGACACCTTAAATGTTCTTTGATTCTTATTTCAAAATTACGAGTTGTTTTTCCAATATAAAATGAGGAACAGTCATTACATTTGAGTTTATATATTCCGGAATTAGACAATTTATGTTCTTTATCTTTAGCGTTCCTCAAAAAATTCAAATTCCAAAGTATCATATTAATTTCTTATAAATAAATTTTAATAACTAAATGAAATCGTTAGTACGGAAGAACCCAGTAAGGATACCATTATCGCTACATGTTACTAAGAAAGAAAGACAATAAATCATTTTTAATATTATTATTTAATAACTAACAGGTATTCACAAAGTGAGTACATGTTCACATAATGTAAAACATGAGTATATGTTCATATAATGTAACGCAAATTATTTGAATGGTATCTTAAATTGTCAATTCTTTTTAATCAATTTCCAAATAAACCCCTAAAAGGTTGAAACCCAAATACAATTTAACAAAAAAATAATACGTTTCATCGATATAAGGCCGAATCGCGCAGATTTTTATTTGTAACAGACGTAACAAATGTCACAACACAGATTATTTACGGAATTTTTCATTTCGTTTCTGCATGTTGGAATTTCTGCATGACAGAAATTTTACATTTCCCGTATTTTGGTATCACCGACAGTAGTCGAAGCAAGAAAATTGAGTTCAATATTGACTGGGGCGAAAAAACTCGCACCAAAACACGATGAAAATTATTTTCAGTCCGTTTTAAACGAGGGGATTGGTTCGTTTTGATTGACACTTATCGTATGGGCTGGTCGGTAGCCAATTAAAAATGTAATCTGAAATTGATCGACGAAAAATGCAGAATGATTGATTCGGGTGAGTGGATTTAAAAAAACATTTCCAAAATAAAAAGATAATTATTTTTTGAACATTTTTAAAATCATTGGCTTGTCCGGGGCGTAAAAGGCAAAATATCTCGAGTAAAATTCAACCAGTGATGGCTAGTCACCGCGACAAGAAATATGGAAGATACTCCAGGTACACAAATTCGTAGAACTTATACCTAGGAAGGACACGTCCCTATACGTCTTGCTCAAATCCACGTAGAGAGATGGTATTTGTCGCGCGGCGTGTAAGGCGTGGCATCAGACATGCAACCGAAACTGGGTTCTGAAATTCAACCACGCAGATGCTACGGTATTAATAACTTTCGATGTTATGTTATAACCTATAACAAAGTTTCACTAATATAATTTAAGAGTTTACACATGCGTAATTATTAACGTACGTTAGTACCTACCTATGTTGCCTTAATTTTGCCTTTCTGAAGAGAATATAGTGTAATGATGTGACCATTACTCTAAGTAATTTTCCAAAGCATCCTGAAAGCGAACACCACTCTAAGCATAATTTCCGATTACATTAAGTCCCATTTTCAAATACTCAAAACCATAAAAAATAATATCTCTTTTAGGATAAGAGCATATCGTTAAATTGATATTAATGAGAAAGTACATCTAATGCTTTAAAATAAACAGATTTTATATAATCGCACACTGCAAATACACTGCCATAAAGTAAAAAAAAAACGATTTAAAAAATAAATAAAATTTATGTGAATACCGCACGAGAGTTTCAATTGTTGCCAAGCATCTGAGACTACGGCGTCCCCAATTGGGGTATGTTGAGAGGCTGAAGGTCGTTAGGAGGGGAAGTAGATGGGGATACCGGGTAATTCAGATCTTGTCACAAAATATCGTTAAAGTAATTTCAATTATGAATGGCAGTCTTTCACCAGCAGTGAAATCGATAAGTTTACAATATCGGAACGATATGCGTAATATTCGACGATTTTATGTCGATATCCCGAGCACGATTGCACTGTTGATAGCCGAACCGATATTGAAAAGGAATAAATAAGATACCTATACACGTTTGTAACATCGCAAACAAACCAAAAACCGCAACGAAATATTAAAAATATTAATAAATTGATTCTTTTGAATTGAAATACTGACTGTTATATCTATGCATTAGCATTTTGCATAGAAGTTTTGACACTAAACGGGAGTTAATTAGTTATTGAGGTCTTCAGTCATATTTGAACCACTTAAGTTTCTTCAGGATCAAACGGAATAAATTGATCATGTCTATATAAATTAATTAGACCTATGGATCGCGCATACAATTTCTTTTAATTCTAAGAGCTTCGTTAGTTCACCTCTTTTAATTAATAAGCCAGTTATTTTGCATAACGAACTTCATTATTATTTAAAAATATGTATACATTGACAGCTTATTTGATACTGAGTGTGCCGTATGAAATATTTTGATTTTTTTTTTATTATTTTTACAAGAAACGAAAAAAGTGATATAATTTTTTAAATAGGTACATTATATGTAGGTATGTTTATTTTTTTCATTACCTGTAATTTTAGTTAGAAAAAAGGTGAGGCGAGTCATTTCTGAAACATTTAAAGTTTGCATTCAAAATTTTTATATTTACGAAATTACATGGTTATTACTAATAATAAAAATTGAAAGCGTATTTCATGGCCTATAAAAACAGTTTTTAGTTTTCGTGTACGTTCAGAAATATTCCATTTATTTGCATTTTATTGAAAAGCGGAAATATTTTGATCCTCTGACAAAATATCGTTAGACCTGAGTGGTCAACATACATACCTACTGCAGTGTAGATGCGGTAGTGTGGAATCAGGGGCTTGAACTCCATATAGGCACATAAGCACTGCCTACCCTGCCGTTTTTGAAAAACATAAGCATGTAAATAATATTATAATTTATAAAATTATTGCTAAAAATAAATAAACACTTTAAAAAATAAACGCGAAAAAGCTGAGCAACCGAAACTACGCGAGCGCCACATCAGACGGGGTACTACTACAAACGCGGCATAAACCGTAACTCGATTCTACACGCGCGCCCTCCGACTGCTTCACTAAAATGCGGTCTTAGCAGGAATTATTTCTGACTAGAGCTAACTTCATACAAGACATAATTCAATGTTTACGAAATGCACAAAAGCATAGAGTAGAACTGTCGTTTTGAATTTGCTTCTATGAGGTTTTTTTTGTTAGTATTAAGCAGTGCTTTCTAGAAGAAAATTAGCAAATGGCAATCATTGACGAAAAAAACATCTGTTGTTATGTATTTCTATCAAATAGTTGTCTTTCATATATGCTAAGTGTCGGTTCAAAGATGTTTGTCGTACTTTAATTCTGAAATTATCTGATAAATATGGAAATTGCCAACCCTGATCAAAAACTCTGTGCACGCCCCGGTGTGGAATATTATAAGAATCAAATAATTTTCACTCAACTAATCGTAAGGACCATTTAATATAATTTTTGTGAAAATGGTTCATTAAATTCATTATTTTTATGGGCATGGTCTCCAGATTAAGGGTATAAAACCTTAATATATATTTTTTAATTTGCTCAAGCCAATTTAACAGTATTCAGCTGCGGAATTAGCACCAGTTGCGAGGGAATGGGCCAATTTAAAAAGCGGGATATTTAAATTGGGTAGGAATGGGATTATAAAAAAACTAAGAGGAAATGAAGACCCTTCATGACGTAAAGAAATGCCATCTAATGGAAAAAGGAAGAGGACGTTCATTTTGTATAAGGTTTACGATTTCCTAAAAAACACCCTATATACGGACATAAAATCTCGTTAACTTTTTTAAGACATTAATGGAATGATTTTTTTTACACAAGCGCAATAACGGTAATCAACGATTTTTTAAAAGTAGATAGGTACCTTGTTACATAATCTTTTCAGTTTTATTATTTTTATTACTGGCGCAGACCCAGTTCATCGAACCTGGGTTAAGCAAGACGCACAGACAAACGGAATTAGTGTTTTCTATTATTATTAATTATCGTATGAGATTCAAACACAATCATGAACGATTTCTGTATGAATTGTTTGATTATATTAAATAAAATTAAATAACTTAGTTTCAATTCCACTTTATTTTATCTTAATCCAACCGGTTTCGGTTCATCCTGAACCTTCCTCAGGGGTGAATAAAAAGACATTGAACATAAGACAGATATACATTACATATTTAGAAGAACGAAAATTAGAAGAGGGAGACAGAACATCAACTTAGGTGGGGGCGAGGAGGGCGGTGCCTAAGAGAGAGGGGTGAACGTGGGTGGGGGTAATGGAAATATTTTAAAGATAGGGGTGTTAGATAAATCTATTTGTTTATTAAGTAAATCAGTTTTCTTTATTTTTAATGACTTTTTTTTATTTCAAGGGCTTCAAGATTATTAAGTCGTAAACCTATCCCATTTCTATGCAATACATCTATCCCGGAAGATTTATTAAAAGAGTGATTTTTATCTATTAGGTGGGTGGCGCATTCTGAAAAACCTACACTGTTTAGACATCTTAAGTGTTCAACCACCCTTGTTTGATTCTGCATGAAGCTTCGCATGAACTTCGAAAATATTATTTTGAAAGGTTATATCTTTTTGTTAAAAAAATAAACAAAATATAAGGCAGGAAAAATTGTGCCTCTTTAGTTAAACCTGCCTTGTTTTAAAGTTAATCGTATATTTAAAATCTGGAAAGCTTACGATGGAAATGACGTTACAAGCATGTAAATTAGACGAAAAAAACATTAGTAAACTTCATAAAACTATGTAAAGATTACCGCTTGAGCGTATTTAAGAGAACCTGCAAATAAGCTTTCGGCTTTATGTCTTGGTAGACACTGTTTTTTTAATTGCTTTTTAAAATCCTCCCAAACACCTCGAGCCAGCGAAACTATGGCGTCCTCAATTGGGGTTTCTTGTGAGGCTGAAGGTAGTTGGGAACGGAAAGATACAGGAAAAAGAAGGGGGGACGTACCTAGCTATTCAGATGTGGTCATCAAACACGGATAAAGCCTTTCAAGTAATCGATTCTAAATAGTGGTTTATCACCAGGGCGATACTGAAAGTATCCACTCTCAAAAACCATTATTGAATTATCAAAATTCGCCAATCTTTATATCGATAAAGATCATACGTTCTGTCATAGCACCGGTGTTAACATCTTACATAAAAACAGGCATGGTAACAGACTAAACAATTTAGAGGCACTAGAAATTTAAAAAGCTGTAAAAACCAAAAGTCATATATTTAATAATCAATTAGCTTACCCCCATGCCAGTTGATGCTTTGTTCCTCCAGATTTATTATTGTAACCCATTAGTCACATAATTATCTTTCGGTTTTTTCCATTACTTGTGTACTTATATTAATGTTTTTATGGCCGTCTATGTGTTTGTTATATTTGTAACATGTTGTCTCCCTCTATATTTTGTTATATATATGCACACAATATGTACTTATTGTTTAGTATTAATTTGTACCCTGAAGATGCTTGAGTAAAGCGAAACCGGTCGGTTCATAAATTTATAAATCTCGTGGTTTTAAACAAAAAAGTATTTTATTTTATTGAATAAAGTTTACTTGATTTTAACCCGCGACCTCCAGATTCGTAGCCAATGATCGTAACCACTCAACCACGGAGGGCGCCAAGTAAATAATATACGATAAAGCAACACGTATAATACAGTTTTATGATTTCTAAATTATTTTATTATTTGAACTTAAGGCGGTACACAATCCTAATAATTTTTGTTTGCTCAAAACTCTCTTTTTAATCATTTCCGGCAAATTCGTAACTACATTAACTTTTTTATTCA
Source organism: Limnephilus lunatus (assembly GCA_917563855.2). Classification (NCBI taxonomy): domain Eukaryota; kingdom Metazoa; phylum Arthropoda; class Insecta; order Trichoptera; family Limnephilidae; genus Limnephilus; species Limnephilus lunatus. The sequence continues at coordinate 7,822,156 of OU830600.1, read as the reverse complement.
GATGTTGTCCTGGGGATGTAAGTTCTTTATATTGAAGATTAATTTTATTTATTTATTTATACTGGGTTTTACCATAGACATACAAATAACTAGACGAGAACTTACAGATGAGGGGTAAAAACCAACTATGGCGGGGCGAAGTGAGGAAAGAGACTTGTGATTCGCCAAGCCTTCTTCATTGTCTAAGTATGTGTTTCATAGACATACAGCGTCCGCGCGTAAAATGTACGACGAGAGCACGACATTGGTCCGGACACGCCCAGCCGGTTTCGAAAAATGGTTCCAATGGGAGGGGGAAATAACACGTTTTTTAACACGTAAGGGCATGTCCATATATTTTGTACGTCCGTGGGTTTTACAGATGTTTACATTTACATGAGAACAATCCAGTTATAAAACTCAGTTATTACACAATTATAAAAATCTACAATTACGTACAATTAAATACAAATAAATACAATTAGAAAAACAAAAACAATAATAATAATAAAAAAAATACCTTACCATAAATATATTTTACGTACAACGCCTTTAAAAATTTGTAATACGTTGTACAACTAAAGTTAGCGGTAAGCATCAGATTTTATTTTTCTAGACGATAAATTAATAACTTCGGCAGTGCGACATCATCTCACATTTTCAATATTTGTAACACGTTCTTCAGAATTAATTAAATTGAACGTGGTGAAAAGGTCTAATCTCCATGCCTGCTAGGGTGAATTCCACCGTACGTTCGTACAGTACGCCGTGCAGCGGGCGCATATTTGTTTACACGCTTTCTTCACTTACGTCGTTAAGATTCCCACATTATTTGTCTTCTTCTTCTTTTCTTTGAAAGGGCAAATTCGACAGAAGGTCCGTGCAATACACGGGTCGCGAGTCGCTATTTGTATACACGGCATCTTTACTTATGACGTTAAGATTCTGAATATATTTTAGGGTATATTGTCATCTTAATAACATGAACTGTGCTTGTCAATTTGACTGTCCTAAAACGGGAATTCTTCCTAGTCGGACAGTCAAAGTTCTCTAATATCTATAAGCTGTGTACCAAAGAAATAAATAAATAAAATAGAAATCAACACTCGCAATATCCCAAATATCATTAAATAATAATTTACTCTTTACCATAAAAATTAATTGATTAATCGTGTTAGTGAGTTCTTCTTTCGTAGGTTTGCAGGACTAACGTTAACGGGTAAAGAATTATAAGTAGGTCCCTTGAAAATGGACATGGGATATGGGATATTGGGTAGAGACCTCGACCGCTTCCTCTTTAGGGGTAGCTGGAATAGGGGGATGGGTATGGGAAAGAGTCACGGGACCTTCACATAACGGTCGGACGTGAGAGATTCCGATTAATTTCATTTGGAAAAAGGGGTTGTTTTTAGGAAAGGCACTTCTTCGTCATCGATTTTGTTAGCTTTGAGAGGTTTATCGAGAATTGCAACGATAATTGTTTCAAACTGCATACACTAAACGGAAGTTACCGATTTTGAATAGTTACTTAATTTTAATCAACTGAATTCGTTTTATTGTTTCAAAAACGTCAATTATATATAAATACTTCATGTAGAAGAATCATTCATGATTTATTTTTGGGATATGAAGTATTGTGCTACATCCTTATTCAGCCAACGTTTCGGACAGCGTTATGGTGTCCATTATGAGGGAAGAGGTGTGATTATGGACACTGTAACGCTCTCCGAAACGTTGGCTAAAGAAGGAGGTAGCGCCACACGACGTAATATCCACAAATGAATCAGGAGACCGATATGCTACGTAGCACCGCACAAAGAGAAGACCGATTGTGCTATCTCATTCTCTTACAGGCTAAATCCTATAGATTTAGGTACGTGGTTGTCTCTTTTTAGTGTTATTATTTTTCGTTTCATCAAGTTTCAAATCACAACGGCGCTAAAGAAGTTTTCGCATCAATAAAATTAAATAACATATCAGCTATTTACAATAGCAGCAGTATAGCCTGTAGTTTAAGCCGCCGCTACCCGAATTTCTATATTTCTCTTAAAAATATATATGTTATTTTTTACGATAATATCTAGACGTGTTCTACGCCGAAACGCAAAATAAATAAAATTTCTTTAAATGATACTTAAAATACGTTCCACGAGATTTTCGCTCTTTTTTAAACGAGTCGTGTTTTATTAAACATTTTCGCAATTTTCGCATCGATTTTGTCGCTTCAAATATTAGCTCGCTCCTCTAACATTCGTAATTTCATATTTCTATATCTTCTTCTTTTTGAGCTCGGATGCGGAGCCTTAAGAGTAAACATAAAATTATTCATAATGTGCTCATTCGTAGATGGCTGTAATTTCATTATATCAGGAAAAAAAAACTCATTTTGCAAGTTGTGCTGTAAAATATAAAGAGGAAATGTATGTTTGCGCCCGTAAATACAAAATATGAATATGAATAAATAGTTTTGTCAGTATAAAAACAACTTTCTTTCAAGAAAGGAATGCAAATACAAATTAGAATTGAACAACCGAAACCATATTGTATTTGTATAATTTCTTCAAGGTTTCGGGTTTTTACACGAACATAACTATTTATTAATGATAATAATGAGGGAGGCGGGTATGGGTACCGCCGTACCTGAACCATTTATTGTATAACGAAGACCTCTGCTATAGGTGATCCCAAGTGGTTCGCTAGTGGTTTGGTGAATTAGAAGGGGTCCCCGGATTCATGGGGTGTGGTTTTGTATAGGTCTTGGTGGCCGATGCGCCTGCCCACCTGCTGCGGGATAGACCGGTTCAGGGAGACCTAAAATAGACCTTTCCAGCCGGACTATCTCGATCTATCGCCTTGAACCGCAGTTGGAGAGATGATTCATACGTCGGTCACTCCTGGACATACTGACCCCCAGATCCTACCCCTCATACCTATTTCCTTCCCAGAACTTCCTCTACTTCCTTTCCTTAAAAAATGCTCTACACAGCATATCCTAAGACGACACAGGCCCTGAGGGAAGTTATTTTTCTCAGGGCTTCCTACGTGAAGCTAAAGAAAAAAAATTACGGACTTAAACAAACAATTTATCTTAATATTTTTCAGTACAACTTGCATAGAGTTTTTTCCCAAAATAATTAAATTACCGTCATTTATCAACGAGCAGATTATGAACTATTATAAGTTTTCTCTTCAAAGCATTGCAGTTTCGTCATATTTTATATCATGGAGAGCATTCATTTCTGGAACACAGAAATAAACGCTCTCCATGATAGTCGAGTTTTAAAACCATCCGCGAAACAGTCTGAAGAAATGTGTAGCAATGTGTACATCCCTTCTTACCCGTAATGAGTAGCGATTCTCCCTCAGATAGAGAAATCTCAGATAATATGTAATCACAGAATAGAAGTAATAACTCTCAGAATTGCCACGATAATAGGTCACCAACCAGCTTAAAAACATTCCCCAAATTTACTAACGCCATAACCCAGTCATCGATTCCAGGAATTTGTGACACTAACACGGTTTTAAAAAAAAGAAAATTCAACGCGTAGTAATTCCTACACAGTTTCTTTCGTTAGGCTTTCACTCCAATAAATCAGAGTGATAATAAAAAAGCACTACAACACACTTTACATCAAGAAACAGGCCAGAGAAAGCGAACAAAATAATAATATGGTGGTTCTCCCTTCTCACACTAAAGGGGCTGCGGGTGGCAATCACCATTGGGTGCCATTTTCAAGTACATAATAGTAAAATTGCAGGTTTACGAGTAATTGGCACTTGCACTGATAAAACCACGCTTCACTGGGTATCCGGGCTGACTGTGTAGAACAGAGGTTCTCAACCGAACTACGATAGACACAGGCAACCATTCAACTAGGGAATCACTGGTAACTCTCTTTTTACTAAATAATAATAACTAACACAGAATCAATAACTGTTGTTTTAACTTATTAGCTGAATTAAATTCAGGTTTTTATTAAGTTGAAAAATACACAATGAAGAAATTATCGATGCGCGACTATAAGTGTTTTGGTTTGGTCAGTATCAGGTCAGGATTTATATTTTTTGTGATTTTCTTACTTTTCCACTTACTTACGAGAATTGCGTTTCATTTTCTTTATACGTGTGATTAATTATATTTTTTTTTTTTTTGAGGAGTGCAGACATACGTTCACCATTTGTCTCATTTTCGACTATTGATATTTTGTGTGTAAGAAAGAGAGGCAGCGTTATATGTTTAAGAACAAAAGCAAAACAATCAGCGCATTGAAATTTGACGTTTTTTTAATTTTTTTAATGCATCACAATATTGCTGCAGCTCTTTCAAAATATGATAATTCGTTCCTTATAAAATGTATGAGGAAAATAATTATCTTCACAATTTTTTTTTTGTGAATTTTTCCGATGTTTTAATAGCTATTCTGTTATTCGCGGCGGAAACAAATCCAACAAATCAAGGATCATAAATATCGGTCCAGCCGTTCTTGAGTTATAAATGGTGTAACTAACCCGACTTTTTTTACATGTTAAGATTGTATCATATATGGTTATATGACAAAAACTGACTGAAGAAAATACAAGAACATATTCTGATATATTTAGTTTGAAAAAGCACGTGAGATTTTGACGAGCCTATATACAGTTTTTTACATTAGTTTCACAAAGGAGACCCTGAGGAAAACAATTTCATCGGGGCCTATGTCATCTTAGGGGATACTGCGTGGAAGGCCTTTTTAAGAAAAGGAAAAATAGTAAAGTGCTAAGTCAAAAACAAGAATAGCGAATCACTTGAGGTGACATATGGCAGAGGTGTTGGTTATCCAATAAATGGTACCCTGGGCGGCGGTTCACATATCCCCCCTCTCGTATGATACATGAGTGTCACGTGTTTGGTGCAGGGTGATTGATAGTCTCCATGGTTGAATGGTTACGACCTTTGGTAACGAATCCTGATGTCGCGGGTTAAAATCCCGGTTTGCGCTAGTAAACTTTATTTTGTTTAATAAAGTGTTTTTTCACATTTTATTATTTTAAAATAACATATAGGTACATGTATTTGCAACATGTTCAATAATGGTAGATACTCTCAGTGTCGCCCTGGTGAAATACCGTTATTGAGAATCGAAATGTTACTTGAAATGGCTTTAGCCGTGCTTGGCAACCATATCTGAATAACCAGATACCACACCTTTATCTAGCCCTTTACCAACCCCTCCCTACTAAATTCAACTTCACAACATCCCCGATTTGGGATACCATAGTCTAGCTAGTTCCAAACACTTGGGCGGTTCTCAAATTAAAGTGATGATAGAATATAACCACTGGAACGATTTCAGCCGAAAAATGGACCACTTTTATTTTTCTGCGATTAATTTCGGTCCAAAAATGAACTACATTTTCCTACCATTCGTAAAACATTTATTGTAATTATTTAAAACATTTCCTTGTCCAGCCGTTTATTTTAACACGAAGCTATTGAAATGCTTTATCTATTATGAATTTTTCAACAGCTGTTTACGGATAAAATTAAGTCCTTTTACCATAGATATGCACCTTTCATTATCAAGTATACCTACCACAGACAACATACAGAAACCGAAAATATTCTATGTTGACCCGAATAAGTATTCCTCACGACAGTTTCAAGTAAAAACACTCAGGATTCACGCGATTATAAATATACGATTATTTAATATTTTTATATAAATCTTACAAACATGATATAAACGTTTAATTCAATGGCTATACAGCACTATAATAAGTTTTAAAGTCTCCATGTTAAAATTCGAAGTTATGATTTTTTTAATGTTGGAGAAAAATTAAAAAATGACTTTCTGGGAAATCTCAAGCAATCGAGGCAAATTTATTTATTCCACAATGATTCCAGTGGTATTTAAAAGTGGTTACTAAGGTTGGACTAAGGCTATAGAATAAAATATGCTAAAATACAAGGAGTAGGTACTTGGTTGTGCCTGGGCCCTAAATGTTAGTGCCACCGGTTCAGTAAAAAGGCGTTTTATGACGTCATCCAATCCTGGGAGGTGCTGTTAAATCCAAAAAGACAAAAGGAGGCCATACAGATCATGTAGCGCAGATAAAAGTCTTACGTACGCACACGAATATTAAATATTTGAAATAACTGCGCAATCCATGCCCAGCAGTTGAATGGCATTATCGAAATAATTATAAATAGTTAAATAAAACAGTTACTTTGTTAATAAAAAATAACAAATTTATTTAATTACTTATGACTAATCTGTTTCGCTTAATAAAAGCCATCAAAAGGGTACAAGTTAAACTAATTAAAAATATTATTGCCTTCCTTTATTTCATGTTGATATGTCTCACTCTATACGTAATAAAGGGACTTAATTGACTTGACATTATTTTAAAGCTAAAAATTTGATGACCCCGATGACTTTTTTGATATTTTTATTTAAACTTTTCTTTTCTTCAAAACTCTTTTTTTTTTAATTTTTACAAGACATCATTGCTCACTCAGACTCAGAGTAACCAAACAAACCATTACCTCGACCCTATCTATCGATTTTTTATGTTTTAAGTTGACTCGACGATCCGAGATGATTTAAACATTGAACCACTGCTAGTCTTCATAGAAAAATCGCAACTGAGGTGGCTTGGGCGTGTACTAAGAATGTCTGATGGAAGAGGAAGATACTCAGTGCGATTCCAGAGGGTAGACTACCAGTGGGCCGCCCCAGACAAAGTTGGGCGAGGCAACTCCAGAAACTGTGTGAGGAAAGAATGGGCGGAGGACGGAGGCCGAACAATCAGCACAGTACAGGGACGTACGGAGGAGCCTTGTCGATGCAATGGGTCCTTAACCCGAATAGGACAAGGGGAAGAAGATGATGGTGATAATGATGTTTTAAGTTGAAAAAAAAAGTCACAGGAGAACAAAATTTCTTTTACATTGATTACTCCAAATAATGTCAGGAATCACTGTTTAGGTACTGTAATCAAGCAGGTAACAAATTAAGGTAAGAGATGGCGCAACACGGCATAATAACGAAAAAATCACAGTAAATGGGGTATTTTTAAAAACTACGAATGACGTAAGAAAAGTTATGAACAATTTAAAGTTAATTCTTCTAAATGTGGAATATTGCCACTGTCCCGATAAGCTGTCAAAAGCACTATCGCTCGTTAACGAAAGTCCGAGTTTACTATTCGGTACTCGAACTAAGGAAAAGTGGCTTAATATCGGCCAAGTTAGCCAAGTTTTCTACCTATAATATTTAATTATTGTAGTGGGTAGTTATTGACAGCTTATCTAGATGATGATGAAATACCCGCTAATTCTTATCAATGTTCTAAAATTTTTAATTTTAATATTTGTATTAATTGAACTTAAAAACGATCTAAAACCGTACATTCCTAAACGCTTTAAACTGACTTCAACGTCACAATGACGTAGAAAACGTCGCTGGCAGGTGAGACGACTGTCACCGACGTTGACCTGTGTGACGTCAACAGCGCCATACTCACGTTCAAAAAAAAACATATGTCGTTTTGACATGACATGTTTTAAATCGTTAAGACAGATAATTAGATTTAGATAATTATTTATCGTCAGCATAAAAATAAAATAAAAATGCTTTTAAAATTTAATACCGTAAACTTAAAAGGTAAAGTAAGTGCCATTTGCAAAAAATGAGGTAGACGGGAATTTAAAGCACGCCCAAGCATTCAAAGAAAACCCTATTTTATTTTTACGCCAAATCAACAAAGTGGGAGGTATGGAGAAATACGTCCGTTGGCATAAAAATAAAAAAAGGGTTTTCTTTGAATTTTTGAGCGTACTTTAAATGCCCGTCTACCTCATTTTTTGTAAATGGCGCTTACACCCTTTTAAGTTACCGGTATTCTATTTATGTACAACGCGACCAATTTATACTATTCGATCTTTGAGAAACGAAAGTGGTTGAAATATGATTAAAGACCTCATTAACTAATATTAAATACCGTTTAGTGTCAAAAAGTAAATACGGACTGCCAACGCATATTTAAAAATACCTTCAGTGTGGTCAGCGTATATCGATTTCTTATCATCTATTCCCTGTCAATATCGGTTTGGCTATCAACGATGAAACCGTATTGGGGACATCGATATAAAATCATTCGAAGTTAAGGCTATCGATTCTTTTTAATGTAAAGTTTTCGTTTTCTCTGTTCTAGCGCTTCAGGGCGACTTGAGTAGAGGCGTTCCCTACAAGTAGTGTATAAGGAAGCAATATACCTGCAAACATGTGACATGTGTTTTCATCGATATTTCAACTTATATTTTTTTCTTATATTGCGACTCGTCTTCCTTTAAGTTCCAATTTCCTTTTACTTATGGAACAATTCAAAGAAACTTATGCAACAAACTCTATTATGAAAACAATATTGCGAGCTGAAAAAGTTGCGTCTTCCTAGAAGGTTCAGAACGAAAAAATCTACCAATTCCATGATGCCAGACCTTCAGAAAAAACAGCAAATTAATTTCTTTCTAAATTAATGGCATAATATATTATATTCACACATTTTTCCTTTTCGGCTTAGTCCTTTTCAAATAAATAGCATGTTTTATATCTAATCAAATTTCAAGTATTAAAATTTAAAGATGTAGCCCGAAAAATATAATAATTCAATAACAAAATAAAAATACAACCATAGCTTTTTAACTGAAAGTCGTACTCGTCAAAAACATATATTTCCAAAACAAAAATGTAACACCTCTTTTGCACAACATCATTGCACATATCTGGCGGAAAAATACTTCAATAGCCTATCCGAAAAGATAAGAACAATCGAAGACGATAAATGCCTACTAAAAGAAATTAAAGAGCAATTCAATGTAAAAATAACAAAATTATGAAATTATCTTCCTAAATTAGTCTTTTTTTAAAGGTTCCTACCATAATTAATTATAAGATACAAAATATATTTTTCATCCCAATACTCGTACCCCTTCTAATCACAAGCGTCTGCTTCTATAGAAGAGAAACATCATAAAATGAAAGAAAAAAAAACAGTTAAAACTTTTTCTTTTTTTTTATTACAAAGAAAGACAAACATTCCCGGGTTACGAATAACTCAACTTATTATGTATTTTTTTTTGTAGTAAAATATTTAACTCTGTAAATTGATTATATAGTACCTAAATAAAAAAAATAAAAATAAAAGAACACATGGTCACCTATGTTTACATTTAAATGCACTCGTACTATCCCCCTTCAGCTTAGTAGGTACCAATTATCTTTAAGAAAAATGAATGTGACAGTTTTGTTATTTTATACCTGTACTATTTTGTGTTATTTTTATTACTTTATAAAATTACTAGCTGGGTTATCTGGCTTTGATCAGGGAGTTGATATGAGATTTAACTGACGTTCGAACCCACGACCGCCAGTTAAATCTATACCTATTAATTACATACCTACCCTTATCAATGGGTAGCCCCACGTATACAAAAAAGACTTCAAACGGTCCATAATGTTCCAGAATATTCCACAACATTTGAGAGTGTTCTGGAATGTTCCACAATGATCTGGGATGTTTCGGGATGTTCCCAAACGTTCCAGACTATTCCCGAACACTCCACAACATTCCAGAACGGGATGTTCTGGAATGTTGTAGAATGCTCTCGAATTCTCTCGAATGCTCTAGACTGTTCTATAGAACGAAACGTCTATTTACCCTTTAATATCTTCAAAAGCATGCTCTTTAGGTAAAAACGGGAACCTTCTTCGTGGATGGGGGATAGAGGGCTACCACACTAAGGCCGTTAAGGAAGCCTCAAGTCTTAGCACTTTTCGTAGGATGTGTGCATTATATGTGAAGAATGTTTTTTGATTCATAATAATCGTACCAATATTATTGTCATATCTGTTTCCTCAAAATGTATTTTTATTTATGTAATCTTTTCATTTTTTCCTCTTAAAATGTATTTTAAAAATGTAACTGTATCAATTGTATTTGTTTATATTTTCTTACTAGATGTATGAAAAAATTTTTGCATACATCTAAATAAATATTCAAAAACAAAACAAACACTATATAACTCTATACAAATGCGCCTTACGGTTGAATTTGGCAGCCACCTCTGATCTGGAGCCCCAAAACACCTGAAAAAAAACTCGACCCTATGCAGAAACGGGCGGTCCGCCCTTCTGATAGATTCTCCTAATTTAGCAGACGGATTGCAATCTTTAGAGCACAGGCGTCAGGTGGGAATGCTTTCTTTGTTCTACCGGTATTTCAATGGAAGATGCTCCGAGGAACTAGCGTCATTGATCCCTTCGGCACCAGTGCACACTCGGGAAACACGACAAATGCGTGCCCAACATATGCACACGGTTGACATTGGTCACATGAGAACGAGTCGCTTCTTCGACTCGTTCTTGTATTCAACAGCTCGGCTGTGAAACGATTTGCCGGTCTTTGTGTTTCCTCCTTCCTACCACATGGGTCTCTTCAAGACCAATGTTCATTCCTTCCCCTCCTCAAAAAGACCCACCCCACAGCATCTCAGATGACATAGGCCATGAGGGAAATTATTTTCTTCAGGACCTCCTGTGTGGAGTTAAAGTAAAAATAAAAAAACTCCCTTAATCGTACAGGGACTCGTTTCTGAGTTTTACCGGGACGCACACTTTTGTGCACTTTCTTTTATAATATATATTGATTATTAACCTCAATACAAGTTTTTCCTGGAGAAGTTAAATATTGATTTGTAAACAATAATATCTACCATGTAAAGAAACAATAAATAAATAAATTTGAAAATGGTTAACAGGAGGAACCTTCTATATATGACATAAGATTTGTGAATTAGAAAACCGAAATCCGGAAATGTAAAAAGAATCTTATTCAAATTTTCTTCCTCTGTTCTCTAAAGGTGAAAATGGAGCTCTTCATAATAGAGTGCAAATAATGCAACATTTACCCTCTTAAGTAATGGTCCCTCTTCTTCAGGAATCTAAGGTCTGAGTCTGAAGAGCGGGAAGAAGAGGTGGTAGCGGTAATGGCCACTCGTCAGCAACAGTGGCTTTTGTGGTAAATGTCAATTGCAGGGCTGTTGATGTAATTAGCTGTAAATCATGCTTATCGAGAACACAAAAGAAATTTAAAAGTGGAGATCTTTTTTTGTCAAATGTAAATAATATCTTTTCTTCACATTTTATGACTTTAAGTCCGGTTTAAATCTTCCCCACAGGAAAAACTAAACCCACAAATGATCATTTAGTCAATCCATGCTATGTAAGTGCACTATATAAGTATAATAAATACAAAACAATACAAGAACAACATGTCAACCTACCAGAGACCAAATGGGAAAATAATTCACCGACTCTAGATACTTTCATATAAACGTACATAAAACATGAACAGAGAAATAAAATAAATATGATGGAATATTTTTCAGACAAAAATAATTACTTTTTTTGTGGTTTTTGTGTTTATTCTGTAGAACTCTTTGAATTATTTTAATCAAAATCTGATTTTGTAATGTTATTAATTTATTATCGTGACAGCTATTTCAGCTGACAAGGTCGTTTTAAAACTGTGGTTATACCACTATAAGACGACTTATTTATATGATCCTATTTACCCCGCTCAATTTCAATTTTAAAGGTATCTAAAATTATTTATGACCGGTTAAACCAATTTACTTTATAATTGAAATATTGCGGTAAGTGGAATCATATAAATAAGTCGTCTCAAAATGGTCTAACCACAGTTTTAAAATGGCCTTGTAATCCAAAACGGCGGTCACAATAATGAAAATAATTATAATACTTTCAGAACAGATCTTATAATAATTTCATCCAATTTGATTTAAATTCAATTTTAACTTAAATAATGGCATTTATTTATAAGAAAATGTTTTAAATTAATGGATGTGTATTTTTAGGTACGTTGGTAAGTAAAAGGATACCAGATTATCTACAAATGATAACGTGAAATATAGCGAAAAGGGTTGACAAAGACGGTGGAGGGGGTAATTAGCAATAAATCATGGTTCAACCTTCTTTCGATACCAAAGAAGCATGGACAAAATTAAACCTTTTTTTTCAGAAAAATATAATTACTTTTGGTTATAAGATGGATTCATTAAAGAAGTATTTTGATTATTGTGATGTTTTTGTTATTCACAATCAAACAATATTTGTTCTGTGGGAGTACTTCCATAATAATAGGTCCTTGATACAAACTAGTTTACGTTATGAGTTTACGTGTTTGCATTAACTATACTACTGATCGCACGACCTTCCTATACTGGCTGCTAATTGAATCTTCTGGGTATATTTCGGCAGCCACTTCTACCTTTTGTCGGCGATCGATATAAGCTCTTTCCCCGCTGGCATCTGTCGGCATCTGATAGAAACTCTTTCAATACGCTGCAGTTGTATATTTATTTATTTATTAAGATATTATGTATCTACGATTACAAATTGATTTATTTAAGTTATCGAAAGGTTAAAAATGAATAATTATTTAACTGAACCAAACGTCTTTAATCTATTATGCTCTAAGTTGTTCTGAGGCTCCGATTCACCAGCTGACGATGTCTATCCGACTGTCAGATGCCTGCGTCTATCATCGGAACCGTTCGTAGATTAGACCCGAACGACGATAGATTATACTGTTCTAATACAATACTTAACAATATGGGGAAATACTTCTGTAACAAATCTGAAACAAGTACAAGTTGTACAAAACGCAATTGTAAAATTATTAGTTGTTCCGAATATTTTCAAACAGAGACATGATACACCATTACTGTTTCAGAGTGCTAAAATTTTACCTGTTAAGGCAATACTATGGCACAAAATTATAATTCAGTATATATTTACCCAGCAGCATAAAGAGAAATTAGAACACAAATACAGCACTAGATTCACGCGCAACGACGGGTTAATAGTTCCGAAATTTAATAATAAGTACGGACAGAGAACGTTTGAATACAGCATACCGAAAATATTTAATTTATTACCTGATACTATAAAGCAATGTAATTCTATGAATAAGGTTAAATATATGCTGAAAAATTGGCTATCGGAAAAAAATATTTATTCTTAGATTGATTTGTATGAATAATGTTGAATTTGTAGATATAAGATGTAAAATTATAACATTTAAAATGTATATGTAACTTAATTATAAGCACCTGCTGACAAGCCAATTGAATTGGCTTAGCAGGACTTGTTTGTGATAAAAAAAAAATATATATATATATATATAAATAAATAAAAAAAAATAAAAAATAAAAAATAATTAAAAAAAAATAAAAAAAAACCGACATTTGTTGAGAATCTTTAAAACTTCGTGTAACTTACTATACTAAAGACATCTGTTGAGAATCTTTACAACTTTGTATAACTATACTAACGACATTTAAATATATTGAAAACACATGACTAACCTATAAAGTGCAATACAGTTAAAAGAGAATAACCAGACAAAACCGGAAATATGTCATTTTTAAATCAAATTTTAGACGTTTTGACTCTTTTCCACAAAGATTTTAAAAGATTGTTCTTTTTTCTAGTAAAGCTATGTTTTAAATTTTGAGAAAATATGTTTATTTTTAGTACAATAAGGTTTTACCGTAAGTCGTTGGCAGATTTGTTAAATTTTCAAACAAAATCATATAATCATGCACTAAAATGAATCAATAAATTATCTGGCAGAGCTATGATTCAGAATTTTAATTTTAATTTAAATAAAATCATTTAAAAATCCGATCCGGCACACGTGTTTTGTGACGAACATACCTTAGTCAAAGTTCTGTAAAAGAGTCAATACGTCTGTAATTTGATTTAAAAATGACATATATCCGGTTTTGTCTGGTTATTCCCTCTTAAGATTTTATTACATTATGGCAAATAGTCAACTTAATTTTACTTTTGTATGTTCTGTTTAAAAGGTATATTTGTCTTGACGCTGTAAAAAAGTTGGCTTAAACCGATTAAAAATTAAATAATTTTTTTCCGTTTGATCAGTACCTACTTACTTACCATTAAAATTCCCGTTTTACCCATTTCGACAATGCTAACTTTTCTTCGAGGCCCATTACAAGTAATTTAATAGTTGATTCCAACCACTCTCTTTGGTTCGAAGCTTTGCTCTGTGGCGTGGGTACCGCGCGTTTTCATCCTGCGACAAAATATCCCCGACGCAATATACTCCCACAAATATCCCTTGACATACATAATATCCCAAGGATAAAATGTCATTCGGACAAAACAGCCTCCAACAAAATATCTGCTAAAACCTAACCTAACCGAACCTAACCTAACCTAACCTTATTTTAAATTTTACTATTTTTTAACAATTATTTTTGTTGTCCTTACAAGATTTCGTATTGTTTTTGTCCCATTTTACTATTTAAAAAAAAAAATAATATTGTCTTTACAGGTTGTCTGTATTGTTTTTCTCCCATTTCGATATTTTTTAACAACAATAATTTATTGTCTTTACAGGTTGTCTGTATTGTTTTTGTCCCATTTTTTGTTTAGGTTAGGTTAGGTTGGGTTGGATAAGGTTAGGTTAGGTTAGGTTAGATGAGGTTAGGTTCTAGTAGATATTTTGTTAGGGGATGTTTTCTCCGTTGCATATTTCGTCGGAGGATGTTTTGTCCGTTAGATATTTTGTCGGACAGTATTTTGTCGCGGGATGAAAAGTCGCGGAAACGTGCCGTGTTTCCGCATAACTTGATTATTACTCGAATCCGCGTATTTTAGGGGGCCTTCCGCATTATTTGTGGTTTCTCTTGGGCGCTTTTGTACGACCAGATTTATCTATCGGCTCTTCATTCTGTGTGATGTGCCCTGCCAATAAATCACCATTGCTTTTGATGTGTTCATTTGTGGCCTGTAATCTAATTTCACTTCATTATTCATTCGGTTTCTGTCCTAATTTATTTCCTTTGGTTGCTGTCTTACTTTGTTCTCTTACGTTTCTGCTCTTCTTTGACATTTAGGTAGGTTGGTATCTAATTGATTTTTTCGAAGAGCTTCAAATTCAATATTTTCGTATCACATAATTCTAGTTTTTTTAAGTGAAAACGTTTTTAGCACCGTTGTGATTTGAAACTCTATGAATCGAAAAATTGCGACACTAAAAGGAGACGAACACATACATGTATAGGATTTAGCCTGCGAGAGACATAGATAGTATAATCAGTCTCCTCTTTGTGCGGTGCATCATAGCCTCCCCAATCTTGTCTACTTGAGTTTTCCGAAAGTTTCACTTATACCACGTGTGAATTGCACACTTTATTTTTTTTTTATTATTTTGTTTTGAAGAAAAAATATATTAAATAAATCATCTGAGACCGAAATTCCCTTAATATTTTTTTAAATTTAAATAATGTTAGAAGTCACTGGTAAAAGGTTAGTCAAGTACCTGCGTCCTGTAACACCCCGTGAATTTTGTTTTGTTTCGAGTCAAACTAAAATTCCCTTGGAAGTAAGGACACGAAAAAAGTACCGATACTTAGTGGTATCGAGTACTTTTCCTTTCAATACCGATAATTTTGTACTCGATACTTTTACTCAATGAGTACTTTTTGGCATGTATCGATACCTTTAAAAAATTGGCTAAGCGGCTCATGTTTTTGGCAACGCCACCTAGTTCAAATCATAGCAAAACTTTCCATTGCGTTGGTATACCTGCAAGCACAATCAATCCAGTGTGTAATGGAACGAATATATGGCTGATAAAATTCAAGAAAAGTAAGTTTATTTTGTTATTGAAACATTTAGTTATTGAAAAACACCATTAGGTGAAAAAAATTTGAAAAGTGCCATACTTGTAAATTGTTTCAGATTTATATCTTTATCATTAATATGTTGATCATAATATTATTTTTTTTATTGTCATAAATCTATTAGGTTTTAGAATATATATGATGTTTTGTTGCGAAAAAATCCTATATCAACTGAGAAGCCTTTGAGACTCCACGTCTAGAATAGTGATAAGAAAAAATTATGTCCATAACTGAAAAAATGTCTCGACTGTCCTGCCAAAGTATAAAGCAGAGAATAACATGTATTGCAAAAATGTTGTTTTGCTATTTAGTTCATGTTTTAACAGGGCAGCTGTGTTTCATTATTTATTTAATTACGCACGTTTAGTTTTGCAGTTGATTATATACATAAAAAGCATTACACTTTTTTTACGAATACTTAAGACAGTAATTTGTGAATTTACAGATCCTTCTTTTATTATTGACTAGCTTTTGCCCCCGGCTTCGCTCGCATATTCGTCCCCCCCCCCCCCCCATTCCCCACTCACCCCCCTCTCTCAACGCACTACCCCTCCCCTCCCCCAATCAAATACGCCCCGTTTCGCATTCATAATATTAGTATAGCTGTTGGCTTAGGTCAAAATGTAGATTAGTCCCTATTTTACAATTGTATCTACCTACATCAAATATTCAAATTTGAATTTTCGCTATCAAAGAAATCTCCAGAGTAACCTAAACAAATAACAAAATGACAGCTTACTTCAAAAATTTTCTTAGCAACACGCTTTGCCAATAAACGTATAATAAATAATTTCATAACGCCAGAGCTTACCAATATATTACTGCCTACGTAATCGCAAATAATGTAGCTTTCGATTAGTGAAAGAATTTTTATATTCCATTCGGTATTTATTGCGTGAAAGAGTAAGGACCATCCACGCATACAAACTTTCGCATTTATAATATTACTAGCTTTTACCCACGGCTTCGCTCGCATAGTATTAGTGGGAAATTACTGGCATAATTGTTATTATTCTTGCTATTTTTTCTAATAGAAAATAATTATTGTTTGATAGAAAATTTCAAAATTTGAGAATGACATTTCGCAAATAAAAATTCTATTTTAGAAAATATTTAAATTATAGAAATAGACATTTATTTTAAGTACCTATCCCTTTATTAGTATTTTATTCATATTTGAATCCAGAGTAACCTAAAAAAATAAGAAAATGACAGTCCACTTCAAACGCTATGCTTTATAGCAACGTTATGCTTTTTGTTCGGAGAATAAACATTTTTAGAGATATGTAGATATTAACTACGACGTCAAAAATGTACTCTTTTTAATCACAACAAAGCACTCTTTTTAAGCCTAAAATTAAAAAAAAAACAACATTGTTTCCAAGGTAACAATTTGTTTGACGTTTGCAATAACTCGATTTTGTAAGTGACAGAAAACGTATGATACATAATTTCATAACGCCACAGCTCATTCATAACGCCAGAGCTTACCAATATATAAAACCGATGTTTCTCGCAAATAATGTAGCTTTCGATTAGTGAAAGAATTTTTAAATTGCATTCGATATTTATTGCGTGAAAGAGTAAGGACCATCCATACAAACTTTCGCATTTATAATATTAGTAAGATAAGATTATACGTACCTACTTAAATTAGATTGTTCCTTCAATACTTTTACGAGTAGGATATTTTTTTCCGATACTACTCATGAGTACAGTTTCGATACTTTCTTTTCGATATCGTGTCCCTACTTGTAAGTAACATAAATTAAACCAAACATTTCTCATAGTTTTACTTAATCGGATGCAGTTGAATTTCTTGGATGTATTTATGTACTTAACAAAAAAAGAGTAAAAACGGTATCTGAAAAAAATTGTAGCACGGCCGCGGTACATTAAGTGAGATCTCTCTCTCTCTTAACGGAATCACATAAAACTCTTCAACCCACTTAAGAGTTAATAACCAGACAAAGCTGAAAAATGACATTTTTGAATGAGCTCATAGACGTGTCGAAGCTTTTTACAGAAAAACGATAAATTGATTTCGAAAGATCGTTATTTTATGTGGTAAACTTATATTTTAAATTTTGAAAAAGTTAACATTTTTTTAATAAAAAAATAGTTTTACTGTTGGTCGATGGCAATATTTGTTAATTTTCAAACGAGTAAAGTTATTATACAATACATATATCATACCAAATAGTAATACAGTATTATAAAACTGTTCATTATCTAGGCAAAATATAATTTAGAATTTTAATTTAATTTCAAATAAAATCATTAAAATAAAAATCCAAGCACCCGTTTTGTGCCGAAAATACTACAACTTGACTTATTTATTACACACTTACAAATTGATTTCTCTCGGAATTTTTAACACAGAAATTTAACTTAAGACGTTATTGAAATATTAGAAATAATTTTTAACCAAAAATATTTTCTCGAGTATATAATTCTGTTGAATTTGCGACACGCTTTTGTGAATATTTTATTCTGTATTTTGACGCGCACGGCGCTAACCAGAACTCTTAGTATCTGTCGATTCACGGCAGCGAGCGGTCGTGCTGTCCGCGCCGGTCCAGTTCATAACATTTTAAATTTATTCGTCCGCTTAAAATGGGGAGAAAAATCAATAAAGAGAGAACTTTCATAAAAAAATCAAAATTACCACACCAAAAACATAACTGGGAGAAATATAACGAGAAAAAACAATGATTAGTAATATTTAATTATCAATTTACGTTGTACATACCTTATATGCTACAGGGTCGTTGGAACGAATCTGTCAGATTTATTGTGTATTTTTTATAACATGTTGTTTAATTTTTAGAGAAAAGAATCAACATTCTAAAGTAAATAATGACTGTAAAGTTTCATCGGTATGTGCAATTCAAATTTTTATTATATACATATTATTATGTACGCGTAAATGGGCTTCGACAAAGTATATTTGATCAATGAAAATGGGTAATAACTTCAATACATTGTGATTCATGGATATTACGGTGACCGATTTATCCGTTTATACCGCGGAAATTATAAACTAGCAATACTACCCAGCCTTACCGTGTATAGGTACACGGTGTCGGGAAATACGTGGTACATTACGGTGACCGATTCAATTGTAATTACCGCGGTAATTATAAACGATAATTTACTAGCATTAATACACGCAAGCAACATTGCCTTATATACATGGTGGCGGGAAACCGGTGGTACATTCCGGTGACGTAATTATAAACAATAATTCACTAACACTAATACCCGGCGTTGTGCGAATTATACGCTCGAAACATTACCTTGCATATGTATGTCGTAGGCCGATCGTAAAATCAGGCAGATCATGTTGCGCCTAGCCACATCATGATCTGCTGCATCGTGAAATGGCGGCAGATCGTGATGTGCCTGAGGCGCATCGTGATCTGCCTGTTTTTACGATTGGCCTGCGACATATACAAGGTGTCGAAAAATACGTGGTACATTACGGTGACAGGTTCATTGTTATTACCATGGTAATTATAAACAATAATTAACTTGCATACCCGGCGTTGCGCGAGTTACACGCATACTTCATTGCCTTATATATGTCGGCGGTCGATAGTAAAATCAGGCAGATCATGGTGCGCCTAGTTACTTCGTGAAGTGCCTGGCAGCAGATCGTGAAGTGCCTCAGACGCATCAAGAACGGCCTGATTTTACGGTTTGCCTGCGACATATACACGGTGGCGGGAAACCCGTGGTACATTACGGTGACCTAATTATGAACAATAATTTACTAGCATTAATACCCAACGTTGCGCAAATTATAGACATGCAACATTACCTTGTACACACGGTGTCAGGAAATTCGTGGTAGAAGCGGAAAACTGAGGACTCAAATTTCACCACGGGAACAGAAGCTTTTTACCATACTTTTTCTTCTATTTTTAACTTATTTATTTTTCTTTTTACGAACATATTAATTTATAAACAATAATCTGCGTAAATCGTCCTCAAATTCAATTTGATTCTAGATCTACTGTGCTTAAGACAAGTTCGTCCAGTCAATGAATGATCCAAAAGGTTTTAGGGTGCGTGAGCAGGACCCTAAGCGATTCCTCCAGAAACTTGTTTAGGGTGCTTAGGGTCTGAACATACTAAAAGTACTGACGTCTAGGTGTGAGCTAGCGGGGGGAGGGGGAGAAGGTCCCAATGTTCGGATTTCCGCTTATATCTCGAAAACGGTGCGTCACAGAGAAATTTTCCTTCCTTGACTGGACTAAATGTGCACATCAGCGTGGAAAATGAGACAAATATTCCTATCATCGTTTTCCAGTGATTTCGAAAGTTTACCCACATCCATTCACATTTTATTTTTATAAGATCTTTATTTGCTTTTAGCAAGCATTCATTTGTCATTTTCTATTTTTCTTTAGCTCTCCGGTAGGTTGTTTCTTTTTTTACCCTTAGATTAATTTAACACACTAATTTCGGTAATAATTATATATTAGAAATGTGTACTCGCTTTATTTAATTTTTTGACAGATGATTTTTGAGCTTACTCACGACGTTCATTCGAAATGTAAATTTCTGACGCCTCTCTAATTTGTCAAAAAAATATATTATAAAGAAATTTGATACCGTGTCTTTGAATGGTTATGGATCGTGTTTTATATTAAGAACGACTGTGAATCCAAATCAATATTTAAAAAAAATTAAAACGCTCTTTAGAAGTTACTTTCTGTTAAAAGAACTTAAACTTTCTCTGGTTAGAAGTTACTTTCTGTTAAACAGTGTTTTAGTAACACATTTAATAAATACTGTACAATTTCCGTTTTGAACTATTACTAATAAAAAATGTCTTAAACTGGCTGTGAAAGAGAGGCTAGACATATGCATGCACCATGCGCGTGAATTTCCCGTAAAAATTATGGTTTTAATTTGTGATTGTGTAATTCAAATCGTGTTTTTGTTAATAATTTCTGTTATAATGACCAAGTCTCTAATATATTAGTATATTCAGTATATTTTATATTATTTTCAGTTTTATTCTATTAATAATGCCATAGAGACATAGTCCCTGTTACGATCAATGCACTAGGTGAGCCGTGGAACCAGGTCTTCATTCCCTTATCGTTCAACTCCGCCGTCAAAAATGCAATCAACTCTCCCTCCGCATCCTGGTCGGTCTCCAAAGATTTTTCGTCCATGTGTAAAGAGTAATGTCGAAAGAGGTGTAATTCATGTCATTCATTGCCTTTTTGGTAGGGTTAGGTGGTGAACCCATTTTTCAACCCAAAAAAGTTTCGCCTTGGTTGGAAAAACAGTTCGAAGAGATCCGAGCGCATTTGCGCAACGAGCATTAATTTGCATACTCCATTTTTCCCTCAAAATCATTTGTGTGGTAGACTTACTGACATCTGGGATTAAAACTGCAAGCTTATGAACTTCAACAGGGCTAACTCCCTCTAAATTGAAAAAGCGAATAATTGAGCGCACCTCGCAGGGGGTGGGATTCGACAACGGAGCGTCTTTCTCAAACGAACGCAAAGATCGCACTGAAGCAGCTACCAAGCCGGATCACCGCTCGGTTTTTTGGGAAAGTCTGAGCTAACGCTAGTGCCATCATATTTTGAGAAAAAACGAGCAAAGGTAGTTAATTCTTGGACAACCTTCACATTATTGTATTGCGGTCTGTTTTCACTGTACAACTACTAACAGTCCTACTGTTTTTAAATTTTCAAGTTCTGTACATATATTATGTAGACTATACTAAAATATATGCTTGTTGCTATATTTTACATATTTTTTATTATAATGCTGCTGCTTTTTTGGTTATCTTTATTTATAGTTGAATTACATAATTTTGGTAAAAATATAAATGTTAAAAATACATTTTACTTTTTTTGACATTAGCTCCATACAGGAAAATATTTCATAATAAGAATAAATATGTCATCTTTGGGGATGTTGTGTCGAAGGTCTTTTTAGAAAAAGGAAGGAGAGGAAGTTCTTGAAAGGAAAAAAGGTATGAGGGGTGGGTAGGAATCTGGGATCGGTGTATCCAAGAGGATGTATGAGTCTATCCTCACCACTGCAGTGCAAGGCTTCCAAGAGAATCCTGCAGGAGAGGTCAAAAAATCTCCCTCAACCAGTCTCTTCCGATCCGGCCTGCCACACAGTTGGTGGGCAGACGCATCCGCCGCCAAGATTCGAACAAACCTTATCCCTTGAACCCGGGAAAGTAAGTCACCAAGCGAAACGAACCCCTTGGGGTGACCTATGGCAGAGGTGTGGGTTATCCAATAAATGGTTTCCTGGGCGGCGGTACCCATACCCGCCTCCCAAATTGGGTTCTGGATTCTGGGAAGGAAAAAGGTACCAGGAGTGGTAGGAACCTAGGGGTCCAAATTGAGTTCCGTTTCCCAAATTGGGTTCGGGATTCTGGGAAGAAAAAAGGTATCAGGGGCATGTAGGAATCTGGGGGTCAGTCCAAGAGTGACGGACATGAAAAAATCTATCCCTCCCTCTGTAAGGAGATGTTTCGGAGAGTGCTGCTGGGTAGGTAAAAGATCTCCCAGGTCCAACCAGTCTCTCCTGATCCGACCTGCCATGCAGTTGGTGGGCAGGTGCATCCGTCGCCAAGATCCGGACAAATAAATGAACCCAGGTACATGGGGTGAGGTTTTTGAAATTCAATTTAATTTAGATTACCAACAATAATCTCCCTGGTTCCCGGGCGGTAGTACCCATACCCGCCTCTCAAATTACTGATAATACCTATTGTGAGAAGAATAAATATGTAAAAATGAGATATTTCTTACAATCAAACTGAATATCACTCAGTAGAAATACAATTAAAAAACAACAACAGAATACTCGTAAAAACATTTCAAAAATCAATAAATTTGTATATTACGTAAGTACCTATTTTATACCCACTATTTTTACGCATTTCAATTGTATCTATTTATGTTTATGCACTTCGGTAAACAAATTACAAATAACTACTTATTCGGAAAAAGCTGGAACCGAGAATTCAATATCGATGTCGTCTGAACCATCCTATAGATATCGCCAGTTGAGTGGGACATGCTGCTTGCGGCGGAGCGAATGTGGTATTTCTATCTCGTTCTAAAAAACTTCCGATCGTGAGGCCGTCTTTTGATGAAATTTGAATTTTCGGCCGCTGGTAATGCCCTCTTAAAGAGTGATATCTTCATAAAAACATCCCTTGGTTTAAGCCTCTTGGTTTAACGACATCTCGCACCGATATTAGTTATAGGTCCGATGGAGGCACTAAAGGCAGAGAGGTTTTACTTTCCACAATTACCAAGTTAGTGTTAGAAAGATTTTTGCAAATTACTGTTTATAATATACTTTACGTTTCGGAAGTGATTGGCGCATTTTGCATTCGAATCCAAGAAAAGAAAAAAAGGTTATTTACTTTCGTGGAAGGTGAAAATAATTTAAATAAAAAAAAATTATTACTGGACATACCCTTGTTGGGCCTCACAAATTATTATATATTAATTAGCTGGTTCCCGGCATGCGTTGTCATGCCGTAATCAAAGAAATACACTGTTTTCCTCCCGTTCCCCTCCCGCGTCCCCTTTCGAGCTAGCTTAATAAATTATAGTCTATATTTTATTCTGATATATGAGCTATATTATTGTAAAGTTTCATTAAAATCCATTCAGTATTTTTTGCGTGAAAGAGTAACAAACTCACATACATCCATACAAACTTTAGTGTTTATAATATTAGTAAGATAACTTGTGCAGACTCGTGAATAATCAAGAAATTCTTTTTAGAATAACTTAATGGATACATGCTAAGAATTTTATATTAAAAAATTGAAGACAATATTAGCCACTCTCAAACGAAAATTTTAAACAGAAAACAACATAAAAGTTATCATCTATCTTCCCCACCTTCCTCTTCCCTATCTCCTTCCCCTCCCCACTATCTTCAGCCTCACAACATACCCCAATTGGGGATTCCATAGCCCCACTGGCTCCAGACGGGAGCAGTTGGACTCTTGTGCGGTAATTAAAAAAAAAACAAAAAAATCTAGGAATTGAACACAGGACCTTGGCCTTAATTCGACTTTATCGCAATCGATCAGATACTGTTAAATATGACCGAAGGGGATGGGGTTAAATTAGCTAAATGGTTAGAGCAAAGCCCCGGCAAGGTTTAGGTTCATTTTAGCAAAATAAAATTAAATTTAAACAAATAAAATAAATTAACCCGTTTGTCCAACATTTTAACACGGTTGAAATGTTCCACATGAAAAAGAGCAAGTCGTTATTAAAACTCATTTTAATGCTCAATAGCTCGGCTTTAGTGTTTCATCCCTCCCATATCATGAGTATACTCGTACTCGTCAATATATAGTACTCGTCAAATATTTGAACTTAATTTTCACGATCTGTGTAAGTTCTATTCAAGTTATGTTATTATATTATTCATTACTAGGTTTTAGGACCGGCTTAGCTCGCATATTCGCCCTCCCTCCCCCCACTCCCCCCCACCCCCCTATCCAGCACTACTACTACCCCTCCCCCAATCAATCAACAATCAAATACATTTCTTTTCGCATTCATAAAATTAGTATAGCTGTTGGCTTAGGTCAAAATGTAGATAAGTACTGTGATGATCTCGCCTTTGGGCCTACGAAATAATTCCTTTAAAATTGAGAGATCGATTTAGAAATATATTTAATTTGTAACATGGAATGTTTTCAGCATACGATTCTCTGTTTCCAATTCATGGGGGTGATTTATGGGTCCTTACCACTAAGTAACCACATGTGTTTGCGTGCCTCAAGTGCATGCGAGCCCCGGCAAAGGCCATTTTTCACAAAACTAAGAAGGGACCCAGAATAACATTTAGAGGGATTTTTTCAGGTTCATTATCAAGTCAGGGGCGGCCGATGGATATTTGCCCGAGTGGTGACTGACTTTAACGCGAGCAAATTGATTTGTGAAACAATTGTCTTGTGCATTTTCTATGGCAGTGGGGAGTTGAAAAATTAGGCAATAAAGATTGATCGTTGGTGCATTTAAATATACGAGAGCGACGCGCCGATTACGGGTTGAAATATTTGACATATTTGTCAAAATAAGATTGCAGAATTCGTTAAATAGTGACGCACGCAGAAAGAACGAAAACGTGTACAGACAATGCTTATATAATGTTATTATATAACCAATAAAGTCGACGCAAGTAATGAGGCGGTCCTAACTAGATTGAAGTACGCCACTGAGCTCTTCTTTTAAGCGCTATTGGGATAATTGATGACTTCGGCGCAGACAAAATTAGTTTGTATTCTGTTATCTAAAGGTTACACACAAAAAAAATAGCAAACATGAAAGTTGCACTGATTTCTTGGAATTTGGGTTGTAATGTGACAGAACACTATTAAAACGATTGAAATATGCATATTGGGAGATGTGTTTATCACTTAAGTTTTAAAAAAGAGGGACTAATATATTATTGAAACCACACAAGTAGATGGGTGGGAGTCGGGGGGCAGGGAGTTGGAACAGGGCAGTCAGGGAAGGAACCTAGGGCCGCGCAGACGGGATAAAAATCATCGAGTTTTGATAAACGGCAGAATAATAATTTGGTGCGCGTAAACCGGGAATAATTCAGATAGTAATATATAATAAGAAAGGACAGTCAGGGAAGGAACCTGGAGGCGCGCGGACGGGATAAAAAATCATCGAGTTTTGATAAACGGCAGAGTAATAATTTGGTGCGCGTAAACCGGGAATAATTCAGATAGTCGGGGCAGGGAAGTGTTAGAGGACAGTCAGGGGGAGATCCTGTTGAGAATTAAGATCGTCAAGTTCTGAGAGTCGCGAGGAGACCAGCTCGGTGCTTCTAAATCGGGGATATTTCATTTTAATTAAACAAAGAATAGTTCGTCTTTATTAAACAAAAAGAGTCCACGCGAATAAGGAAGTCAGAGATTGCGGCTTGCGAGTTCATGAAGTTAAATAATATAATTTGTAAATTGAGGCGGTCAATTATCGATACGGGACGGGCTTTCGGGGCGTTTATCAGGGTCAGGAAAAATTTTACAACGAATCGACGCGAGAATTGTGTTTGACGGCTGCATCTTGGAATAAATAACTGCATGACGGGTTGTGGTTTAGAAATGCTTGTTTGAGTTAAATATTAGAGTAGTGAATTGATTTGTGAAATTATTTTGTGCAACAAGGCGAATTTGGTAAGTTTGTAAAAAATTATTAACATATTTAGTACGGGCCTTGCAGGAAAGAGTCAATTAGGGTTTATATACAAGCCTTAGGAATCTAGGACCCTTTTTTTGTCGAGCGGAGCATTGCACGTTTCCGGGTTGACCGGCTAGCAAGTACCTTTGTTGGGTGAAGTTACTCTTGAGACAAGACCGTTGTAAAATAATAATTTAGTTAACTAAATAGCATTTGAAACACAAAGTGCGCTTTCGGGCAATAAATCTTAGACGAGAGACTTCATTTAAAAGACGGGATTTTAAAACCACAAAACAATAATAAAATCCTTTAAAAGTGCTTTGGTGGTGATCTAGAAAACTAGGTTACTGGGTATGCTCCAATACATAACGGGTAACAAAATACAGAGGTATAGAATATAGGTATAAATTAATGTGTAATGCGCCTTTGAGGTGATAATTATTATTTACGAGTTTCGTAATAATATTTTTAAACGTAGCTAGGGGACTATATTCAGGAAGGTTTTTGAAAAGGCATTGGGTAATATAACGGTTTATGAAGGGTGCGTAGCATGGGCATTTTTGATTACTAACAAAATCTGACATAATTGAATTCCCATTCCAAAAATTTCCCACACCTTATTCCAAACTTTAGGTATCACAACAAGTCTCTTACATAGGACTTTGCATAAACTTGGTTCGATATCTTATCATATAATCACCTTTGGTTCACGGTTAGGTATATTTCTTTCGACTTAGCAAAAAACTTTCATATTGTCGGTTGAATGCAGCCGTCGGTAGGTATTCACATTTTAAGCGTAATGCGTTATATCCACCTACATAAGTAGCAAAAGTTTTCTTAACTACTTTTTGGTTCACGCTTAGGTAGGTATATTTCCTTCGATATTCGATTTAGCCAAAAACTTTCACATTGTCGGTTGAATGAAGCCGTCAGTAGGTAGTCATATTTTAAGCGTAATGCGTTATATCCACCTACATAAGTAGCAAAAGTTCTTTTAACTCCATCACAATAGGAATAGGGATCATCCAGCATCAGGGTGGGAATGTACTCTGGACGAAAGGGCAGCCGGGAAAATAGAAGGGAGGGAAGCCAGATTCACGACCTGGTGCCTTTCATTCTTGGACCCAGCACCCCGGAAGCCGAGCTTGACATTCCTTTCTTTGAGCTGATATTTGAGTTTGAGGTTGGGGTACGCTTATCGTAGAGCATATGCCCGTGACATTTCGGGGAAGGTCCCACGTTACGCTTGTGTATGTTATGCGAGAGAACGTATTTTTCATTCAAATCAAATACCGATGACCATCGCGATTGCAGGCTGGCGCATGTTTTGTAGCGTGCCTAGGAAAAACGTAATCATTATTTCTACTGGTTCGAGGCGGCGTGCTGGACGGAGAACGGGACTATTGAGGACATGAGTGACTGCCAAGGCGAGGATCGGTGACATCAAAATCTTCCTTAATTAAATTCAT
Source organism: Limnephilus lunatus (assembly GCA_917563855.2). Classification (NCBI taxonomy): domain Eukaryota; kingdom Metazoa; phylum Arthropoda; class Insecta; order Trichoptera; family Limnephilidae; genus Limnephilus; species Limnephilus lunatus. Next base: position 7,794,701 of record OU830600.1, on the reverse strand, counting down.
ACATCGCCAGATCAGAGGAGAGAGCGGCCCCACCGATCTCCTGACATTGCCGATTGTCTAATCAACTTCGGTTTAATGTTTATGCCGATGCTTTAGGAGTTAATGGAACTCAAGTCATCGGCATGCTGAAGAACTTCAACATCATCATCAATCCAGAGTAGGATGTCACGTTCCAAAACCTCGTGCCACCCACACATTTCCTGAACAGTTCCTGACATCGGCTATCACACCATTAATCGGAGCAGACCCTCATATCAAACGGTATGAGATGACCTCTCACCATCATCATCAACATATTTATAATTTGACGGCGTATTGGTCGATAATATTCCCATTACCACTCTATGATCCAGAAACACACATCAAACCCTTTCCCGACAGAAGGCAAAACATGTCGATTTTCATTCGTCGCTTGCGACCTTAACATTCTCCGGAGGCGTTGGAATTGGAAGCTGATTCGGCGGTCTATGACCATCACCTTATCAGTTGGGCTATGGAGGAGTCCAATTATTTAAACAGCACATGTTCTGTCTCATGTTAATCCAAAATACCTACCCGTAGAATCAAATTAACAAAATAAAACAAGCTAGCTAACTAACAAACTGCATCTAGCACTGTAAGTGTAGAATTATTGCACTCCGTACTGCTTTGAGTGTAAATCTTTTGTTAGAATGTACATAAATGTCAAATTATTTTCATGATAGCATTCTATAGAGCTGCAGAGAGTACGTGACATCGCATCGAAAGGTAGGATCTTCTCAATTCGCCGTTTGAATGTAAATTTATATGCTAGATGCTAGGAGGGAAAATGCAGATTACTTCAATAAAAATAGTCGTCGATGAGCGTAGGCGTATAACAGGTGCTAGGGGAGGAAGCTGGATGAATATAGATAGAAAATTAGTTATTTTTCAAGCTAGTCAGACTCAGTCATTGTTATTCGAAGCCTTGCAAATTGTAACACGCCATACCTAAAAGAACAAGGGTTTACCACAAATAAATTATTAATTAAATTGGATTAACTATACCAAACCACTCAAACAAAAAAGTACACAACGTTGTGGGGTTAATTACAATTGATTAATTAAGAGCATCTCGTCACGTTTGCATAAAAGTATTACGTGATGGGGTTGAGAAGGCGCTTCAAAAGAAATGCAGGGGAGAGACGCGAGAACGGGCAAGCTACGAGTTTTAAAGGCCGGCCGGGGTTGCGCCTGTAGCTGTAGCACTGTAGCAGCATTTGGAAATATAGAGGATGGTTTTACTTCGTAAGGGGGGGGGGGTTTATCACAGTACCTACCTATTTTATATTTGTATCTATCTATACTAAATATTCATATTAGAATACTAATATTTGAATTTTCGCTATCAAAGAAATAATATTGACAGCCCACGTCAAACATTTACTTAGTAACACGCTTTGCCAATAAACGTATAATAGATAATTTCATAACGCCACAGCTTATTAATAACGCCAGAGCTTACCAATATATATAGCCCATGTTACTAGCAAATAAAGTAGCTTTCGATTAGTGAAAGATTTTATAAATTCCATTCGGTATTTATTGCGTGAAAGAGTAAAATCCAACCATCCATACAAACTTTCGCATTTATAATATTAGTAAGAAGATTAGTAAGATTACTCGCAAATAAAGTAGCTTTCGATTAGTGAAAGAATTTATAAATTCCATTCGATATTTATTGCGTGAAAGAGTAAAATCCAACCATCCATACAAACTTTCGCATTTATAAAATTAGTAAGATAGGCCTATTGCTTCATAAAACTGAAATAATCACAAAACGTGAAAAATAACTTAAAATATTTGATGAATTATTAATTTTTTTTTAAAGTACCCATCCTAAGATAAAATACTAAACCAGAATTTAGATCAGAATTTCTACTGTTACCATTTATTTTTCATCTCAAAATTCGGTTCCCACACGTTTTGCTGCAACTATAGTTAGGAGAGTAAACTTGTAACGATAGAAAATTAATTGCGTTCATTCAAGTCATTGTTCACTCGGTAAACTATCGACCAAATAAATTCCATGCAAAACTATGAGATTTATCTAGATTCCAGTCAAACCTTGGCAGCCTTTTCAAACAGGGCACAAGCAGCAAGCAGTCCGGCTGGATTGCCTAATAAACAAAGCTCGGGGGATTAACTTTGAAATACGTTTATTCGATTCGGAATAGTGTCCAGCCTGTGCCATATTACCCGGCGGGAATAATGGCATACCTCTTCTATTGGCAGTATTGGCACTCAGCCCTATGGGAAAAATGATCCAAGAAGACCCCGATAATGTTTAGTCATAAATAAAAGGGGCCAATTTACCCCCCGGCCGGGACGGGATGGTTTGCGAAGCAGTTTTGGGAGACTAGAAAACTAAGGTCCACTTCAACGGGGTGCTACGGTACCTATAAAACATCTTTTGAATTAGAGAATAGATTTGAGTTTGTGTGAATGCATCAGCTTAGTTGTACAAGGTTCTAACTGACATTTTTTTCAAAAATGACATTTGAATGGAAAACCATTTATATATTGAAAAGAAATTTATTCCCTTAAATTTTGAATTTTGCAGCGTTCCGCTCTGTCGATAAAGCAGAGCTTCATAGGTATAATGTTAACGTCAAAACTGACAGATAATAACATCAACAGTGGAAGATAAAAGATAAAACAAAAAAAATAAGATGGCGATAATACAAAAAAACCAAAATAATTTATTATTTATTTATTTATTTATTAATATTCAGGAAATCGACAGTTTACATTTATTTCAGTTTGTACATAATATTAAATAGCCAAAATAAAACCAATTATGGATTTCCTCCTTGTGACTTTACTTGTACTGAGACAGCATAATAAGAATGTAAATTAATTTTATAAAAAAGCAATATGAATCAAAAAATTATATAAAACAAAAACCAAAAAACAAAAAATATAAAACAATTTTTTTCTTATATAAAATGAAACATTACTAAACAAAAAATCTATCAATACATTGGTAGCCATGGAGAGAGGTTGTACATATAAATCAAATCAGAACAGAAATGTAAAATAATAAAAACATAACATTATTCACGTAAAACATAACATTATTCAAAAAAAAATTTAATTTCATTAAATTTATTATTTCACAAAAAAAAAACATATCATTATTCACCATCAGAGAAATATTCTTTTACGGACCTCTTATATTTGGTAAGTTCGCAATTGAAAATGTCCACATTGGATAATACGTTATTATAACTATTGCATAGTCTGTTCAGGCAAGAATTCTGCTTACAGTTTGTCTTGCATTGATCCACCCTGAACAGGATAGAAGAGCGTGTTGAACGTGCAGGTACATTGAAATGAACTTTATTTAGCAACTCTGGGCATTGAATATCATTGTTAACTACTTTATACAGGAATAGTGCATCCATATGATGCCTTCGTACACTCAATGAATCAATTTTAAAGTGTGAAGCTGCCTCTGCATAGTTATTAAATCTTACAAATGACTTATAACAAAGATATTTTAGGAATTTGTTTTGAATTGCCTCGATTTTGTTTACGTGAATTTTGTAAAATGGAGACCAAACAACTGATGCAAACTCCAGATGACTCCGTACATAGGCAAAGTAGAGTTGCTTAATGATATTGATGCTATTAAAAAGTTTTGTGTTTCTTATGATGAAACCTAACATTTTAGCAGCTTTATTTGTGATTTGTTGTATATGAAGGTTATATTGTAGTTTACTATCAAGGGTTATTCCAAGATCACGAATATCTGAGACTGTTGCAATGTTGTTGTTATTTATAGAATAATTAAATAATGTTTTATTTTTATTTCTTGAAAAGGTAATGTGATGACATTTTGAGACATTTAGAAATAGTTGATTTTGTTGGCAATAGGTAAATATATTGTTTAAATCATGTTGTAAATTGACACAATCATTTTGACTTTTTATTGACTTGTATAACTTGGCATCATCAGCAAATAATTCTATTTCAGAGTATTTAACAACATTGACCAAATCATTGATATACAAAATAAAAAACAATGGTCCGAGATGAGAACCCTGTTGGATTCCAGAGGAAATTTCACTAAAATCTGATTCGAAGCCGTTTATTGCTACTGCCTGTGATCTCTTAAGTATATAAGATGTAACCCAACGAAATAAATTACCACGTATACCTAATGACCAAAGTTTTCTGAGTAATAGTTTTTGATTAATTTTATCAAATGCTTTGGCAAAGTCTGTATATATGATATCTACTTGAGTGCGGTTGTCCATGTGATCGACAATGAATTCAGTAAGAAGAACGAGGTTACTTTCCACATTTCTGCCTTTTGTAAAACCATGTTGCTTTGTTGTAATGATGTGATTCAGTTGTGGACTTAGATATTTGTAAATAATTTTTTCCATTAACTTACTGAATATTGTTAGTTTTGAAATCGGCAGATAGTTTTTAACATTATTTTTTTCACCATTTTTGTGGATTGGTGTTACGTATGCTCTTTTCCATATTTCTGGTACCGTGCCTTCGTTCATTGATTTATTATATATAATGCAGAGAGGTTTTGCAAGTGTTTCCGCACAATTAACTATAAAGTATGAGAGAATGTCATCACACCCCGCGCTTGTGTTTATGTCAAGAGCTTTTATTTCTTTTAAGACTATTTCTCGTGTGAATTTAACCGTGGTGATATTTATATTATTTGTGTTTTCTGGTATATCTAATGTTGGTAGGTTATTATCATTTATGTAAACTGATTGGAAATATTCCATGAAAATATTGCATATGTCTTGGCCATTATCTGCTTTTTTTTCATCTAGGTGCATCGTCCTTGGAAGAGACGATTGTGTTTTTTTCATGTTATTGAAATGATTCCAGAAGAGTTTAGGATTACCATTCATGTTACTTTCAGCAGTATGTACATATATAATTAATGTAAAGTTGTTGTGCAATTCGTTTTTGTCTAGATCTTAAGAGTGAAAACGTTTGGTAGTCACGTGGATTTTGAAATTTTTTAAAATTTTTATGATATTTATTTTTTTCTTTAATTATTTTTATGAGAGATGACGTGTACCATGGTGGATAATTACAGTTTTTAGCCGGTTTAGTTGGTACATAATTTATTTTAATACTGTTCAATATGTTATATAAGACGTCAGTTGCGGGTTGAGTATTCAAATGGTTAAGTTTATGATCCCAATCAATTTCATTTAATTTTGTGTTTATTATTGAATAATCCGCTTTTCTGTATAGTAATATTTGATTTGCGTTAGTTTTCAGGTTTTTATTTATTTTTTTAATAGGAATTGAAATTAGCAGTGTTTTATGATAAACATCTTCTGGTACTAATGAGATATTATTGTGCGAAATTTTCAGTAGTGTGTTGCTTACAGCTAAGTCAAGAATGCGATTATTTATACTATTACTCTGAGAGTTATATTGTTTCAGATTATTAAATGATAAAAATTCTATAAAGTTCAAATGGGCGGGGTTTAATGAATTGATTGGTTCACTATACATATAATCACAGTTCTCATTAATTGGTAGCCAATGTAAGTGAGGTAAATTGTAATCTCCAACCAAAATGAAATTATCATTATTGTTATCATATATGTTATATGTGATGTTTTGTTTATGTGAGACGTAATATTTATGAGATGTTTACTATCAGGTGCAATATACGAAGTGCATATGTGAATTTTTTTGCCAGGAAGTGAAATCGTTACCCATATGTCTTCAGCCTCAGAGCTCCATTCCATTTTTTGATCAGAAATAAATTTATTTTTTACTGCAATTAAGACTCCACCACCGCGATTCTGATTGAGGTGATGGTAATCTCTATCTCGTCTGTAAACCTGGTATCTTGTATCGAAAAGTTCCTCATTAAATATTGAATTGTTAAGCCATGTTTCACTGAGACATATAATGTCATAGTTGTTTAATAGTACATTTTGAAGAAAATAATTCGTTTTAGTTCTGAGACCTCTTGTGTTTTGATAGTACAATTCTAAAGATTCCATTTTAAGATACAATGTAGTTAAATTGAAAGTTACTGTTATGTTCTAAGCGTTATTGATGGAAATATCGTATTTTTTTAGTTTTTCTAGATCGTTATAAGAATTAATACAATAGTGATTTGAGTTTTCATTTAGTCTCACATAAATTTTACAATTTTTAATCCAGCAAAATTTGAATTTATTAATTTTGGTAAACTCTCTGACCTTTTTGTAGAGTACTTTGTTTTTATGAGTTAAGTGTTCATTAATATAGATCCGATTTTTTTCATTCAAATTAATATCCTCTGCTGTTAGGCCCCGTCTTGTCCGGATTGCTGCCATGATGTCATCTTTTTGTTTTCTGGACTTCAGTTTCACGATAATATTTCGCGGTCTTCCTTCAATCTTCTCCTTAGGGGTTACTCGGGTGACGTATTCAATTTCTTCAGGACTTACTATTTTTAATTCTGAATAGATATTTTTGATAATCTCTGTCAGGTTTTCTTGTTTTTTTTTCTGGTATTCCAATTATCTCTATGTTATTAATGCGTGCGTGTTGTTCGTTAGCATCCAATTGTTTTTGTAATTCGTTAAATTCACTTTGAATTACGGCATTTTGTTCCAGGCTTTTTTCAAGGTTGTTGTTTTTTTTCGTGTCAATTTTTTTTTCAAGAGTTAAAATTTTATTTTTTAACTCTTCGATTTCTTCTTTATACTCGTTCCTCACAATTTCCAGAAATTGCACCTTAAATTCTTCAAACTTTTTGTCAAGGAGTTGGAGGAGTTGTGTGTCAGTATTATTTAGTGCAGTCTTTGCAGTTGCCCTTGTAGTCATATTGACACTTAATATTAGCTAATATAACTGATATCACAACACTCCACGATTATAAACTTATTAAATTATATATATTTAGGTTTTAGCTAAAACTTTTGTTTTATTTTGCGAAATTTCTAGAGAGAACTAAAAACACGACAGCTGTCATTGAATGTTATTGTTGTATTGTGATAAAAAAATAAACACGACAGCTGTCATTGAATGTTATTGTTGTATTGTTGTATTGTGTAGATTGAAGGAATTTATTTATTTATTAACGGACTTACTTCCAATTTACAACAAAGTAACACGAAATTTGAAAATGTACATTGTACCGATAAAGGATAGATCATGAAAACCAAGACAAACAGAGAAAATATAAGAAAATAGAAGTGTCAAGTCAAGTGAAGACAGCAAAAATTAGAATAAATAGAAAATATCTTCAATTGTTTAAATAGCGACAGAAATAATTTAAGCTTATCACAAAAAAATCAAGGTCTTGACGTGAGTTGACCATTCTACAGATTCTGGACAGTGGTGAATTATAACCATAATTAGTCGAGTGCTGATTGAGGAAGAGCAGGTCTTTATTTCTAGTCTACGAGAAGGTATATTGAACGAGATGAGTTGTAGTAATGTAGGTGAATCAATAGGCCATTTGCAACACTTTTTTTTTTTAAATTCCGGTTAAGGCAAATATTTTAAGACATTCCGTATTTTTTATTTATTTTTTATCGTAGTTTTGAAACCCTGGCGATTTTTTGAAAATTTCAATCCGAAAAATCAGACCATTTTTAATAAACCGGAAATACGGGTCATAATTTTATGTGTGCGAAAAAACGATAATTGCATGGCTGAAAATCATTTAAAAAATAACGTTTTCCACACGAATAGCAATAAATTGTACGGGGTTCTCTTCGTAACATCTGTAAAAACACCGCCATCTTTATCAAAAAATCAAACCAAAGGATAAGTTCACATAGAACAAACAATAAATCTAGAGAACGTTAAACGCAAATTCAAAAATTCGCCGGATATCAAAGTGTTGCCATATAAAAAAAAAATTATCAGTGTGGAATCTTACAAAATTAAGGGAACATAATCGGAGACGGGACATTTTCATGTAGTGACGTCACGAGCTCAAATAATGGATTTATTTATTTAAAAATAAGAAAAACTATACATTTCTTTAAATTTTTACTAAAATTTTCGAAATCTTAGTAAAAAAAAATCTATCCACACGATTTTTTCCAATTCGTTATGAAATCCATGGAAGTGGCCTATTAAACAGTTAATAATTTTGAAGAAACAAATGAGATCAGATTTTTTCTGACGGTCTTGTAAAGGAGAAAGGTTTAGAGTTTGTTCAATTTCAGCATATGAATAATTGCCTCGCTCTAATCCTAGCCTCCTAGCTATCCCTTTTAAGAACCAATGTTGAACGGACTCAATATGACGAATATGGACAGCATAAAAAGGAGACCATATAAATAAATCATAAAAGGAAATTGACATAATAGAATTAAATATTGTCTCTTTGTTTTTACAAAGTAACATAAGTGTTTTATTAATCAATCAATTGAAAGGAATTGAAGTACACCATTATTTATATATCTATAAGTAAATAACGAAAATATTTTTCAGAGATTATTATATTATATTTCCGTAGATACTTGTATGATGAAGTTCTGACATCAAGTTTTAAAAGCTTCCATTTATTTTGTAAGGTTCTAACATCACTGGAAACCTTTTGCAATTGCCATTTCATTTGTATCTGACAGTTGATTGCTTTTACGAGGTGCAGTGTATTTCGTCATTCTAGTTGGAAAGAATTTTAACTTCGCCTTACCATGATCTGAGGTGTCAAAGTTTGGATTCTCATAATCCATTTAACAATTTCTCATTTTGAGACTAAATCTTGTAAAGTATTTTAGTTAAACATGTTTTAAATGAAAATACATAATTATAACTTGACCCTATCTTGGATTGGCATTAGGGTAATGCAGTTATAACTTTATGCAATGAATTATAATGCCGTAACTGATTGCAAATAGTTTTATCTGCACCTTTAGGTATACTCGAAAATGGTATAATATAAGTTCTATTTAAATATTTTCCTTAAAATATTACTTTACTCAAGATAAAAGCTTTGACACCTCAGAAAGGGTAAAGTGAAATTAGAACCCTGTCTAAGAAAAGTGACGATGCGATGGTTATTTTTATTTCGATTCACGCGGAACAGAATTTTATCAGTAATACAAGTTTGTTAATGAGTGGTTAGCTATAAAAAGGACATAGAGATAAAATCAATATCATCATTCATCTTCATATGTTTATTTTTATTATTATTATAATAAACCTACTACAAATTGCGCTCCAATTACTTTAATAGTACCTACCTACTTTCTTCTTTTTTATTCTTGTTATTATAAACACTCCTTGAACTCCTTTGTACAACTTTCTGTTATAATACTAATCCCCATTACTTGTATTGTACCTGCTTATATCTATAACACAATTATTAGTGTACACCTTCGTGAGTCCTACCATTAATGATGTAAACACGTAAAATCCTTGTTGAAATTGATGTTTTTTTCTTTATCCCTTATCATTTCCTATACCATTCATCCGATTGCAAAAATGAAACTTTAGTGAGTTGTTATGCGCATGCTTGCGAAGCTTTCTGTAAACGAGTATAACGGTGAGCTAGGGAGTGATGATTGTTGTTTAAAACATTTACAATAGGTGGCGCGCGAGTTGCTTGAAAAATGTGTGTATTTCATATAGTTTAGAGGCAGAGGGAAATCCGGAGGCAAGGGAAGGGAATGAAGGAGAGGGGGGGGGGTTCGCGGGAGGGTAAAGGAGGAAGAAGGGACTTTCACGATTTAAAAAATGTAAATAGGTACCGCACTAGAATCATAACTACTACCGATTACCAGGAGCCAGTGGGACTACAGCACCCCCAAATGGGTTATTTTGTGAGGCTAAAGGGAAGACGGAGAAGAGAAAGAGGGTTGATAGTAATCATCATCTGGCTATTCAGATCTGGTCACTAAACACTAATATTGCAACTACAAACAACGTTTCTTTTGTGAATGATAATCTTCCACGAGGGTTATACTAAGAGTATCTTCCACTCTATATTATATATACAAACATATATCGCCATATTTCGCTTCAAACTTTTTACTCGGTGAACATTTCCAAGAGTTATTTTTTAATGAATTTCTGTAGAACATGTTCTAAGCCGGTAGATTACGCCTGTATTCTTTTGTTTTATTCTTTAATGTGTGTTCCGTTCTTTAAAGCACGTTCCATATTTTAATATATGCTTTGTTTTTCTATGCTCAAATGATATCTTCTTTTTCAGAATTACTTTTCTAGTACAAAACATTATTAATAACTAGCTGACCCGGAGAACTTCGTACCGCTTCAGAATCAATAACTGTTTTGTTAATTTATTAGCTGAATTAAATTCATTTTTTTTATTATGTTAAAAATTACACAATGAAGCAATTATCGATGCGCAACTGTCCATGTTTTGTTTTTGTCTGTATCAGAGATAAAGTTGTGTAAAGATTAAATTTTATTGTGATTTTCTTACTTTTCCACTTACTTATGGGAATTGCGTTTCATTTTCTTTCACACGTGTGATGGATATTTATTATAATCATTGTATTTTTCCTTTGGAGGGGTGCAGACATACGTTAACCGTTTGTCCCATTTTCGACTGTTGACATTTAGCGTGTAAGAAAGAGGGGCAGCATTATATGTCGAAGAATAAAAGCAAAACGATCAGCGCATTGACATTTACGTTTTTGAATTTTTGGAATTCACTCACTACTCAATATTATACTTATCACAATGTTCCTGCAGCTCTTTCAAAAGATGAGAATTCGTTCCATACAAAATGTATGACGAAAAGAATTTTCTTCATAATTTTTTTTCGTGAATTTTTCCGATGTTTTAATAGCTATTCTGCTATTTGGGGCGGAGACAAATCCAACAAATCAAAGATCATAAAAATCGGTCCAGCCGTTCTTGAGAAATTAATTGTGTAAGTTACACCGAGTAACTAGCCCGACTTTGTTTTATATATATATTATATTTTAATTTTTATTTTAATATGCAACTTCTACTGACTTTTCTGCTAATCTAGGGCGATTATTTTTTTATTTTTGGAATAAATTATGAATAAAACCTCAAAACTTAAAATTTAATCATTGAAGACAACAGTCGCTAATATCGTATTCAATGATTGTATAAAATTTAATTGCTCATGCTGAGATTATAATCAGTGATCTCCGGATTCGTAGTCAAGAGTCTCCGAGTCCGTAAAGCCCTCGGCATTATCCGTGGTTGATTAAATACTAGATTGTATTGTAAACGCAAAAAAGTGTCGGTTTTTTTTAGTTATTGATTGAAACATAAATTATTCAACACCGTTACGTGGGGCTGTCTCATACGTCAATCCTTTTATTTCTGCCAACTATTTCAGCTAAAAGCAGTAAAATATGAAATTGAGAAGGGTAGCGTGCCCCCAATACAGAGGAAAGATCAATGCCTCCATATAACTAAATATACGAGAATACTAGGTTTTCAAGAAATACGTTTTTTTATTTTTTTATTTTTTACTAGTGACTAACTAAATAGTTACAGGTTCGATGAGAATTACAAGATATGATAATGTATATAAATATTTCATCTGTTTGTTCTTAGTTCTCCTCACTAGGTGGTCCTGTGCTGAGGCGGACTGGTAGATTTCTTTGATTTTCCTTTATTTAGTTTCTATGATGTTTTTAATACATTCTCTAGTATGTCTGCATTAATTTCTTACACCCATGTTTTGATTTTTTCCTTAAACTTATTAATCTTTTCTATCTTTTTCAGACTTGGAGGAAGGATGTTGTAAAGTTTAGTTGCCAGATAGGTATATGTGGTTTCTTTGGCCAAAACTTGTCTTGAATTTTGGAACATCTTGTATATCCTTTTTTCAGGCTCTTGTGTCATGTGTCCGAGTTTCATTAGGAGATTTTCTGTTTTTAAAATGATGTATAAGAATATTCTTGGCATATATTTGTTTTAAATTTAGAATGTCAAAACACTTAAAAATATCAATTTTTCACTCAAGGGGATTAAAGAAGTAAGTAATATGATTTTATTCAGTTATTTATAAAAAGGATAACTTATAAACCGTCTTGTACATCTTATAATATTAATATCCTAACGCCTGTACGGCTGAAATTTAAGAACTCGACGTCGATTACGTATCTGACGCCGTGCCGTATGGAAACCATCTGTGTACCAGTGGTGGTCCGTGAATTTTCAATGAGCTAAAGTGCTAAGATTGAAAAATACGACGTTATTGATATTTTTGTAACTGAAAATAAATTTAATTTTTTTTCAAAATTTCAATATTTTCTATTTTGTAAGATTTTTAGGATATGCTGAAATCCACATTTCAGTGTATCTTCAAACAAAAAGTTGAAATTCGAAATTTTTTTTTTTAGCTACAACAACATCAATAACTTCGTATTTTCCAATTTTACCACGGTCGCTGCTGTGTACGTGAGGTTAGTGACTAAGCTACTGTCGTGATATGTGAACAGTCTGAGGGTTTTTTGTTGAAGTTTTGAAATTGAAGTTTTCTTGAATGAATTTTATTAATTCTTTTTTATATGAATACCTAATTAATTGTGAAATAACACAAAAACCACTTCGAGATTCGATAAAGTGACCTTCGGATTGACCTTACCCCTGGACCATGACGACTCCAGATACTAATATCTACAGCCTGTATGTCGGACGAATATCTACAGCTCATATGTTGGACAAATATCTATGAACTTCAGAGTGAAGACTAATATCTACAGAGCTAAGGTCTGATAAATATCTATGACGGTCCCAGTGGTGACGAATATATATGGAGCGTAGGTGGGACTGATATCTACAGAGAGCAGCTGAGCACCTAACCTAACCTAACCTAACCTAATCTAACCTAACCTAACCCAACCTCTGCCAGTGCTGTAGATATTAGTCGACATCACCTGTTCCATAAATATTAGTCAGCAGTTTGAGCTGTAGATATTCGTCATCACTTTGGTTCCCATAGATATTGTTCCAACATACCTCGTATAGATATTAGTCAGAACATGGATTCTCATAGATATTAGTCCAATTTGTTCAGTTTTTGGAAATCCTGTAGATATTCGTAGACGCCTCTGACAATGACTTGAAAGCATTGACGTATGATATCTAGACGAGCCCTGTGAAATTCAAAATGACGCAAGAAGCCAGCAAAAGCAGGCTCAAGGCCAATTTATAAAAAAGTGCCTGCATTGTTTTGCACCGTTCAGATCGCATAGTGCTTTGTGTTGTATCTTTTATCGGTCTACAAGATCTACACTGAAACTAATTTGTGTGTCAGCCGTCCGGACCGAGTTAATTTTTTTAAAACACAAAAATATACCACTTCCGAATATTGTACAAGGTACACACCGCGGACTTTATTTTTGAAAATGTAGTCAGCTATCTGAATACAACAAAAAAAATATACCTTACAGATGTCTTTTAGGCAGCGTTTCAATAAACGTAATAATGTTAAAGAAATTAATTTTGGTCGAGCAATATTTCTGACGTCATGCCACGTAGCCCGGTTCGTTCACTAATACATTGACATACAGGCTCAAAACAAAACATAACGGCTTGTTTAAAATTAAAAGACCACATCTTGTCACACACTGAACGCCCTCGGGTTATTTCTTCAAGTGACTTAGCGAGCGTGTACGGCTAGTTTATACCAAGTAGGAGTGATAAATTCAACTCCACAATATTTGTCGCGTGATATTCAAGGCATCTGATTGGTTGATGAATGTCAAAACTACATAATGGGATTTGAGAACGAACTTTGTGTTTTAGGAACTGGCTTCTCTAGGCTTTTTGAGCGAGGCGGTGGAATACGATGAAGAGTTATATTGTTAACATTAATATGATGGCGTCATTATTCACAGGCAAGTTAGTTAGGTAGGGCTTATCTAGACTTAATTGATCGAAGCTTGAAAGGATTCAAGTTGTTGAAGGGAGGAAACATGCCTAGTGTTTTGTTATACAGTCAAACTAATGAGAACAAGGAAATTGGAGAGTATTTAAAACAACCCGTTCTCACACATAAATGTCATCCCTAGGCACGCGTGTGACGTGTCCCTGTGAAAGAAGAGAACAAAAAAGAAATCAAAAGCTTTATTTTGTTCAGCAGTTGATGGCAAAATTCTATTTAATAATTTTGAAAAGCTGTATCAATTGACGGCCAAAAAAATTTTTCAAGAAAATTTTTAAAAATACAAAGCCAAAGTCGGCTGCAAAGGGTAAGGCATTCATATTTTTCATCGCGAATTCGATTATTTTCTTTGGGAGTTTTACCGAGTTAGAAAGCATAATGTTTTTACTTGACTGAATTTAGAATAAGCACAGAGCAAAATTTGGTTATTTTTCACCTGCCTTTGAAAGCGTTTTATGAAAAACTGGAGCGATTTCAACTTTTGCGTATTTTTTCAACTTTTAAAGAGGAGATATTTTTATGCCACTACCAGTGGGAAGAGTTGAGTACTGCTGCGGAGAGCTCCGGTGTAACATACCTTTCTTTGACGCTTTATTAGGACTTTCCGGTTAACTTAACCGGTTTCATTTGCTTTCAGAAAAGCATTTGAAAAACACTATAACCAAAAGTTTTCAGGACCACAGAACATAACGGGTTGTAGTTTTTTGGGGATTGGCGGTACTGAGTGGTAGAAGAAAGTCTTTTGACCAGAACGAGCATCGCAGGAAATTGGTAGTATGTAAACTCATGGTGTATTGCCCAGTTGCGGGAAAGATGTCGGCAAAAAAATCCCGCCATGTGCTGTGATCCGCGTTTTACTCACGTACGGAATAACACCTACAAGAAAAAAGGTGAAGATTTCTAAGCTCTATTGTGACTGGAGATGATAGTGGGTGACTCATTACATGTCTGGGAAAAAAAACAGTCGTCAAAGTGGCGTCACACCAATTCCCAATCTGTCAAAAAATTGAAAACCACAATTTCGGGCAAAAAAAATCATGGCCTCAGTGTTTTTGGACAGAAAAGGCATCATTCTGGTCAAATTTCGGCCTCAGGTTGAGACCATCAATGCACAACAATATTGTGTACCCTGAAAAAACTCAAAAGGTGCATTCAAAATAAAAGGAGGGGAATGCTGACCAGAGAAGTGCGCTTTTTTCACGAAAACGTTCGTCCTCACACAGCCTTAACCACCAATACGATCATGGACTCATTTGTTTGGGATGTTTTAAACCACTCCCCATAATCCCCTGACTTGGAGTCTTCAGATTATCATGTTTTCACCTCCCTTAAGATATATATGGATGAAATTAAATTTTAAACCGAAGAGCAGGTGCAGAAAATGGTTCTTAAGTGGGAGAAGGAGCTGGCGGGAGAATTCTTCGAGGAGGGCATAAAGAAACTTGTGCCACGGCTCATCTCATGCATTGAACGGGATGTCGATTATTAAAAAAAATAATCAACAGGTGTATCAACAATATCCTGTAATTTCTTTTTTAAATACGCTTTTTCAAAAAAAAAAAAATAGTACACTTACTTTCTGAACATCCCTGACTAGTAGTTCTATACAGCCAATGAATTCACCTATCTTTTGTCGATTATCACATATTCGTATCATTCATAAATAAATAAAAATATATAAAATCGTAAACTTCTACTTAATTATTTACAAATAAGGGAAAATTTGTCAAAATTGGCAGCAAAGCAATCTGAGGTATTTTAAATAGTGCCATATTGTGGCAAAAAGCGCTCCATTAGTTATCATAATTGTAGTATTTGTGAAGCTGAACGAATTTTAAAAAAATATATTGCACTTCAAAAATATATTGCCCTTATTGAAGATTTCTATTGTCATTTGATAAACAAGAATAGTTCGTTTTTACGACTCGTTCTTGAGTTCAACAGCTCGGTTGCGGAACGATTTGCCGACCTCTGTGTTTCTTACCTCTTCCAACATAAGTCTCTTCAAGATCCTGGTTCACTCCTTTTCCACAAAACGACCCTCCACACATCATCCCCAAAGAAGACACAGGCTCTGGCGGAAATTGTTTTCCTCATAACCTTAAAATTGTACTTTTTTTTAATCACTTTTGTGTATCATTTGTGTTTCCTTCTCAATAAAAATAATAAAAACAGGCCATCAGCGTTACACCGACACCCCACGGTCCCCACACGCGGCTTGTATTTGCTCCGTGAGAAAATAAACATATTTTACAGCCGGTAAAGGTGAACGCTGTAAAACCGGCCATAAAGGCGATCGACTGGAGAACCAGCTACTGAGGAACGAACCCGAATAATAACAGTTCCACAGGGAGCCAGCAAAAACTGTGTTTTTTTCACTCTTTGGCCTTTACATTCCGTCCTGCCAACTTTACGACACTAAAAGGCCGGAATTTTTTGAATTGTAGAACGATTGAGGAAATTTCAACTTTATGCCAAGTCAACCGTTAAAATTATCAAAGGCAAGAGATAAAGATTATTCTATCAAGTATTATTTTATTATTTGGAGGATAAAAGAGTAAAAAATGAAACAATTTTCTTTATTCTTTATCAAATTACAGCAATAAAAACACGCAAGAAAGGAAACTTTATCGAAGTAAACTATACAATCAAAGCGATTAAACAACACTTACTTACTTATTGAATAATGTATTAATTGGTGGTGAATGAATAATACACGTCGATAAACAGTTCATATACACATACTATCGATGATATTAAATACTATTACATTAGCTACACAAAAGAGGTTCTGAGGAAAATGAATTCGCTTTGGGTCTATGTATTCTTTACGGATGCTGTGTGGAGGGTTTTCTTTTAAGAAAAGGGAGGTGGGGAAGATCTAGATGAAAAAAATGTATTATGAGGGATGGTTAAAATCTGGGGGTCATTATGTCCAGTAACGATGGACGTTTGAATCCATCCTTCCCAGAACGGTGCAAGGCGATGGGTGGAGAGAGTCCTGCTGAAGAGGTAAAAAGGTCTCCCTCAACCTTTTCGAATCCGGCCCGCCCCAGAAACCAACACCTCTGCCATAGGTCACCCCAGATGGCTCGCTAAGTTTGGTGACTTAGCTGAGTTGCCCGGGTTCATGAGGTGAGGTTTGTCCGTAACTTAGCGGCGGATACGTATGCCCACCAACTGCGTGGCAACCGGATCGAAAGAGAATGGTTGAGTTAGTATTTTTGACTTCTCCAGCCGTATTCTCTCGGAACATTGCCTTGCAGTGCAGTGAGAGATATGTATTTATACGTCCGTCACTCCTGGATACACTGTCCAGGAGTGATGGAAACATCCCTCCCGCTTCCTTCCTTTCTTTTCTAAAAAGACCCTCCACACAGCAATCCTAAAGATGACATAAGCCCTGAGGGGAATTATTTTTCCAGAGCCTCGCGCGTGGAGCTAATGTAAAAAATAGCTATTCTTAGATAATAAATTATCAGATGGCAAATTAAAAAGGACACTGGAGAGATTCTTCGAATAATAAGTCTTAAACAAAGACATTTCATAATCATCCAGTAGGTACCTTTAAATCTTCACGGGCGGGGTTATTTACGACTTTTCGTCGAAAAATTGCGACGTAAACAAATCTCCGGCGATATCTGTCAAAAAGTTATAAACGGAAGAAGAGCCATTGTGGGCAAGTTCCCGGACAGTGATTCACCCTTTGTAAGGTTAAGTGCCCGAGCCCTCTTAAAAGATGAGCCACTTCGACGACAATTTAAAAAAAGTCAGTTGTGGATTTTTGACTTTCAGTTTTTATTTTTACTTTTTAATAGAGTTTTCGTAACATTCAGCAATTTGGTATGCCTTTAAAATTGAAGGGTATTGTTATAAACCAGAAAAGAGCATGTTCTTCACTAGCTTTTGAAAAATTACATTGTCCATTATCAGGGCAGATGAATAGGACATCTGCCCTGGTGAACTGTAACTCTATCTGGGATGTTGACTAAAAGAGGAAGCGCAATACGGCATAATAAACCAAAAATAAATAACGATAAAACTGTCAAAGTGATCGTAGAAATAAATGTGTAATTAAAAAAAATCAATTGCAATATTGTGGTATATGGTATAAAGAATAACATGTAGTTTCAACAGATTTCATTAGCGTAGATATGTAGATTTGAGTAGTACCTTAGAATCGTGGCGACGATTTCGTGTCAAATGCGCGAACGGTTACGGAAATAGCCGATGATTCACGACAGACAGCTGGGCTCCCTCAGTGAAGGGTTTCAGAATTACTTAAAGCATTCAATAGGATGTCTGGTTCATTTTAATATTCATTGTAAACCTTACTTTAACGAAAAGAATGTAACTGTAATCCAAACTGTAAAAGAATGTAATCTAGACGAACCTAGATTTATTGGAGTTTCCCGATAAAATTTCAAGTAATCTTGACCATTGGGATTGAAAAACATTTATTAGTGAAGTAAAGATCATTTATTTTGTCAATGAAGTTATGTGGAAAATTTTAACTACTTAATTCAACTAAAATGCGTAAAAAGCGGTTAACCGCATTCATATTGTTACATTAATAAAATAAAATCGGTATTTACGGAATTAAAATTACAATTACACAGAATATATCGTCGGCCTACTGGCAAAGTCCACTAAGTCACTAAAACATAATCCTGAGATATTTAGCAATTTCGCATTTCAATATTTAGCAATTTTGGAAAGGCTATAAGTGGATGAATATCTCCAAAATATGTATTTTTAAATATTTTATAATTTAGAATGAACCCTTAAGTACCTTATCAATACAAAATATTAGTTAAAAGCAATAACATCAACCTTTAATCAAAGATTTACAAAAAAATGAGCCGGACTTAGTGGGTTTTACCAGTAAATAATGACTTAGTGTACTTTGCTTGTTAAGATTACTGTTAAATTGTTAAAATTAATGCCGCGAAATGCCTTTTAGATTATTTTAAAGCTGACTTAGTGGATTTTGCTTGCGTTTTAACGGTCTAAATTGATGTATTATTGACATTTAGAGTATAATGTTTAATTTTTCGAAGAAAACTTCTTCTAAAAGGTTGTCACTTTGTGATGTCATTATTTATTTATTAAAAGAAAATAACTTAGTTTACATCACTTTATTTTTTGTATACTTTTATTCCTGAAGAAGTGAACATGGTTCACGAAACATGTTGATAGTGTACAAAAAATAAAGTGATGTAAACTAAGTTATTTTCTTTTAATAAATGTATAATGTTTGACTTAATGTGTTTTGCTTGTCAATAATATTGGATCTATGACGTATGGTAAATTTGAAAACACTTCTTAATCGAAAACGATTAAAAATATGACTCAATAGAGTATGCCTGTCGAAAGAGGACGATTTTTACATAAGACCTCATACTTAAGTCATTTCATGAAAAAACGTGACTTAGTGGACTTTGCCACTAGGCCGCCGATATATATATATTTTATTTATTTATTTATTGACGCCCTATTGGGCTTTAAC
Source organism: Limnephilus lunatus (assembly GCA_917563855.2). Classification (NCBI taxonomy): domain Eukaryota; kingdom Metazoa; phylum Arthropoda; class Insecta; order Trichoptera; family Limnephilidae; genus Limnephilus; species Limnephilus lunatus. The sequence continues at coordinate 7,775,322 of OU830600.1, read as the reverse complement.
ATGTCAAATACAAATAACATTTATAACAACAGTACCTATAACAAACTTAAAAAAGATTACAAAATATACAAATAAAGCATAAACTCAATAAAAAAATAGGAATACATACATCTAAAGCTAATTCCACATGAATGACTTTAGAGAACTCGTAGGTACAACAATTCATATACCTACGAGCAACAAAAACATAAAAAAACCAAAACACATAAATTTTTACTTAATTACTCATATGCTATTGGAATAAGAACAATAAAAAGAAGAATAGTTAATAAAGATGAAGAATGGGTTAAAAGTTAATAAAGGTTAAGGTCAGATGTTACGGCAGGTAAATATTTGTACTAATGGTATTTATCCAAGACATTATTACATTTTTATATTTTATGTAAGATAAAATATTTTTACATTTAATTTCTGTAGTCTTATAGACATAGCATACTGAAAGTAGTTTGCACACTTCATATTTTAAAAAGTTTTAATATGTAATTTTGAAACATAATGGATTTAAAAAATTCAATCAAAAATAGGTAAATACGTTTTTCACAACAACATGCATCGGCGCAGATCGTCAAAATCGCCGTCAAATTAAAAAAAAAAAAACTAATTTCACTATCTTTAAAGTATTTAATTTTTTCTGTGAGAGTCAATTGAAAATGCATGCAAGAGGCTCATACTCGAACGCATTCCACAAATCAGCCTCTCCGTGCCCTCTCTTTATTGCCGGCACTTATTCATTTTAACTTTTATGCCTTTGGCTCACTTTTCTGTTATGGTGCTTTTATATTTTGTGACCGCCGCACAGTGGGCCAGATAGTGAATTCAGGAGGTAAATACATTATCGATCAAGCCCTAAATGAAAAAAAAAAAACATTTTAACTAAAGCAAATCAATAATATTGTTATGCATTTAGTTATTTTTAGGTATTTCCCATGTAATTCCCTGCTAATTTGTGCTATTTCGTAGGAATTCCAAATTAATTTAATTCGTAGATGTCACAGCGAGAGGAATGTTTCTAAAAGATGTACACCATTTTTTTTTTTTTTTTTTTAATTCCTTTATTTTTCCCATATTTTACAATTTATATTTACATATTTGAAAATCATAACAATAATGTGGGAACCCACTAAGGCGCAGCCTGTGCGTGGGTAATATATTTAAAAAAAGTTTTTTTTTTTTTTTTTTTAGTACCTAGAAAAAAACAAACAGGGGTATATAAAGCAAAAACAAAAATTGTTTAAAACATTTTGTACAAAAAGTGTATACAATAGTGTACGGTTAAATAAGTGTAAGTGTAATTAATGATATACATTGTAATAATAGGTGTAAAGTTTGTAAGAAAAGTGATATAAAACTAAATAAATAGAGTTTTTAGAAACATAAAGTGAAATAAAACTAAATAAATAGAGTTTTTACATCTGTATGGTTTAGCCATAATTTTAACTCTTTTACGAAATGCGGAAGTTTTGTTGCAACTTGAATATGTTTTGGTAAACTATTGAAGGTACGAGGTCCAATAAAACTACTGAGAGTTTGCATTTGTTTTGTGTGTGTTTGGGGGGTATAGAATACATTATTATTTCTAATGTTGATTCTGTTTACATTTTTTTCGAATTTGTTTACGTTTTTAAAGATATATTTCATAGTTTGCAGTATAAATAGTTTACGGAGACTGAATAGTTTAGATTCTTTGTATAAAGCATCTGTCGAAAATGTTTTAATTCTATTATACATAACTTTGATAATATAATTTTGAGTTGTTTGTAAAGGTTTTATAAAAGTATCAAGGGCACCACCCCATCCTATTATTCCATACATGAGTGAAGATTGCACCATAGAATAATAAATCATTTTCAATTTGTCAATATTCAATACTTCTTTGAGTCTGTAAAATATGTATGTAAGATATCTCAATTTAGAAACGGTATTATTTATTTGTGAATGCCAATTTAAATTTGTATCAATACATATACCCAAATATTTTATCTTTTCAACTTTTACAATTTCAGAGCAAGATGAGCATATTACTTGATTACAGTTAGTATTATGAATTCTAATTTTAAGGTTATTGGGGGGTTTGTTTTTACTGTTTTTATAAAAAGGTAGGTAAAATGTTTTATTGTTGTTTAGGAAGAGTCTATTACTATTTAGCCATGATGAGACATGTGCAATACATTTTGATGCATTTAAATAAGTTTCAAGCCAGGATTTTCCGTTTACAATTATTACTGTATCATCAGCATAAGATACAATATCACCAGGGATTACAAGATTACATAAATCATTTATATATATTAAAAACAGGATTGGGCCAAGCACAGTACCCTGTGGTACTCCATTTTTTATCCTCGTTTCAGTGATATAAAAATTCCCTATTTTTGTTTTTTGTTTTCTGTCTTTGAGATAGTTTGTGAGAATTTTTAGTGTATCTTTTTTGAAACCTATTCGATTAATTTTTTTTATAAGTATATTGTGGTTAACCGTATCAAAAGCTTTTCTTAAATCTAAAAATAAAGCTAGGCATTTTTTATTTTTATCAACAGATGTGTACAATTTTTTTGTCAAATCGAATATTGCATCTTCAGTGCTTAGGTTACTTCTGAAACCATATTGATTTTGGGACAGAATTTTGTTTTGTTCTAGGTGATTCATTACTCTATTTTTGATACATTTTTCAAATATTTTTGAGAGGTTTGAAACTAAGGAAATAGGTCGGTAATTGTCTAATATGTGCGTTTCTCCTGATTTGTGAATTGGAATGATGGTGGAGATTTTAAATTGTTCAGGGAAATGTCCCTCTTTTAGTGATATATTAAAAATATGTAGCAATGGAATTAAAATATTTTTTTTTTCTTTTTTTAGTGTGTTACCCGATAAACCATCAATTCCTGTAGAATTTGTTGACTTTAGACTATCAATGTGTTTTACAATTTCGTTTATCGTGATAGGTGAAAAATATTCTAAGGAATTTATTGAATCGTAAGTTGAGAGTAAATGCAAAGATGAGTCTACGGGTGTTGTACTATCAATTTTACTAGAAGATTCAAGTACTTGATCTACTACATTTGTGAAGAAGTTGTTAAAGTTTTCTGCAATGGCCGATTTGTCAGTTATACTATTGTTATTTATTTTAATCTCTTTCACATCAGTTGATGCCATTTTTTTTTTGTTCATTATTTCATTAATAATATTCCACGTTTTTTTGGTATCATTTTTTGCGTTATCAATTTGTTCACAATAGTATTTCTTTTTACAACTTCTTATTAACCTATTTAGTAAGTTTCTATACATCAAATACTTTGTTTTCATAAAAGACATTATTCTTACGTTATTTTTTTGACAGGTTTTTTCATAATTTAACATTTCTCTGTAAAGTTTATCTCTGTGTTTAATGGAGACTATTAGTCCTACAGTAATCCAAGGTTTGATTTTTTTTATATTTTCGCTTATTAATAACAATTTTGTATGTGCTTTTCGATATATAATCTTGTAGAGTTTTATAAAACAATTCTAATGCTGAATGTGGGTTAGCTGTCGATCGTACATTGTCCCATTTTTCTGAATGGAGTAGATTGTTTAATGTGTCGTAGTTAATATTATTTTTTTCTAGATTACCAGAGTTTTCTTTTAAATTAGTGGTTAAGAGGTTGTGTCCATAAAATGTTGGGTAGTGGTCAGTAATGTTTGTATGTAGAGTTGAAGATGTAGTTTTGACGTGTTTGTGTGTTTTTACAAATATATGATCTAGAGTCGTGGAGTTATTCAAATTTTCTCTTGTTGGAGAGTTTATGTATGACTGATATCCTGCATATGATAAACAATCTAAGTATTCATTTATACAGTTTGTTCTTTTGTTATTTTCATTAATGTTTATATTGATATCTCCAGATAATATTGAAAAATTGAAATTTTTTCTGTTAGCCGTTTTAAAGTGAAAAGTGATTCATTTAAGGAAGGAGATCTATATATAGCTAATATCAGATAATTACAGTTATTGTGCTTGAATGTTACTTCAATTGCATTAGCTGTTTTAAAATCTAAAATTTTGAAGGTAGTTTTCTTAAGACAATTTTTCACAAATACGGTGATACCATCGTGCCCAGTATGTTTGCATTCAGATGAAATGGTGACATATCCTGGAAGGTTATAGGGGATTACCTCTTTCATCTGTGTTTCTGTTAAAATAACAATACTCGGAGAAAAATCTAGACTTTCGAGAAGTACACAGAGTTCATCAAAATGTTTTCTTAAGCTACGTATGTTCATATTAAGAACTGAAAAGTTTATATCTTTAAAGTGATTATTTAGTTCATTAGTATCATTACAAATATAATTTTCATACAAAAAATTTTCGTCTGACATGTTGAAAGAAAAAATTTACACATGCAATGTGGTTACTTGATCCTCTATTCTTCGGGAATGTCTGCCGGCTGTCTTATTTGGATGATTGGGGCTAATTCATCTTTTCTCATCATAATGTGTCCATTTTTAGCCCAAATAAATTTGTAACCAAGTCTTGATGATTTTGCCAGGAACAGTAGGTGTTTATTTTGTGGTGTCAGTTGTTCATTAATGTATACTTTGTTATCTTCTGGAAAGTTAAAGTTTTTTGTGGACAAAAAACCGTATTTTCTTTTTTTGTCGATGATTTGGTCTCTGATTTCTTTATTTTGAAATGATACAACAATGGCTGGGTATTTGTTTAAAGGATTTCTATTTTTGATTCGGTAAATATTGGTTATTTTTGAAGATTCTGTTTCGCCTTTAATAGTTTCCATTATGTTATTCACTATTTTTGTTATGTTTTCATTATCTTTAAATGGGACTCCCTGTATTTCGATGTTATTTTGTTTGTGAAGTTGTTCTAGTTTGTTAATTTGCATTTTTATTTCCTTGTTTTCCGATTGCAGCTGTTTAATCAATATGTCTTTGTTTTTATTTTTTTCTTCGAATTCATCAATTTTGTTACTACAGAATTCAACTGATTTTGTAAGTTCTCTGAGTTCATTCTTGATCATTATAGCTGTGAATTTTTTACTTCAGTACTTTCTATTTCATATTGAAAATACACTAAAAAGTACGGGTTAGGTAGGTATCATAGCAAACTTATTAAGTTTTAAAACTGTTTATCGCAGAAAAGAACAGTGGTACAGCAGTGTTTCAGTTTCTAAGTCTCCGTTTGGTATAAAAATTTGACAGAGCACATAAGAGTGTGGGAAATTCTGCCTAGGTGCTTCATAACTAAATCAAAGAAAGTTATTTTATCTCTAGAACTACTTCTAAGTTACTAAATACGTGTTTAAAAATATGTTGATAATCACACATTGATATTAACGTTTTCATCTTTTCATAAGAAGTTATATAAATACATGCACTGTTTTATTTTGCTGCTAATATAGCAAAATGAACCGCTGTGCGTCTCCAACCAATTTGACTCCTGAGTGTATTCAGGACTATGTACTTATTTATCCAGTGATTATTCTATTCAAAGAATCTCGTTCCAATCTCCCTTTTGTCATTATCTCTGCTAATAAAGCTACCTTTATACATAGCATTCCTGTCAATTTGTTACCTGGAAGAGTATTATAATCGTAGAAGAATTAGTTGGGAAGAATGTCGAAATATTTTATGAACGACTGATCTAATGACGACTTCCATGACAGAGGGGTAAATTCCTTGGCTTTCTATTCCACGGTAATTTGTTTAAAAATCAATACTTGCAAAAAAATGGTTAGAATATCACAAATTCAAATTCTGCTTTGTTACAACTCGTCCAGTTCAACATCCCTTCCCGTAGACTCCGAAATAATGAATTGCTGTTCCTCAATTTCTACTAATATATTATCATTTATAGAAAATATCATGTCAACGCAAGTCCAAGCATTGCATTTTTTTGTGTAAGCCTAAACGATTTTCGGCAGTCGATAGGCAATGTGTAATTTTACAGCCTTTAAATCCTTCTTCATGTTTTGACTGGTATTTATCTTGTATATGTACTTTTTATATTATATATTATCATTGCTCTCCTTTTACTGTCATCTCTACTTCTTTTTCGTGTTATCATTATATTGTTAATGGACTATTTATTGGTAAATAAATAAATAAACATACACACCATATTTGGAGCTCGTTCAAGACTGGAATTTATTCTCAATAACGTCCTGTTGAGAGACAACCATCCAAATTCCATAAGTTTAATGCTTTTTAGCAATAATTGGTGACCAGATATGTACAGCCAGATAATTCTTATATCATCAAATTGTCTTTCTCATTCATCTCCCTCTCTTCCTTTAACCTTCTAAATCGCTTTAAATTAGTTTAAAACTGTAAATCTCTTATGTTCTCTCAAGAGACATTTATAATTTAAGTACTGGGTGGGACCTGTATTCTCCATGATGCTAATTGAAAATACTTAGGTTCTTATAACAGAGTGACTGTTTATTGACGTATCGCAACTTAATACAAAATAAACAAAAGCTTACATAACTTACTAAAACTACCCACTACTTACTTTTTTAAACTAAAATTACCGATAACGAAAATAAAATAAAAACACACAATTTTTATTAGGTGTACTTGTACATTTTGTGGTTGACTTTTAGATTTGAATATAAACCATGGTGTTCTTTCTTTCGAACCACGTTTAAATCACATTTTTAACCATGATAGTAAAGAAGACAAATGAAAAATGTAAAAACAATGATTATGTGTTGTTCCGAAAACCGAACAAATAAGCCGATAAGGTTTAGGATGATCTAACTGAAAATAGTTGCAAAATGTTTTACTAAGTAATCCAATAGACTGGCATCATCCATAATACATTTATGTTTTGAAAATAAACCGTTGTTAATAAAATATATATGTTTTTTAACTACTTTTAATGACATCAGCTACAGTATGTTGGTACCTCTGTCACAGAGTGGAAGCTTTTAATTTAATTAACCTTTATGTTGAAAGCATTCCGGAACACATGACTAACAATTTTTCGAATGCAACATAAAATGAAAGTCATTACGTTTGGCGTAAAATACATCAACTTTACGAGTTGAAGTATTTTAACTAGTCTATTAACAAACCAAAGGGAGTTTCAGGAAAATTGTGAAAAAATTCAGCATTTTTATATATGTTGCCGCAAGGGTTTAAAAAATTTGAAATTTGAAATTTTATAACGCATACATCTCTGCCAAAACTTCAAATTTCAATTTTGTTTTTAATCCTTCGTTCAAGCACGAGACATACTAACAAAAAAACATGTTTTTCAATTTCAGATGAAGCTATGAATTATCCTGTTCACCGCAAAGACTCTTTTTTAAGATATCTCAGGAAACCAGGCCCCACCAGCTGCACTGCACCATTATGCAAATTTTTCGATGGAAACTTTTATAAAATGTAGTTTAATTGTTGCATTTTTATGGACTTAAAATTTAAAATAACGTTATTAATTTATTATTTTGAAAAAATAGAGATAATATGTTTTTTTTTAACCTTCGGATCGTTTAACCCTTTAAGAGGAATGTTTGCTTTTAATGGCTTATCTTTGCCTGTCGTGTTGAAAAGATTAATTATTTACTTAAAAATACGAATAACTATTTATTACTTATTAAAACTACTTTCATATAAGCCTAACAGACGTTCATAAATCTCTTTATCGTATTTTTTTAATGTTTTTAGACGATGACATCTCTTAACGAGGATTTCACGGTAAACCCGTCATATCTGGCTAATCCTATTTTTAAAAATTGGTGTTTAAACATCAGCACAGTATTTAGTTCGTTAGTGCGAATTTAAGGACACTGTCAAAATTTGTCGAATGCGGCAAATTGACACGCGTTACGCTATCGCAAAAGATAGAGAAACACAATTCTGAATACTTTTCTCTCAGTGTAGCGAAACTGAGATAACGAACCCATTACTATGATTTTAACTTTTCAGAGATTAAAACTTATTAACCTTTTGGTTTTGAATTCACGAGGACTTCACGGATTTCCCCCTCGTTATATTTTACTATATCTGACAGCTTGCAAAAATAAACTAAAGGCAAAAACATATTTCATCTTTTTGAATTTATGGATATATCCAACACGTTATTTATTATAAACTGAATTCCTGGAAAAATATATCGGAGTTACTATAACTAAGCTTATTATGTAGAAGTTACTAGAAATAAGGGTTACATTTTACAATGAATTTACTTGCACGATACGCGAAATAAGGGAGTGAACCTGGCATTTATACTCGTACATGGTTAACGAACCCTTGAAAACTACACTGAAGATATTCAACAAGTTGTCATTAAAATTTCAAGTTTCTTCGAAGATGTACATTGTCAAAAAAGGAATGCGTAAAGGGTGTAAATTCGAATATATTGTCACTATTACATAAAGGACACTATCTGTTATGTCAATCGTATTTATTATCCAATCCTCTCATTTTATAATATAACTAGCAAGTTCCTGGCATGCGTTGCAATGCCACTTACTTAAATAAATTGTTTCTTCTTGCGTGTCCTTTCCCATTCGTCCCTATTTCCCTTCCGCGTTCCACTCCCCTCCCTCCTTCCCTCCCTACCGCCAAACTATATGAAATTCGCTCACTTTCAAACAACAAACACCTAATGTATTTTTAAATACAAATTTCATAACGCCAGAGCTCCTCAGAACATAGAAACCTTCACGGACGTGCCCACCAAAGTTTCATCGCAATCGGATAAATAATATAGGAAATAATTTCATAACGCCAGACCTCAATATGTAGAAACCATCGCGGTCATTATCAATATATATATAGTATACATGTATTATGGTATACATGAAATCCCCCAAAGTTTCATCGCAATTGGATAAAAGGTTTAGGAACGCATAAGGGACAAAGAAACTTTCGTTTAAATGTATTAAGATAAACCAATTGAAGCTTCGGTCGCTGTAGCGATTTAACTATGGTAAGAGAGGAATCTATATTTAACAACATTGTTCTATTCACAAATAAAGATAATAGTTGTCATGGTAAAACAGGAATCTACCAATATTGATAAATAAATGGGACCATAGAGACATCTGTTGATAATATTTGTTTCTAATTATTTTGTTAAGAAAGAATGGCGGAAGCGCCCACCTAACAACTGCGTGGCAGACCAGATCGAGAGGGACGGGTTTGGGGTGACCTTTTGTCCTCTACAATGAACGATGGCTCGACCCGTCATCGTGCACCGCAACGGGAGGGATAGATTCATATGCCTTTCACTCCTGAATCCACTGACCCTCAGATTCCTAAATACCTTTTTCCTTTCCAGAACTTCATATCCTTCCTTTCCTTATAAAATTCCCTCCTCACAGCATTCCCAAACATAAAAAAAGCCCCGAGCCATATTATTTTCGTCAGGGCCTCCTGCGTCATCCGATTGAGGATGTCATAGTCTCCAAGGCTCCAGATGGGAGCAGCCGGGGCAGCCTCACAGATGAGGCATTCACATATAAAATAAAATAATAAAACTTGAAAAAAATGGTCCCGAAACAATGTCGGACATTTTTTAAACATATTCAACGTTTAAATCTGAACAATGGCGGTGACGTAAAATTACAAAACGTCTAAATGGCTCGTTCTAGAGAGATATTATGATCCTTCCATTGTCTCTGGACCTTCATCATTATTGTCTCTGGTGGGGCAATATGTCCGTCCTGTTGTTAACAATGGGATATTTTTTCAAAACTTTTTATCCGCTAGCGTAAAAACGACCCCCCAATTGGGGCCGACAAATAACAGGTTACGCCTCTGTGTGGTTTGTGGAGGGCCACCAGGGGCGTAACGCGCAAAATGCATAAATTGGAGATAAAAAACGTTGTCAACGAGACTCGAGTTGGACGAGGAAAAATGGGCGCTTTAAGTGGGCGAGTTGAAAATTGTTAAATTGTTTTTGACTGGGATGTTAGTTCGCGTATATTATAGTGCATTTTGTGATAATTTATTATAGTTTTGCGTAGTAAAATAAATTCATATTGCAGACTCATATACATTCACGGCCTCCGAGTTCGTGAGTCGTGAGGTAAGGCTCTCGGCTAGCAATCCGAAGGTCACGGGTTCAAATCCCGGCGTGCGATAATTTCAAGTGATTGATTTGTTCTACTTCTCAATTTAATTACTTCACATATAATTTGAGGTATATTTGCGGCACGTTTCAGAGTGGAAGATACTCTATGTATCGCGCTAGTGTAAAAACACCATTCAAAATTGAAATGTAGCTTCTGTTTTTTTTACATTAGCTCCACACAGGAGGCCCTTAGGAAAATAATTAGCCTCAGGACCTATGTTATCTTTGGGGATGCTGTGTGGAGGGTCTTTTTAGGGAAAGTAAGGAGAGGAAGTCGTGGGAAGAAAAAAGGTATGAGGGGTGGGTAGGAATCTGGGGGTCAGTGTGCCCAGGAGTTACAGACATATGAATCAATCCCTCCAACTGCGGTGCAAGGCGATGGGTTGAGAGGTGGAAAGGTCAAAAGCTCAACATGTCTCTCTCGATCCGGCCCGCCATGCGGTAGGTGGGCAGACGCTCCGCCACCAAGATCTGGACAAACCTAACCCCATGAGCCCGGGCATCCCTGCTAAGTCACTAAAGGTAGCAAACCACTTGGGGTAACCTATGGCAGAGGTGTTGGTTACCCAATAAATGGTTCCCGGGGCGGCCGTACCCATACCCGCCTCCCAAATTTGGAATACCCTAACTTGAAATGGCTTTAGCCGTGGTTGGCGACCAGATATGAATTGACCGGAACTTCTTCACCTTCCTGTTCCCCATCTCCTTCCCCCCGCAACTACCTTTAACCTCAAAACATACCCCTATTGGGGATGCCAAAGTCTCACTTGCTTCGAGCGGTTGGGAGCAGTTTGGATTCTGGTTCGGTATTCACATAAAAAAAAATTCCAAATTATTTTTTTTATAATTTTGTGTTACTAAGTCTTCCCAATTATTTAAATTCTTGATTCTAAAGTCTCTCCTCCAATGACCTACTTTTCTCCTTTGGAGGAAACAGACATACGTACATTGTGTGTCTTATCTTTTGTCTCACTATTATTCATTAAGAAAGAAAGAGCTGCAGCATTATTGTGACAAGTAACGTACGTTTATTCCATTTTTGTAACGCCACATTTTCGTAAACGTACGAATATCAAAAGCACTTATTGGAAAGAAAAACTCTTTTAGTAAATTTTCTTGTTTTTGGTCATATTTTTCCAAAAATTAGATACTTTTATTTTAAGGTTTATGATAAGAATGAAAAATTTTTTTGAAATGTAAATATAAATTTGGTTTTTATGAAAGACATACGTAACGAGAACAGATTAGCAAATATAGCAGGTACCAGGTACGTAATTAACGCGAGACGCGTCGACGTGTGTTACCAACTTTACGACATTTTAACGTCAATCCAGACAATCTTGTTCAACTTCTAAAACTTGCCACATCTTAATCTACTTCTAATTTCAACGCTAAGTTTTCACAAGGTCTCCGAAACTCCCGAATAAATTATTTTCGTGGTTTTCAAGAGCCATATTTACGCCTAGCAATATGAATTAGAATAGTAGATTAACGTAATACAAGCACAGGTTTGAAAATACCAATAAAAGTAGTTTTAATTTAAATTTGACGGCCGGCGTAGCGGTAAGGCGCAGCGGTAAGGCGCTTGACTCGCACACACAATGTCGCTGGATAGAATACCGACGTGGCAAATAAGTATAATTTGATTAATTTGTGTTATTTCACAATTTATTCATTTTAAATAACAAATAGTATATTTGCGGCACGTTCCAGAGTGAAAGATACTCTTAGTATCACCCAGGTGTAAGTCCATAATTCAGAATTGAAGCGTTGCTTGAAATGGCTTTAGCCGTGTTTGGTGACCAGATCTGAATAGCCAGGTACTTACCCACCTTCCACTTCCCTATATCCTTCCCCTCACCACTACTTTCAGCCTCACAACATACCCCAATTGGGGATGCCATAGTCTCACTGACTCCAGACGGGAGCAGTTGGGACTCTTGTGCGGTATTCATATAAAAAAGGTGGGAATTTAGCCACTGTTCTACCGGTATTTCGATGGAAGATGCTCCGAGGGGTACCGTCATTGATCCCTTCGACACCAGTCATACGAGCTCCTTACAGGGTACACGGTTGATATTATTTGTCACAAGAGAACGTATAGTTTTTACCACTCGTTCTTGATGATGGAATAATTTGGCGGCCTCTCGTATTTTCTCCCACCTACAATATTGGTCTCTTAAGACAACTTCTTCCTCTCATAAATATACCATCCGCACATTATTCCCAAAGTTGGCACAGGCCCTGACAAAAATTATTTTCCCCTGGGCTTCACAGTATGGAGTTTATTTTTAAATCAAGTACGGCACACTTATTTATCTAATTTTATTATTATATTTATGTTTGTCTTAGCTAACTTGAGTTATTACAGATCTATTTCGAACGGTCGCAGGCGCTCGAGCGACTTTTTCAAGAACATCTGTGAGTACCTACTTCAAATCTGGAAGTTACAGTGGCGCTAAAAGAAACCTAAGATAATTCGCGTGGCTCCGCGTCTGGTATGATCGTTTCTCCCTCGAGGTTGCGTGTCAGCGTATTGGGCTAGATTCCCGGGAATAACTAAAAGTAATTGTTAGTGGTCTGTCAGTCTTCATTTCTCATTTTCTGTCATAGCATCGCTAAAGCATGCATTATTCAATGTTTTAAACATTAAAAAGACAAACCTTTTTGAAAAATGAATGATCAGATATGATTAAATTCTCTACTCTCAGAATTCAAAGGAACATCTCCTATTCACATCCTATATTACTTTTTCCCATGGTTGGTTATCCATTTATTGGATAACCAATGCTCCTAACATGTTTTTTGCTACGTTTGGTGACTTATCAGAGATACCCGGGATCTTGGGATGAGGTATTGTGACTCCAGCCGGACTTTCTACCCATTGCCTTGCACCGAAGTGAAGGGGATGGACTCATACGTCCGTCATTCCTGAACCCACTGACCTTCAGATTTTCAACCCACCCCTCATACTTTTTTTCATTCCCGGAATTCCTCTACCTACTTTCCTTTAAAAGACCCTCCACACAGCACCCCCATAGATGAATCAATTGTAAAAAAATATCTAAATAGCCAGGTGCTTCCTCGCCTACCCCCTTCCTTTCTTCTTCCCCCTTCCACAAGATACCCCAATTGGGGTTGCCATAGTCTCACTAGCACCAGGCGGTTGGTTGCAATTGGGACTCTTGTATGGTATAAACTAACTGTTTATTTTTGTTATAATGACAAAGTAACTTACTACATACTACACTGTAACTACTTACCTATTACTTAATTACTTATTTTCTACTCTTGTTATACTTACACTAATGAACATCTTTGTACAACTTTCTACGACAATTTAATTATATCCGATCCACAGGTGGGCATTTATAATGACAATTTCTTACACCGTAAATTAACACCTCTACTACCTCTACTAGAAAGGACGTTAAGTCCAGTTAAATATTCATTGAAAATAAGACGATAATAAACACGCCTCGTAACCTGACGAACCGAAGTATTATTGAAACGGCCGATCATCCGAGTTGTATTGTTCATCAGAGAAAATCACAGTAAACCACAAACACTTATGATATTCCTTTCCACAACTTAGCTATAATAATATAGGCATCATCTGTAACTACTTTCATAGTACCTACTTACTTATTTTATATATGTAATTGTTGTGTACCTTTTATTTTCATAATAATAATAACAAACTGACGTACACTTCTAATAGCAGAAAGAAAATTTTAAATTACATTTAAAATTGCAGAAAATTTAATATTTTTGTATCAATTGCTAAAAAATGTTATACACCACTGCCACCGGTATTTTTCTAGTACTTGAGCTGCACTGGAATCATGTTTTGAGTAGTATTGTGACAATAATTGCTGAATCGTATACTGTAAACCTGAGCCCAAATAGGAATCTGCTTGTTGAACTCCTTTGTACAGCTTATGTTCGGGCATACTTGTACCTACACCCAAGTACCTATTCCTCCTGTCCGTCGTACCTACTTATCCTTACCTATCCATCTTTCCATTGTCACCGGTTCAGGATTGATTTCTAACCGCGAACTCAGTGCAATTTCAACAACGGCGCGGTAGGGCAGCCAAGTACTTTGTCTCGTCGCCTGAAATCGAAACCCGGATCCGCGCAAGTTAACTATTTCAACCGTGGAGTTATTTTCATTGGTGCATGAGTGTGGGAATCCAGGACATCGCCAGCAAGGTAGGATCATCTTGTATTCGGTTGACATCCTTTTGTTCCTGTCCATCCTTTTCGTTCCCATCGGGGAAAAATTGGTAGAGATTATAGACTCCGCGGAAGAGATAGCATCTTCCAATAGCTATCGAAACAGCTTACTTATTGAATACTTATACCTATTTGTATTTTGCCTGCTGTCTTTCATACTCAGTTTATTATTTAAGTACTACTAGCTGACCCTCAACGACCCTCGCGAACTTCTAACCGCCTCAGAATCAATAACTATCGTGTTAACTTATTAGCTGAATTAAATTCAGTTTTTTTATTAAGTTAAAAATTACACAAAGAAGCAAATATCGATGCGCCACTGCCCGTGTTTTGTTTTTGTCAGTATCAGAGACGGTGTTGTTTATGGATTTTCTTATTTTTCCACTTTATTACGGGAATTACGTTTCATTTTCTGTATACGTGTGAGGGAAATTTATTATAATTATTGTTTTTTTTTTCTTTGGAGGGGTACAGACGTTCACAAACGTTCACCGTTTGTCTCATTTTCGACTGTTGACATTTAAGTGTGTATGAAATAGGGGCAGCATCATATGCTTAAGAACAAAATCACAATATTTCTGCAGTTCTTTAAAAAGTTGAGAATTCGTTCCATACAAAATGTACGAGGAAAAATAATTTTCTTCATATCTTTTTTTGTCGTATTTTTTTCCAATGTTTTAATAGCTATTCTTCTGTACGGGGCAGAGAAAAATCCAACAAATCAATGATCATTAAAATCGGTCCAGCCGTTCTCGAGTTATAAATGGTGTAACTAACCGGACTTTGTTTTATTTATTTAAGATATACTTGTATGATGCTCCTGTACAACTGACCAATGTTACATGTAAAAGCCTTCAAGGCGTAAATAAATAAATAACTCAATATAAAAAAACCTTCAAGGCGTGAATAAATACACTAGTAATGGTACGTACAATGAAATTACGCCACCAATAACTGTACCAAAAATAAGATTTTAACATAAAAAACGTAAGCTCTGAGTGATTAGATGAAAACCTCCCAAAAGAAAATTTCACATGTCCATTGCGGGGTTGAAAAAGCATCACATTGTTGAGAGAGTGTATATTACAGGTGATATTTCTGTTATTTCATCCCTTTCATTATCCGCCATAGAGAGGCCGTTGTACATTAAAAATCACTCAAGCCCAAAGTGAACAGAGGGGGAGTGCCATTCTTGTGGAGGCCACCTCTAGTGTGGGCTGGAGGACTCGGCCGCCCTACCAACCCACTCAACCACCAGTCCACCCCGCCCTATCCCCTCCCATTGTCCGCGAGAAGAGGTTAGCGGGGAAATGCCGCCCACGCGTCCGCCGCACAGTGGGCGAAAGGGGATAAAAAGTGAGAGAGGCTTAAACTTATATATCACATTTTATTACAGCATATAATTTTTAAAAATTTCATACTCGTTTTCAAAATATTTTTTTTCCAATCACACGCGTGAAAAGTGTTCAGTAAATTCCAATAACTAATATGAAATCAAATTAATATTAATTATAAAAAATAAAGCACGGTGTCAAGGGAATTGACTTTCTTCCCAGTGACTCCTGATATTATTTGGAGTAAAAAATGGAAATGAAATTTTGGTCTCCGGTGACATTTTTGAAGTGATTTTTTTCAACTAAAAACCAGTAGGTATTGTATTAGAATCGGGTTAAGGGGTTTGTAAGTAACTCATGACGACTGATTGTTTGATTTTTATTAAAAAAAAATTAAAAAAAGTCATCGGAGACCAAAGTTTCATTTTCCTTTTTTACTTCAAATAACGCAAGAATCACTGTTTAATGTCTGTATGTAGTACGGGTTTAAAATTACCATACATAATTCCAAAATCTTTAAGTAGACCGCAGATTTTGGGTAGACCACAGATTTTGAGTAGAACCCAGATTTTGGGTGGACCACAGAATTTGGGTAGACCACAGATTTCGGGTAGACCACAGATTTCGGGTAGACCACAGATTTCGGGTAGATCACAGATTTTGGGTGGAAGAAAGAATTTTGGGTAGACCACAGACTTTGGGTGGACTACAGATTTTGGGTAGACCACAGATTTTTGGTAGACCACAAATTTTGGGTAGAACACATATTTTGGTTAGACCACAGATATTGGATAGACCACAGATTATGGAAAGACCACAGATTTTGCACATTTATTTCGTTAGGAATATACATATTTAAATTTGACCACTGTGCGCTGCCGGACTGCCCTGTTGCGGGTCCTGTCACCCGTTGGGTGATTTCACTTTGTTTCCGGTGTAAATTTGTGGGAAAATTGGATGATTGATAACACCGTATGAAGAATGGAGTATGGAGGTACATTCAAAATAATTAATTGGATTTTTTCGGGAAAAAAATAAACACCTTCTGTGAACTACCGAAATAAAGCTTAATTTCCGCTCAATATACCCCACGTAGATGAATCGCTCACCGTAAATTGTAAAAAATATGGTCTTTTTATTATTGCTGCAAATATAACTGCAAATCGAACTTACGTGCATTATTAATTATAATATCCCGTGTTTTTGCACGAGTCTGCGCTAGAGGTTTATAACAAAATGATATGGCTATTTTTAGGAAATTGAATTGCTTTACTAACTATAGTAAAGTTAACTTAAATACTAAACTAATCATAAAGTTGGAATTAATTAAAACGTTAATTAATTAATTAATTAAATTAATGTTTTAAACGTTGCAAAATAAATTAAAACTGGTTGCGGACTGTTTCAGATTTTTTAGATGAATCGTGAAAAGTCTCTATAAAAGCAAGTTTTAAAGTAAATAAAATTTAAATTGCCTAATAGGGAAAACTGATTTTTTTTTATTACAGAAGACGAAAGAAGGTGGAAGATTTCTGGAACAAATATGCAATTTGATATTAAATTGAATTCTGATTGGCCATTGCATGTGCTTTGACTTTATCAAAAACTGAAACACCAGTGAAATTATTTATTTTGTGGTCGAGAGGTAACCATCTTGACTACAATCCGAAGGTCGCGTGATCGGATCCCGGCGTGCTTAAGGACCGCTTCCCGCATTTTTACCGATTTATTACATGTTTTCCTTAAATACTGTAAGTTTTAAAGTTCTTAAAAATATATGTTATTAGTGAAGATAATATCTATATATTCCCCACGCCGAAATGACAATTATATGAAATTCGCAAAGTATCTATGCTCCAAAAATTATATATTAAATATTTCAACACGTTTTTTCCAGTTATTTTGAAAGTTTTATGTCTGAAAATATTCACAGTGTTTCTTTAAATGCTATTTTGGACAATCTTCATGAGATTTTTGCCCTATTTTAAACGAGTGGTGTTTTATTAAACATTTTCACTTATATATTATCGTTTTAAATATTAGCGCGCTCTGTCTAACATTCGAATTTACATTTCTCTTCATATTCTTGTTTTCGAGCTGGTACACCGCGCCTTAATAATATTTAATTATGTTAATTTGTGTTATTTCACTATTAATTCATTAAAAATAATATTTAGTATATTTGCGGCACGTTCCAGAGTGAAAGATACTCTCAGTATCGCCCTGGTGTAAAACTACCATTCAAAATAGAAACGTTGTTTGAAATGACTTTAGTCGGATTTGGTGATCAGATCTGAATAGCTGTAGCTAATGTACTTCCCCATCTTCTTCTTCTCCATCTCATTCTCCTCCCCACTGCCTTCAACCTCACATCATACCTCAATCGGGGATGCCAAAGTCTCACAAGCTGGGACTTTTGCGAGAAAAAAAAGTATATAAATGTTTGACCATTATGCCTGTCTTATGTACCTACATATATATTGAAAGCGCAAACAAATGTTTTGCGGTAGGTACAAAGTGAACAAATTATTGTACAAAGAATATTACAGATTTGAAATGGTTATAAAGTTTGTTATTCAGAAAGAATTGACGAAAAAAGGGTGTTTTAAGTACATATAAGGAACGAAAATAGAAGTTTGAAGAAGTCGGGGACGTCCTACGTAGACATAGAACAATCAAGAAGAGAACAAATGAATTATCAAATTTAGTTGGGATATATCAAGAGTTGTCGATATATTTTATTTCAATTAAGTTGAACTTTGCGCTACAAGCCGATTACCCATGGGTTTCGTCAACAATAAGGATGTAGGTACTTATGAACTGTCTTACTATTTATTTTTATTTTCCACGAAGAAACCTTTAGGCACAAAGCTAATTTTAAAAAAAATATATTTTTTTTTATTTGTTTATCTTAAAATTGCTAAGTATTATAATATTACTGGTCTTCCATTAAAAGCATTAGCTTGTGGATGGATGAAGAGTTTACATTTTTTCATATATGTACAAATACAGTCACGTGTACAGTTAATACAATGCAGTTAATACATTTCATATATGTGTAATTACTATTTACTTTAGTCATGTATTTCAATATATAGGTGCAGTTAATACAGACACATGGCAATCAGACCCGTAAACTCAAAGATACAAACATAGATGTATTCAGTAAGAAGAATTTTGTGTGATTTTTAGTGTGATATTCTCTAAAATACTTTTTGATGGAGTTCAACAATTGAACTTTGTTTCTTATGCTTCTGATTTCTATTGGTAGGTTATTGAAAAATAATTTTCCTGGGTGAGTATAATGGTGTTGGGCAAATGAAGTGTTTAATTTGGGGGACACAAATACATGTTTAAGTCTAGTACGATTTTCGGTTATGAATGAATATTTCTTTTTCTTTTATAATTTGTACGATTGAATTTTTTATAAATAAGTTTTTAAATGTTAGGACTTTGAATTCTTCGAATATGCGATCAGTTGGGAAGTCTGGAGATATTTTAAGTATAATTTTTATTATGAGTTGTTGAACAATTTCGTTAGGGGTCAGACTAGTTTTGTAAGCTGCTCCCCAACTGATAATGGCATACTGAAGAATAGACTGTACTAATGCGTAGTATATTGAGTATGGATTTTTCGTTGATAAGAAGTTTCTAATCCGTAAGAATATATGAATTAACTTCCTAACTCTTTTTATTGTATGACCGATGTGATCTTTCTATTTTAGGTTTTTATCTATGTTTATTCCAAGATATGTAATTTTATCCGCTATTTTCAGAAGTGAACATTTTTGTCGGCAGTGATTAGTATCGTGTTGTGCGAGAGAATGATTATGTAAGAATATTTTAAGATTTGGAGGTACAATGTATACTATGTATGTATAATAAAAGGATACTAAGGAAATCAGAAGAAAATCTTGGTTTGAATTTGGTCGGTGGGAAAAAATAATATTGCCAATGGTCATGCCAGTTGGGAGAGCTGTCTTAAAGTTAAATAGAATAACTTCGAATATCGATATATTTAACATCAATGAAGTACAATTTAGACGGCAGGCTTTAGTTTAAATCTGATACTGATGTCAGTTTAAATCACGTTTTCTTTTTTTATGGTAATACCTAATAATTTACTAACCTAGTAATAATTATTATAATATTTAATTTTGTAATGTTTTTGAAATGAATAAATTAAATTTAATTGAATTAAACTGATTTCAATTAATATTATGTTTCGGTCAGGAATCATGACCAAATAATTCCAGATCGAAACAGCGTGCAAATTACTTGATACTAAAGTTTAAATTTTGACCTTTTTTGTGTCTTAGCCTTCACACTTACAGATTTTTTTATTCATAGTTAATATCCCGCGGATTTTCACGTATAACCACATTAATATAACGTGTATCCGATAGCACCATAACATTACAATGTAAAATATACACTTCCACTCCGCGAGATTACAATGCGGCATTATGAGAGATTTATAATAACAAAATCAGAACGAAACGTTGAAACGTGTTGGATTGTGTAGAGCCATTGTAGCTCCACATAATCAGCCTGCCATCCATCATCATCAGCAACCAACAGCCAACTACCAGGGCTGTATTTAGGTATTGAGCCGCCCTAGGCAATTATATTTGCAGCCCCGCCCGCCATAGCCTGTCTTACTTTCTCATTATTTTTATTGGGAGTTGAAACGAATATTAATAAAAACTGAGAAAAAAATTACACCAAAAGGAATAGTTCTAGGTTGGTATTTTTAACGTTTTTTTTCTCTCTCTCTAGATCTAAAGGAATTTCATCTCGTCTTTCATTTTGATCAATTAAAACATGCAAGTAATATAATGCTGTAGTTTGCAAAAAAAAAATAATACGAAAATCATAATTCACGCAGGAAATTGTTTTTTTTTTAATTTAAAAAAGTAACATTTTCAGTTAACTTATTATTTTGTAAATAAATTAAAATACGATAATAACAGAAAAGTATAAATAATTTTGATCATAATCGCTGAGCTCCCGGGTACCCATTAGATTTCCAAGATTTGCATGCTCACACGTTTTACCGCTGAAGCGCCACTAGTATGTTTTATAATAAGCCCTATTGTTTGGGTCAGAAGGTCCCATAGTCGCAAATTCATAACGTACAATAGAATTCATTTTGGAACCGCTCTTGGGCGCCCATGAGTCAATGTGTTTAAGGCAAAGCTATTTAATCTTTACGGTTTCGGAATCGGTTTACTTTACAAATACCAAAAAAAATGTTTTGGATAAATTGAACCTTTCCTAACGTTTTCGTAGAGTAGAATTAAAATAAAATTGTTAATTACTTTATAACAAATATAAGCGTAAGCTACTAAATAACCTATTTTTTCATTGGAAATTTATGAACGCATATAAAAATATTATATTGTCATATTTTTGAAACATACAATTTTATGATTAAAATTATCTGTAACAGTTTCCATGGATTATCTTTTTTCTTTTCTTGTAAAATTATTCAAAAAATAAATAAGAAGCACTTTTTGTCTTGAAGTAGTGATCTCTAGACTCCATTTGCCAAGAGATTTTTACACCTATTACCTACAATCGTAGTGATATAAGGGTCACTAAGAATACTTACATACATTTTTTATCTTGTGGCTTCCTCTCAAGCGTGTGGACCGAACATGAAACATAATATTTGTGGCAATAAGATATACATCCTCTCTCCTTGGATACGTTTTTCGATTTTCAGGGCCAAAAGTATTTTCGTTATTTGGGGTGTTATGCCGTGTTGCGCTACCTTCTTCTTTTTCAACGTTTCGTATAGCGTTGCAGTGTCTATCATCAGGGTAGATCCGGCAGATCGGACAGATATCCGGCAGATCCTCTCTCCTCGTTTAAAGGTCTACTTTAGAAATATATTGCTTGCATGACTGAAAAAAACAATTAAAATGAAGTGATCATTCAGAGTATCCAAAATATTCTTAGCAAGATATTTTCACTGTGTTAACGATTTTAATACAACTTACTTTCAATATGCATATTAGGGCGTCCCTTATATGGCTGAAAAATTTTTTTTTTTGAATATCGAAATGCATACCCACTATTTCTTTTTGAACTCCCCAGACTAACTTAAATACAAAATTTTATCTTCCTACGTCAACATTAACCCGTGCCGACAGAGCTCTGAAGATTTTGAAAATTGCTGTTTCTAACCCTTTCCGTTATGTAGCTAAATCAATTGAAATAATGATAATAATAATTTTTTTTTTTTTTTATTTTTTATTTATTTATTACAGAAGATACATTATTTATACAGCAAAAATAACACATAAAATATAATATTTATATTTCAAAATAATCTTTTTTTGATACAAATAAACTATATAATAAATTTTCACTGATTTTTTTATTTTTTTTTGGATGATATTTCTCTTCTATAGAAGCAGACGCTTGTGATTAGAAGAGGGACGAGTATCGGGATGAAAAAATATTTAAAATATATTAACAAAATATATTTTGAATCTTTTGATTTAATTGTGGTAGATACTTAAAAAAAATACAAATTTACCAGTTATATGAGTTATGATGATAAATTTTATCAATTTTTTATTTTTACTTTAAATTGCTCTTTAATTGCTTTTAGTAGGCATTTATCGTCTTCGATTGTTCTTATTTTTTCAGGTAGGCTATTGAAGTATAATATCCAATATAATAATCCAAATAATAAAAGAAAAACCAAATCATAGCTTTATAACTGAAAGTCGTACTCGTCAAAAGCATATATTTCCAACACAAAAATGTAACACCTCATTTGCACAACATCATTACACATATCTAGGAAAAAAAAAAAAAATAATAATAATAAACTTTTATCACACACAGGGAGTACACAGAAGGAATAAATCATAAACAGTACAAAATAAGCGGCTTAAATATTTATATTATAACAAATAATTATTAAAAGAAGGTAAAATTACAAATCAGGTAGGATATTTTCCTTTGAGTGTCTCTTTTTACAGTCTGGATGCAGATTTCTATGCTCTTGCACACAGCGTTGCAATAATTGCCTTTGTTCTTCCTTTGCAGTGATAATTTGTGGCATACAAACTCTCTCTTTGTAAGTTCACTACAATGTTTCCCTTGGTTTGTGCGATAACTTCATCATCAAAGAGTGATAAAACGCCAATTTCTTCTGACAAGTACCAAAGATTTGACTAAACTTGCTCAGGGCTGCTTTGGAGATCAATTTGTCAACAGTTTCATATTCCTTAAGCCTCTTTAAAAAGCACAAATCTTGATTTAGTGCCTTCACCGCCAGACTACATCCAAGCCATAAACAAACGTCTTGAAGTGCTCGTTTATCCTTGGGGCTAATTTTGAACTGGGATAGCAGCAAACATATTTTTAAAGATTAAATAGCTCTAGCCATCCACCTTGCTTGATGCATCGCTCCAGGAGGTCTGATTTTAATTTTTTTCTTGATTAAATAAATGTCAACAGTTCTTCTATTGTTGTAATACAAAAATGTTGTGTGACGATATCGGTCTATGTTTCAATAGCAGCGGGATTAATAGTTTTCCAGTTGTCTCTAAAATTTTTGAACATTGGGATATCAGGTCTACTAGTAACTTGTTGGATTTTTGTTTCAAACACACATTTAAAAAACAAGTTCGTAAACGTGATGGCGTCAAGTAAAGAGTAGTAATGCCCTGTCTAGTATTTGTTCCAAAAGTACACAAGCTCCTTTCAATCGCCCTGTATTTGACGCAGTTGTGTCATAGCACATTATTTGTACTTTGTCATCGAGGTTCCAGTCATAAAGTGCGTTTAACACAGCTTTAGCTTGATCCTGGTTGGAAGAGCTCTCCAGTTTGTGTACAGCCAGCAGTTGTTCCTTTTCTCCAAATGAAATTAGAATTGGCAGGCGTTCTTCTTTAGAACTTCTCACATCCAGTCTAAGAAAATAATTTCCCATCCCAGTGAACGGTCACCATTTAGGGCATATTATTCTGAAAATCTGATTTTATAGATTCCGCTCTATCTTTTCTACTCTGCTTGCGAATGCGTTGAATGAACGATTTGTTTATCGGGAAATCGTCACAGCTAAGGTCTAGCGCTTCTACTACAGCATAAAGTGACAGAATCTGTTAAGCTTAATTGACATATATCTAAAGCTCCAACTTACTTAGGCGTGATAAAATTTTTCCTTCCTCTTTTTGTAGTAGTTTCAGAAACCGTTTGAGAGGTGGTTGGCAAGGGTTCCTCAAGGCTTTCATCAGAGCTGGTATGTTGATCGGTATGTCCTTGCGTTTGTATAAAATCTTGTGTAGTAAGAGATGATGATAAACTCGCGAAACACATTTGCTCATGTCTTTTCTTCTCTTTTAATTATCTCTCTCTTGTCCTTTCTTCTTTTTCGGCTAAATTTTTGTCTCCACTCAAGCATCCTGGACGGCCTGGTTCTCTTTGTTTTTGTAAAAATATTTTATCTTCTATTTTCATCCGTTCCAAAGCATCAGCGTGTGCTATAACGAATAAATTCTCTAAATTGTCTTGAATGTCCTCCTCACGGCGCTTGTAAACAAGTGTTTTTTTTTTTAATTTTTTGCAACTCCCTCCAAGCATGGTGAAGATCCACAATTTTTTTTACACAGTTAGGTATAGCTCTGGTAGGGATTCTAGCTTTTTCCCAAAATATAATACACTCTCGAATGACGAGATTCGCGCTTTCACTAACAGTCAATTTAACTTCGCGAATGTTAAAAAAAAAGTACTGCAAGAACTTGCCGGTTAGACGGTAACTTTGCGCCTGTTATTTGATAATTTCCGTCACCAACTAAGAAAATACTTTTTTTATTGCTTCTTAATTCCATTGCCATCTTTTAAATATAAACAATATGCGTTAATCATGGGAATAACTGAAAACAAATTACAAATATCGCGAGTGCACGCCGCTACTTCCGCGCAACTTGTATAAACATGATTCGGTGCAAGTCGGCACAGGTTATCGTGCTCCGAATAAGATGAATTTTTTTTTCCGAGTGTTTTAGAAGCAAAGGAACAAAACTAAGACCTATGCATTAGAAAATAAAAACCTTGAAAAATAAGGGACACCCTAATGCATATTATTATCAAAGTATTTCATTTATTGCTTGTTTTAAACCGCAAAACTAACTAGTGTTTTGAACGGTGCCGTCCCCAAAAATTAGACGCCCTCGGCAGCTGCCCAAGTTGCCCAGGTCTTAATATGACCCTGCCATCCACCCCCAAATCCAACCCGTTTCAGGCGCCGCTAAAGCCCGAACTGAATTGCCAGAAACTCCTTCAGCACGGGTTGGTACTCAATGAAATCTGCTAATATGAATATAATGTTGTATTCAACATGTTATAACTTTGGACGGGTGTTCTAAAATAGAAAACAGCGATGAATCAGTTTATGTATGGGATTTTATTATAACAGCAATTGTTATCAAAGTACTTTCTTTGAGTGCTTCCCACAGTATAATAATTGATTAGGCACTTTGATAATCGAAAATCATAAAAAAAAATGATAAATACATTTCAAATCGCCTGTGGTTTATACATGGTCGAACAGCGCTAACCCGAACCCAAAGGATTTTAACTTGCGATTCCTGAACATATTTTGAATAAAAAAGTAGACGTCATTTTGCAGTCTGATGATATTTTTACTGTTAAAAACAAAAAAATATATTTTTAAATCACACATCGCCACTGATCATTCTTGTAGCTATGTTAACCGCTAGGCTATACCCGATTACTTAGTTGCAACGTGTAATGGAAAATGTATTTTTTTTGTTTTTAATTGAAAAAAGCACTGCATAATATATACATTTTTACTTCAAATATTATCAGAATTCGCTGGTTGAAACCCTGTACTTATGTTTAATGCGCCGTATTCCCGCTCAAAAAGAAGAAGATGGAGAGATATGTAATTACAAATGTTGGAGAGAGTGCACTCATATTAAAACGGTAAAATTGAAGTGAAAATTGTGAAAATGTTTAATAAAACACGACTCGTTTAAAATAGAGCAAAAATCTCTTGAGGGCTGTCTAAAACAGCATTTAAAGAAACACTGCTATTTTTTTCATACATGTAACTTGTAAAATAACTGAATCAGACATGAAAATAATAATTTTCGGAGCAAACTTTGCGATTTTTTTCTATCGAGGGAATTGCATATAATTTGCGTTTGGGCGTAGGGAATTTATGTTATTTTTAAAGATAATATCTTTAAAAATAACATTAATTTTAAGAGCTTAAAAACTTCTTAGCGGAGATACGTAAAATATCGGTAGAAATTCCGCTAGCGGTGGCTTAAGATAGAGGTAATCATTTTGTAAGAACTACTACTAATGAAGTACTCATGTTTCTGCCCGGTTTCGCTTTTTTGTAATAATATGATTTTTAAAGTATAGAAAAGGGAAAAAAGTTACTCTTCTATTTTTCCAACGTGATGTGAAGATTTCAAATCTCTAAAGCTCATTGTACACATCGTTGACAGCAGAAAATATGATTTGAATTTTTTGATGCCATATCTTCGTTTTTTTACATCGTTTAAAGATTTCGTTTCCTACATCATTGTATGGTTAAGAACGATTTCTATGCTTTTTTCAAGTTCCTACTGTCATTTAATTTGAGAAATTTCATAACGTTGGACATTTGATTTACATGTACCGTTTTCATAAAAGCTGGCCACCAAAAACGGTTTTATTATTTTTGTGATTTCAGGAAGCTTAGTTTAAGAGGCAAAACCGGAAATATGTTATTTTTAAATAAAATTTTTGCCGTGTTGACTCTTTTCCACAAAAAAAGTATAAATTGATTTCGAAAGACTGTTCTTTGATATGTTAAAGATATGTTTTAAATTATGAGAAAATATATGTTTATTTTTAGCATAATATGGTTATACCGTAGGTGCGTAGGTCGTTGGCAGATGTATTACATTTTCAAACAAAATTTTGTATAATACAACACACATTTCAAATCATATAATTATGCAGTAAAATAAAACAATAAAATAACTCAGTTTGTCTATTTATTTACGGTCTTAAAAACTAATATATTTAAGATATTTTTTTGCATTCTTATTTTTTTTAGACATTATTGAAAAATTATAAATACTTATGATCAAAAAATAATTACAAAAACTATATAATTTTAATAGTTTTATCATCACGTGTTTCAGCCTTTTCGAATGTAAATATAAATTAAAGCAAATTTTGAATGAAATAAAATCGATATTGAGCTATTATTTAAAAAAAACGGGTACGGAGAATAATTATTCTTTCTCATTGGAACCGCTCTGTACGATAGTAAGAACATCTTTCGATGAAATTTGAATTCTCATCCGCTGGTGGATTAATGGCCCTTAATGGATTGTTAACAAAACACAAACAATAAAGATAAACAATGAAAACAGTAAACGGTGTATTAAAAAAAACTTAGAGCATAAAGCTTGTTTTAACTCCACCGTTTGGCATTTAATCTGTTTAAAAATGTATTTGTACGTTCCGTGTCCGGTTTCTAAATCAAAGCAAGCCTTACATTGACTAGGTGGCTAATTTTGACTAAGCTTTTCAATATTAGGTACCTACCTACTGCCTGAAGAAAGCTGGAAAATAAAATCATAGTCTTTGAGATAGCGATGTTTCTTTAGACGTATTTTCATATTTAAAAAAAAAGTTACATAAAATTAAGTCAGCAAGAGTAAGTCAGTCCTCACAATTATCCAATGTTTACCAACTCTCACATAGTTGTGCCAGCTTGAAAAGTTTATAATTCTTGATTAAAGTCCTCAAATTGATTCACCGTGAATACATGCGACTAAAACTAGCGTATTATAAATTTCGTCACGGGAATTCTTGGTAGTCTAACCACGCGAGTAATTCTTTAACTCCGTTGGGGGTAGAAACAGCGATAGGAATGGGCCGACGATTGTGTGTTTAGGATACTGCCGCCGGCGGGAACCCGTCGCCTCTGTCCACTCTGCCCCTAATCGATTAAGTATGCAGTAGATAGCATTGTTCGATCAGGCTTGAAATTTCGGGTTGATTGACGAATTTTACTGTTTAAATTTTCAAATCTGAAGTGGGTTTAAAACAAGGTGAAGGGGAAATAACCCGATTCATGTAACCGACATGGGTTTTTTGCATGAACAACTTTAATTAATTAAACAAAGCAATTAGGCACTTCTCACTAGATTGGAAAAAACTCTCCGAATCGCCATGGAAGAAAATCAACAGAAGATGTTTCTCAAATGGAAAACACGCATTTGTGAACTTCTTAAAAGAATTGGCAAATGTATTCATATGTTTATAAATAATAAAATAATATTATTCTTAGAAATATTCTGAGACTAGAAAACTTTAAAGTGTTTTCCACGTAATTGTTCAAAATTTATTACAATATGGTATTATTTGTTGGGGAAGAACACGTAACGTCGGATAAATGCCAAAGTCGCGAGTACAAAAATATGACTTGGAAATGTTGAGACTTGACGGAATTGATATCATAAATCTATTTATTAAAGCAGCTTAAATAATTCTGTAGTTTATACAGTTTATACATGTTTGATAAAAAACAAACTCAATTTAGATCTATGGATACACATTATCGATATAATGTATACATACAAATACACCTTTTTCTAAATATTTTAACACATGCTCCCTCTTTCTTTCACCCAACATTTTATCCCAGTACCTGACCCTATCTGACAGTGTGTAGCCAATACACCTGCTTGTGTGACATTCGCAACAAAAACTATTGTACAATCAGTTGTTAAAGCAGCCCGTGCAATGATCAACCATAGTGATCTCTCAGTGCATTTAATATCGAGTCTATTAAGAAAACCGGTGAACATGCTAATACAGTCCATTTATAATTAATCTGATATGTGCTTGTTCAGTGATCACTGCCAGCCATCATAATATCGATTCACCATAATTCAGTATCAAAAGACAAGAAATATACCAGTTCTTTACAAATATCCAAAAATTTTCCCACTCCCAAATAGTTGTGTCAAATATTTTTACTTCAAATTATCCCGTAGCATATAATAATAAATAATATCTAATAATAATAAAAACGTTTATTTACCAATAGATTTTTTTTACAACATGATTTTTTTCTTTTATCATTGATTCTATTGATGAAAAGGTCACTGCTCAGCTACAATTCAGGATATCTCCTGGAAAGCAGCTGCTTTTCAGCAGTGCGAATACATTTTTTAATTTTAATTTTAAAAAGAAAGAAAAATATTCCCGGGTTACGAATAACCCAACAATTTTCGAAAATCTCCTACTACTGGCCCTCTCATTTGGAATAAACTTCCCTCAGCTCTTACTAATATCCAGAATTTGGCAGAATTTAAACGGGCTTTAAAAACAAAATTATTTAAAAAATCGTACCATTCATGAATCCTAACATCTTTTCAATACAAGTAATAAGTCATGTTCTCAAGTATCCGGTAATCGTTTGGTTTCGGTTTCCTCCTAATTGTACTTTTATGTTTAATATCTGAATTTTTTTAAAGAAGTTAGTGTATTATATTTTAGTTTAAAAGTTCTTGTTTTGTCCTGTGCTACAATAACACTGTTTTTGTATATTATTATTTTCCTCTGTGCTATAACAGCACTGTTTTGTTAATCTTTGTTCTCTTGTCATTGTTTTGTAAATACTGTATATTCTTTATTTCATAGGTATTATTTTATAAATATTTTGTAATGATCTCGTAAGGAACACTGTAGGATTATTTTTAAATTAATTATAGTTAAGCGCACTTCAAGTGAAATGACACAAAACTGCGCTATACAAATACTATGTTATTATTATTATTATTATTATTACCACCACATAAAGCCGAAAATGTTGCTTGTGTTATGATATGATGGAGGACCTAAGCCAGCCGAGGAATCGAACATGCGACGCCCGGGTGGGACGGTGGAACCCAAGCGCTATGCCCACTCAACCACTGACCGGTCTATACTAACCCTGCGCTGTAAAATGGTTAAAATCACTCACTAGATATTTCAAAGAGACATGCTGTCATCGGTAACGATCCTTGAAATTATTTCTAAAACCTTGTAATCTATATATACCATTAATTTTATCTGTGTACCGTTTGTTTCTAAAATAATAAAATAATTTTAAATTACATACCTCCGCAAGCGTCCTTGAAGTCAGTGCAGCAGTCACCCAGCTTGAGACACGCGTGGTCGCAGTAACACGGCTTATCTCCGAGGTCTTCGACTACCGCGTTGAGCGGCGCGCGTTGCACCACGCAGGAAGAGTCGCGCCCGGCGCAGCAGAGCTTTGCCTCGCGGCATGAGCCGGCCCAAGCGCCGCTCGCCAGCACCAACAGTGCTAGCGTCAGTGCGCGCTGCATGCTCGCTAGCCTAGCTGTACTCGCAGGAGAACACTCTTTATGCAGCCGATTATTGGTAGTGCACACGATTTAAACCTGTAACAAATAAACTATCCATTAGAATGTTATATATATTTAAATGATAATAAACTAGTCAACTGTGAATAGTAGACCTCCCATGTCCAAAAAAGTGTGCGTATAACTCTGAAATACTAAGATTAGCAAGTAGGTATTTAAATAACGAACTACATTTTTTATCTCTCTTGATTTCACCCTTCAAGGGTGTTCTTGGCCATAATTTTGAAATATGTAGAGAAGAAGGGTGAATTTAAATATTAATTTTATTTAAATGAGAAATTTCAAAATTAACGGGAAGATTGGAGTCGAGTTCATACTTAGAAGCGATGATACTAGGGTAGGCTGAAAAGTAATGCACACATGCTTGTAAAACACGAACAAAAACAAATAGCAAGATCTGGCAAAAAGTACGCTTCTTAAGCTTCAAAATCATATATTTATTTTTCAACATAGTCATCGTTAAGGCTAACGCATTTCTCCCTTCGTGTAACAAGTTTTTTCATTACGAAACTGAAAAATTCTTCCGAAATTTCTTGTATTCAGGACTTGACAGCTGCCTTCACCTCATCTTATCTCACCTCATCCGAGGTACTCATATAATGATTATCCTTGAGGTGTCTCTTGAGTACACGAAACAAATAAAAATCGTAAGGCGAAAGATCGGGGGAGCGAGAAGAGTGTGGATCCAGTTCAAACTTTAGGTTTTGTAGGGACTCTAATCAAGGCTTTTTTTCTCGTCTGTGAAACGGCGTGGTACCCCCCATCGTACACAGATTTCACGGTATTCTAATATTTCAACAATGAAGCCGACACGTTCCTTGGATATTCCAAAATAGTTTGTGATACGCTTTTGAGTGACTCGCCGGTCATTTTGAATCATATCCTGGACTATTTTGGATTGTTTTTCATCTTTATTAATGATAGGACGTCCGCTGCGTGTTTCACCAACAATTATTGCTTTTTGAGGCACACAATCATGAAATTTTATTACCTATAGATTTACAGTAGACCAATAAACAGCATCGTCTCCGTAAATATCCTTTGAACGACGATGAATCTCGGTAGGAGTCACTTTTTCAGCAGTTCAAAATTTGAAAACAGAACGCAGTTTACCTTGCTTTTACATAACACTAAAACACGTCTCCATACTTCCGCTTCTCAAAATATACTGGATCTATTCAATGACCTTAAATTTGCGCGTACGTTTAAAGGAGGAATGTCACTACCATATTCCAACTGGTGCGCTTTCAAATTTCATTTTGTTCGCGCTGTACAAGCATGTGTACATTACTTTTTAGCCTACCCTCGTATATTGAATGGAGGGGAGGCAATTTTAGATAATGATTGGTAGAAGAGAGGATATATTATTCAACCAAAAAATATGTGATATAAAGTTTCCACTCCTATGTAGACCGCAGAATGTACAATCTGGGGAGTTATGTACGTGAATTTTTGAAAATTTGCGGAATGGAAAAAAAGCCGCCTCGTTTCCTCTTAAGGCGCCGCATCCGCGCTCAAAAAGAAGAAGATGGAGAGATTTGTAGTTACGAATGTTAGAGGAGCGGTCTAATATTCAAAGCGATAAAATTGATGCGAAAATGGTGAAAATGTTTAATAAAATACGACTCGTTTAAAATAGAGCAAGAATCTCGTGGAAGGCGTCTTAGGTATCATTTAAAGAAACATTGTGGTTTTTTCACAGTTATAACTAGTAACTAAAAAACGTATTTATAATAATTTTCGGAGCATAATTTTGCGATTTTTTTCTATTGAGGGAATTTCAAATAATTTGCTTTTCGGCGTGAAATAAAAATAACATATATTTTTAACGAGCTTAAAAACTTAAAATGTTTAAGTGAGATATGTAAGAAATCGGTAGAAATTCAGGTAGCGGCGGCTTAAAAAGCGCACATTGTTTTATCTATGCATTTCTTAGTCCATCTCATTAGTCCATCATGAAGGAAACTTTATTTTAACTTTTTAAAACCCAAAGTACATAAATCAAATAAGTCAATGAGTTATACAAATTCATAAAATCTTATAAGACATGTTTCTGTGAAATATTTGTAAAGTGATTCTTCATATGTTTGTGTCTGTATGTTGCTTCTGTGAAATGTTTTGTAATTTTTTTATTCATACATTGTGTCTACATATTGGGTTGAGTTGGGTTTAACTTCTCAAAAGTACCAATTGGCGATCCCTTAATGAGTTTTGATAACTCATGGGAGTGCAACTTCGTTGTATGTTTTTAATAATTAAAAAAAAAAAAAAATAAATAAATAAAAAAAAAAACAATAAAAATTAGCGCGTGGCAACATTCCGAAAGCCCCACGCCCAATCCACTCCTGTAAACAAGTAAGAATGACCTAAGAGCGGCCTCGACCCAAGCTTTTTATTTCTATTTTACACTAAAACTACAGTGCACCGCGTACAGCGTATACTTACTCCAGGGTTATATCGTCCCTCCGTATGCTGTATGCTCCCTGTGCTCTGTGCTGGGTGCTGGGTGCTGTCGGCTGCATTTGCATACAGATTCGATTTTAAATTAGAAATTTGCAGCGGAGTTTGCAGCAAAACGAGGAAATCGCCGGTAATTTTGTTCGAGAGATTTCTTGCACAAAAAAATCTTCACTCTAAAACAGAAATCTGTTTTCTGAGGCAGCAAAAAGTGGATCGAATCGAGTTCTGACTGGATTTTATAAGTCAATGCAACTGTTTTCAGTCATAAAATTATCAACCTCTTGGGATTGTGCTAAGAACAAAAAAAATTGTTTTAGGACGGCCTGCGTTGACGAGAGGTAAGGTTCTCGGCTAACAATCCGCAAGTCGCGGGTTCGCCCTGGGTAGAATTTAAGCATTGCTTGAAATGGCTTTTGCCGTGTTTGGTGACCAGATCTAAATAAGCAAGCACTTCCCCACCTTTCTCTTCCTCGTCTCCTTCCCGGAGCCGTTGGGACTTTGGTTTGGAATTCATTTAATTGATTCATGGAATTAAATTTTCCACAATACCAGGCTTACAAACATAATCATCGTGTTTTATGCTCAGTTTGCTTTTATTTTTATGTACATATATTTGGTTTCTATCCGCACTGGCTAGACTTTTTTCAAAAAATGAATACAACACAAGAGTCCGATTTGCTTCCACCTATCCGGAATCAGGGAAACCATGACATCCCCAATTGGGGAATATTGTGAAACTCAAAGAAATGGGAAGGGAAGGTAGTTGGGATGAAGAAGATGGGAAATAAATGTTATTTCAAATCTGAACACCCAAAAGTATCACTTTAATTCAAAAATATTGGTAGTCATTCTTTCTGGCTTATTTAAGTGCCAACTCTTGAAAAAATCGCAGCAACATTTATCAAATATCTGTACTAGAATACCTGTCCAAAGGTATCACAATTTTCGGGAAACTGTTGAGGAACGTGTTCTGAGGGAAACCGCTGTACCCACCACAGAACTTGGAGTTCCCGGAACACTAGAGGCTGGCTCACCGCTGTGACCACACCAAACACACTAACTAGGGTTTTGCACTTGAATTCTGCTTTGGATACAATCCCACCATCAATTAAGATGAAGCCATACTAAATAATGCAAAATCATACAAAATCGTATGTTTTTGTTTTGAAAATTTGACCGCTTAGAAGTATTATAGATGCTTCAATTAAATAATGCGTGTAGAACATACCTTGGCCATTAAAAATATCGGTCATTTTTTTAATAAGTCTTTTAATAAGCTTAGAAAAAAATAAAGTATCATGTATATAAAAAACATTTTTAAGTGCAAACTCTCCTACTTATTAACACTTTTTCGGAAATGGTTTTATTGCATAATGTGGCAAATTCAGTTTCTTATATAATTATCGCAAAAAAAATGAAATTTCCGCCCGAACCTTACAAAATAAAATATAATATGCATTTTCGCGTTGGTATTTTTGACATCACGGCGACAATACGGCAGTCGACGAATTTGTTACATCAAAGTGAAACTTATACCGTCCACCGAAGAACGACTGGCAGCCGCCCAATTCTTCCGTCATTACTCCTCCGGACGGAGCGGAGAAACAACGTGTTAGGGTCAGCGCTGCTTGTTTTCGTGAAATCAATTTTAAAATTCCGTTTTATTACAATAAACAATGCATAAAAAAGGAATTTATGTTTTTTACAGGCCTTTACGAAATCAATATGTAAAAACAAATTCTCAAATATCTTTTCCACCCTTTCCAAAAGCTTTTTCTCAAGTATTTTTAAACTCCTCCCATAAAAGGGCGTGAATTCCGATTTCGATTTTTTCCTGTACTAGCGGATCGCCTTAAGGTAATCAAAGACAGCAATCTCTGCCAGCCCCAATTACAATTGTTTGGAAACACGAATAAATTAATGTTTTATTCGCTTTTATTATGTGAATAAACAATTCAACTATGTAACCAGTGGCGGTTTTCTCTAAAGTTCCTTTAATAATAATAATAACGCAATATTTATATTACAAGCAACTACCCTTTTAATTGGAAACAACCATTCTAAGAATTGGTTTGTAACCTGGATAGCGTCTCGGATAGATATATCCGAATTTATTTATATGGAACAATTGACTTTTACGAAAGTATAAATGAATATTAGATTTTTATAAGAAAAACTTTATTTTTATACTTTTTGAAGATTAGTCCCAGTTAGTCCCCCAGTATAATCCTTATACCCAGTATGTCCCATCAGTGAAATATATCATATTAGAATAAGTTACTATCAACTATTATCAATTATTATCAACTAATTATTTTTCTCCATATTACGGAGAAAAATAATTAGTTGACAATAATGTAATTCTAAAATTTGAAAATATGAGATTGACAAATATGACGGCTTTGACAGAAGGTGGCAATAGCGAAATTGGTTAACGCGCTCGTCCCGGTTAGACGGAGAGGTCTGGGTTCGAGTCCCAGTTGCGACCATTGTCTTTTCTGTTTTTCTGTGTCTTGTTCTCTTTCATATTTTCGTTTAGATTATCATTGTTAACTTATTCTAATAAGTAATTTTCATATTTAAAATAATTTTTTGCAACCTACGACAATATATTCTTTAGCAACAGAAGTTTTAATGAATCAATGAATTGTACAAAGTCGCTAATCGCTTGTGCTGGTCTAGGTTAAAAGGTATGTAAAATGGAAAATACCAACAAAAGACTCTTAATAAACAAGTCTGGTCAGTGGTTGAGTGGGCATACCACTTGTGTCCCACCCAAGCGTCGCGTGTTCGATTCTTCGGCTGGCTAAGTCCACCATCACAATACAAGCAATATTTTCGGCTTTCTGTGGAGGTAGTAGGAGATTTTCAAACATTGTTGGGTTATTCGTAACCCGGGATTGTTTGTCTTTCTTTAAAAAAAAAAGTATTTAAAAAAAAAAATCTCTGAAAATTTCTTTCTCCCTTTTACTTTCCGATTTAGTTCCCGATGAAATAGATCACAAACCGCCACTGTACGTAACTTACTATAAATAAATTTCCTAGCATTTTCCTCCAAGTCTCATACATTTATGTACCATTTTACTGACTCATGGCATGGCTCGACTAAGGTATTTGATTAACTTAGACTTCGTCTTGCGGAATCCCGTCTTATATTAATAATAACTGGATTAAATTCGAGCAGTTCTTCTTATATTTACAGAAGTTTGATTAAATTCGAGAATATTATTTCTAATATATCTTGATATAATCTTACTATACTAATCGTTAAAAAATGGCTATGTTCTGGAGAATTTTGGAGATTAGCCATCTTTGCTTTAATAGCCATAAATTGCTTGTTCATTGCAAATAACACCGGCAAGATAATATTCACAGATTCATGCTCATTCCACGAAAAATCAGAGGTATTTTTCTGGATAACCAACACCCCTGACTTAGGTCGGCCCAAGTGGTTCAAAACATTTGATGACTTGGTTCACATGACGAAGTTCACAGGGTGAGGTTTGCTTTGTTTGAGGCAGATGCTTTTGCCCATCTACTGCGTGGCGGGCCGGATAGGGAGAGACTGGTTGAGGGAGATTTTTTTTTATCTTTCCAGCCAGATTTTCTGGATCCATTGCCTTGCACCGCGGTGGGTGGGAAACGTCTGTCACTCCTGGACACATTGACTCCCTTGTTCCTTCCCACCCCTCATGCTTTTCTCCTTCCTTTCCCTAAAAAGACCCGCCACACAGTATTCCCAAAGATGACATAGGCCCTGAGGTAATTTTTTTTTCGGGGACTCTGTTGGAGGTAATGTAAAAAAAACCTTTGGTCGGTTACTAATTATTTCCATTTTTATATATTTAGTAATTAAAAAATAAAGATACGCCCAAACTATATTTTTCAACACTAATAATTAAAATTAACGCCAAAAATCACGGAATATTATAATTACAATTTTCTAAAAGAAAATCAAAATAATTTTCTTTTAAAATGTATTATAATTCTAGCGTAGACCCGTGAAAAATCAAGGCATATTTTAATTCGAATTTTGAAAAAGACAATTAAAATAATTCTCTGGTATGTACCTACCACTTTTCTGACTACTTCACACAATCAGATCAAAATTTGAAAATGGCACTTAAATTCAAAGCAATTTCTTTGGTCCAGATTTCACGAGGACCAAAAACACACACAAACAAGCGAAATTATTATATTTGTTAGGTAGGTACCTACTTTATCTCTTATCTTAATTATTCTTCACACAATTAGTTCAATTTAAATGACACTTAAATTGAAAGAAAAATTGAGTTGATTGAATCAGATTTTAGGCAGAAATAACTAAAGCACATCCCAGATATCTAAATGCAGTCTTGCTAAGAACATAATACCGTAGTTAGGAGAACTGTAAAGTTTTAAAATATTGGCCAAAAATTTAATTTAAAGGTAAAAAATTTTGTGTGCATGATTTAAAAATACCAAAAAAACATCGTTAATCCTGTGCAACATTCATTGCAGTACGCGTTGCAATATGTGCAAAGCGCAGCGAGCCCGTTCCGTAAAGTTTTCCTGTAAAAGTATGCAGTTTAGCCGGCAAATTATCACGGCTGCTCGGAATGCTAATGGCCGCGGTGAGGGCCCCCGACCCCTTACAACTAATTGGGGTCCTGCGAAATGCAAAAAAAGGCTTTTGTAGTCAGGCTGCATTGCCGCCGGGATCTCTTCCGGGGCTTAACGCCCAACGCAATGCAATGCCTTTGAGAATCTGCAGTAGATAGAGTAAAAAAAAATGTTAACACCATGTAAAAAAATTTAGGAAAAATCCACGCTATTGTGAAAAAATGTTTTCTCTATGGAAAAAATATGCATTTTTGTCTCATTTGTTGTTAGTGGGAAAATATACATCGGTGAATTTTTTTGTTGCCGTTTACGAGCAAAAGAGTTTTGTGAAGAGATTAGCAATTTATCGACTAGCAATCCGTAGATCGCGGGTTAAAATCATTGTTAATTCATTTGTGTTATTTCACAATTTATTAATTTAAAATAATAAATAGTATATTTTCGGCACGTTTCAGTATGGATGTAGTCCTGGTATCGTCCTGGTGTAAGACCACCATTCAGAATTTAAAAGTTGCTTGAAATGGCTTTAGCCACGTTTGGTGACAAGATTTGAATAGCCAGGTGATTCTCTGCATTCCTCTCCCACATCTCCTTCCTCTCCTCACTATCCTCAGCCTCACCACGTACTTAAAATTAAAATTTTCAACTTCCTTATTTCAATAAATCGTTTGTGTGGAAGCACTATATGATATACCCAATTATTGGGTTACTGTATTCGATGCACTGACCCCAGACGATTGTGAGCAGTTGGGACTCTTGTGCAGTATTCACATTTTCAAAAATTGGGAGGTTTAGGTAAATATAAGGGGAAGGTCGTGGTTGTAAAGTAACTGGATATTCAGAATAGGTTACCAATCACTTCAAGTAATATATCGATCCTCAAATTTTTGTTTTGTTTACCTTAGCTCCATACAAGAAGACCTTAGGAAAATAATTTCCCTCAAGGCCTTTGTCATCTTTTGGGATGCTGTGTGGAGGGTCTTGTTAGGGAAAGGACAGAGGTGAAGTTCTAGGAAGGAAAAAAGTATGAGGGGTAGGAATCTAGGGGTCAGTGTGTCCTGGAGTGACAAAAGTATGAATCCATTCCTCCCACTGAGGTGCAACTTCTTCTCTTTCCTTTCGTTAGAAAAACCCTCCACACACCATCCCCTAAGATGACATAGGCCACAAAGGAAGGCCCCCGAGCCTCCCGCATGTAATTAATGCAATATATATATATATATATTAAAATGCGCTGCTTGAGACTAAAAACTACACTAATTATATATATTTTTATTGAAAGAACCATATTCATTCAATAGAAATAGTATGTAAGTTCTAATCAGTAATTTGTAAACTTAAATGTGGAAACAATTAACTAAACAAAACACCACCACAATATTTCTACGTTTTCCTAGTTATTATTCTATACGTGTTAGTCTTAAATGATTTCCACTGTATTTTATAAAACATCGAAAAATCGAGACGACTTAGCACCTAAATCCATAAAAAATCCCCAATCTTCCAATAATTTTGTTTCCCATACGAATAAACGAGAATTTAATACTAAAATACGAGAATTTCTCCAGGGTGATACTTGTCTTCCATAAACTTGCGATTGCCGATATAAAATAATGCGTTAATCTTCCTTCAAACACCGAAAGGTTAGTTCATGAGCCATTCCCAACTAACAAGTAAGTTAATAAATAATACTTGAACATTGAAGGAAAGGTTCGGAATTTTTATTACAGTCACAAATGATTTCATACATTTTTTTCTGTTTCTTTTATATATTCAATAATAGAGGAAAGTTACCAAATATGGAATAACATCTCTATGGAATACAGGCATTTCTCATAAACAAATACTCCTCGATGCAATAAACAGTGATCGTCTATCTCTTTCTATCACTAACGCGCGTACAGGTTTTAACTTGACAGTCGAGCGCATGTCGAGCGAGTGCTGTGTCCATGGTGAGACGGTTTGGTTTTCTGAAGATGCTCGAGGAGAAACCTGGATCAAAAGCGTCATTTGCGGACTCTGGGCACATAATGATTGCGCTGGTGCAGAGTTCGAAATCTGGATTTGTGATTATTGCAAGTAGTTTAAAATCATTTTCATATTTGACCAAAGTATATTTTAGAAGTCAGGGTTGATTTTTGATTTTGTTTTTCTAGTGTTCCATATTTGGGGTAACTATTCCATAATTAAGTACATTTATATTCATTTTGTTTTTGAGAAATTATTGAACTTGTAATCAATAGTACTTGTAATTAATAGTACTTGTAATTAATAGTACTTTTAATAATACAAGACTGTTACTATGTAAAGCACAAATGTATGACTGATTGTAAAGTTTTTAATTTTTAATATTGTTATTCGGTATTCCATATTTGGTTACTTTTCTCTAATATTATTTAATTTATAAAAAAATTGTTTCTTTGCAAACAAGTTATGCCATATTATAATTATTACTGCACGTGACAGCTGTTTCGCCTTCTGGAGGCATTATCAGACTGTGGCTAACTAAGGCCACTAACAGACAATATATTTATATTATTTGTAGATTATAAATATGTTAAAAAAACTTTTTGCTTTTATTTTTATAGCCTTATTGATTTTCTAGTAAAATGTCTAAATTTTACTCTTTTAAAGTTACTCTATTATTGCATTTTTTTTTTAATTTGAATAAAAGTTGTTGTGAGTTAATCCCAAATGATGACTCGGAGTTTTCTTTTTCCTACAAATTTTTGTATTTTTATAGTTCCCAAGTCTACAATATTTAAACTTGGCTTAAACTGCTTGGCGGCTTGGTTTAAATTAAAATGGAGTTCTACAAATTAAACTTAATACAAAAAAAAAATAGTTTTCTTACTTGTTATTTTTACCCTTTTGACTGACTTTATTTGCTATTTGCGAATGTACGTTGTGTGGACTGCCTGGTCGAAGTTATTTTAGAATTCGTCGCACGCGGAGTGAGAGGGAAGAGGTGG
This sequence comes from Limnephilus lunatus, assembly GCA_917563855.2. Lineage (NCBI taxonomy): Eukaryota > Metazoa > Arthropoda > Insecta > Trichoptera > Limnephilidae > Limnephilus > Limnephilus lunatus. Next base: position 7,735,193 of record OU830600.1, on the reverse strand, counting down.
GTAGGCAAACGTCACCGTAAAGCGATATCGTTAAGGGAGGCCCAGTAAAAGGCTTTACGAGGGTGGAGGATGCTCATATTTAATTAAAGTATTTTAACTTGTTCAATTTGGGGTGCCTGCTCCGTCCTGTTTGTCTAACCTGGCGGGACTCGTAATGTGTGCTCAGTGCACGGTGGTCGAATAAAATGCAAACATCGTCCAGAGGGAAAAGATGTTACAAAAAAATGCCTAAAAAATTATTTTTGATAGATGTATCAGTTGATGTGACAAAAATATAATAGTACCTGTAAAAATCAACCGTAAAAGCAAAATTTTTTTTAACTATAATCTAGTCTAGTTTTATTATGTAGTAAAAACATTTTCGACTTTTCGTCACGGTTCTACGCTTCTAATGGCATGACCTAGTTGCGCCATCATTTCATCAACTATCAGAGAAATGCGTGAGTATGTGCGTGTGTGTGCGTGAGTATCACCAAAAGTTGACAGAATGTACTGACATCGACAATGTGTCTCTCTGTCGAGTTTCAGCTTGATCGGATGTCGGGAAGTGGGTTAATTTGCACCACCAAGATTTCACTTTATAAATTCACGAAAACCAAATCGAAATGCAAAATCGAAAGTGTAAGAAATTGTGTGTGTAGGAAAGAGGGGCAGCATTATTTTTTAAGAACAAAAGCAAAACAATCGGCGCATCTGACAATTGACGTTTTTGAATTTTTGGAATTCACCCGCTACTCAATATTATAATTATGACAATATTCCAGCAGCTGTTTCGATATATGAGAATTCGTTACATACAAAATGTACGAGGAAAAAAAATTTCTTCACATTTTTTTTCGTGATTTTTTCCGATGTTTTAATAGCTATTCTGCTATTCGAGGCGGAGACAAATCCAACAAATTAAAGATCATAAAAATCGGTCCAGCCGTCCTCGAGTAATAAATAGTGTAACTAACCCGACTTTGTTTTATATATTAGATTGGCGTACATCTAGTATGTCAAACGCGATAGCGACATGCGTTTGTCTTAGGGGCATACATTAATTACGTGAGCAGTTTTTTTTCCAATCTAGACCCCCACCGCCCCCCCAATGATGAGATAAAATTGGGGCACTTCTTTTATTCTTTTCAAGTAACGTGAGATTTTGCTGGACCCCCCCCCCCTTCCTTTGAGCACGTTATGCCCCCCTAGAGAACGATGAGAAGTTACCGAATGGTATCCTATCAATCCTTATCGGTCGATCGTGCTGGGAGGCGTTGTGTTTTTCTAATTTTCTGAGCGTGCATTGAAAATTTTTACTATCGGGGGAATTTCATGTAATTACTTTTTCAAATAGATAATATTATCTTAACATAGCACTCTTTTTAGGGAAAAAAGGTTATCTTTAAAAAAAAAACAATTGTTTTATACACAGTTTACATTTCTGTAAAAAAGAGAGGACTTAAATAAAGTTTTTAAATAAAAGCGTTTCCTTGCTATCACTGTTTTCATTTTTATTCTATTCGTTTCGTAATTTTTTTTTTGTTATTTTTAGTTAAAAAGTCGCATTAATTAACATTTTCCAGAGTAATTCCCATCAGGGACAGTTCATTGGATAATTTATTAAAACTAGAGTTCAGTAACTCAGAACTAATTCCTTACAAATTAAATTCTGGAAATAAGCGAAGCGTTTCCAGTGGAAAAAACCTTTCCCAAGATCTTTATAATTACTTAAGTAGGCACGTAGATTTTTTTAAAATTTTAGACCGTTTAAGAATAAGTTTGACAGTTTATTAGAAATGCTACATTTCTTAATTTAATTTTAATTAAGTTTTTAATTAATTTACAACTTGCTGAAGCGCCTTTAGGTAACATATTTAAGAAATTGTTTTTAAAAAATAACACTTATTAATAACACATATCGAGGGAGACCCTTTGAACTCTCCGGCATGATTCTCTCGGAACATTAATTTTAAGAATGAAAGAAGAAATTAGGAATGTTAACTATTATTATTGGTTATAAGTGAATTTATTACGATAATATATGAGTCCGTTTTTATTAGGTATCTTTGTACTACAGTACCTACACAAAATGTATGGATAAGTGGATCATAGTGTAAAGGTATGGCACACCTACCTAACCTAACCTACCACTACCTGTATTACCTAGAAAGGTGTTATGTATGCATAAGCGCTTTGGGAGGAGTCGTTACCCACACAAAGTTCATATTATTACTTCGGCTTAGATAGGGACGGTATACTTTTAGTTCAACAGTTGGCTAATTAAAGTTTTGTCCCTTGGACTACAATGATTTTGATAATGAAAATTGACACAATATTACCCAAAACAGTAAAAACAAAAGTCCTCTACTTTATTAAATCTGTAAATTTTCAAGACTTCTGGTGTACATTATATTTTAATTATATTTTATTATACACGGTGTCCAGAAGCTTGCAGTACAAGAGGAAATTGATGAATCTGCGCCATATAGTTTACATCAAACTTCAATCCACATCAAAATTCAATTTGAGAGGTGGATATGGGTAGCGCCGCCTCCGGAACCAACACGTCTGCCATAGGTCACCCCAAGTGGTTCGCTACGTTTGATGATATAGCAGGGGTGCGCGGATTCACGGAGTGAGGTTTGTCTTGGTCTTGGCGGCGGATGCGTTTGCCTTCTAACTATCGGAGGATGAACTGTCGGGTCACGTTAAGACAGAAAACACCAAACACAGAGATACAATTCAATGATACCAAAACGGATTTTTTTTTTATTCTTCATTTTAAGCACCCGCTAAGCCGCCAAGGCAGTTTGTCAGCAGGTCAATTTAACAATATTAATATAACACTAAAGCACAAATATAACAAGAAACCACAATATGCAAAATAGATACAGAAGAATAACTTTTAAGTAGAATACAAAGACATAAAATATACAGACAGACAGATATTATACAGGCAAAGTCATATTTATACATAAGATTACAAACAATATCAATATAAAAAGTTTTGATCCATTAGCCATTTTTTTTTTTGAGATCGGTGGTGCAATTTGATTCGATTTTTATGTTCATTGGCATCTTATTAAATATGGTAGGGACAAGATAAGTGAGAGTCCGTTGCCCGTATTTATTTATAATTTTCGGAATGGATAAACCCTCATTTTTACTAAATCTAGTGCCATGTGCATGATCAACTTTTTCTTTGTATATTGAATCCGACAATACGTTTTGGCATACAATTTTAAACCATAATATCCCTCGAACAGGTAATATATTAACTGATTCATATAATAATTTTATGTCTCTTCTTTGTGCATAAATACTTTTGCTTACCAAGAGCTTAGTCAAAGAGTTTTGAATTGTTTGAATGTAGCCTATATTTGTCTTGCACGAGTTTTCCCAAGACGTTATTCCGTATCTGATAGTAGATTCCGCTAGTGACAAATAAATAATTTTTAACGTACTTATGGGCATAAAATATTTAATTTTGTAAATTCGCCCAGCAATAGCTCGTAGGCGTTTGCAAATGTTGCTTATGTGAGTATCCCATTTCATGTGCATATCTACAGTTATCCCCAAATATACATACGTTTGTACAAGTTCAATGGTTCCGCATTTGCAGGATTGTGACGAATTATGTATACATTCAAATGTATGCGATTTTATTAAAGGCGTGATGGTAAATTTGGCATATGTAAAATTAAATAAACTATTGAATCCACTTTAAGAGGCCGGTATTCGAATTTCTACCGATTTCTTGCAAACCCCCCTTAAACATTTGAAGTTTTAAGTTCTTAAAAAAATATATATTATTCTTAAGGATAATATCTAGACATTAGTCGCGCCCAAACGCAAATTATATAAAATTCCCTCGATAGAAAAAAATCGCAAAGTATGCTCCAAAAATTATTATAAACACGTTTGTTTCAGTTATTTTACAAGTTATATGTATGAAAAAATTCACATCGTTTCTTTAAATGCTCTTTATTGTAAGATTTTTGCTCTATTTTAAACCAGTCGTGTTTTATTAAAGGTTTTCATGATTTTTGCATCGATTTTATCGTCGTAAATGTTAGCGCGCTCTTCTAACATTCGTAATTTCATATCTCTCCGTCTTCTTCTTTTTGGGTCCGGGAACTGAGCCTTTATTTCAATCGTATATTTAAATTGAGAAATCCAATGGAGATATCTAACAGTTTGATCAGAAAAATCAATTTTGTCTTATTGCAAATAACAGAAAGGTACTTTTGGTAAATTCATTTTGTAAAAAAGATGCACTTATTAACAACAATTGAACGTCGTTATGCAGAAACCAGTCAGCCCACAATTTTGGCAAAGGTTAAATCGGTGGTCAAATCTAAAACAAGCCAGACCGCTTTTAAACAAAATTCCTTACGAAATATTTGATGATCGCTAAAAAATCTTTTTAAAACTGTGCAGTAGATCACACGGTATTCAAAACACTTTTAATGTGGCTATTTTTCAAAATATGTTAAACAGAAAACAGCCAAAGTCAACTGGTCGACAAACACCTTGAAAAGTCTACATTTAAATGGACTTAGTCATAGGAAGTTGGTATCTTTATTTTTTTAATGAAAAAACCATTCTAGGTTTTGTATAGATTTGATTATTCAATTTTTAAACAAAAGTGCTTTAATTTCAGTTTGAGTTTTGTGTGGCTGGCTGCTTTCTGCATAACTACTTTGGTATTACTTATTCTTATTTTATTATTTATTTTGTGCATCTATATAAAAAGATTTATAAATCTTTTTTTGGCCTTGCCTGTCTCACTAGGAAATCCTGTGTCGAGACAGACTAGTTTACAAATATTTTATAAATATTAAATAAAGTACATTTTTCAATAAAGCAAAAATATTTGACAAAACTTTTCAGGTTGTTTACAATAATAGGATAGAGATTTGGGTGAGCAGACTAATTATTGCACAACCTTTTTCGATAATGCATTGTTTGATCAGGATTTTGTATTTGTTAATATTATTCAATTGTATTGTTTTGTCAGGTAGGTTATTGTATATTTTAGACGCAATGTATTTGAAATTTCTTTGACCAAATGTTGTGTTTGTATGAGTTTTTTGGTTTTGTGTCGCGTGTTTACAATATTTTGAGTATTTTCATAAAATGTATGTGTTTTATTCTTAAACAGATGAGTGAAGATTGTTTTTGTGTAAATTGTTGAATATATCTACAGTACTTGTTATAATGGGAACTTTAAGAATTACTTTTATAATTAATTTTTGTGCCTTCGATAATGAATCTATAGCTGATAGTGTTGCACCTACCCAAGCGATTATTCCATATTCAATGATTGATTGACAAAAAGAGTAATAAACAATTTTCATAGATTTGGAATCTAGTATGTTTCTAATGTTTTTTACAAAATAATTATGTTTTCTAAGTTTATTTATTATAACTCCTACCTTTTTTATGCAATTTTTATTTGTGTACCGTGTTTCCATGTTACCTGTAATAATTGTTACTTTCTAGGGGAGCGCTTTGAAATGGTATCCAGAAAAACTGTTGCATTTGCTAAATGCTCTGAATGCCATACCCATACTTATTATCTTCAAATTAATGTAAAAGAGCATTTTCGCCGATCAATCTAATTAATTCCCGAACAAGAGCTTCGCTGATGGCTAAAGTAGATTCAGCACTTTTGTTCATCTAAGTTGTTAAACAACCTCTAAGATCTTTTAAAGTACCCTGATCGGTGCTTACTCAGAGGACGAAATTATAGAGTCTGTCAGGGGAGCAAGAAAGAACAATGTAAATGACTTCTTTAGTGACCGGATAACTCAGCAATTTGCAACTTCATCACTCCTTTGAAAAATGTTATGAAAAAAAAACAAAAACTTGGTTATATAGGTTATGTTAGATGTGGTTATAGTCCATAACCAAATATCCTACAACCAAATAGCGCATAACCTAACGTAACCTAATTAACCAATTTTTTTGTTGTTGTTTTTTTTTTTATTCACTTTTAATGACCTTTAAAAAAGGCGTTGAAATGCCATTTCGCTGAATCGAAGAGATTTATTACCGATTAAGGAGAACGGATGCGCTGTCTTTTCGTCGCGATTCAAAACCTTAATTTTGGATTTGAGGCCAAAATACCCAACCAAACTAAAAAAATATGTTTGTAATCAAAAGGAATATCTTTTGAGTAAATGATAAACATTTGATAAGAAAAAAATATAGTATTTATTATGAAAATGTGATGAAATATAAAATAAAATATTAAAAATATTAAAATAAAGCGTTTTGATGGGGGTAAATTGAAATTACAAATGACCTATTTATGTAGGAACATGAATTCGTGTTATATAAATTTAAATTATTACCAAAAAAATGCGTTTTTTTACAATGCCTTATTTTCATTATATATGTTAGCACAGTGTCTAATATATATTATATATATTATTTTTAACAATAATTATACTTACTCACACAAAAATCCAAAGTTGCCTCCAAAATGAAGCAAAATTCAATTCTTCAATTACCTACAAATTATCATCTTTTAAAACTGAAATAAATAAAATAGCACACATCCGTACTAGGTATTTAATAAAACCTTTGATTTAAAAATACAAGTGTGCAGTAGTGAACACTAAAGTACACAAGAGTGGGAGGCTACGATGCACCGCGCAAAGAGGAGACCGATTATCTCATTCTCTCGCAGGCTAAATCCTATAATCGTATGTGTTTGCCTCTTTTTTGGAGTCGGTTTTTTTGTTTCATCGAGTTTCAAATCACAACGATGCTATAGAAGTTTTCACTTTAAAAATATTCGGTTTGGTTGAGGGTTTTGGCCTTAAATCCAAAATTATGTTGAATTAAACGGGTTGAAACGGACCGCGCAGCCGTTCCCCTTAAACTAATTTAATGATAAAATAATTGTAACAATAGATTCTCTATTCTTTGGTTTACTTTGAAATCTGTTTTCCACACATTAAATGATAATGTTTTCTTAATTGTTTAAAAATGACGTGACTGCTATTGACTTATTTACAAGTCTTATAATTGAGTAGCGAAAGAAAACAAATAGTTTTCCATTCTTTATTACTTAAAAACATAATTTTTTAAAAATTCCATAAAAAACTTAGCGAGATCTGCAGAACGACGCTAAAATGATCCAGTTTCTATGATTTTGCTTTGCCTGATAGACCGTATATTTTTAAAACTGTACTAACGTTCACAGACAAAGATATTGAAGGGACTTAATGCGGAACCAAAGAAAGGCAAGTAGAAAAGAAGGCTTGCACTCGAATGAAGTGCACTGTCTTCTCCGACTTGGACCGGAGTGGGAGAAGAGAGTACAGACTATACTTAGTACGTACTATAAGAAGTACTACTGACTGCACTGAGTACAGACTATACAGAGTGCTGAGTAGAGTGTACGGAGTGGGTACTGAGTACGGTGGTAGAAAGAATTGTTCGAATTTTAAAACATGGCGCAGCCGAGTGTTATTTTCCTGAAAGCTGGAAACTTTCTTGGACTCTTACTTTCAAGTGATACTCTATTTCTGCTTCTACCTTCGACTAGGCAACATGGCTCCTTGAATGCAGTAAGGCCACAGTTTTATACAGGCAATGTTTTTTAAATACATCTCATCTCAAAAATAAAGTTAGTTGTTTTCAGGTGAAAAATGTAATAAGCAGTAATTGTCGAATGAAACACTAGTATATATTGAATTATTTGGCGGGTGGGAGATAAGCCGACGTAGCTCAGTTGGTAGAGTAGTTGGCCGGATATCAGAAGGACGCGGGTTCAAGTCGCTCATTCATTGCTTATAATAATTGTTACATCTCATGTACCTACCTATAATTTTACAAACACACATTTTGGCTTTCCACGAATTTCATATAATCTAGAGATAATCGGAAATCTGGAAACGCTTGTAAAGTAATTATTAAAATCAAAGTTTTAAGTGTTTATCAAATTTGAAATTCAAAAAATAATTTAGTTTTAAATGCAAATTTGCGTAGGGTCTTTGAAATGAGACTTTTATTTTTAAAATTTACATTAGGAGCTAGCGGCCGAGAAGAATTTAAATTGCGTCGAACGACGATCTTGCGATCGTACCCTTGCAACTGTACAGGATGGTTCCGATGAGAAAGATTAATTATTTTCCATACCAACATATTAACATCATAACTAAGTATCGATTTTATTTAATTCAAAATTTGCTTTGATAAATACCTACATTCAAAAATGCTCTAACTCGTGATGATAAAACTATTAAAATTATGTACTTTTTGTAATTATTTTTTTATCATTAATATTTATAATTTTTCAATAATGTCTAAGTAAAATAAGAATGTAATATTTTTTTAAATATATTAGTTTGTAAGACAGTAAATAAATAGACAAACTGAATTATTTTCGTCACAAAACAAGGACACGGACCTTTTTTTATGATTGAATTTTGAAATAAAATCAAAATTCTGAAAAGTAGCTTTCCCAAATAATTTATAGATTTAAATAAACATATTTGTCAAAATTAATAGAAGAAAAGTCTTTCGAAATCAATTTATAATTTTTTGTAGAAACCAGTCAATAAGTCTAAAATTTGTTATAAAAATGACATATTTTCGGTTTTTTCTGGTTATTCCCTATTAATATATAATAATTATAACCTATACGGACTTTTACAAACATGTGCAATACATAATTATTTTGTTAAACAGTCATAACTAACTAACTAACACATTGGAATTTTATATACAAAGGGCAATGAAGTTCGTCACTTCAGTTGATAGGGTTCTAATTTCGCCTTACGATGACAAGTTCACTATTGACAAATTCCCTTCCCAATCCCACACCTACCCCTACTCCTACCTCCTCCACTGGAACTCAGCCTATTTTTGTGCAATCCACTGTGAAAATATAGTATATTTATAACCATTGACGTATGATATCCTTGGTCGAAGTTTAAACCCATGTTACTAGACTTTTAGATTTTTAATTTTGGTAGTGTTGTACTGACCTGAAAAAGCTACGGTTGTAATCAAACCCGGAGAGCATTTAGTATATAAAAGTAAAAATTTGGTTAGGCATCATAATATATTTTTTTATCTGGATTATAAATTAAAAATATTTATATCTACTACTACTTCGTTTATGTGAAACACCATGAACCATCACAAAGTGGTGGTTTGGCGGTTTCTATGTGCTCTCAGGGATACTAAAATGTATTGAGCCTGTTAGAACTGCGAATAGACTACCATAGATGACAGATGGCGTTGATGTGTCATTTTCAATACAAAATGTGAATATCAAAATGTTATTTTAACATGAAAAAACGCCAAAATTGTAATTTTGAATCATTGTTGATTTTACTCTCTCCGGATCAATTTGATAACCTAATCGGTGTCTATCATAAAATATTATCGAATTGTGCACCATTCCTAACAGCAGAAGGTCGCTCTATAAGGTTAGTGTCTTTTGTTGTGCATTTAGACCAGTGCTGACTGCCTTTCTGTACATATATTTTTGTCAGCGAGTAGATTCATTAATCAAGTAATTTTTAAGGTGTTATGCCCAATATGTTTGGGATTATTAACACACCCTAGACTTACATAATAAGATTTAGTTATTGTTTTACTTTAAATTATAAAGCCACATCAAAAATTATCTGCTTCAGATGAACAAATAAAATGTTTAAGACAAGATTCCACCTCAAAATCAGATATCGGTAAATAGATTACGAGAAAATCTTTTGCAAACTTTGACACCCATATCTCGGAACAATGCAAAGTAAAGTTAGAACTCTGTCCAACCAAAGTTACGTTCGGTAAATTAAGTTTTAATACATCAGTCAACCAAGAAAATTACATAATTAGTATCAAAACCCATTAAACATAAATAAATTATTAAATTCTCTTTTAGAAACTCAACGTGACTCAAAACAGCTGCAGGTCACAGCACACAAGTGCTTCGATTTAGGGTTAAATTTAATCTTAATATTTAAAACAAAGTCGGGTTAGTTACACCATTTATAACTCAAGTTTGACTGATTTTTATGATCTTTAATTTATTGGATTTGTCTCCGCCCCGAATAGCAGAATAGCTATTAAAACATCGGAAAAATTCACGAAAAAAAATTTTATGAAGAAAATTCTTTTCCTCATACATTTTTTATGAAACGAATTCTCATCTTTTAAAAGAGCTCCAGCAATATTGTGATAAATATAGTAGAGTGAATTCCAAAAATTCAAAAACGTCAAATGTCAATGCGCTGATTTTTTTGCTTTTGTTCTTTAATGCTGCCCCTCTTTCTTACACACTAAATGTCAATAGTCAAAAATGAGACAAATGATGAACGTATGTCTGCACCCCTCCAAAGAAAAAAAATCATTAATTATAATAAATCTTCCTCACACGTATAAAGAAAATGAAACGCAATTCTCGTAAGTAAGTGGACAAATAAGAAAATCACAAAAATTATAAACCCGTACACAACGCCATCTCTGATATTGACAAAAACAAAACACGGACATTTGCGCATCGATATTTGCTTCATTGTGTAATTTTTAACTTAATAAAAAAACTGATTTTAATCTAATAAGTTAAAATAGAAATTATTGATCTTGAGGCGGTACGAAGTTCTCCGGGTCAGCTAGTTTTAAATAAAACACTTGGGTAAACAACCAACCTTCTTCATAATTGAGAGTTTTAGTTCCAGAGCATTGACTAAACTTTTATTATAAATTTCAAAGTGGGAAGTACGCAAAATTTTAAAAGAACAAATTGTTGAGAAGTTGAATTGAAGTTGGAGAATTCGAAAATGTCAAACACAGGAAGAGATATTATATTGTGAATAAGTAGTTCAACTACCGGTTGGGGTGTCGGATGAAGGGGGGAAATGAAGCGAAAAAAGAAACAGATGAGGTAAGATGTAAAGTGATATGATTTATGACGTTTGAAAGAATATTTGATCGGATTCAAAGGACTGAAGTACTCACCTTTACACGGGATCAAAGGCAAAATATGCTCACTGAATTTATAAAAATATACGTAAAGATATCTTATTTCTGTAAATAACAAAATCCATAATACAAAATGTCTTCACTGGAAGAAGTAGGTAGATTTTGATGATTTTTTCGTCAAAATTTTCACTGGAATTTTATATATAACAAATTTATAGATATAAACTTTATTTCTAACAATCATTCAAGAAGAAAAAATATTTTAAAAATAGTGTGAAAATATATGTAAATTTTGAAACTGCCAAAATGCCATACGTTTTGAGATTTTCAGGGCCAAAAGTATTTTCGTTATTTGTTTTTATGGTGTTATGCCGTGTTGCGCCTTCTTTAGCCAACGTTTCAGACAGCGTTGCAGTGTCCATCATCAGGGCAGATCCGACAGGTGTCGGATGTCGGTCCTGTCGGATGTGCCGTATCTGCCCTGATAATGGACACTGCAACGCGGCATAAAACCCCAAAAACAAATAACGATAAAAAAGCCATTGATCCAGCTCATTTCTGTTGTATATGCTGTGTGTTAGTCATAAGTGAAATCTAGTTCAATGAACTCATTTGATTTAATTACAAGTATCATTTTCAAAATTGGACTGGATTGCGTCAAGAATTCAGATACCTAACCGATAAAGTAGGTGCCTACCTATATTATAATTTTGTCGAGATTTCGATTATCCTGTGATAATATTAGGTCCTTACATATGAAATTGGCGTTTTGTATGGGAGGAACTTTGTATGGGAGCTTATGGGAGTTTTGTATGGGAGCTTTTTTCACCTTCCCAATTTGCTTCAAGTGGATTAAAACAGTTTTATCACCAACACCGCAGCCTGCAGCTAACTCGGACGTGGTTTGCGATGGATCCGCTTCCACAGTAGCCTTCAATTCTCATTATCAACTTTGGTCTCCGGCCGTCCGCCGAAATTTCCAGAATGAAAACGTTGGAACCAAAAACGCACTGTGTTTTTTTTTTTGCGGCACCGCCGCCATACGCATCATTAATCCTTCGAGCCGTTTCTGCAGCACTGGTGCCACAGTGGAACTCGTACTCGTAAATAACGCGATATTTCAAGTTTTCCATTTTGTAAACTAAGTGTCACAAAGAAAAAAAACAATTAAGGAAAAACAAATGAATTATAATTTTCGAAACACAAATACATGAGTAAATAGCTGTACAAATTTGAATTTGGAATTCCTAACCAAAGAGAAGATATTTGAGATCAAAGTTGCCAGTACGGCAAAACGCCAATTTCATATGTAAGGACCCAATATATGGCAGGTCTGCACAAGTTTTATATACGAGTATGTACCTATGTTTGTTGCAGATAAATGTTGGTAAAAAGTGGAATTACTTTAATGCAACTTTAACGGTAAGGCTCTTGACTCACACACCGAAGGTCGCGGGATCGAATCCCGGCGTGGCAAATAAATTTTATTTGATTAATTTGTGTTATTCCACAATTTATTCATTTAAAATAATATATAGCATATTTGCGGCACGTTCCAGAGTGGAAGATACTCTCAGTATCGCCCTGGTGTAAGACCACCATTCAGAATTGAAACTTTGCTTGGTATGGCATTAGCCGTGTTTGGTGACCAGATCTGAATAGCCAGGTACTTCCTCACTTTTCTCTTCCCTATCTCCATCCCCTCCCCACTACCTTCAGCCTCACAACATACCCCAATTGGGGATGCCATAGTCTCACTGGCTTCAGACGGGAGCAGTTGGGACTCTTATGCGGTATTCATATAAAAAAAACTTCATTATCCAAACTAATAGTCCCGTTTAACTAGACCGTTTTGCTTTTTATCTGACTACAATATTTTATTGTACGTTCCGTTTCGTTTCAAGATGGTAGCCGTTTTAAAGGTTCAGTATAGATACTTTCAGATATAAAGTCGGGTTTATTTGAAATCTCTTTTTCGATTTTTTTTTTTTCAATTTGTGTCACATCCTGTGTATACATACAAAATATTGTTTCATAGAAATAAAACTTTTTTATTTTTTTTTTAAGCTGTCACCATAGCGACTCGCGTGAACGCCGACGAAGTAGTGAATAGTGGAATACCATCAGGAGCAGAAGTTCCTAGACTATTCGCGATAGTTTGTCGGCACAAAAACTGGTAGGGACAAACGAGCCATACTCCCTCACTTCACGCCGGATGTACACTCCACTCATAACATCACACCTCGTGATTCCTGTACTGTGCAAGTTCCACTGGGAAGGTGTGCGGAGTTAATTTTTTTTATTTTTTATTATTTTTATTAATCATTAACGCCCTTATGGGCTTTTACATACATTTACATTTTTTTTATATTTTAGTGCATACAGGTGTGTTCAGATGACAAAGAAAACATAATAGGTTTCAGACATGGTACACAGAAGTAAAGATGGTAGGTAAAGAGTATGGCATTATACAATAAAGAGACAGAAAAAAAAAATCAGTTTAAGAGATACAGATAGCATAATAAGTATATAACAAATAATAATAATGTGTGGGTACTTAATATATGTATAATTTTTACGTGTTGAATACATGGCGAAGTTGATTTATTAAACAAAAATACACACTACCGACTTGCACCGCACTAGAATTATTATTCAAAGCGATTCCATTTTAACCAATTACATTTACGACAGAGTTTCTGCTTAAAGAATTCAATTTCAGAAGACCAAAAACTTTATATTTATAATGCTACCACAGAATACTTAAGGTATAAACAAATAATGTCAGATTGTTGGGTATACAATCACAGAAAGTAGAAATGAATTCGATAATATAATATAACAGAGTATCTTATTTTAATCAAATTAAAATATTAATTAAAGTTTAAGTAGTTAAGGTAATTTTGTTATTAATATTACAACGATATATACGAATAGTTAATGTAAAATTTGTTTATAAATTACTAACCTTTATTAAGCACTATATGGTAGGTGTTTTTCGGAATATAACTATGTTGGGTTAAGTGCACTATTGTACTTATTATTCTATTGTAAATATTCTAATATGCTACATTTAAATTTCGACACTGACTGATGGCGATAAACATCGATTGAGTTATATTTATTTCCGAGTCTATGAAGCCTTTCGATTGGTGAGTTTTCGAAATAGTTATTAGTAGACGCATGGACAAAATACGGCGCAATCAATCTTGTATCACGGGTAGGTACTCGCAGCTGGATTAGATTGGTTAGATCAAGGGCGTCCAGTCTGCCATTTGATATATTGAAAAGACAAATTAAATCACTCATTGTTCGTCTCGAAGTTAATTCAAGTTAATAGCTCGGATGTGACAATACTTCAAGAGTTACTTATTTCGTAGTTCTTGGCATTTGTCAAATTGATTTATTTCGTTTGAAAGATCAAGTTTGTATGGAATATTGAAGAATTCTCGAAGTTGTGTTATAAATTTACACGGTGTCCGGAATAGCCAACACAATTTATTCATCTTTTTCTTCTTTTTAAATTTTTTCGGCAACTAAGGTGTCAAAAGAAACTATTTATGTATTTATTTATTAAAAACCTTTTTGGGGCTTTTACATTTCATACGAATTGTAAGAAATACACAGCATTCATTGTTCATAACTGAACTGTCTCAATAACAATATTTTATATTTGTTTAAACATAAAATGGAAGATGTCCACTGAATTGATATAATTGTTTCCCTCCATTAGTATTCTGGGCTAAGTGGAATACATATAATAGTTAATTCAATAAATCCTGACTTCTAGTGATACGTAGTGGAATCCGGAAGCTTATCAATTCAAGCAATACCGGACTATCAACTAAATCATTTAGAATTTCATAAAGAAATACCAAGTCAGTGAAAATTCTTCTGTCTTGTCAAACCATTTAAGCATATTCATATCATTTAAAACAGTGTTGTACCCACACAGTACTGAAATACCCATTTTAAAATTTAGAAAACGTAAGAATTTCTTTTGTGTTCTTTCAACAGCTTGTACACTATTGCTTGTATACTATAATGTGGGTTCCAAACGGATGAATTGTACTCAAGTTGACTTCTAACGTAGGCAAGATTATTGAGCCGGGTCTATAATTAAACAGCTGATATTAAAGTGATGCACCAATAAATAAGTTTGAAAATTAGACGGTTTAGAAATGTTTTAACTAAATACTGCGAGTAAAACCCACGTTTGTCTTTGAAGTAATAGAGTAGGTACCTACTTTTTGAAATGAATACTTCTTTATCACTGTTGTGATTTGAAATTCGATGAAACGGAAACGATCGACACTAAAAAGAGACAAACACATATTACATCTGTAGGATTTAGCCTGCGAGAGAATGAGATAGACTAACCGGCCTCCTCTTTGTGCGATGCTTCGTAGAGTAAAATATAAGATAAATTTGAAACTTGGTAACAATATTATAATAAAAAAGCCCTACAATCCTACTCCTGATACTCTGAATTCGTCTCATTCTCTCAAAGTTCAGTTTTTTTAAGGTTACACTTGATCCGCGTATAAACTGCAAACATGATTTTTTGTCCATTTACTAGCACAGTAAAAATAATGCATCAGGCCTATTAAAACAGCTTTAACGTTCAAAATCTAATACTTGCGAACCCCTTTACCGTTAATGTTTTATTTTATAATATGGAAAAATAAATTCTTTGGAAAACGGTCGTAAAACATTTAAATATTTGTGCCTGTACTTCGGAAAATCAAAATAAAACTCGTTAACTGCATTACGAGATAATCAAGACAAAAAGGCAAAATCCGTCGGATATCGGGAGGCGTCGCGTCGGTCGTGCGTTATCGGCTGTCATATTTCTATGATTATCCTTGGCTTTTGATGGCTTGTCTATGCCTGTCGGGTATTAAATGGATTGATTACCTACTTAAAAAAACAGGAATTACTATTTATTAGTTATTGAAACTACTTACATATAAGCCTAATACGCATTCATAAATGACTATCCGTTCATCGTATTATATTTATTTAATATCAAAGGTATAAATATTCCATAAACTTAGTGATGTTTGATAGTTTTTAGATTTTCACGGCCGAAAGTATTTTCGTTATATGTTTTTGGGGTGTTATCCCGTGTCGCGCTACGTCCTTCTTTAGCCAACCTTTCGGACAGCTTTGCAGTGTCCATCATCAGACACTTCTGCTGGATCGGCGCAACACGACATAACACAAAATCAGAAACATGAATACTAATATAAAAGAATTTAAAACTCACCTTAAAAATTATACTGAAAACTTAAACTGAATCATGTAAAAAAAAAACAATACAATAACACCCCCCATTCACACAAGCCCTGCTTACTTATGGGGGTACATCAAATATATCTATCATGTAATTAATTACTGTATAAAATTTATTTCTAATTTATGTTTCTATTTGTTACTAATAAAAAAAAAAAAAAAACAAATAACGAAGATAGTGATGTTCGTACACGACTGACATCTCAACGAGGATTACGCGGCAAAATATGCCGTCATCTCTGGCGTTAGGGTAACTACTGTTAACAGTTGGTGTCTTAACATAAACGCAGAATTTAGCTCGTCAACGCGATACGGAACACCGCATTCAAGAAAACTGTCTAAATGTGTCGTGTGCGACCGATTTAACACTCGTTACGCTGTCGCAAAAGAACAGAATCACCCTTCTGGCACATTTTCTATTTCTTTTGAAGCGAAAACTTCTTTAGTACCGTTTTGATTTGAAACTCGGTGAAACGGAAACGAACGACATTAAAAAGAGACAAACACATACATCTAAAGCACAAATGGGCAACCGCCGGCCTGCCGAGCTATTTTGTCCGGCCCCGATTCATCTAGAGAAAGAAATTAATAGTTCCAGGGAGAGATTTTTCACATTAAATTCTATAATCAGTATATAATATTAATATTTTGTCATTCATTATATAAATAAATAAAAATATATGAGAAGCAGCAAAGTGTTTTATTTAATTTAATATTAATTTACAATGTTTAATAATTTGGTCCGGCCCTTGACTCGAAGACAGAATGATAATTTGGCCCCAGACTTAGGAAAGGTTGCTTATACCTGATCTAAAGGATTTAGCCTGCGAGAGAATGAGATAGTAATAAAATATTTATTTATTCCACGGGTACTCGGTTCCCATATAATACGATAAATCCACGGTCCCATGCAAGCCTTCTTTATTCTAGTAGTATAAAGCGCCTGACGAACTTTAGCGGCCAGACATTCTTGGACCAAGGTTCGAATCTTACGAAATCCAAAAAAAAAAAAATATTTTTCTTTTGTAAAATCAATATCCAACCGTTCTAAAATGAACAGACAAATAAAGCGACATGACTCCGTAGAAGAAAACACAAATAATAATAACTATAAGATGACCAAATGTATAAAAAAAGGTGCACTGGAATTCGACGACAAAATTATGAAAAAATAATCCTTCACATTGATAAAAAAGTGCTTCGTAGTCTCCCCTTTCTTGTTTACTTTAGTTTTCTGAAGATTTCACTTCTACCACGTGTGAATTGCACACTCTGATTTTTTTCTTATTTTATTGAAAATCGGCGATGTTTTATAACAAATCTAACGTCTATAAGTAAATTTACATAAAGTAAGATACGTTTTTAGATTAATTTTCAAGGGTGTTATGCAATGTGATGAATACTGCAACGCTGTCCGAAACGTTGGCTAAATAAGGAGGTAGCGCAACATGGCATAACGCCCCAAAAACCAATAACGAAAATACATAAAGTAAGTTTACACGCGTCACGCGTGAAAAAGATACAGAATTTCCCTTTTGTCCCATTTTCTCCTTTCTTTACATCATTTTAAAAACAAGCATTTTCTCCAAAGTATTTTTCCGTTCATCCAGTTGGATTTGTTTATTTATCTCTTGTGGAAGTAGTTTGTTTGTAGGTTTGTTGAAGGAGGCCGGATAGAACACAATACTTATGGTAATGGTAAAAAATAAACTTTCTCCATTTTGTCGCGGAAAGTTCGGTAAATAGCGCTTTATCTCGGCGAAGTCCCCCCAACTAAACTTCCTCGGCGGGACTTACTTGTAAGCAAATTTAAAACTTTTGCATTAATCATATTTACATTACGCATTACATAACACAATGTGTTTATCTCGTGATTCAACTCACAAACTCTATAGGGTAAAAAGATTATTAAGAAAATTTGACCTAACCTAATCCTACCTCAATTTATATAAACTTACCGACCTTACCTGCTGTACCTTTTAATATTGCGATAAGAGGTGTAACAATCTTGTAATCCTATTCTCAACTCTATTTTTTTAGGCTTGTGTCATCTTTGGGAATACTGTATGTAGGGTGTTTTTAGGGAAAGGAAGGAGAGGAAGCTCTGGTGATGATAAAGGTATGAGGCCAATATGTCCTGGAGTGAGGGATGTATAAATCCATTCCTTCCCCTGCGGTGCAAGCTGATGGATCGAAAGACTACGACTGGAGAGTAGGTCTACCTCAACCCCTTAGGTTTACGTTTTTTGTCAGGTGATTGTATTTTTTAACATATGAATTATTAATTGTTTTTTGTGTTTAATTCATAGAACTCCATTTAATTTTTATTTATTTAATTAAAGTAAAGTATTTTGGTATGTATTGTACAGTTCGAAAATGGTATTGTAAACCGAAACAGTTGTAACAAAAATACATACCTACCAAAGTACTTGCAGAACTTGACAATAACATTATCAATTTTAATTTTAATTAAATTTTTTAAAAAAGTAACATTTTGGGGCCGCCCCGAAAATAATGGTTCAGTTCGCTACATTTGGAGACATAGAAGGGGTGCTCGGATTAATGAGGTGAGGTTTGTCTAGATCTTGGCGGTGGATGCTTTTGCCCCTCTACTGCGCGGCGGGCCGGATCGAAAGAGAGTGGTTGAGTGAGACCTTTTAACCTCCACCCGAAATCCCTCGATCCATCGCCTTGCACCGCAGCAGGAGGGATGGAAACATACGTTCGTCACTCCTGAACACATTAACCCCCAGATTACTATGCTTATATCTTTTTGATCCCAGAACTTCCTCTCCTTCTTCATTCCCTAAAAAAGACCCTCCACACAGCATACCCTGATATGACATAGGCCCGAATGGTGATCTATCGTCAAGGCAATATCGAGAATATCTATCAATCTTTCCATTGCTTACGGAAGCTTCACAGATCGTCTCTTTATCCATAATAATAATATTTATTAATATTATATAAGAATATACAGTGGTCCCGCGGTAATCCGGCCCCTGGCTAATCCGGCGCCCCCTGTAATCCGACACATCAGAATCAGAATATTATTCAGTGTTTCAAGCAACATTACAAGAACAACCTATTTCTGAGAGCCGTATCTAAGGACCAGCCTATAGAAAAAACGATAAAAGAACTCAACATGAAAGATTTTGTTTTTGCTCATTGTCAATCTTCAGAATTAATTGAGCAAGCTGCTGTAGAAACACAGACCTCTAGAGATTTGGAGATCTGGTGTATATGTAGTATGATTCGTAGATCAAATAGATTCTTTGATTTTTTATTTGTCGGATTATAAGGCACTAGGGTCAGGGTCTTAGGCAGTACTCTATTATCCGACAAATTCGATAATCCGACATCACCCTGAAAAAGTTTTTCGGATTACTGCGGGTCCACTGTATTGTGTAAACGTGTGTAAATATTATGTTTCATTCAAGGAAGCATTTTTTTCATTGTGATACAATATAGATAATTTGATATTATAGATTATAATTTTCCCAGAATAATATTCCGTAACGGAAGAGGGTGATAAATTATTCAGTATGGAAACAACACGATATTATGTAGACAAGCAGGAACTCCGAGTATTTAGCGGAAAGAGAAATGAAATAACATCACTAAGGAAGTTTGCTGGGAACAAATAATAACAGATCCCATCCGTTGGAGGAACAATGAGATAGAATAGAAGAGGCAGGTATCCTTCGCGGAACAATGGTGAGATAATTATGTTTAAGGTAACATTCAGCACTCGATACAAACATGCAACGGGAGAAAAATCTTCATATTTTAAATAATTTTTTAAATGTTTGCCATATTTTATTAAGAGCATTTTTTATTAACTTAAAAAACGAGTGTGCTTTAAACCACACGACTTAAGTAAAACTACACTGAAGAGAGAAAGAAAATGTGCGTAAAAATAACCTTGGGGTGACCTATGACCTTGGGGTGACGTATAACCTTGGGGTGACCTATGACCTTGTGGAGACTTATGACCTCGGGGTGACCTATGACCTTGGGGTGACGTATAACCTTGGAGTGACCTATGACCTTGTAGTGACTTATAACCTTGGGGTGACCTATGACCTTGGGGTGACGTATAACCTTGGGGTGACGTATAACCTTGGGGTAACCTATGAACTTGGGGTGACCTATGACCTTGGGGTGACCTATGGCATGGTTATTCAATAAATCATTCCTTGTGCTCGCACCTCTCTCTCTTGCCCCTACAGTAATATACGAAACGCAACTCTCTCTTTCTATCTTCACTCACTTATATCTCCCTCTCAACTTCCATTCGCCTCACCCGATCACACTTTTCGTAACGCTCTCGTCACGCATTCATCAGCTTACTCCTCAAGTCAAGCATGCGTAAAGAAGTTTTACTTCAAAAACTAAAGTAGACAAGAGGTGGGAAGCTACGAATCACCTCATGAAGAGGAGACCGATTGTACTATCTCATTCTAAAGGCTAAATCCTATAGATATAACTGTTTATCTTTTTTTAGAGTCGCTATTTTTCATTTCATCGAGTTTCAAATCACAAAGGTGCCAAAGAAGTTTTCACTTCAAAAATCAAAAAAGGATCCAAAAGGGCCAGGACGCCAGTTAAGAGTTAATGAAATTAAGAATTATATATGTAAGTATATTTTTTAAAATACTTTCGTATTATTGATTTTTTTAAATTTTACATATGGGTACGCATCCGAAATTGTAGTGTTTAAATTTTCACCATATTCGTAAACATAACATTTTGACTCTAAAAATTACAAACATTGGTAAAATCTTTTTTTTCCCTAAAACAGTCCACTGTAGTGGTTTGCTATAACCGAGTTACTACTGTACGTTAACTTTAGCTTCAGAAAATTACAGTTTATAGACGGAAGAACATGTTTCAGAAACTCCTTGTTGGACATAGAACAGTATGCTAATAAATGGGAATAAATTACGAAGGGTTAAAATATCAACATGCAATACTTAAAATACTACACACAATATTACAGTTTATAGACGGAAGAACATGTTTCAGAAACTCCTTGTTGGACACAGAACAGTATGCTAATAAATGGGAATAAATTACGAAGGGTTAAAATATCAACATGCAATACTTAAAATACTACACACAATATTACAGTTTATAGACGGAAGAACATGTTTCAGAAACTCCTTGTTGGACACAGAACAGTATGCTAATAAATGGGAATAAATTACGAAGGGTTAAAATATCAACATGCAATACTTAAAATACTACACACAATATTACAGTTTATAGACGGAAGAACATGTTTCAGAAACTCCTTGTTGGACGTAGAACAGTATGCTAATAAATGGGAATAAATTACGAAGGGTTAAAATATCAACATGCAATACTTAAAATACTACACACAATAATATACTTTAACTCCTCTCCTGAGGAAAAAAAATTCTCTGGGGGCCTATGTCGTCTTTGGGGATGCAGTGTGAAGGGTCTTTTTAGGGAAAGACAGGATAGGATGTTTTGGAAAGGAAAAAGGGAAAAAGAGAAAAATGTGGTGGGTAGGAATCTGGGGGTCAGTGAATTCATTCCTCCCCCCTGCAGGGTAATGGATCGAGAGAATCCAGCTGGAGACGTCTAGGATAGGCCTCCCTCAATCAGTCTCTCCCGATCCACGAAGTAGGTGGGCAAACGCATCCTAAACAAACTTCACCGCATAAACCCCTACACGACTGCTAAGTCACCAAACGTAGCGAACCATTTGGGACAACCTATGGGAGGGATGTTGGTTATCCAATAAATAGTTCTCGGGGCAGCGGTACCCTTACCCGTCTCCCAAATTAACGTTACAGGTTTGGAGAAACATTATTTTTCAACAAAAGAATTCCGCAATTCCTTGATTAATGATGAGACTGTTTATCTATTTACAAGCCTTGAAGCGGTGTGTTAAAAAAATCCACATTCTAGCATTTTACATTGAATTAACTGAAAAATAATCGTTATTTATCTCAAATTATAATATTTAATTAGATGACAACAATATTAGCGAAACTCAATCGATAATCTGGAGACAGAAAAATTAAAAAAAGATATTGACACCTCTGGGACCCACCTTATAAAAATAAAAATAAATATTAATTCTAGACTTGCAGAAAAGTAAATGGATGTCGCGTATTATAAACAAAATAGTTCCAGACACCATCTAGATAGCATTTAATTCGAGTTGAATCTTGCAATCGTATACAAAGATAGCAGCCAATAATAATGCGTTTAGAAAAATGAAGATAATGTTGGTAGTTTTTAATCGAAGTATGATACAGTAAAAGTGACTGAAATGAAAACTGACACCTTAGCTAAGATGGTAGAGTACTTGCCATTGGACATGGGCAGATTCATTCCCAGGAGTGAATCGATTCAGTCTGATTCTCCTGGCCTTTTGAAATGATTCCCTTTATTCATTCTTTAATTCAATTCCAAAAAATAATAAAAATGAAAAAAAAAAATAAAAAATTGTCATTGTCATTGTCTCAAATGAAAAAGACGCTAAAGTTAATTCCCGAATTGAGCGCTTCGGACATAACTCGACAGCGACAGACTAGACACGCGGACCTGGAACGGGTGGGACCTCAGATTGACGGGGACAATACTGAATAGCGAATACATGTATTAATTCCTCGCACAAGTGAAAGAACTCGGAACTAAATCGGCTGACTCGCTGCCGGTTTTTGCTTGTGCGGGGGACAATGATATACGAAACATTATAAATTATAATCTTTCAATTGTTTACGGTACACATCATTAATTGAAGTAATTTAACAGTAAACTTATTGGAAAATAAAAATTAATGTGCCGTTAAAAATCGTAGGATACAACGTCAAAGGTGAGGAATGAAGAATCAATTCCTTTTGAAATTGAGAATCAGATGGAGTGTGTCACAAGATTGAATTTATTCATTTAATTCAGTCATTCAATTTTGCCCACGTCTACTTGCCATGTAAGCAAAGAGTCCTGGGTTCGTGTCCCAGAGGTGCCAATACCTTTTTCTGATTTTTCTGTCTCCAGATTTTCGATTGAGTTTCGCTAATATATAATGAAAAATAATCTCCCTTCAAACAAAGAAATTTTAGAAAATCGTAACCAAAAGTAACGGTATGACCCTATTAGACCTTTTCATTAATATTCATTGTTAATATTCTCTTAATATCAATTTTCACGAGCAGAACTCAATATTCGTAATAAAGTCATGACGTAAAAATAAATTGCTTAATAAAGGCTTATCATTAAAATATATTTAAAGGCCTTCTTTAGAAAGATGGTCTTGTGACTGTACAGGGCGGTTCCGACGAGAAAGATTAATTATTCTCCATACCAGCATTTTTAACTAAAATAATATTTAATATCTAAATTATCTATACGGTGCTCTAGATTTTATGTCCGGGTTAAATCTTTCCCAAATGAAAGACTAAACCCTTCCACACACTTTTCCACAAATGATTATGTAGTAAATTCACGCAATGTAAGTGCACTGTATACCTTAGTATAATAAATACAAAACAATACAAGAACAATACGTTAATCCACCAGAAACATAATGGGAAAATATTTCACCTACTCCAGATATTTTCATATCAGAGGGTTCGGCTCTGATGAAACCCTAACTGGTCCGATAAATCCTACTGATCCCTCGATATAAATATAATTTTATATTTATATTGTGGGATAATTATATTTGTATTCTCTTTTTTTTACGGTGCTCCAGATTTTATGTCCGGGTTGAATCTTTCCCAAATGAAAGACTAAACCCTTCCACACACTTTTCCACAAATGAATATCTAGTAAATGAACGCAATGTAAGTGCACTATATAAGAATAAAACAATACAAGAACAATACGTCAATCCACCAGAAACATAATGGGAAAATATTTCACCGACTCCAGATATTTTCATATCAGAGGGTTCGGCTCTGATGAAATCCTAACTGGTCCGATAAATCCTACTGATCCCTCAAAATAAATATTTAAAAAATCTTTCGTAATCCTACATGTATTTAAAATGACCGACTTTTGCATTTTTATGTACAAATTTTTTGACAAATCTAATACGCCTAAATTTTGAACGAGAGAGCTAGGTATAATGCCAGTAGCCGAAATAACAAATGGTAATATTTTTATAGTCTGAGAATGCCAAATTCTTTTAATTTCATTTCCTAAATCTGTATATTTTCTTATTTTTTCAGAAACAGTTTTCTGAATATTACAAGAATTTGGAATAGCGACATCAATGATATAAGTTATTTTCTTAATTTTGTCATGTAAAACTATATAAAACTATATTTATATTTTATTATTTCGTTCAAAATTTGCATTAACATAGATACCTACATTCAAGTTAGCAATTAAACTGCTCACATGCGTGACGATAAAGTTATTGAAATTATCTTATATAGTACTTATAATTTTTCAATAATGTCAAAGCAAAATAAGTTTTTTTTTAAAATTTGAAATGTATTAGTTTGTAAAAGACCGTAAATTCATAGACAAACTGAAGTATTTTAGTTACAAAACACAAGCGCACATTTTTAAATGATTTTGTTTGAAATAAAATTAAAATTCAGAAAAGTAGGTTTCCTAGTTAATTTATTGGTTTATTTCACTGCATGATTATATGATTTGAAATGGGTGTTTTGTTTGAAAATGACCAACAGTAATACCTTATTAAAAAAAAAATAACATTTTCGAAATTTAAAACCTAACTTTACAAGATAAAATAACAATCTTTCAAAATCAACTTTTTTGTGGAAAAGAGGCAATACGTCTAGAATTTGATTTAAAAATGACATATTTTCGATATTGTCTGGTTATTCCCTTTTAATAACCTAATACGTAATAAAGGTGTAACATAACAACATATTATGTATTAAAAACTTAATATAAATTAATAAATACTATACATAATAAAGACAAAACATAAAAATAAATTAAATGTCTCTTTTGGTAACGACACCATTTTCCTTTAAGCTTATAGGTACATTAACAATGAATTATTAATTTTACTTATTCCTAAAAATGTGCTAAAATAATATATGCCATGATCTTAATATAAATATATTGTTCTCCGTAAAGCCTAGAAACTAAGAGCCCCGAGGGCCTTAACCAGGGATACACAACCTTTTTAGCGATAGGGCAAAGTATTATTATATCATTTTTTTACATTAATTCTTAGATAAGGCCTTCAGAAAGAAAATCCCTCAGGGTCTAAGTCACCTTATTTTGGGATGCTGGATGGAGGATTTTTTTATGGAAAGAAAGGAGATCTTGGGGTCAATATATCTAGGAGTGACGGATGTTAAGTTAATAATTGCATTTATATATTAAAAATTAAAAAGAAATTTAAATGATTACTGAAGAAGCGTTATTTTATTTTATTTAATAAGATAATTTTAAACTATATTTATTGGCGGCGGATGCGTTTTCCCACCTACTGCGTGGCGGGCCGAATCGCAAATGATTGCTTGAAGGAGACTGGAGACTATCGACCCATTGCCTTGTCAGTGGGAAGTATGGAGTCATATGTCTGTCACTCCTGGACACACTGACACTCAGATTCTTATCAACCTCTCATTTCTTTTTCCTTCCCAGAACCTCGTCTCCTTTATTTCATGAAAAAAAACCTGCACGTTTTATCGCCAAGGACGAGAATGAATGATGTGTGTTTTGTATGGATGCGGATGTCGAAGGACGATTCCATGACAGTTCGTCCGGCGAAAATTCGTCCGGCGACAGTTCATCCGGCGACAGTTCATCCGGCCGACAGTTCGGCTGGCCGACAGTTCGTCCAGCGGACAATTCATCCGGCGACAATTCATCCGGCCTGATCATTTAATGTTAACAAAAATGTTAATTATCCATAACTGTATGTAGATAGGTAAGTAACAAGTAGTATTTTGTGAACACCTCAACTATTTTGTGAACACCGAACCTGTGCTAAGGTATTTTCATGTTTGGGAATAAATGCTATCCTATCGACATAAGAAGAAACACCGTATACTTCTTGATTTTGTCAAGAAGGACACTGTGGGTCGACCCAAGGTGGCAGTATCGAATACATTAAAGATTAGTTGCAGTAAAGATCTATATATATACAGTTATTCATAGCATCTAGATTATGTTTAAGATAAATATGTTTTTGATATATAGGTAGGCATATTTTTCTACGGACCACACGCCACTGTTATGAATTTGTTTTGTGTGCAAAAGATTTGATATTTTATCCGGCCCACGGGCTGCAGGTAGTGAATCACTGGTGTAAGCCTTCATATCTCTGGGGGGTGATTAAACCCCAGTGGGGTATTAATATTGATAATAATAAGAAGGAACTGCCCATAAAGCGTGACCTAGGAGCCAAGGAGCGGGAGGTATTAACTCTTTCACGCTATTCGCTTTCTCCCTAGATAAATTTTACAGGACGTTTGAAGTTTTCTGAATTTTCAAGTTTTATAATATCGTTTTCAGCAATCGAATATAGCGACTTCTAAGTAAAAAAAATGGCTCAATCTCTATGTCGAAAAAGTTGATTAGCGTAATTTTCACTAAATTGTGAAGTTTAGGTAGGTGTTCGTAATATATAGGAATATGTATGTAGTGTCAATGCCCTTCACCAGATATCATTAGAATAGTTTGTTATATGTAGTTTTTAGGTGTCTCAACAGATTTTTTTTTTTTAATTTTTAAATTTTTAATTTTATTATTATTGTAAGAATAGTTATTACAAATCACAAACAAGTCCTGCTAAGCCAATTGAATTGGCTTATCGGATATTATCGTACGATAATATCCGATAGGCACTTTCAGTGCCAAATCCCCTTGTTTTTCCCTTATTAAATATTTATTCTAAACCAGATGTTAATAAACACTCGTAACCTGGCGAACCAAAAATCATTAAAACTCCCTATCATCTGAAAAATATTGTGTATCGGAGAAAAATAGTACATCACACTGGCGCAGCCGGTAGTATTCACGTTTAATTTACGTCACGTAGTTTGTGGTTAAATCATCAAATGCTGCGTTGTTAAAAAGTAAACTACCATGCGTAATATTTCGGATTTTATTAATTTTTCATAAAACGTTGTTGATAAAAAAGAGTATTACATATTTGTACGAAGTTATTGCATTTCTAAATAAATAGTTGGTTTATGATTTCCGGGTGGTATTTATTTACCTGTTATTTGCAAGTAAAACGTTGTGAATCACTAGTGCAAAACTACATTATATTTTATTTCGTATTACCGAGTCAAAAAAATAATGAGAGCGATTTGAGTATTTGCATATATTTTTTTTCTTTGTTTTACATTTTTTTCAGGGAAAAATGTGTTCTTACTGGGGTACCCCGTTCTAAGGACACATTGTACAAGTTTTTTTGTTTGAATATAAGTAAATAGTGTAAATACCTTAGTTAAAATATTACATACGAAAATTATAAAGTTGAATCTAAAAGAAAGTACATTACATTAATATTTGTTCGGTTGCAAAATTGTGTCTATCTTCTTCCTTCCCATGTCCATAATCCATATTTTTATGTTTCTTTTGAAGTAAGTTATTTTTTTAATTGTTTTTATTGTAGAGGGAGTAAATTAAATAATTTTATGGAGAAGTACTGCAAATTTCTTTTTCCAAATGTCGTTTTAGTTGTAGGTTGGTGGAATGTATTTTGTAATGTAGATCTTGTGAATCGGCTCGAGTTTGTCTGTGTAAAGTTATCCTGGTTTTTGAATGAGTACATTAGAATATCTTTTGTGTATAATTGTTTCAGTGACATTAAATTCAGCGCTTTAAAAACATAGTCCGTAGGGGTTCTGATGGGGACTCTAAGTATAATTTTCAAAATTGCCCTTTGTGCAATGAGGACTGGTTTTATTGTGGAATCGCACGAGCTTCCCCATCCGGTAAGACAATATTATAGATGAGATTGGGCTAATGCGTAACAGATTTTAATTAACTGTTCTTTATCTAAAATGTTTCTTATGTATGTTTCTTATTTATCTAAAATGTTTAATGTTAGTTTTTTTCAAATTTGTTGCTCACATTTTCCACTTGGGAGTTCCAATTTAAGTTTTGATCTATAATTATGCCAAGGTATTTTATTGTTTGTATTTCATTCAATTTTGGGCAGTTGCAAGGAATTTCTCGTTTCACGTTTATACAGTCTTTATGAATTTTTATGTTTAAGTTTGTATTGAGGTTATCTGTCTGTTTGTTGTGTATTTTGAATTTAATGTATTTAGTTTTTGTATCATTTAATGTTAATGAATTTGAATCAAGCCATTTTTTTACCCGATTAATCCCTTTTTCAGCTTTTTCGAATACAGTCTCCCACGACTTTCCATGGAAGTGAAGGACTGTGTCATCTGCAAAACTAATGACATAGCTTTTAATAAGGTTCAGTTCACGACCTGAGATTCCAATTTTTATGGGTTTTTCTATAAGATATAATAATAATAATAATAATTGGACAATTTGTATAGCGCCGTTTTTGTGAAAAATCACCTCAAGGGCGCTATGTGTGATCAATTGTATCGAAGGCTTTAGTTAGATCTAAAAATATTCCGATACACTTATTTCCGTTATCGAGACTATGTTTAATACTTTTTACAATAGAGGCGATGGCATCAGAGGTTCCTATATTTTTTCTAAAACCGCATTGATTTTCAGATAGTATGAAGTTTGTTTCAAGATATTGAGTGAGCTGCTTCTTTATAACTTTCTCTACTATTTTTGAAAGATTATTCAATATTGTTATCGGTCTTTAGTTATTTACCTATTTCCGCTTTATTGCCGGTTTTACTGACGATCACCTCACTTAGAGCCGCCTTGTAATTATTATTTAATCATTCGTCTACTTATGCATTGTCTCCATAATATGTGTATAAATGTGTGTGCGTGTGTGTATGTACATGTATGCATATAATGTAGATCGTGTACACGTATGCATATACATATATACATGTGTGTATATATGCGTTAGTGTGTATTTATGTATTTACTCATATTTGATTTTGATCTTCCTTGTCATATGTACTTATTTAATTTAATTTATTATTATATATTAAAACTTATAGTCATGCTATGAATATTATGATGTATGGTGTGCTCACCTTTAATTAGAATCATCGCTATAACCATATTGAAAATGTTAATTAATGTAATAATTACAAAGTATTTATTGGCAAGCCAATAAATAAAATAAAAATAATAATAAAATGTGATTTAGACCAATGATCGAGCTTAGGGCCGGTATTTCAGTAGAATAATTTGATAAATTTAATGTAATTTTTGGTGTTTAGTTTCGGTGTAACGGTTTCCAAGAACAATCAGGCTTATTCCAACGGCGCACTGTCTTTATTAATATTAATGGGATTTTCATGGATTTAAATTGCCCCTTAAACTGCCCTAAGACGATAATAAACAATAACCCACAAATTAATCACCATACTAATTCACCAGTTAGGCGAAATCAGTTATTGGTATTATCTTAGATACAATAAAAAAATAACAGAATAAATTTTCTGCTTCACATACCTATTTTTGGAATATGAAAAAAAAGATAAAATCATCGTGTTATTTTTCCAGTGAAGAATAATTATTTTGTTTAGATACTTACTAATGCCTTCTAGAAGTAGCTACCGGCTGCGCCAGAGTTTCTACATTTAAAAAAAAAAAGAAAGACAAACATTCCCGGGTTACGAATAACCCAACAATGTTTGAAAATCTCCTACTACCACCACAGAAAGCCGAAAATGTTGCTTGTGTTGTGATGGAGGTCTTAGCCAGCCGAGGAATCGAACACGCAACGCCCTTGTGGGACCCAAGCGCAATGCCTCCTCAACCACTGATCGGTCATTAATAACGTAAATAATTATGTTTAATGTCAACATTAAGATTCTGCACAGCTTATTTGACAAATGTTTGCGGTGAGCTAGAGATTTCGCAAATGAAAATCACTGCCAATTTCATGATGCCAGAGCTCGCAGAACGCTTTTATTAGATAACTGTAAAAGCCCTCTGGGCGTTGAATAAATAAATAAATAAATAAAAATAAATAAATAACCAACACCTCTGCCATAGGTCAGCCCAATTGGTTAGCTACGTTTGGTGACTTATCAGGGGCGTCCGGGTTCATGGGGTCTAGGTCTTGGCAGTTAATGTGTTTGCCCATCTTCTGCGTGGCGGGCCATATCGATAGAGACAAGTTAAGGGAGACCTAACATAGACCTCTTCAGCCGGACTTTCCCAATTCATGGAATGAATTAATACGTCCGTCACTCCTGAACACACTGTCCCCCAGATTCCTAAACACCCCTCATACATTTTCCTTCCCAAAACGTCCATTTCTTCATTTCCCCAAAAAGACCCTCCACACAGCATCCTCAAAGATGACATATGCCTCCTGTGTTGAGTTAATGTAAAAAAAGGGATTCACGAAAAAGGTAGGTAGGTATGTAGTTTTATAAAAGAAGATTGTTTTTGTTTGTTTTGAATTTGCATAAAATAAAATATAAATAAACCTACTAAGAAAAAATGACGTACCAACAAGTTTGACGGCCATCTTGGCTGTCAGTCTGTCAGTGAACGGGCCTTTTATAGCCACAATAATTACACCTCCCTGTGCTACACACTGCGCTTTCTTAACGTCAATATTATAACAAAAGTAACAAAATGACAAAAATTAATCAGCGGCCATCTTTGTTCGCGCGGCGTGTTGGCCTTTTACAAAAGTGGTACTACTGCTTCCAGCAAACGGTAAGCAAACCCAAAGTCCGTTGCCAGCCTACAGGTAATGCACGTTTTCATCCCGCGACAAAATATCCTACGGACAAAGCATCCCCCAACAAAATATCTACTAAAACCAAACCTAACCTAACTTTTCAGAAAGTCTGTATTATTTTTGTCATATTTTACAATTTTTTAACAATAATTTTTTATTGTCTTTACAGAATGTCTGTATTATTTTTGTCGAATTTAACTATTTTTAACCATAATTTATATTTAATTAAATGAAGACAATATTAGCGAAACTCAATCGAAAATCTGGAGACAGAAAAATCAGATCAATCTTTAATTAAACATTACAATTTGAGGTTTTATTCATAAAGCTAAAAAAAATATATTCTTTACACGATGTATGTATTTTTTTGTCCCATTTTACTATTTTAAACAATAATTTATTGTCTTTAAAGGATGTCTGAATTATTTTTGCCCCATTTTTTGTTAGGTTAGGTTAGATTAGATTAGGTTAAGTTAGGTTAAGTTGGGTTAGGTTTTAGTAGATATTTTGTTGGGGGATGTTTTGTCCGTAAGATATTTTGTTGGGGGATGTTTTGTCCGTAAGATATTTTGTTGGGGGATGTTTTGTCCGTAATATATTTTGTTGGGGGATGTTTTGTCCGTAAGATATTTTGTTGGGGATATTTTGTCGGGAATATTTTGTCGCGGGATGAAAAGTCGCTACAGACAGTGCTTGCTTACCCTCCGCGGCTTCTGCGGCGCTATTATATATTATATAAACAGAACATGTCCAATCCCCGCAGTAAATTTCAATTTGTTCCCGCCATAAAATAAAAGCAGCCACACCACGCTAAAGGAGAAATATTACGGCAAGCACCGGATCAACCGTTCACCGGAACCAGCTAATGCTTCCTACATTATTATTTTACGCTTTATTGCTTTATTTGGTAAAGGTTTTATTGTTAACAATAAATCGAAATGTTATGAGGTCAGAAGGAAAAGAAGAAATCAGATTGCTTCAGCTTTGAAGGAAAACCTTTTTTATTTTTTATTACGCCCATAAACGAAGGAATATTGGCGGAGGAGTATGACGAGATTAGTATGGCGACGGAAATGGTACAATAAATTTAGGGGAGTTTTTATTGTATTTTTTGATAGAATGAATGAATTTATGAGAAACGTGAAACAGAACAAGACACGGAAAAATTAAAAGGTAACGGTCGCAACTGGGACTCGAATCCGGGATTTCTAGCTTACCCGGACGCAGCGCTTTAACTAACACGGCAATAATTGAGATATTATTTTTTTAATATATTTTTTTAATGATTAAAAAGTTTTTTTTTGTTAGGGCAGCTATTGAGTTAACGAATATTTATTCATAAAGCCAAATATAAATTTCATGGTGGGGTTTGGAGTTTTTCCTTTGGAAGTTTAATTTTCTGAAAGTTTCGCTTCTACCGCGTATGAACTGCACACTCTGATTTGTTCACATCAGCACCATATAAGAGACACTAAAAGGGCCTAAATTCACTTAGGGGATTCTACATGGAGGGTATTTTTAAGGAAATGAAGGAGTGGAAGTTCTGAGAAAGGAAAAGGATATGAATAATTTATGAAATTCAAATGGGGTGGCAATGTACGATGGAGCGCATGCTGAAAGGACTAGAACCAACTAGGTCAGTGGTTACATCGGTTTCCATACAAATCTACATGCGACGTTGGGATCTCAACTTCTTGGCCTCGGATATTGTCGGTAGATTATAAAACACCAATAGAGGCTAAAAATATCGTCACTTTGATTGGACAGGGTTCTAACCTCACTTTATCTTTTTTTTTACATTTCCTCCACACAGGAGGGGAGCCACGATTCCCCTCAGTGCCTTCGTCATCTTTTGGGATGCTATGAGAGTCTTTTTAGGAAAGGAAGGAGATGAAGTTCTGGGAAATAAAAGGTACAACGGGTGGGAAGGAATTTAAGGGGCAGTGCGGTGCAAAGCGATATTCCGAGAGATTTTTGTTGGAGAGTAAAAAGGACTCTCTCAACTAGACTCTTTCGACCCGGCCTGCTACGCAGTTGGTGGAACATTCTTGATAGAACCAGGCATAAAGTTATAACTTCATTTCACTAATGCCTTTCCAAGATAGGGAACATTTTAACTAAATATTTTCCTTTAAAATATGTTAAACTAAACTCTTTGAACCTCAAAATTAGAAATTTTTAAATGATTATGAGAATTCGCCTTTGCAAACTTTGATATCTCAGAATATGGTAGAGCGAACTCAGAACCCTATCCAACTAAACTGGCGAACTACACTACTGCGGCTCGCAAAAACGATCAACTGTCAAATACAAACCAAATAGCAATTGCAAAAGGTTCAAAATGATGTAAGAACCTTGCAAAATAAATAGAAGCTTTAAAAACTTGATGTTAAAGTTAGAACGACTTGTCGTCATACAATTAGCTACGGAAATTTAACACAGATGTATCCAAAAATTGTTTTGGTTATGAGCAAAATAAATGGTTTTAGAGGGTCGCCGAAGACCCGGCAGGAGAAAAATGCAAAATGTACGAGAGTTGACCGGTATTAGAAGTGTGGAGGAGATATTCCGGGCAGCGCAAGGTAGAGATACATTTACCAGAGTGAACTTCAACGCCTGGGGAACCTGATAGGGCACACGAAGAAGAAAAAGATAACATGGTTTTATATTGAAAGGTTATTTTTGAAAAAAATGTCAGATAGAACCTTGTTCAAATAAGGTGACGATATAGGTAAACGATAAAGCAGCAACCATTAATTGATTTTAAGAACCTCCGCGTCAGACTGCAGGCTGTACACTGTACAGAGGAGGCAGCTATGAGGCTTCAGCCCAGACCAAGCCGAGCTTTCCGGTGAAATCACGACTGAGCTTTTAATTATAACGTGGATTAATCACTTTGTGTCGGCTATAAATAATTGATTTTTCGCTAGAGTCACATTCCAAGCGATCGGCTTGCACAGCGCGCGGGAAGCAATCGGTGAGAATGTTCCGGCAAAGTCATATTTCAAAACGACGTCGGTACGTATATTTATTTATTTTTTTGCAAAGACAGCGGCATTCAAAAGCGCGACCAAATGAATTATGTGTACAATTAATTGATACACGGTTTCATACTTAGTTAATAGTTGGCAGTTACGTATAAATGTAATGCAATACTTTAATTCATGTTAAGAGATGTCACTCATTCGAAAAAATAGCGAATGTGGCGGGCGGGCGGGCGACCGTGTGGGTATTTAATTTTTATAAAAATCATACAGGGCGGTTCCAATGAGAAAGTCAATTATTCTACGTACCAGCTTTTTTTTAAATATTAACTCAATATCGATTTTATTTCATTCAAAATTTGTTTTAATTTATACCTACATTCAAAAATGCTGAAAGGCGTGATGATAAAACTATTAAAATTATGTACTTTTCGTAATTATGTTTTTATCATAAGTATTTAAAATTTTTCAATCATATCTAAGCAAATAAGAATATAAAGATATCGTGAATATATTAGTTGGTAAGAACATAAATAAATAGACAAACTGAAGTGTTTTCGTCACAAAACACGTGCGCGGATCTTTTTTCAATGATTTTATTTAAACTAAAATTAAAACTCTGAAACATACATTCCCACATAATTTATTGATTTATTTTACTACATGATTATATGATTTGAAATGTGTGTTGTATTATACAAAATTTTGTTTTGAAAATTTAACAAATCTTCCAACGACCTACGGCATAACCTTATTATGCTAAAATAAACATATTTTCTCATATTTTAAAACATAACTTTACCAGATAAAATAAACAATATTTCGAAATCAATTTACACTTTTTGTGGAAAAGAGTCAATATGGCTAAAATTTTATATAAAAATGACAGATTTTCGGTTTATTTGTTATTTTCTCAACCCTTTGAATGGCAGGAGACCATATTATTTGTCCCAACGCACATAGGTCTCGTATAAAACGCTGTAACTCCCTTACTATAATAACTAACTAACTAACCATCACGCCGTTTCCCCGTAGGGGTAGGCAGAGAGGACGGACCGCCAAACAACTCGGTCTTGGCACATACTCTTTGCCTCACTCACATTCATACATTCTCTTCTATTATTCTGACTTTTGACATGGCCTGACTCAAGTTTCTGATTCACTTGATCGTGCCATGTCTTCCTCGGACGTCCACGACTTCTTCTACCATTCACATTTGCGTCGTATATTCTTCTTACACTGCTTTCTTCGTTCATTTGCTCTACATGCCCAAACCATCTGAGGGTCCCTTTCTTAATCTTACTCATTATGCATACATCAGCCTTACATTCTTTGCGGATATCCACATTGCTCACACGATCATACATTGTTTTACCACACATACGCTTCAGGGATCTCATTTCAACAGCATTCAGTTTACTTTTATCCCTCCTCTGCCAGTTCCATGCCTCACTGCCATACATCAGGGTAGGTACCAGGACTCCATTGTGGACTGCTAGCTTCGCTTCTTTTGACAGTTTTTTATTAGCGCCAACGGCATTCAGTCCTCCATTAATGGAGTTACCAGCATTCACCCTTCTTTCAATATCCCTATCAGCCTTCCCATCTCTCGTAAACATACTACCCAGACACACAAACTCATCCACCTGCTCCAAGTATACATCATTCACTTACTATCATAATGAGAATTATGTTCTAAAAGGTGTTAGAAAGGGAAAATAACACGCTTTATATTCAAAATAGCCACCAAAAAAAGTAAAATGTACACTTTCATGTATAAAAAGTTTTGAATCGCAAATTGAAAAAAAAAATTTAAACTTCGGGAATTTTTTATAAATTATTTTTACATAGAGTGACAAAAAAGGAAAATTCCAATATATGTTTGTTATACGTTTGTCTTATAAAATATATATGTGTTTTTATTATTTTTTATTATCAGTAACTTGAGTTAGAAAAAACGTAAGGTGAGCCATTTTTGCAGATCACTTCTCCATCTCTACTCCGACCTCACCGAACTCTGCAAGCAAACCACCACCTAGTCCTATCCCAAATGAAGACAGTGACCTCTTGATCACAGCAGACATGGTCAACACCGCCCTGAGATACATGAAAGCTGGAAAATCAGCAGGTCACGACGGATTGAGCACCGAACACATCAAACACGCTGGAGGACCAATTCTTCAACTGCTGGCGAGTCTGTTTACCGACATCTTAAAGAATGGATACCTACCAACTGACATGACAAGAACAATAATAACTCCCATTCTCAAATCAAAATCGTTGGACTCTACCTCCCAGGGTAGCTACAGACCGATTTCAATTGCCACCACCATCGCACGATTATTCGAACGTCTACTACTAAACCAGATCGGTCCCAGCTTGGAAACTAAGGACAACCAAATGGGCTTCAAACAGCAAATGTCTACCGATACTGCTATATTTACTGTGAAAAGAACCCTGGAATACTACAGGAATAAAAAGACCACCACGTATGCATGCTTTCTAGATCTGAGCAAGGCCTTCGACAGGGTTTCTCACCCTCTACTATGGGATAAACTCAGGGAAAGAGGCATATCACCGGCGGTGATACATATCCTCGACTTGTGGCATAGACAGCAGGAGAACTTAGTAAGGTGGAAAGATGAACTCTCCGAACCTTTCCTCCTGAAGAGCGGCGTTAGACAGGGAGGATGCATGTCCCCGATATTGTTCAACCTGTACATGGACGAACTCACCGATAGGCTAAACAATGCAGGGGTAGGCTGCCAAATTGGAGGACAGTTTCTGAACAATATCAGTTATGCGGACGACATGGTATTGATGGCACCATCTATAAGGGGCCTACGTATTCTTTTAAAGATCTGTGAAGAGTTTGCTGAAGAAACAAACATGCAATACAACCCCACTAAAACGGCTCTACTGGTCGTAAGATATGGACAAGGACCAAAAAATATTCCTCCAGCTACCCTGAATGGTGTGAACCTGCAGGTGACTGAAGGAACTAAATACCTTGGACACATAATCACCAGTAATCTGATGGATGATGACGACATCGATAGGCAAAGAAGAGCTCTCAGTGTAAAAGCAAACATGCTCAGTAGAAGATTCCGCCTTTGCAGTACTGCTGTAAAAAGGACGCTCTTCCTTTCCTTCTGCGCAACACTGTATACGTCTGAACTCTGGGCAAACTACAAGAAGAGTAGTATAGAAAGACTTCGGGTTCAGTATAACAACGCCTTCCGCATAATGTTTGGTCTCCCCAGATATTGCAGCGCTTCCCGGATGTTCACGGAGGGGCGAGTTCCTGGCTTTGCAGCCCTTATTAGATCCAGGGTGGCAGGAATGAGGGAAAGGATAACCAGCTCCGGAAACATCCTCGTCATGGAAGCCCGCCTCAGTCCATCATCCAGTATTGATGCACACTGGAGAAAAATACTGGCTCCTTACGTGCTCACAGAATCCTGAAAGCTTAATATTATTATTTCTTTTGTTTTCCTTTTACTACTATTAGCTTATTATCTTTTTTTTTTTTTTGTTTCGTGTACATTCATATCCACCTTCTTTTTCTTTTTTTTTTCCTTTCAAATACTTTATACTTTGTACATGTATGTTTATATTATACCCTTATGGAATGTGTGGGATTGCACTCTCCTCCCCACATACTGGAATAAACACTTATTTATTTATTATTTATTATTTTTAAAACTTTTTTATGTTTGTATGCAAAAGTTTTATAATAAAAAAAAAAATGTTTATTTCTAATTATATAATTTGAAAGCGTATTTTATCACCTTTCTAAAACAGTTTTTAGTTTTTAAATGTGCTCAGAAATATTCGAAATATTCGAAATATTCGAAATATTTGCATTTTACTGTAAAGCGAAAATATTTTGACCATCAAAAAAAAATTACAAATTTATGAAGGGTTAAATGTGATTTAGAAAAACCGCACGTTCTCACTTAGAATTGTAAAGATCAAAATCAGAGGAAAAATACTGTCAACATCTGATTTTGAAAAACTCTGGGCAACGCCAGGAACTTTAGCTAGTTCTTTATGATACCGCGGCTTGCTTTATTTTATTTTTTATGTCAATCCGGCATTCGAATCCCAACTGTTCCCAACGGTCTGGAGTCAGTGAGACTATGGCATCCCCAACTGAACCAGTGAGACAATGTGGGACTGAAGGTGTTGGCGAGGGGAAGGAGATTTGGAAGAGGAAAGTACCTGGTTATTCTGATCTGGTAACCAAACATGGCATAATCCATTTCAAAGAACATTCAAATTATGAATGGTAGTCTTTTATCAGGGCGATATTTAGAATATTTACTATAATATGAAAAAGAATTATGAAATTATTTATATATTCTTATGGATAAGATACTTCTTATCAACGATCAATCTATTTATTTTTTGAAAAATAAAGTATTACATAAAATATAAGTCTATACTGTAATATACTACGCATTAGTATAGTATCAGTAAGGAAGCAGCTTACAAAACTAGTCTGATAGAAATTGTTCAAAAACTCATAATAAAAATTATAAGTACTAAAAAACCTCCAGTCTTCTCCATTGAATGCATATTCGAAGAATTCAAAGTTCCAACATTTAAAAAAATATTTATAAAAAATTCACTCGTACAAACTATAAAAGAAAAATATAAATAGTCATTCATAACTGAAAAATGTACTATACTTAAAACATGTATTTGTTTGCCACAAACTAAACACTTCATTTACCCAACACCATTATACACACGTAGAAAAATACTTCTTCAATAACCTACTAGTAGAAATCAGAAGCATTAATGACAAAGTACAATTGTTGAATTCTATCAAAAAGTATTTTAGATAAATCATCAACGGGAAGACTGCTTCCCCTATTTCCACATGAATGTCACACTAAAAATTATACTGGTTTTTTTCTTCTTACTGATAGAGGGATAGTTTATAATAAAACAAATTTAATACTTATTTCCACATTGATTGAAATGAAAGCGGAAATAATTTTTATATTTGTTTTATTATAATATATAAATTAATGGAATTCCGCCATGAATTTTTAGTTTCAAAAATAGAAATATTAAAAAGAATTCATGGATTTTCATTGTTACTTTTTGGGATATTATGCTGTGTTGCGCTATCTCCTTCTTTAGCCGACGTTTCAGACAGCGTTGCAGTGTCCATCATCAGGGCAGATCCGGTAGATCCGGTAGATCCGACGATGTGTAATTGTTAGTGTTGAGTGTGTGCTTGCTTATCTGCCCTAATGATGGACACTGCAACGCTGTCCGAAACGTCGGCTAAAGAAAGAGATAGCGCAACACGGCATAACATCCCAAAAACTAACAATTAAAATGCTTTTAGCCGTGAAAATCTAAAAAAAAAAAAAACTTATCCGAATTCATGGATGTTTGTATCTTTTAGTTAAAGGGTCTTGATTGCGATGTGACTTTATTAACTGTACCTACATATATGTGAAACACATGACTGTACTGTATTAATTGTGGACATGTGAAATTTAAAATCTTCTTCCATCCACAAGCAAATCTTTTTAATGGAAGACCAGTAATATTATAATATATACTATTTTTAAGATGAATAAATAAAAACAAAATTTAAAAAATGTAGGTATATAATTTTTTTGTTAAATTATTTGTAAAACCACACAAAATTAGAATCCGCAACCTCCGGAATAGTAGTCGAGAGCCTTATCCCTCGACCATGGAGGCTGTCATAGTTTCAACCTAAAAATATATACAGATATATTGAGCAAAACTCTAGTTCTGAAATAGGTAAATCGAACACTAATACCTACCATTTACTCGTACCATTCAATATTTTAAAACCAATTCAAGAACAACATTTTGTAATGTAATGAAAGTGTAATCCATTAGTGGATTAGTTCCGGGATTTTGAATATAAGTTGGACAAAATCCCAAAAAGGAGAATTATGGAATACAAGAGGTGTTCGCGGTGGAAAATGTTGCTGTTAACCCAACCAAAAAGAGTTACGAAAAGGAAAAATAATTCAATAATGGATGAATAAGAAATAGCCTTATTCACAAAAAGAGTTTCTAAGCGCTGTGAAATATTCAACATCTTCATTTTGGCTTTAGTTAGTTGCCAACAAAGTTTTTTGTTAGTGACAGTCATTCCTAGATTGGAGAATGCTTCCAGTGTTGCCATGTTAAAAGAACACCATTTGGAATCAAATTGTACCTCGAATAATTGACTTTCGCTGTGTTTAAGGGAACGCTGCGAGGTCCGTTTCGGACAAATCTTAATCTTGTGATTTGAAGCCAAAATACTCAACCAAACTGAAAAATATTTTGATATTCAAAAGGTATTTCAATATTTAGTACAGGTGCTACTCAATTTATTTATGTTTTGAATTATAAAATAAAGGCTATTAAAGATTTAAATATTTTATGATTTTATAAACAACTTATTTATCATTAACTCACAATTATTTGTGAGTTAATGATAAATATTTAAAAAAACATTTTACTATATTTCTTATAAAAATATGATTAAATATAAATAAAAAATTAGAATGATTAAAAAAAGCATTTTGATGTGTGTAAATTTAAATAATAAATTACCCTTTTTCGTCGGAACACAAATTTGTCGTATATAAATGAAAATTACTAATTACACAAAAAACGTATTTTTGCTATATTTTATTTTTTACTATATTAACAAAGTAGATAATATTATAGTGTGTGTGTTTTTTTTTAATAATTAATAATAATTATAACTGATAAAAAATTCCAAAGTTGCCTCCAAAATGAACCAAAATATATTTTTTAATTATCCATTATAATCATCACTTAAACAAAAACAAAAAATAGCACATACCCGTATTAGATATTTAATGACTATTTTTTTTAAATGCCTGTCAATCAGCGTATTATTTTATGTAATAAATACCCTTTTTCAAATTAGACAATTCACCCTAAAAAGAGTGCTTTGTGCCAAAAAAGTTAAGAAAGATTGATATAATTTTGAGGATAATCAATAAGAGAATAGAACGAATCAAATATTGAAGTCATTCAAGTCTATGAACTTAAATAAAACTGAAAAAAAACGCGAGAATTGTTGAGGATACTGAGGGGAGAATGGTGGGTAATTTTAATGAGCAAACGATTTACTCTTATGCTTTTGAAGGAAGAATGATTTTTACAATTGAGGAAGACATGGTCAAGAGTCTCCTCCTCCACACCGCACTGGCAGAGTGGACTATCGAGGACTCGAATTTAAAAAAAATGCGCTGCAATAGAGCAGTGACCAATTCTTCTTCTCGAAATGCAGGAAACAAACCTTTTGGATTTTTTTATGCAGTGGAACCAAGGTTTACTTGGAATATGATTTTTAATTCCAGCATAGAAAGATCCAGACATATTGGATTTAAGAACAGAGAAGACGTCAGAGATTAGAATTTTAAAATCTAAAGGAATAGAACCAGAAATTGTTCCAAGTTTAGCAAGAGAATCGGCTTTCTCGTTTCCCTCAATTCCTAGATGACCAATTATTAAACTTTGTACAACCTACCTATTTTTTGTATGCATGGTAAAGCCTTTAAAGCGTAAATAAATAAAAAAAAACAAGCTGAATTTAAAAATAAATAAAAATTAAAAGACATGAATCCAAGACTAAGTCTATAAGGACATTAAAATTTGTGATATAATTAGCTTAAAAAGCAACAGAATTATAAACGGTACCTTATTCATAAAAGTCTCTTTCTAACACGACGAAAACTTCGTAATCTCAATTTTGTAAAGCATTGTAGAGATGTTTAGCCTTTTTTACCAACAAAAAAAAGTTTAGGGTAGGTTTTGAAATTATGTTCTGGAAATTTCTGATGAAATTTCAGAGAATTGTGGTTATAATCTTACCTTTTTACATTTCTATGTGCAAGAATAAATAAGTCAAAATAAATTAAAAAGTTTTTTAATCACAATATTCAGGTTAAAGTTAGCTATACACCGTGTTCGAAGCTGATACCGCGAATCTTGGGGGGTGGTTATTCATGATAATTTAAGAAAAAAAATCCTAATGAATTTTTTACATAAAGCAATTTTATTTACCAACAAAAAGTGTAAAAAAATGTCCAGTGTAATCGTTGCTATACTTTTTAGAATAATGCACATATTCTGATAATACCCTCACATTTCAAATTAATGTTAAATAGAACAGCTGACCGAGACGGAAGAAAAAATAATGATAAAGGTATGTTTATACGAACGCTTTATAAACCATGTATATCTATATATTTTGCCTTTGTATTGTAGTAACTTAAAATGTTTTTCTTCTGTATATTCGAATATATTCTTCTTTATATACGTGTGCTTTATATATAACAAAATAATATTAATATAATATTATAAAATAAGCTGGAAAGACAGCGTAACAAATGAAGATGTTTTGGTTCGGATAAATAAAGAAAAATTAGTTATTAAAACAAAAACGACAATTTCAATATCTAGGACGTGTGGTGAAACATCCAGAAAAGTACGAGATCTTGAATATCATAATGCAGGGAAAAAATGCCGGAATACGGGGCCTTAGAAAAAGGAGAACATCATAGCTGAAACCCCTGAGATAGTAGTTTGATCAGTCTTCTGTAAACAAAGTCTGCATAGCTAACATGAGAGCTAACGTCCATTGAAGGGACATGGTAGGAGAAGAAGAAGAAGACAACAGACTGTTAGTATTCATATTACATCATTTTGACTTGCTCAACTCATCGTCTGCGTCTGTTCGAAAATCAAAGAAAAATATGTAATAAAAGCGTCACTCAAAATGTAAACGTCACTGTGAGTGCTCGGTGTGAACAGCGGTACGTCAACTCCCTTAT
This sequence comes from Limnephilus lunatus, assembly GCA_917563855.2. Taxonomy (NCBI): domain Eukaryota; kingdom Metazoa; phylum Arthropoda; class Insecta; order Trichoptera; family Limnephilidae; genus Limnephilus; species Limnephilus lunatus. Next base: position 7,692,333 of record OU830600.1, on the reverse strand, counting down.
AATAATATCTCGACGCCGAACATTTTATTCGTATCTGAATGAAGCTCAAACGAAAGAAAAATCTGAATTTGACGGAAGTTAGATTCGCGTGGGAGGGCGGCTATCAAATACTTTATTATATTGAAAAATTCTAATCGTATTCTCAGGGGTTTTGTTCGCTTTATTAGTTGTTAAGCATTTATTTAATTTGAAGAGAACAGTTTTACAGTGCCCACTGTTTTGTCCTCTGTATTGCGATTGTCCTATTTTATATTTAAAGTCATTCAACTCAAACACTTTTATTTCTCATTATTAATCTTGACGTGTAGAGCCCTTCACAGTAAACTTTCCATGTCTATGCCACTTCATATTGAAATATTGTAAATAATTTAGTATCTATAATCTTTTTTTTCTGTGGTCACGTCAAAGTTTGTATTGTTGTTTATAAAACGGCTTTTTATCTTTTTAGCAAATTCATTCTCTTCTCAGACCCTACTTCTAACTTTATCGACTCAATTAAGTTCTCTTATTAATTGCCAGTCACTCTCTCTCATTTTGAAATTATTCTAAATAAAAAGTAACAATTACATCCAGTTAAAACACAAGCGTTTTACTAAACGATAACCTCGAACATGTAATGTAAGGTAAATGTAAGTACTGTAATCTAATGTAATTTAAGGTTATGAAATGTAAAAACTATGTAATATAATGCAAAAGTACACAATTCAATATTCTAGTTAAGTAAGTGAAAAAGTTATTTTCTTTTTTAATGAAATAAAAACATATGAAAAAAAACAATCCTCAATCTCTCAAAACTGCAACGCTAATCCTTGGCGTGGAAAACAGGAAGCCAAGAAAACAGATCAGCCTTACAACCTGACTGCGACTTCTGAAAAACACAACCTGGGACGCTGCAGAAACCTTTTCACTAATCATAATAAAAAAGAGAGGTTTTCATATGTCATGAATTTGGATGTGATTTATTTATTTGTTTACAGACACCTCCGAAATTGAGTTGCTTAATGACCGACAAAATTCATTTTGCCTTATACCAAAAAAATCAAGGTCTTGACTCGAGTTGACCAGTCGACACATTAAAAAATATCCATAATTAGACGAGTGATGATTGAGGAAGAGCAGTTCACTATTTCTCAGTCTACGGGAAGGTATATTGAGAGGGTTGAGTTGTAGTAATGTAGGTGAATGAATAATACATTTGATAATTTCGAAGTCACAGATGAGATCATTTTTTTTCCGACAGTCTTCTTAATGTTTAGATTTAATTCATTTTCATCAAATGTGTAATTGCCTATTTCTAATCCTAGTCTCCTTATCCCTCTTATGAACGAATTCAATATGACGACTACGGACAGCATAAAAAGGAGACCAAACAATACAAGCATATTCAAGTTGAGGGTGAACCAAGGAGCAGTAAAGAGTTTTTGAAGTCAGAAGTGATTATGGTGATGAAACCAAGTTGTCAGAGAGATTTATTAACAATTATTCGTCAATTTATATGTTCCCGAAAAGAAATATCTAGAAGATATACATGTCAATCTATGGAATATGCACTGTCATTTCGTTTTGTTTGTTACTTCTTATAAGAGTAAGGACCCTCCAAAGTCGTTAAAATTGTCAGGTTAGAACGCCGTTGAATACAGTTTGTAAAAATTAAAAGCTTGGATAAATCTCGATATGAATCTTTGAAGGTATTTGACTACAGCAGAACAACTTAAGAATATGTAATCTACGGTTTTTATTTCAAGATCACAACGGAAAGGAACATAGACATAAAAATAGTAAGAAGTCATGGAACCTTTTCCAATTTTAAAGAGAATACAATTGGAAATTTCTGGAAGTTTTGGGAAATGGTGGTATGTAATATGTTGGATGGATCATTCTTTGAATTGGGGCATAGTTGGTTTCGAAATGAAAGAATAAAAGGAAACGTTTCTTGGAGGAAATCGTAGAAACAAGAGAACGACTCAAGGCATAACATACCGTTCCGTTCCATACCCACATTGCATTAGGTATCTATATGATGTATTCAGAAATACCACAAGTTGATCTCAAATACAGTTTCATACTTTGTAGAAATGAAAATTCAGTCATAGAAAATTATGAAATTCACAGTTACACCATTTATAACTCAAGAACCGCTGGACCAAATTTATGATCTTTGATTTGTTGGATTTTTCTCCGCCCTGAACAGCAGAATAGCTATTAAAACATCGGGAAAATTCATTAAAAAAAAATTAAGTAATAAAACCTCAAAAAATATAAATCCGTACTCAACGCCATCTTTGATAATGCCGAAAACAAAACACGCACAATTGCGCATCGATAATTGCTTAAATGTGTAATTTTTAACTTAATAAAAAAACAAGTTAACACAACCGTCATTAATTCTGAGGCGGAACGAAGTTCGCCGGGTCAGGTAGTCTTATATCTTATAATTTTTTAAATTATTAGAAAAATACACTTCTAACTAACTAACCATCACGCATTCATTGTAATAAATTCAACAATGTCAATTTACATAAATAACGATTTATTTGTATCCATTATTTAACACTCAATTTACGTACATTTAAATAATTGAATAAAGATTAGTTTTTCGGCAATTTGTTAGCAATTTTTATCTACCAAATCAGATTCATATTGGCGATAAATGTATGCATTGTTTTTTCAACATAGTATAATTAAGAGGGTTTTTAACCAGAGAAATATATCATTTTTAAATCAAATTTTAGACGTATCGACTCTTTTCCACCAAAAATTATAAATTGATTTCGAAAGATTGTTATTTTATCTAGTTAACACATGTTTTAAATTTTGAGAAAAATTGTTAATTTTTAATATAATTAGGTTACACCATAGGTCGTTAGCACATTTGTTAAATTTTCAAACGAAAAATCTTCTTTTACAAGACATATTTTATATCATGTAATCATAACTAACTAACTAACGAACCATCACGCCGTTTCCCCGCAGGGGTAGGCAGAGAGGACGGACCGCCAAACAACTCGGTCTTGGCACACACTCCTTGCCTCGTTCACATTCATACATCGTCTCATACATGCTCTTCTATTATTCTGACTCTTGACATGGCCCGACTCAAGTATCTGATTCACTTAGTCGTGCCATGTCTTTCTCGGGCGTCCCCGACTTCTTCTACCATTCACATTTGCGTCATATATTCTCCAACTATTGCAATCATAAATTAATCTTATATTAATCTCCAAATTGTAATCATATATTATTGTAAATCAATGCGTTATCTAGTAAACGCATGTTTCAAATTTTTAATTTAAATAAAAACATCATCATTAAAAAAATATATTTGAACTCTTATTTATGACGAAAATTTCTCTATTTTGTCTATCTACTTACGGTCTTACAAATTATTATTTTTTTTTGCATATTTATTTTGCTTAGACATTATTGAGAAATTATAAATACTTATGATAAAAAGATAATTTCAAAAAGTACATAATTTTAATAGTTTTATCGTAACGCTTTTCAGCATTTTTGGATATAGGTATAAATTAAATCAAATTTAGAATAAAATAAAATAGATATTGAGTTATAATTTTAAAAATCTGATACTGAGAATATTTAATATTTTTCAATGGAACCGCGCTGTACGTTTGTAAGAACATCTTTCGACGAAATGTGGATTTTCGGCCGCTGGCTGGTTAAAGGCCCTTAACTTCAAACAGGAGGTCATGAGGGAAGTAATTTACATCAGGGCCTATTTCATCGTTGGGGGTGCTTTGTGGAGGGTATTTTTGGGGAAAAGAAGGAGTGAACATGGGTCTTGAAGATACACATAGTGTAGGAGGGAGGATTCACGGAGGCCGATAAATAGAAGCGACCCGTTCTCGTGTGACAAAAGTCAACGGTATATACGTTACAGTTAAAACTCGTTTTTTGTTATAACGCGTTTTTTCTAGTTAAAACTCGTTTTTTGTTATAACGCGTTTTTTCTAGTTAAAATAAGTTTTTACTAACTGCCTTTGTTAAAACTGAAATTGGGATTGAAAATACAAATACTGTTTATTAAAATATTTAATTACTGTTAATTAAAGGTGTAAGACCACCATTCAGAATTGAAACGTTGCTTGAAAATGGCTTTAGCCGTGTTTGGTGACCAGATCTGAATAGCTAGGTACTTCCCAACCTTCCTCTTCCCCACCTCCTTTCCCTCCCCACTACCTTCAGCCTCACAGCATACCCCAATTGGGGATGTCATAGTCTCACTGGCTCCAGACGGGAGCAGTTGAGATTCTTGTGCGGTATTCACTATAAAAAAAAAATTAAAAACGTAACTTAACCCTTCCTAATCCAACTTAACCTAACTTAACTTAAACTAACCTGATGTCACTCGACCAATCAGAATAAAGCACGATGAACTTAGACATTGGTTGAAACAGTTTTAACTAAATCATTTCGAGAAAACGCGTTTTGTCCAGTAGCTGATATTCAGCAGTTAATTTTAGTTATAACAAAGGCATTTAGTGAAAACTAGTTTATAATAGAGAAAACGCATTATAACTAAGATGGGATTTTAACTGTAACACATATATGTATATATATCGATCATCCAGTTGATTAGTCAGACATCTTTAAATACCAAGTTTTGGAAAGCAATTCTTGAAAGCTCACCATAAATCAAATATTATTTATAATTGTCTGTGCTTTACATATTAAATATGCTATAACATAACACAAGGAGGCATAACAGTCCGGTACAGTAGTATAACATTTTGGAATATGATACTAGTTACTCAGAAAGCATCAATATTTCGCTTAGTTCAGTTTTTCCGCATTATAATTGATGTGGTGGCGTTTATGGGTAATCTGAGTATTGTACCAGATAGAGGGTATACTTTTACGTGTAATTGCATACCCAATTCAAATTTTTCGGAGATGTCTAACTGGACGATGAGGTGTTCGGGTTTTTTCCCGACTATGCACTGGTGTCGAAGGGATCAATAACGCTAGTTGCTCGGAGCATCTTCCATTATAATTCCGGTAAAACAAGAACATCATACCTGACTGATGCCTGTGCTCTAAAGATTGCTACAGTTTGAAAATGGCCTTGTAAGTCAAAATAGTTGTAACCAATGTAAAAACTAAAGTACTTGCAGAATTTCATAAAAACACCATTAAATTTAGTTTATATTTAATTTTAAAAATAAATAAATAATAGAAAAAAATAAAAACTAAAGATTGCAATATGTTTCTTAAAGATAGGGGAATCTAACAAACGGACGTTAATGATATAAATGGCATAAAAATTGAAGTTTTTGAAAGAAAATGGGATAGGAAGGAAAGTAAACTAACTAGAGTAGGTGGAGATTGTGTATTGAGCTGGTGGGGAATGAGGTTGGCTTTAAAGCTTCGATTATTTCCACATTTCATATATCTGGATCTAGAGGATAATACTACTGCAGGAAACTTTAATTGATAAAGTATGGATAGGTACTATAAGGGTTCAACAAACACTTCAGCGAAGAAATAGCCTGTGTTCAGGAAGAAAACAATTTTAAATTAGAATACCGCACAAAAGTCTTAACTACCTTGAACTATCGCATCCCCGATAAGTGGTGTATTATGAGGCTGAAGAAAGCAGAGGGGGGAAGGAAATGAGGAAGAAAAAGGTTGAAAATTATCTGGCTATTCAGATCTGGTCATTAAATATGGCTAAAGCCATTAAAGCGACGTTTCGTTTCTAAATTGTGGTCTTTAACAAGGGCGATATATAAAGTATCTACGCCGTAGACGCTGTCATATTATTCCACGGCAGTTGATTTTATCCCAGAAAGGCTTACTTATCTATGTACAATTGTACAATATGTAGTCGGTTCAGTTAAAATACGGTATACTTACACAAAATATAATTAAGTGTCCCCTAAGATGATCTACCGCCGTATAACGAGAGTATAAACCATAATATTTTCTCTCAAATACATCAAGGATAAAACTACTTGTCTATATACTGTACAACTGTACATACCAGCGTAGGGTACAAAAAATTGACACTGTTAATAAATTCGATTGATATTCATATCAACTTATTATTAAAGGTAGTTTGAAGTCGATTTTAGGTTTGAAATTGGTAAATAATGCACAAAAAACATAATTTTGTGATAATTATAATCTAAGCTAACTGTCGGGTCACCTGTCAATGTTGTGGACAGCAAGAAAAATAAATATTTCATTATTGGTGACGGAGATCAATATTCATTTTAAAACAGAATTTAAGTTGGGACTCTCAATTTTTTGGTTAAAACTGTTCAGTTTTTCAATTAAAATAAACGAAAAAAACGAGTGTGCTTTAGACCACACGACTGAAGTTAAACTTCACTAACTTATAAAAGAAGAGAGGAAGAAAATGTGCGCGCGCACTGCTCTCTCTTGCTCCTACAGTGTGATACAGACAATAGGCCTGCACTGTGTCTTAGATATACGAAACGTAACTGGCTATGAGAGAAAGAAAATGTGTGCTCGCACCTCTCTCTCTTGCTCCTACAGTAATATACGAAGCGTAACTCTCTCTCTTTATATCTTCACTACCTTATATCTCCCTCTCAACTTCCGTTCGTCTCACCCGATCACACTTTTCGTAACGTTCTCGTCACGCATTCACTAGCTTACTCCCCAAGTCAAGCGTGCGTAAAGAAGTTACTTCAAAAACAATTAACTTACATCACGCGACGTTTTGCCGCAGAGGCGGGGAGAGTGGTTGGGCCACGACATACGAGTAAATCTGTATTGGTACGCACTCCTTGTTTAATCCACTGTCATACATTCTACAAGATATACCATTTTACTATTATGAGTCTTCACAAGACCATCTCATATATATAATTATAAAAAAATAACTGTACTTATTATATTTTAAAAATAGTGTTGAAATCTCGGGCGAAGTCGGGTAGCAAATATAAGTTCTTAAACCTTATAAATGAATGTTCGGTTTTTCTCAGAAGCTGTTTTTTCTCATAAGCAGCAAGAGAATTTAATATTCATACGTTTTTTTGCATTTATTTGCATACCGGAATATATTTCTTGTGAATTTTCATGCACTATTTAGCATTTGATGCAGCAACTTCGTAATATTATGCATCCCTGGAAAACAAAGAAAACGCTTTTAACCCTATAGATCGAAATGTTTTAGGCACACTTTTAAAATATAACTTTTTTGAATGAGTATAAAACTTTTACAACTTTCTTTCACTATTTTATTTATAACCGAAAAAGTGAAAGAAAGTAATGAAGGTATTTTTAAGTCATTAATAAAACAAATGGAAGAAAGTCATAAAGGAGTATTTTGGTCATCAATGAAAAAGTGGAAGAAAGTTATAAAGGTATTTTTAATTCATTAATAAAACAAATGGAAGAAAGCCATAAAGGAGTATTTTGGTCATCAATGAAAAAGTGGAAGAAAGTTATAAAGGTTTTTTTAAGTCATTAATAAAACAAATGGAAGAAAGCCATAAAGGAGTATTTTGGTCATCAATGAAAACGTGGAAGAAAGTTAGAAATGTGTTTTTTAGACATTAATAAAATAAGTTCAAGAAAGAGTAGAGGTCGAACAAGGACACCGATCTGCAGTCTCACGGCAATCCGATTGGTCCCCCATACACCAATAGGAATCAATCCTTACCTCAAGTCACTCTCTCGCGCTGCAAACGAAGATCATCCAAATCGTACAAATCAAATCAAATACACTGCTTGTAAATCGTACTTGTTCGCTCTCCACTTTCGTATACGATTGTTCATATTTAAATATTAAATTATGGTGCGTTATATTCATTTGTAATTTGTTAAATAAACCTGTGAATATTGTATCTACAATCTACTTATTAAATTTGATTTACCACCCATTTACACATGCGTAAACATAACCCCCAAAAAAGTTATAAAGATGTGTTTGGTCGCCAATAAAAAAGTAGAAGAAAATTATAATGTTTTTTTTCATTCATTAATTATGGAGAAATGGATGAAAGATCGAAAGGTGTGTTTGGTCGTCAATAAAAAATTGGAAGAAAGTTATAATGGTGTTTTTTGGACATTGACAAAAAAGTAGAAAAATTTTATAAAATTGTTTTTCGGTCATTTATAAAAAAGTGAAAGAAAATGGCAAGGGTGATTTTCAGTCATTAATGAAAAAGGTGGAAAGGAGTTTTTAAAATGTTTTTCAATCAATAATTAAAAAGTGTAAAACAGTCATAAAGGTATTTTTCAGTCATTGTTAAAAAAAGTGGAAGAAAGTTATACATTTGTTTTTGGACATTTATGAAAAAGCGGGATAATATTTAAGGGTGTTTTTCAGTCATTTAAAAAAAGTGTAAAAAAGTTATAAATTTATTTTTTCAGTCATGAATAAAAAAGTAAAAGAAAGTTACATACATGTTTTTCGATCATTAATTAAAAGCTACGAAAATTAATTAAAAAGTGTGAGAAAGTAATAAAGGTGTTTTTCAGGCATTAATAAAAAATGGTAGAAAGTTATAAAGGTTTTTTAATCCATAAAAAAGTCATATCAACAAAAATGGAAATATATAATTAATTAAATATTTCAAAAGTAAAAAATAATTTCTTATTTTACTCTCGTATAAAAAAAAAATGCTTAAAATGTAACAGAATTCAATACTAAATAATACGAAACGGTCGTTAGATTAAACTGGATTATTTCAGCAATGAAGCACAATTCAAACGGCAAGCTTTGTTGCTGTGTTAGTCTAAGTCCGTTTATCTCATCTAAAATATTTTTTTCTTATAGAAACGCTTTGAAATTATAATTTTGTAATGTTTTTAAAATGAATAAATTGAATTAAATTGAAAAGATCAAACAAGCGATACATCAAGTATCAAAAATTCTATATTTGAAATGTGCATTTCTTTTGTTTAAAATTGGGACAGATGTCGTAATTTTTTAAGCTTGAGGCAAATATTTTTATAAATACTATTAGCTTCACAAATCCTTTTTTAGTTTCTTTTTTACCGATTCATTAAATGTACTTTATTAATTAAAGTACATTGGTGATTTACTATGCCTGTCTCACTAGATAGGTACTCCTGTGTTGAGAGCAGGCGCAGTTTAACATAAGCAGTTTACACATAAATAAAAATAACAACAACAATATTTTATTTTAAATAAAAGACAAATACAATGAACGTCCTACCATTGCAAACACAGACTTTTTAACAGGTTTTAATAAAATCGCTGATGCTTCATCTGTCTTGGTTGAAGACTTGGTGTCTGACTTATATTTCAAATAATTTGAATTCTGTCTAATAACCAGTGGAAGCGCATTGCAGAGCACACGCTTGTATGTTTTTGGGAAACAAAAAAAATCTCCTAGATTCACCTAAAGATTTCATCCGAACTGCTTCTGATCGGTAACTAACTAACTAACTAACCATCACGCCGTTTCCCCGCAGGGGTAGGCAGAGAGGACGGACCGCCAAACAACTCGGTCTTGGCACACACTCTTTGCCTCACTCACATTCATACATCGTCTCATACATTCTCTTCTATTATTCTGACTTTTGACATGGCCCGACTCAAGTATCTGATTCACTTGATCGTGCCATGTCTTCCTCGGACTTCCACGACTTCTTCTACCATTCACATTTGCGTCGTATATTCTTCTTACACTGCTTTCTTCGTTCATTCGCTCTACATGCCCAAACCATCTGAGGGTCCCTTTCTTAATCTTACTCATTATGCATACATCAGGCTTACATTCTTTGCGGATATCCACATTGCTCACATGATCATACATTGTTTTACCACACATACGCCTCAGGGATCTCATTTCAACAGCATTCAGTTTACTTTCATCCTTCCTCTGCCAGTTCCATGCCTCACTGCCATACATCAGGGTAGGTACCAGGACTCCGTTGTGGACTGCTAGCTTCGCTTCTTTTGACAGTTTTTTATTAGCGCCAACGGCATTCAGTCCTCCATTAATGGAGTTACCAGCATTCACCCTTCTTTCAATATCCCTATCAGCCTTCCCATCTCTCGTTAACATAATATAGATACACAACTCATCCACCTGCTCCAAGTATTCATCATTCACAACTATATACTATAGTTGTTATAACTATATACTATAGTTGTGAATGTGATCGTTAGTTTTAGAATAATCTTTAAATTAAATTCTGAGCTTTAAGAATTGGATCAATGATGGCAACGTTTGCTCCTCCCCAGGATATAATACCGTACTCGATTAAAGATTGACATAGTGCATAGTAAATTGTTTTGAGTTGATTCAAGTTAATAAATCCTACGATTATAATATCCCGTGATTAGTCACGATTTGCGCTACTAATAAACCAAAAAGGGTTTTTGTTCTTTTTTATTTAATTTATTTTATATTCAGTACCTACGTCGCATATTTCACGTCACGTATAATGTACTATGTAATATATAGAGTTAACCCAGGGTTAATTAATTCACACAGGTTGTCGGGGAAAGTTCAGGTTATTAATAATGGGGTTGTCAGCGACCCGCGGTGTCCTGCGGGGTCACCATACTAAAAATAGTTCACACCATCTCCCCGGCCGGCAGCGACTCAGTTCAGAGGTGAAAAATATTTCCGTAAAAAACGTTCCCCAGTCGTACGTTGAAGATTGATTTTATTGAAGTTTGTCAATTTATAATCAGATAAATTAATTATTGAGAATGGCTACAATAAAAAAAATAGAACAACTGTAATGAAATTAATTTCTTTTGACACATTTTGTCACATTTTTTCGATTATATCGTGAATATACACAGAATCAGTAAATACTTTGTACAAATGGTAAACTAGTACATCTACTTTGCATATTAGAATAAGTTAACAATAATAATCTAAACGAAAATATGAAAGAGAACAAGACACAGAAAAAGACAATGGTCGCAACTGGGACTCGAATCCAGACCTCTTCGTCTAACCGGGACGAGTGCGTTAACCAATTTCGCTATTGACACCTTCTGTCAAAACGTCATAATTGTCAATCTCATATTTTCAAATTTTTTTGAATTAGATACATTATTATCAACTAATTATTTTTCTCCATATTACGGGGAACTACCCTTTTTATTGGAAACAATCATTCTAAGAATTGGTTTGTGACCTGGATAGCGTCTCGGATAGATATATCCGAATTTATTTATATGGAACAATTGACTTTTATGAAAGTCTAAATTAATGCTCTTGAAAATCTAAATTTCTGTTTTTCTGTGTCTTTTTCTCTTTCATATTTTCGTTTAGATTATTATTGTTAACTTATTCTAGTATGATATATTTCACTGATGGGAATAACCTTCAAAAAAGTATAAAAAGAAAGTTTTTCTTATAAAAATTGAATATACGCGCCCTTGAGGTGATTTTTCACAAAAACGGCGCTCTACAAGTTGTCCAATTATTATTATTATTATACATCTACTTTACATTTGGAGTTGATTTTATAGTTTACATTTTTTTGATTGAGCCTTCGTTTTCTAGTAAATCTAGTCCAAAGTTAGAATTTTTTAGCTCAAATTTGAAAAAAAACATCGGTTAATGGACCGACTACAAATTTTTTTTAACCCTTTAGTTGACGAGAAAAAAAGTTGAAAAAAAAAAACTAAATGCTCAGATCGATATAAGAAAGTTTTTTGTTTCCTTTTTTTTATGTGAATACTTCACAAGAGTCCAAACTGTTCCGTCTGGAGCCGGTGAGACTATGGCATCCCAAATTGGGGTATGTTGTGAGGGTGAAAGTAGCGGGGAAAGGAAATGGGGGAAAGGAAGGTAGAGAAGTGCCTGGCTGTTCAGATCTAGTCACCAAACATGGTCGAAGCCATTTTAAGCAACGTTTCAATTCTGAATAGTGGTCTCTTACATCAAGGCGATATTGAAAGTATCTTCCACTCTGGATCTTGCCGCAAATATGAAAACGATTAAATTATTAAATAATGAACGCACAAATCAATATAATAAAATCACGATCTATATTCGAGAGCCTTGCCCCTTGACCACGGATGCCGATTCTCTATGAGATGTAGTTTTTATCAACATCTACTATTTACTAGTAGGTAGGTTCACTACTGGGTCGATAATATTATGTCGATGAGCCTCAGTACCTACCTCCATAGTCGAATTTCTTATTCATATATACATAGGTATATTTGTATTACCTTAGATAAAACATGCCGAATGTTGCCGAGCTACGATTAACTGAACGAACTATCAAAGTGTCGATGCAATGAACGAACGCCTTTGGTGTTGGCAAAGATATTAGAAACCCGAGATATGCTATGTTGGCCGCCAGACCGTGGACGGACTACGGCCTACGGAGCGGAGTGTGAATACGGAAAGAATTCGTTCATTCAATTGGTTTTGTGTCGTAACCGCGTACAGTTTGTGCCCGTTTTATTCAAAATGCCGTCTTGTTCAGTGCAACTATGCAAAAATAATACAAGAAATGTGAACTTCAAGATAAATGGAGTTTCATTTCACCGGTAAGTACAAAATTAGAGTACGTTATCAATTTTTAATGATTATTCGAAGTTTTTATTGACATAAGGCCCCGTTAAAACAAACATCGCCGCCATTACGATGCTAGTGATGGGGACGCGAATTCTTTTAAATACCGACCATCGATATTTCGTAATATTAGTAGGGCTTTATAAAAAAAATATAAATATGTATAAACATATTATTTTGCAGATAATTATTGTTGTAGATGCTGATTGGTGGTAGAAACAAATACAATGATTTTCTTTTAAAATCATTATTTATAAAAATTAATCTTTCTTTGTTCCGCATGCGTTTGTGTACCATTTATTCAATTTTCAATGGAACTTTGGTGATTTTTAGTGCCGGAGCCCATGAAGGTTTCTATATACGAGTATAATGGTGGGCTCTAGCATTATAAAATTATTTCCTATACCATTCATCCGACTGGGATGAGATTTTGGTGTTTTCGTGTGGGCACGCCCGTGAAGGTTTCAATATATATAACGGTAAGCTTTGGCGTTATAAAATTCGTAAATTTTTTGGCGCATAATCAGTTTGAGAAATGTGCGTGTTTCATATAGTTTAGCCTCAGGAAGGGAAGGAGAAGGGGAAGAGAATCCGGGACGAGGGATCTGATAGGGGGAGGATTATGTGGGTGGAGAAGGGAAACGAAGGAGGGGGTTGGCGGGGGTGAGGGAGTGATGAGAGGGGGGGGGGGTTCGCGGGATGGGGAGAAGCATAACAAAAAAGCGTGATAATTTATTTATCTTAGGTAACGTATAATTTATATCCGTTTTTAAATGCAGTAACTTATAGTATTTTAATTATTTCAGATTTCCGAAGGACGGAACAATTAAAGAAAAATGGATTGACGCAACGGGGTGTAAGGGAAACTGGTTTCCGACTCGCCATAGCATCATTTGCTCATCTCACTTTGGCCAAAACGATTTTAAACCAGCAACCTGGCCTTTTTTCCCTTCAATTGATGTTATAAACATTTGCGAAACAATGGAAGTGATAATAAAGAACGCTATTGTAGATAAAAATAAACTGAAAATTAAATCAAAAAATAATATAAACAGGAACTAGTAACCAAAGCCTTACGACATTTCGTTGGAATCAAAGTATTTGAAAATATTTATTTTCATCAATATGACCAATCACCAATGAATAATCATTCAGTTCAACTCACTAAAGCCGTTTTGGAAAAATACATTGATATCCTTTTACATTACTTAGTTAAAAACGTAACACCAAAATTATCGAAGCGACAAGTATCTCCAAATACAAATATCTCCACTTTACCAGTCAATAATATGTATATATTTTTTAAATGTTTGTTTGCTAAATGAAATACCTCTTGTACATACATATTTCTATATATTTTTGTTAATTATACCAAGGTGGGTTTTTTATTTAAATTTTTTTATTTACATATGTTCGAGATTGATGAACACTAGCACATTTGACATTCAAAAGAGGAGGAAAATAACTGTTTACATATTATTTAAAAAAAAACTGCCTGTAAAACACGGGTAATAAATAGATTATGAAACAAAATATGAAATCGCAAAATAAAGGCCCTAACACGGGTAGAGCACCCAACGTTGCCCAAAATACTTGTCATTATTATTGTAAAATTATTAATTGTGAAACAGAATTGTAAATACTTTCAGTATAACCCTGGTTAAAGACCACCATCCAGAACAGAAAGGTTGCTTTAAATTTATTAGCCGTGTTTAGCGACCAGATCTAAATAACCGGGTACTTCCCCACTTTCATTTTCCTCGACTTCTTCCACTCCTCACCATCTGAAACCTCATAAAATACCCCAATTGCGGATGCCCTAGTCTCACTGGTTCCAGATGGTTGGGAGCAGATGGGACTCTTGTGAAGTACTCAAATACAAAATAAATTAACATGAGTAAAAAATGAGAGTTTCTTTTTATGGATTTTTACAACAACAAAAATACACTGTGAGTGTTATTGTGATTAAAGTTATTGAACAAAACCAAAAACTGTTAAAATTCAGTTATAGATTAGAAACAATTGATTTGGATTTGTTACAAATGGGACACGTTAAACGTGCCCAGAGTCCAGATCACACTTGTTTCGATTTATCGGTTCTGAGAATAAGAATTTTTCATCAAAATTTTAACTGGAACCATTTTTTAACTAAAATGTCGATCTCTGTCGATTTGTATTCTTGTAAGCCTTATTCGTCATCATTTCTATGTATTGCTAATTGCGAATGCGTTCGGAACGTGTACGCATAGAAATCTGTTCTAAGTATTAGTGCCAACGAAAATGACAAGTTTTAAGTGTGAGTTCGAATAGGGGCGTATACTTTAGCGTAAGCGAAGGTGTGTAATAGTATTGGTTAATAATATCGGCGACACGAGGAAATACGTTTAAACTGCCCATAGCATATCTCCCTTTGTTTATATTATCTGTGGGTGTTGGTGAAAAAAAAACGAATCGCGAATAACGATGTTGACTAACTAACTAACTAATAACCATCACGGCGTTTCCCCGCAGGGGTAGGCAGAGAGGACGGACCGCCAAACAACTCGGTCTTGGCACACACTCTTTGCCTCGTTCACATTCATTCATCGTCTCATACATGCTCTTCTATTATTCTGACTCATGACATGGCCCGACTCAAGTATCTGATTCACTCGGTCTTTCTCGGGCGTCCCCGACTTCTTCCACCATTCACATTTGCGTCATATATTCTCCTTACACTCCTTTCCTTGTTCATTCGCTCTACATGCCCGAACCATCAGAGCGTTCCTTTCTTGATCTTACTCATTACGCTTACATCAGCCTTGCATTCTTTGCAGATCTCCGCGTTTCTCACACGATCATTCATGGTTTTACCACGCATACGCCTCAGGGATCTCATTTCTACAGCATTCAGTCTATGTTGACGATTTCAGAATAATGGTTCATGGCCTATCTCCGCTCTTTCTGATATCTATTTTTTTTTTCATGTTCTCTGTGAAATGGTTATACACCAATATACCACGGAAAGTTTAAAAATTTGAGGTACACGTTCATAAAAAAAGGTATGTTGACAGACAGTTGCTAAACTATTCTGTAATAACGTAGTGACGAATGTTAATGGTCAAGCAGAATCACTAAGCAGTTGAGTTGCTCTGTTAATTGGCGCATTCTGATAGGCAGAAGTCCTCACTTTAAGATCATAAAAAAGTGCATGGAATCTCATCGAGTATACTTGTTAGGAACATTATAAGTTAACCACTTTTTATGTTAATTACATAGACATATGAATATTAGTAGACCTGCCCTAAGCGATAAAAGCGTATTATTTCCCCCTCCCATTGGAACCATTCCATTGGAACCGGCTGGGATCGTGTATGGCTTCGCGTTAATCTAAAAAATGTGACGTCATCATTCTTCTGCAAGCCAGCGTCGAGCACTCATCGATGCATTTTACAAAATAAAACGGTAAAATAGTGGCTTGTGTTTTGAAAACGTGTAAAAATAGAAGTGAAAAAGAGAAAAAACAAAATTGTCGTATTACATTCCTTAGGCAAGCATTATTTTACACTATTTTAAGCCAATTCAGATCACATAATATGATCATTTTTGTAACATACACTGTCACTCGAGATACATGACGTGTGCTCGTCCCTGATTACTGGGGCAAGTAAATTATGAAACATTTATAAAAGTGTCTTCACTTCACAGCAACAAAATATTGAACTCGATCTTATAGAGGACCTTACTTTGCATATTTGGACTTCGCAAATGTGTTCATTACGCGGCAAACAAATCGCGCTCCTATGTAAAAAGGTATATTCATTCAATAGCAGAGTTTACTTTTAAGAACGAAAGTGTGATATTATAATGCGAGATGCCTATATACTCTCAGATTGAGTTTTGACGAATCACATATCACCAAAGCCGTCTTCCTGCCCCTCGTCCCGCTGTAGTTGGTTTCTACCCCTCACCTTTCTGTTCCGGTCTATTAATATTCATATGTCTATGGTTAATTATTATTTTTAATTGATAAACTAGCGTTTAAACAAGATTTTTATGCATAACATCTACCCTTTGTGCTATGCATAAAAATCTTGTTTAAACGTTAGTTTATCAATTAAAAATAATAATTAGTATTTGACAAGTTAAAGTATTTCAGCAAAAAAATGCAGACATAATTAGTCTCGACGCCACCTAGCGGGAGATTTAGTATTTAACAATACCTCTCTCACAAAAATAAAGTTGGTTGTTTTCAGTTGGAAAAATGTAATAATGAGTAATTGTCGAATGAAACACTAGTATATATTGAATTATTTGGCGGGTATTAGATAAGCCGCCATAGCTCAGTGGTCAAAGCTCCTGGCCGGCAATTAGAGGGACACGGGTTCAATTCCCGTTGGCGGCCAGTATCTTTTCTCGGAAGATTTTTTCAATGTAGATGAGTGTTTCAGGCTGATAATTATTGATTATAATATTTGTATCTACACTTTTAATGTGTTGAATATAGTTCCAGATATAAACTTAAAAAAAACGTCTTCTAAGGTTTTGAAATCGATCATTCCTGATAAGAACAAGGATGAATACAGGAATGAACAGTATGTACATATTGTACATAGTATATTCCCTCATATTCAGGTAATCCACAAACCTCGTTTGTACTTTTTCTATTTCTAGGATATGGTTTTATTCAGAAGGGGCGCAAATAATGGATCTATTTTTCAGGATGCTACGAACAGTGTTTCATATATTCTCCGGATTGCAATTCCATTAGTTAATGATCTCGCATTACGATGAACAAATCCAAGCATTCTGTTGGCGCGGGAGACTATGATTATGTAATAAAATGAAATCTATGTATGTAACAACGTGAACCGTTACCCCAGGGTTAATTATTTTGCACAGGTTGTCGGAGAAAGTTGAGATTATTATTAACGGGGTGTTCGGCACCCCTCGGTGTCATACAGGGTTACGATTCCTATAAATATTTCACATCATCTCCCCGCCCGCCAGTAACTCAGTTTCGAGGTGAAATATATTGCCGCGGGAATGAGAGAATGGGAGTGAACGAAGAGGCGAGCTGGGGCTCGATTCTCCAATTGAGGCCGCTCGCAATCACCGCCGAAAGTACATACATTGGTCGACTTTTTTATTCTCGAGTCTTGTCGAAGATACATTCTCAGACGCTAAACGTCAAAAGTCATTCTACTCGAACAACGAATGGGTCGAACCCGTCAATACCGACAAAACTATCAAAATCTAATACATTGTAACCTAATCTCAGATTGTTTCCCGAACGCTGTTCAAAGGATAGGCATTGTATATTTGTACAAAGTTGTTTCAAGGTTCCATATAATGGCTGATTTACTGGCGATATTGGTTGCAATACATGATGTAGAGTAAACTAAAGCAGATGCTTTGAGACCAACAATAACGTTTTCACACGAAAAATGATTTCCTAATAAATCTGTTGTAAATCGTTTTGCAGGTGTGAGCAGCATTAAATTTCCTTTTCGCGGATAATTCCAAGCTGTTTTTGGTTTTGAGTAATATACCCGCTAGCCGTTTCCAAGAAAGTGCGGTCGTAATTTCAAATTCCCACGATAATAATAATAATAATAATGGTCTTTATTCCAGAATGTGGGGAGATATGTGCAATCCCATAGAGATTATAAGTACATAGTTTCATAAGGGATTCAAGTAAGAACATAGGTATTTAAAATAAGAACACAAGAAGACGCTGCAAATAAGCGCAATACCATTGCACGATGATGTCTTTTTTCACCCGGCATGCCGCTTGAAATCTCGAAAACTCTTCTGGACGGAAGGAGAAAGACTTCTTCGAACACCTCTCACCCCAGAACGTAGGTGGAAGCTTGAGTGGCAATTGACCAACGTCAAAAACGCCCATCTCGTTCAAGACCCCGCCGAGAATGTCAGCCTGGGTTCTCATTGCCTCGCAAATTCTGGACCGCCATCAATAGAATAAGGAGCTCCCATAGCCGTTGTGCTCACATGATGCATAGATGGGGCCTTAAAGAGTCGGCGATGTATGAATGCGGTGCAGTGCAGACCACCGAACATGTGGTCAACGAATTCCCACTCCATTCATTCCCCGGCGGGATTGATGAGATCCACAGGACAACGCCTGTGGACCTAATAGAATCGTAAAAAGGTTAAAAACATCAGAAACAAAGTCAATATTCACAGGGCTGCCAATATAATAATTTCTTCAACCCTTCGACATTCAATAATATGTATAAATGAAACATTCGACAAAGTTCCTCGAGACAACGGGAAATTTTTCGTTCGCAGATGGCGCATAACGAATAAATCTTGATCGCTATTTGAGAATAGAGCCCCTGCTTTTAAAATTGACTTCGATAGTATCGGATGATTCGCCTTTATGGAAAGAGGAGATCAAGAAAGACTGCAAGATTGGAGAGGAATAATGAATAATTTGATGAAGTTTGTGGTAGAACGATCCGGGCTTAATGACCGTCGGATCAACATCAACACCCGGTGAATAGCGACTCTATTTTAAACATTTGTTCATGTTTATTCGAGAAACCATTACCCGGAGGCGGTGGAACTATGACATCCCCAATTGGAGTGAGGTTGTTTGAGATGGCGGATGGAAAAGGAAACGACACAGTTAAATATTAAAATTCGGCGAAAAGAAAGCTTTCCTGTATTTAAGATATTAAGAGTTTACTTAAAATTATTCATTAACTACCCGTTCATATATGGCGCTAGTTTAGTTACGTTAGAAAAATGCACCATGCAAAATGCAAAATGCAAGATATGCTTTAAAACATTTAACTCTTTGTTTTATATGAATAAATAATAGTTTTGAATGCATTTCTTAAAAGAATTGAGTTTTTGTACTATTTATTCATATTTCGTATTTACGGGCTCAAAAATAATTCATCTTAAGGCGAGATTCTATCTAGTTAATCTTATTGTGAAATTGCTATTTTAGATTGATCTTTAATACTAATTTTATTTGCATGATAAATACCAAAAATATGACTTGAATAAATTGAAGCTTTTCCTATTTTTTCACTTGGGTAGAATTAAAATAAAGTTGTTAATTAGTTTATAAAAAATATTAAAGTAAATTTTGTTTAATGGTTATTTTCTTTAGAAATGTATGAAAGCGTATAAAATAAAAGCTTCCTAAAAATATAATATTATGGCTAATATGATCTTCTAATCTGATAATGATAAATATATATATATATATATATAATACTAGCTTTTGCCCACGGCTTCGCTCGCATATTCGCCCCCCCCCCCCCCCCCCCCAAGCTAAACTAACCTAACCTAACCCCCCCAATTATTTGGGTTATTTCAAAAAGAATTAAATAAAGCGCCATCTGTGAACGAGCAGTACAAGATTACATATAACATTCTATAAGACATCATATTCTTTTTTTTGGTTGGGATGCAATTATTGTTACTTAATTATATCCTATTCCTAAATACTAGCTTTCATCATACATTCGTCGTACATTTTATCATGTACATAATTATATTGTTATTACTACAATACTGATACCCTCCTGTGTACCAATGTAAAATCTCATGTAGCACTTGAATGTAAAAGCCATTTTATGGCATTTAAATGAAATAAATAAATAAATTTATAAATATATATATTATTGACAATTATATTCGTTTAAAAAAAATCACCACTAGTTTTTAAAGTTGGTAAAGATTTGTAATAAACCTCCTCCGATCCAAACATATATCATTTGACAACATAGCCGTGCACTCACTGACACACGTTTGTCGGTTATTCAATCTACCGACGTGTTAACCCCCCGGGAATAAGACGTCGAGGTAAAAAATGAAAATAAAAGTAGAGAAATATATTTGCTCGCAAGGAGTAACGGATGCCTTTCAATGGACTTGTATTTTTCATGAAATCCACTTCCACCAGGACCAGGAGGGGGCTCTCCTCTGGGAAATACGGGGCTAAGTCTCAGCCAACCGACCTGCCTCCCTACCTACCCTCCCTCCTCCCATAATTCCAACCCCAGCCTCCGACCAGCGTTTGTCTAACTGAGTACGTAGATGTAATTATTATTAAAATTATTTTTAACCATCATTAGAGTGCTCACATTTTTGCCGCTGAAAACACTACAAATCGAACGTTGAAAAAATATTGGGTTGTAAAGTTGTAAAAGTTTTTTTACATAAGCTCCTCACAGGAAGCCCTGAGGAAAATAATTTCACTCAGAGCTTCTGTGATCTTAAGGGATGCTGTGTGAGTGAGTGGAGGGTTTTTTAAGAAAAAGAAGAAGAGGAAGTTCTGCGAAGGAAATTGCTATGATGGGTAACTTTAGAGGTTATCCAACACTTACCCGCCCTGCGGTATACATAAGTAACAGATGGTTACTCCTTCAAGGCTCTCGCAAGGACTCAAATTTTTTTTGAAAGAACGATTCTACGATAAGGTTTGAACGAATCTACGTAATCGGAATACGGTGTTAGGAAGCAGTATGCAAGTGCTTACATAATATACAAAATGCGAATGATATATGCTCAATAATATGAAGTATTTCAAGCATAAAGCAATTAAAATGTGGTTGTACCAGCGAGAGTGAGCAGGAAACGTATGAATCCATCTCTCCCACTGCGGTGTATGATGAGTCGAGAGAGTCCGGCTGGAGTGGTCTAGGTTAGGTCTCCATCAATCACGCAGTAGATTTTTCTAATAAAAAGGTATTCTACTAAAAATACAACAAAAAATTCTATCGCTTGTCTCTTCTGATCCCATCCCTATATCTCACAACGGGTTTGAGCGATATGCGCTCAGTTTCGCGTGTTAACATGCTGCTAGAACGAGACGCAACGCTTATTAAGTGATACACTAAGTTATAAAAGCGCTACTTTCCTAACTACCCATGCGGTAAAAACATATTTTTACTGTTTTTAATTGAAAAAAAAAATGTCATCATACAGCCAAATTACATCAATTTTTTTACTCCAAATATGCTCAGGAATTGCTGGTTAAAATCCTTCGGGTACGTAGTGTTACACCCCATATATTTTTGAAGTGAAGCTTTTTTAGCTCCATTAATGATTTAAAAATCGGTTGAAAATGAGTCACAAAAATTTATTGTTTGACGGTCCTCGATTCTAATATAACGCGGTAAATTCGTGACTACGCGCGGGCCACCAGTAGCGCCGCGGTATGAAGCGACCGACTCTCAGCGCCCAGAGAGACATCCAGCGAATGGAGGTTCGAATTCTTCCAAATCCAAAAAAAAAAACATTTTAACAATAACTTTGTAAACACCACTTTTATTTTTTATACTTTATGCCGACCGGGTTTCGCTACAACCGTAGCTTCTTCAGGGCAGTACAATCTCTACATCACAAAGTAACTGCTTCATATGAACAAATTATTTTTTTTGTAAAATCAATATCCAATCTTCAAACCAATCTTTGAAATGAACAGGCTAAAGTAACGAAAGCGACATCTAGCGACTTTCTAGTTTCACTTCTTCTGATTTTTTTCTACTTTTTATTTTACACCATTCGCGCTATCTCCACCGCATTACCACCCTAATACATGAACAATATCAACTCAAAAAGAAAGCCGGAACAAAGGGCTAACTTATATGCTAGTTCAAAGTTAATCTTCTTATCTCGGAAAGCCGCCTTATCTCGACACGAATTAATCTGTAGGGCGCATTAGGAACGGTTGAAGCCTGAACAATTTCAGGGCCTAACTTCAAAGGTGTGGTTATCTATAGAAACAAATAAACAAACAAGTAGAATAATACACTTTGGTTGGATCCTCTGTATAGGTTACGGGGTATAAACTATCTGGTAACTGCGTATTATATGGTTCTTCCCACATATTATGGATGGTTAAATAAATGGTTTTGTTTCCAGCTTTTCTAGCATAATATCATAGATTATATTATAATTTGATATAGGTAGTAAGGTACTATATTTAGTAAGGTAGCTGTACATTTTTTTTTATTTTTATTATTTTTGTTTATTTATTTATTGAAAGAATAGTTAATACATATCAAAAAACAAGTCCTGCTAAGCCAATTGAATTGGCTTGTCAATAGGTGCTTTTAGTTTAGTTACATATACATTTTAAAACAGATTCAACATTTTTCATACAAATCAATATAAATATTTTTTGTCCGATAGCCAATTTTTCACCACACACCTATTTAACCTTATTCATAGAACTAAATTGCTTTAAATTGTTAGGTAATAAATGAAATATCTTCGGAATGTTGTATTCAAACGTTCTCTGTCCGTACTTTTTATTAAATTTTCTGAACTTCTAACCCGTCGTTGCGGGTGAATCTAGTGCTGTATTTATTTTTTAATTTCTCTTTATGTTGCTGGGGAAATACATGCTGAAATTTTAGCACTCTGAAACAGCAACGGTGTATTATGTCACTGTTTGAAAGTATTAGGGACGACTAATAATTTTACAATTGCGCTTTGTACAGAAAGTAAGTGTACTGCGACCATAACAGGCTGTGGTTTTTTTTCTTTTTTGAGGGTTGATAACACTGAGTGGTAAAAGAAGATCTCCTGATCAGATCGAGTATTTCAGGAATACGATAATACGTAAACTCACGTTGTAGTCTCCAGTTGCGTGAAAGATATCGGTAAGAAATCCCGCCAAGTGCGAGGTATAAGCTGTGATCCGCTTCCTACTCACGGAAGGAATAACACCTACTATAATTGGAAGGTCAAGATTTTCTAAGCTCTATTGTGACTGGGAATAAATAAAATAATAATAATGGTGGTTCATTACACGCCTGAGACAAAAAAACAGTCGTCACAGTGGTGTCATACCGATTTCGAATCTGGCAAAAAATTAAAAACCACAATTTCCGGCAAAAAAACATGACCTCAGTGTTTTAGGACCAAAAAGGCACTATTTTGGTCAAATTTCTTCCTCAGTGGGATACTATCAATGCACCACCCGTTCTCATACAGCTTTAGCCACCAAGGCGTTCTTTGACTCATTTGGTTGGGCTGTTTTGTACCCCCATCCATATTTCCCTCACTTAGCGCTTTCAGATTATCATTTTTTCACCTCCCTGAAGGCACATAAGAGTAAAAATTAAATTTTCAACCGATGAGCAAATGCAAAAAGAAGTTCTAAAGTGGGGGAAGGAGCTAGCGGGAGAGTTCTTCGAGGAAGGCACAAAGAATCTTGTGCCACGGCTCACAACATGCATCGAACGAGATGGCGATTACGTGGAAAAATAGCCAACAAGTGTACTAATAATATCCTTTTTTTTTTTCAAATACACTTTTTCGCTCCGTGATCGAGGGGTAAGGCCCTCAACTAGCAATCCGAAAGTCGCCGGCTCAAATCCCGTGATTATTTAATGAATTTGTGTTGTTTTACAATTAATTAATTTAAAATAAAATTTACTGAATTTGCGGCATTTTTCAGATTGGTAGATACTTAAAGACCATCATTCAGAATCGAAACGTTGCTTGAAATGGCTTTAGTCGTGTTTGAAAACCAGATTTGAATAGACAGTTATTCCCTTACCTTCCTCTTTTCTATCTCATTTCGTCTCCCACTACCATCAGCCTCACAACATACCTCAATTGTGGATGTCGTAGTCTCAGTTGACGTTTACTGGTCCTTGTGCGGCGTTCACACGAAAATAATAAAAAAAATATAATAAAATAAAATAAACAACCAAATCCTCAATCCTAAATTGAAAGAAGAAAAGAAACATAATCGGAAAAGGCAACGAGCATAAAATATAACAAACAGTCTTTGATTGAAGCAAAAGAAAGAGTCGTATGAATATAATATTATAACATCAAAGAATTGTGAAGTTGATTTCTCTTATAAGCCTATGGAGTTATTTTATCGTCTTCTGATTGCTGTTACAAATACCTACATTTAATTTTGTGTTTCAATTCGTACATTTTATTAAAACTAAATTTAAATTCAAAAAGTATCAAAGGTAATCAAATAAAATTCTAGTCTTTTTTAACGGAAGCAATCTTCCGAACAGGCCTTCCATTGATACGCTTGGTGTAACTCTAAGTGACCAGCTCAGGTACAGCATCTCAGAGGCTTACTGTACTGGGCCCGCAGAAACTTTAATAGTGCACAACTGCTAACCCTGTACAAATAGCAATTGCACTTAACGGTTGAATTTGGCAGCCACCTCTGTTCTGGAGCCCCAAATTACATGATAAAACCCTCGACTCTGTGCAGAAACGGGCGGTCCGTTTGATAGATTCTCCTATCATGACAAACGGGTTGCAATCTTTAGAACATAAGCGTTAGATGAGAATGCTGTCCTTGTTCTACCGGTATTTCAATGGAAAGTTCTGTGTTTCTTTCCTCTTACAGGTTCACTCCTTCTTTTCCACAAAAAGACCCTCCATACAGCACCCCCTAAGAGGACATAGGCCCTGAGGAAAATTATTTTCCTTATGGCCCCCACATGTGGAGTTGTAAACAAAAGGGTTTTAACATAAATCATTAATTAATAAAAATAAAACCCCGATTTTCCCGTGATACCGAATTTCGTTTATTATTTCAGAATCGCTTTAAAAAATTCTAAAATAAAATTTAATCTTTTTGAATGGGGAATGGTTTTATTTCATCCCAAATAAATTAAGATATCTGTAAGGCTCCGTTATAAGTGTTCAAATAGAAGAAGGTTGAGATTAATGAAGATGGTTTTAAATAGAGATAAATGTAAACACGAATGATCGAGGCAGAGCGCACATTTTAAACCATTAAAATTAATATGCGTATGCGAAAATATTTAATAAAACACGACTTATTTAATATCGAATAACTTGTCCAATTTAAAGGGGGGTATGGGTACCGCCGCCACCAGCCGCATCGCAGGCCGGATCGGGAGAGAGTGGTTGAGGGAGTCCCTTTGACTTCTCCAGCCGTACTCTCTCGAAACGTTGCCTTGCACCGCCGTGGGGGGGATGAATGTATACGTCCGTCACTCCTGAACACACCTACCCCCCAGATTCTTACCCACCCCTCATACCCTTTTCCTTCCAAGAACTTCCTCTCCTTCCTTTCCTAAAAATACCCTTCACACAGCATTCCCAAAGATGAAATAGAACCTGAGAAAATATATTTTATTATTTTGTTATTCGACGTTACATCCTCTCTGTACGCCCCTTAAGGTACATTTGGTTATATTTTTACTAACTAACCATCACGCCGTTTCCCCGCATGGGTAGGCAGATAGGACGGTCCGCCAAACATCTCGATCTTGGCACACACTCTTCGCCTCGTTCACATTCAAACATGCTCTTCTATTATTCCGACTCTTCACATGGCCCGACTCAAGTATCTGATTCACTTGGTCGTGCCATGTTTTCCTTTGGCGTTCCCGACTTCTTCTACCATTCACATTTGCGTCATATATTCTCCTTACATATACACTCCTTTCCGCCTTATACTCCTTTCCCCATTCATTCGCTCTACATGCCCAAACCATCTGAGCGTCTCTTTCTTAATCGTACGCATTACGCTTACATCAGCCTTGCATTCTTCGCGGATTTCCACATTTCTCACACGATCGTACATGGTTTTACCACACA
Organism: Limnephilus lunatus; assembly: GCA_917563855.2. Taxonomy (NCBI): domain Eukaryota; kingdom Metazoa; phylum Arthropoda; class Insecta; order Trichoptera; family Limnephilidae; genus Limnephilus; species Limnephilus lunatus. The sequence goes on along the minus strand of OU830600.1, from coordinate 7,666,246 downwards.
TACGCCTCAGGGATCTCATTTCTACAGCATTCAGTCTACTTTCATCCTTCTTCTGCCAGTTCCATGCCTCACTGCCGTACATCAGGGTAGGTACCAGCACTCCATTATAGACGGCTGACTTCGTTTCTTTGGACAGTTTTTTGTTGGCGTTGGTTATATTTTATGTAAGTAGAAAACGACTGCACATTGTATATTATATATGTAAGTATTCGGGGGGGGGGGGGGCGAACTGTCGGGGATAAAATGACATGTAGCCTAATTTAATGTAATTACGAGTAGGTACTTTTCAACTCAGCAAATGTATAGAGATTATCTTAAAACATAACATATGTAGGTATATTTTTTAAGAGCTTAAAAACTGCGTTCAAAGTATTTAAAATACTGGTTCTTTTTACTATCTGTTTTCGTCCGTCATTTTGTAGTATTTACAAAATGACGGATTTATGTTTTTTATATACTTATGTTTTTTTTTTCAAATTGTCAAATTCAAATTTGAACAAATGACATTTTAACACTTTTTAATCAATTTTTAGTATTATCTACTAAATATTTTTTTTTTTATTTAGATATCTATAATAAAATATAATTACAATGGTTTTATGTATATGCCTGTCTCACTAGGGTATTTTATTTATACATGACGGCGTCTTGTCTCATATTCTTTCCGCTGAAGTAGTTATTTATAAACTCTATAACCTGTACCTGCTGGGAAATACGTTCTTAGATGAATAGTTACATTGACATAGAAATGTAAACTTCAGTCCATTCAAGTTGTGTTCTGAAATACTGGGTGCTTTCTCAAATGTCAACGATATTACTTCTCCCACCAGCATCATTCTTAATTTTTCCACTCACCTTCAATATTATCTTCTTCTTTTTCTGAAAAAACATTACGTTGACCTCGTTGAAAAGTTTAAATGCAAAATTAATGACGCCTAAGTTCATGTTTGAAACATTATGCTTTTTTACATTAGCTCCACACAGAAGTTAGTTTCCTCCACTCTGAGGAAACTAATTTCCCTCAGGGCCTATGTCATCTTAAGTTATGCTGTGTGGAGGATCTAATTAAGAAAGGGAAGGATAGGAAGATCTGGGAAGGAAAATGTATTAGAGGTGGTTAAGAATCTGGAGGTCAGTGTGTCCAGGAGTGACAGACGTATGAATCCATCCCTCCAACTGCGGTGCAAGGCGATGGGTCGAGAGAGTCCGGCTGGAAAGGTCAAAAGGCCTCCCTTTAACCAGTCTCTCTCGATCCGGCCCGCCACGCAGCAGGTGGGCAGACGTATCCGCCTCTTATGACGACAACTTCCTAATTTGACGACCTCCGTAATTGGGCGGTTAAGATCCCATGCTTTGAATTCAAAGATCGGGGGTTCAATTCACGGAGCAGTAAAAAACGTGGTTAAAAAAAAATAAGACATTTGCCCCACGTATTAGATGCTCTCAAGATAGCCCTGATGAAAAACCACCTTTCTGAATTATTGTTCAAAGTTATTACAAAAAAACCTTATAGATTTTCGACAATTTAACTAATTAAGGACTTACAGTAACCAGACATCAAAATTATATATTTCATCATCATCATCACTCTTGGCTCTACAACCCCTGGTGGGTCTTGGCCTCCTCAAGAGTCTACCTCCACTCATCTTGGTTTTATGCTAGCTCTCTCCAGTTAAAAAGCTCCAAGGTAGATATATCTTTGAGGACGTTGTCTCTCCATCTTAATCTTGGTATTTCCAGGCTACTTCGCCCTATCGGTCTTGAGTTCAGCAGGGACTTTGGTGCTTGATGCTCGGTCATTCTCTCCCCATGACCCAGCCACCGAAGTCTTCCCAGTTTTATAAATTATATTTTTACATTAACGAAAAGACAAACTTACATCATAGACTTAACCATCATACCGCACAGAAAATTATTAAACCAGACATAGACATCAACACATGACTCCGGAGACAAATTCTACGAAACCCTTTTTCCACGGCAAAAAAAAATCCAAAAGGTTTTTTTCCTGCATTTCCATGATGAGAATTGATCACTGCTCTATTGCAGCCAAAGATATTAGAAACCCGAGATATGCTATGTTGGCCGCCAGACCGTGGACGGACTACGGCCTACGGAGCGGAGTGTGAATACCGAAAGAATTCGTTCATTCAATTGGTTTTGTGTCGTAACCGCGTACAGTTTGTGCCCGTTTTATTCAAAATGCCGTCTTGTTCAGTGCAACTATGCAAAAATAATACAAGAAATGTGAACTTCAAGATAAATGGAGTGTCATTTCACCGGTAAGTACAAAATTAGAGTACGTTATCAATTTTTAATGATTATTCGAAGTTTTTATTGACATAAGGCCCCGTTAAAACAAACATCGCCGCCATTACGATGCTAGTGATGGGGACGCGAATTCTTTTAAATACCGACCATCGATATTTCGTAATATTAGTAGGGCTTTATAAAAAAATATATAAATATGTATAAACATATTATTTTTGTAGATAATTATTATTGTAGATGCTGATTGGTGGTAGAAACAAATACAATGCTTTTCTTTTAAAATCATTATTTATAAAAATTAATCTTTCTTTGTTCCGCATGCGTTCGTGTACCATTTATTCGATTTTCAATGGAACTTTGGTGATTTTTAGTGCCGGAGCCCATGGAGGTTTGAGTTCATGATCAGTTTGAGAAATGTGCGTGTTTCATATAGTTTAGCCTCAGGAAGGGAAGGAGAAGGGGAAGAGAATCCGGGACGAGGGATCTGATAGGGGGAGGATTATGTGGGTGGAGAAGGGAAACGAAGGAGGGGGTTGGCGGGGGTGATGGAGTGATGAGAGGGGGGGGGGGTTCGCGGGATGGGGAGAAGCATAACAAAAAAGCGTGATGATTTATTTATCTTAGGTAACGTATAATTTATATCCGTTTTTAAATGCAGTAACTTATAGTATTTTAATTATTTCAGATTTCCGAAGGACGGAACAATTAAAGAAAAATGGATTGACGCAACGGGGAGAAAGGGAAACTGGTTTCCGACTCGCCATAGCATCATTTGCTCGTCTCACTTTGGCCAAAACGATTTTAAACCAGCAACCTGGCCTTTTTTTTCCCTTCAATTGATGTTATAAACATTTGCAAAACAATGGAAGTGATAATAAAGAACGCTATTGTAGATAAAAATAAACTGAAAATTAAATCTAACTAACTAACTAACTAACCATCACGCCGTTTCCCCGCAGAGGTAGGCAGAGAGGACGGACCGCCACACAACTCGATCTTGGCACACACTCTTTGCCTCGTTCACATTCATACATCGTCTCATTAAATTAAATCAAAAAATAATATTAAACAGGAACTAGTAACCAAAGCCTTACGACATTTCGTTGGAATCAAAGTATTTGAAAATATTTATTTTCATCAATATGACCAATCACCAATGAATAATCATTCAGTTCAACTCACTAAAGCCGTTTTGGAAAAATACATTGATATCCGTTTACATTACTTAGTTAAAAACGTAACACCAAAATTATCGAAGCGACAAGTATCTCCAAATACAAATATCTCCACTTTACCGGTCAATAATATGTATATATTTTTTAAATGTTTGTTTGCTAAATGAAATACCTCTTGTACATACATATTTCTATATATTTTTGTTAATTATACCAAGGTGGGTTTTTTATTTAAATTTTTTTATTTACATATGTTCGAGATTAATGAAAACTAGCACATTTGACATTCAAAAGAGGAGGAAAATAACTGTTTACATATTATTTAAAAAAACTGCCTGTAAAACACGGGTAATAAATAGATTATGAAACAAAATATGAAATCGCAAAATAAAGGCCCTAACACGGGTAGAGCACCCAACGTTGCCCAAAATACTTGTCATTATTATTGTAAAATTATTAATTGTGAAACAGAATTGTAAATACTTTCAGTATAACCCTGGTTAAAGACCACCATTCAGAAAAGAAAGGTTGCTTTAAATTTATTAGCCGTGTTTAGCGACCAGATCTGAATAACCGGGTACTTCCCCACTTTCATTTTCCTCAACTTCTTCCACTCCTCACCATCTGAAACCTCATAAAATACCCCAATTGCGGATGCCCTAGTCTCACTGGTTCCAGATGGTTGGGAGCAGATGGGACTCTTGTGAAGTACTAAAATACAAAATAAATTAACATGAGTAAAAAATGAGAGTTTCTTTTTATGGATTTTTACAACAACAAAAACACACTGAGTGTTATTGTGATTAAATTTATTGAACAAAACCAAAAACTGTTAAAATTCAGTTATCTAATTATAGATTAGAAACAATTGATTTGGATTTTTTACAAATGGGACACGTTAAACGTGCCCAGAGTCCAGATCACACTTGTTTCGATTTATCGTTTCTTAGAATATGAATTTTTCATAAAAATTTTAACTGGAACCATTTTTTAACTAAAATGTCGATCTCTGTCGATTTGTATTCTTGTAAGCCTTATTCGTCATCATTTCTATGTATTGCTAATTGCGAATGCGTTCGGAACGTGTACGCACAGAAATCTGTTCTAAGTATTAGTGCCAACGAAAATGACAAGTTTTAAGTGTGAGTTCGAATAGGGGCGTATACTTTAGCGTAAGCGAAGGTGTGTAATAGTATTGGTTAATAATATCGGCGACACGAGGAAATACAGTTCCAAAAGGTTTAAACTGCCCATAGCATATCTCCCTTTGTTTATATTATCTGTGATTGCAGCTCATTTGTTTAAAATCCGAGTCCTCGATAGTGCACTCTGCCAGTGTAGTTTGGGGAAGGAGACTCTTCTTCAATTGTAAAAATCGTTATTTCTTTAAAAAAATTTACCGTTTGCTTATTAAAATCATCTACCTCTTAGTCCTCCGTTTTTGCTGTCTCTCAACAATTCTCGCATTTTTTCAATTCTATATAAGTTTTTAATATCTTTAATATTTGGTTTGTCCTATCCCCTTATATATAATCATTAAAATTATAACTATCTTTCTTAACTTAACGGAATAAAGCACTCTTTTTGGGGTGAAACGTCATTTAAAATCTAAAACACTAAATTCACACATGGATAATCAACAAAGGCCTTGTATACTGAGGAAAGATAACTTCTACAATATTTTACCAACACACTCCACGCCCGTATTTATTTTCATTTCTTTTCTGTTTCTCCCATTTCTTTTTATTTTATTTATTTGTTTCATTTTATGTTTTCCTGTTTTTTTCTTTACGATAATAATATTAGATTAAATTCCTGGAACACGATCAGCCTAGAGAGGTGGTTTATCCAACAACCAAAAAAATATTCGTGGGAATCATACTATAAAAATATAAAAAAAAGAGTAGAACTGTTGCTTGAAAAGACCATAGCCGTTTTTGGTGACCTGATTTGTTTTTTTTTTACATTAGCTTCACATAGGAGGCCCTGAAGAATATAATTCCCCTTAGGGCTTATGTCATCTTTGGGGATGCTGTGTGGAGAGTCTTTTCGGTAAAGGAAGAAGAGGAATAGGAAGAGGGTAGGAAACTAGAGGTCAGTGTGTCCTGGAGTGACGAACATATGAATCCCCCAATGAACTGCAAGGCGAGAAGACAAAGGGGTCTCCCTCAACCATTCTCTCCCGATCCGGCCTACCCGCCAATACCCGGATAAACCGTACTCCATGAACCCGGGCACCCCTGCTCATGCCCAGGCTCACCAAACGTAGCGAACCACTTGGGGTTACAGAGTGGTTATCCAATAAATGGTTACCGGGGCGGCGCGGCGGTACCCACACTAGCCTCCCAAATAGTCAGATACTTTCGAACCTTCCTCGTTCTCATCCTCCCCCCCCCCCTCCCACTCCCTTCTGCATCACAAAATACCCCATTGTTTATTTTCATTATGTTTAGAAAGAAAAGAGTTAAGGCGCCACATCCGCGCTTAAAAAGAAGAACATGGAGATATGTAATTACGAATATTAGAGGAGCGCGCTAATATTAAAAGCGATAAAATCGATGCGAAAATTGTGAAAATGTTTTAAAATACGACTTATTAAAAATAGAGCAAAAATCTCGTGGAAGGCGTCTTTATATCATTTATATCACGCATCTAAATATTATCTTCAAAAATAACATATATTTTTTTAAAAGTAAAAAACTTCAAATGTTCAAGGGAGATATGTAAGAAAACGGTAGAAATTCGGGTCATCCTCATCCCACCCCTCCTCCCACTCCCTTCTGCCTCACAAAATACCCCATTGTTTATTTTAATTTTGTTTAGAAAGAAAACAGTTAAGTATTTATAAAATAATTTCATTGAAAAATTAATGTAATACGAAAAACAATTAAATTACAATAAGGAATGGAACTTTATTTGTTTTTGGGGGATATCTATCAATTTGGGAGGCGAGAATGGGTACCGCCGCCCCGGGAACCTTTATTGGATAACTTACACCTCTGCCATAGGTCACCCCAAGTAGTTCGCTTCGTTTGGTGATTTGGCAGGGGTGCCCGGGTTTATTAGGTGAGGTTTTTCTAGGTCTTGGAGGCGGATGATCAGGATACACTGAACCCCAGATTCCTACCCACTCCTAAAACCCTTTTCCTTACCAGAACTCTCCTCTCCTTCCTTTCCCTAAAAAACCTCCACACAGCATTCCCAAAGATGGCATAGGCCCTGAAGGAAATTATTTTTCTCAGGGCCTCCTCTGTGGAGTACTCATGTAAAAAAAAAAAAAAAATCTTGAGAAAAGCTCATATTGTTTAAAAATCTTCGGTTGGAGACATGTTTGACTTTTTTAAATCGTTTAATTTTACTTCCGCAAATAAATAACAGGGCTTTTACAAATACGAAAGGTATTTTACATTAATCGTGAAACGAGCCTTACAAAAGTTGAACATATAGCGCGAACTCATCAAAAGATGTTTTGATGGTATTCTTTGCACCATTAGTATAAACATACTCTCTATCTAAAGATATACACTACAACTACAACCTTTCAAGTCACTTCACTCATATCTGATATCTTATTAAAGAAATAGAAAAAACATTCGTCAGGCAAGAGAAGGAAATGTGGGAAAAATAATTTCCGCTTCCAGTGAATTTTCTAAAACATTCCATCGACTTCCATATAAGTTGAGATGGTTTTTGGCGTATTTTTATTACGTTTGTAAAAAGTAATTATTTTTTTACAAAGGGAAATTGAAAACACGCTTGTGATCTTTCTGTTATTTGCAAAAGGCGAAATTGAACGGAATTTCAATAATGCGTTACACATTTACTCTCGTGTTTTGCTTTTAAAGGAATTTTAATATGGAAGAAGTTGAAAAGTTCAACTGACATCTGAGATATACGAGTATGAAGGAGGTTGTATTAAATTAAATTGTGGAAAATGCATCGTGACGAATGTTAAACCGTAAGTATCAATGTTAAGAGGATCGGCTGTGTGGTCTTTTTTATGCACAACTTTAATTTGTAATTGAGGGCAAATAATAAACAAAACTGAATAATTGTTATTTTAATCAAAAGATAGCAACAGTCTATTATGGATATGTACTCCTCAATTGAAGTGAAAACTTCTTTGAAACTCGATAAAACGGAAGCGAGCGACACTGAAAACAGGCAAACACATACATCTAAAGGACTTAGCCTACCGGAGAATGAGATAGCGACAAAATATTAATTTTTTTCATGGGTTTTCGGTTCCAATATAGTCGTAATAAAATAAATACTTAGTCCAACGGAAGTCTCCTTTGGTCTAGTGTCTAGTGGTACATAGCGCATGACAAACTTTAGCAGTCAGATATTCAGCGGACAAATGGTCTAATCCTACGAAATCAAAAAATATATTTTTCGTCAAATCTATATCCAATCTTCAAACCACTCCAAAATGAATAGGCAAAGAAAAAACAAACAAAAAACAGCGTCATCTAGCGACTCCAAAGAAGAAAACTATAATAAGATGACCAAATGTATAGGAAAAGGTGCACTGGAATTCGACGACAAAAAAATTCATCCTTCACATTGATAAAAAAAGTGCTTCGTAGTCCCCCATTCATGTCTACTTTAATTGTCTGAAGGTTTCACCGTGAATTGCACAATCAGATTTTTTTTTATTTGTGTTTTGAATTATAAGAAACCAATTTTTCAGGATTTTAGAGCAGCTTTGGCAATTATTTGTTACTCAATGATAATTAAAATAAAATTAAAGTTATTAGAAAAAGATATTGAAATTTGTCTTATGTAAATTTAAATTTGTACCCAAAAAATTCAATTTTTTAAAGACGTTTTCTTTTATATATTATTTATTCATTTTATTTTATTCATTATATTAAAACAGTAGATAGGTCAAGATTATTTTTTTTAATAATTATAACTTAACTCACAAAAAATGCGTAACTTGCCTGTAAAATCTTGCAAAATTGACTTCTTGAATGGCCTATATTAAATTAATTTAAAACCAAAATAAATAAAATAACACACATTTGTTCTAGATTTTTGCTATACATGTCTATTAAAAAAATATTATTTAGTTAGGTTAGGAATTTCGGCCTCACATCCGAATTTAAATTTTTGTGTGAAATAGGTCGCGCAGCTGTTCCCCTCAAGATTTCATTTAATTTAATAATATGGTGAAATTGACAACTCAGGCTGTAAAATTAATAATAATTATAAATTATATTCCTACGTTTATGGATAATTCCATGGATATAAACAATGGACAAAAGACCCGTTGAAAAAACAAAGAAAAATATCGATAATTTATATCTGTTTAAAACCCACCTCCTGTAAAAAATAATTTAATGACAAAAAAATTAGTGAGTAGCATTTTTTTATGTGAATATCGAACAATTGTCCCAACTGCTCTCGTCTGGAGCCAGTGAGACTATGGCATCCCTAATAATTGTGGTATGTTGTTAGGCTGAAGGTAGTGGGGAGAGGAAGGAGATTTGGAAAAGAAGGTGGAGAAGTACCTGGCTACTCAAATGTGATCACTAAACACGGCTAAATCCATTTCAAGCAACGTTTCAATTTTGAATGGTGATCTTACACCAGGGCGATACTAAGAGTATCTTCCACTCTGGAACGTGCAAATATAGATACTGTATATTATGAAATAACACAATCTATTAAAATAAAAATTATTTGCGCACGCCATGTTTTGAACCGACGACCGTGGGATTGCTAGTCGAGGGCCTTACCCCTCAGCCACGGAAACCTTCGAATATGAATATGAATTAGATATTTCTTTACTGAAATCAACTTAAATGTATTTTTCGGAGCTTTTCCGTATATTTTTCTATTTTCATATAAGTACGGTAAAATATAAACACTTATCAATAGAAAAACAAATTTTCTCAAATATCTTTTTTACATCATAGATTTGGATGTACGAGTATATTAAAATAATGAGTTGTGTAAATAAAACTGTTATTTAAGTGTCATCAAAACTCGTATACTGAAATGATTATATTTGTTTTTGGGGTGTTATGTCGTGTTGCGCTATCTCCTTCTTTAGCCAACGTTTCGGACAGTTTTGCATTGTTCATCATCAGGGCAGATCCGACAGATGTGTGACGACAGATACTGCAACGCTATCCGAAACATTGGCTAAAGAAGGAGGTAGCGCAACACGCATAACACCCCAAAAATAAATAACGAAAATGCTTTGGCCCTCAAAATCTAAAAATTTATCTGAAAAAATTATTTTTCATAGACAACGTTTAACTGAAAAAACTACAAAACAAAATAAAATAAATACAAATATTGGCATAAATTTAAAATTCTAAAGAATTTGTCACTTTTAAAATGTGAATGTGTGAACCAAAACAATATATTATATACCTTTATATACCTAAAATACTGATAAAAGCCTGTCAAAAATTTTATCACTTCCTTAGTAAATATAGGTTTAGTAAAAGAAAACGTTTCTTACCTTTAAAAAACCTTCCGAAGTAAGCAATCGAAGGTTGCAGCTATCCAACGTAAATAACTCTGACCACACGAGTAAAGCCTTATACCCTTATATGTCACTTAATTTCAAAATGAAAATTTCAACAAAAAATTGTATTTTTTTAATGAATCAAAAATTCATCCAGCAATAAATCTTTTTAAAGAGAAAAATTGGCTTTTAATTTGTTTTGAAAATCGGCAGATCACTGTCACAGGAATATCGTAACTAACGTCGATTTCACAAAGTTTATTTTCCCGAACGGAGATAACACGACCGCTCCAGCCGGAGAACGGGAGACGAATGATTTGAATTTGGAACTGGAACTCCGCGAGGCGCCTGCCCTAGTGTCATCTTCTGGAACTGCTATATTCAATTTTGGAACAGGAAATGAATTATTGAACATTTTTTTTAAATAAAATCTCGCAGATTCCTGATACATTTGCTGAGATAATTAGAGGCTTTTAGTTGCCTAGCAAATAATAAGATAAAGGCAGAATGTTAATGTTAAACATTTTGTAATTAATTCTCGGAAGGATGAAAAGGTTTTAAGATCGCTCTTGAATCTTGAATTTAAAAAAAAAAATATAATGATAAAAAAATAAATATTCGTTGGGGTTGATGACCTCCTTTATATTAACAATATCCTTAGGTTACTGGTAGGCAGTATTGCCATGTGCATGTTTTTACCATATTTTCATGTTTTTTGGGACATATCTACTACATACATTTCAAAAAACCACATCGAAAACACATGTTTTTTTACCGTTTAAGAAAAGTGTGTACTTTTAAGTGGAAAACTTTTTTTTAATTAAAAATTTCTTTAGCACCGTTGTGATTAAAAACTCGATGAAACAAATAATAACGACAATAAAAAGAGACAAATACATGCATCTATGTACAGCATTTGGCCTGCGAGAGAATGCGATGGTATAATCGGTCTCCTCTTTGTGCGGTGCTTCGTAGCCCCACCATTCTTGTCTACTTTAGTATTTTAAGGTTTCACTTCCACCTGCAGAATTTTTTTTTAACATTGTCAAAAATGTAGTTCTTGAACTTTAGCATGGGTTCACAAGTTCTTTATGAAATTTAGCACACCATATAAGTAACTTTAATTAGGTACTTACACTAGCTACTGTAAAATGTAGAAAAAAATATAATTGAAGTTGTGGGAGAAATTTTACAGTAAAAAACTCTTTTTAAAGCAGGTATGGTTATAATTTCATTAATTGGATAACCAACACCTATGCCATAGGTCACCGCATGTGGTTTGCTACGTTTGGTGACATTTAGCAGGGGTGCCCCGGTTCATGGGGTGAGGTTTGTGTGGATCTGGCGGCGGATGACCTGGATACACTGAACCCTAGATTCCTACCCACCCCTCTTACCTTTTTCCTTCCCAGAACTTCCGTTCCTTAAAAAGACCTTCCACGCAGCATCCCCAAAGACTACATAGGCCCTGAGAAAATAATTTTGTGTGGAGCTAATGTAAAAAAAACTCTCTTTAATTACACTCTTAAAAATTCTTCCACAACTCCAATAAATTCAAAATTATAAAAATAATGTTTTTTTTTTAAATTATGCATTATAGTTTCTTAACTTACAGTACAGATATTTTCTTATTTATATTCACAGTAAAAATATGACGAAAAATACTATTTTTTTATCCTTCAAAACATGGTAAAATAAGATACGTTTTCAGATTTTCACAGCCAAAAGCATTTTCGTTTTTTTTTTTTAGGGTGTTATGCCGTGTCTCGCTACCTCTTTCTTTAGCCAACGTTTCGGACTGCGTTGCAGTGTCCATCAGCAGGGCAGATCCGGCAGATCCGACAGATGTGTGTCACATCTGTCGGATTTGCTGGATTTGCCCTGATGATGGACAGTACAACGCTGTCCGAAACGTTGGCTAAAGAAGGAGATATAAAACAAATAACGAAAATGGTAAAATAAGTTTTTTTATCCCTGAAAGTGGTTTATAATTTTGCGTCATGGCAACACTGCGGTCGCAGATTCAAAACCCAGAAAAGTTTATATTAAAAAAATATTAATTTAATTTGAAAAAGTACAATAAATGTTTAATATCTTCCCCGTTAGGGGAATATCTATATTAAACTAATTTTTGAAATAAAAGTCGGAGGTTTTATGTTTTTAAATTTTTTATTATCTAATCTTAAGAAGTAACAAAACAAATTAAGAATTTGACTTATTTTATAAAACATGTTACTACAACCTTTTGAGCAAAACTCTTGAGAAAAAAGGAGAGAAACGTATAAAGTAAAAATAATTAAAATTTACAAAATTTTTGAATAAACATAAAAGGAGCGTAGTATCTCTACAATGAAAATTACTGAGAAAAAGTAGAACAATAACATTCACAAAAGCGATTTTACTCTCATTTATAAATAAAGATAGAAAAGAAAATAAAAACATAAGGATCAGGAAAAAATAATTCACTTGATATATTTTCAATTTGGATTAATTCGTTCAATTCGTTCGTTATTTGACTTACAAGCGGTGCTTGAATTTGTGAAGTGAGGTTTGCTCTTAACAGCTTTAGTAGGACTCTATCGCCTTGCACCGCAGTGGTAGGGATAGATTTATACGTCCGTCCCTCCTGGATGACTCAGGTTCCTACCCACCCCTTATACCTTTTTCATTCCTAGAACTTCACCTCCTTCCTTTCTTTAAAAAAACCCTCCACACAGCATTTCCCAAGATGACATAGGTTCTGAGGGAAATGGTTTTGCTCAGGGCCTCCCGTGGGAAGCTTTAGGAGAGTTTAAAACCTTTTTTGCGGAATCTTATACATTTTATTTAATTAACTTTTTGAACAAAATGTTAAAACCCTACTGTATTCGATACTGCCGCCATGTGTCGACCCACAGTACCCTTCTTGACAATATCAAGGAGGATACGGTGTTTCTACTTATGTCGACAGAATAGCATTTATTCCCAAACAAGGGATCACCTCAGCACCGGTTCGCCTAGTGAGGTGTTCACAAAATACTACTAGGTACTTACCTATTTACATACAGTTAAGGATCATTAACATATTTTTTTTCTTATTACTAAACTTATCTATGTAAACCAATGTAATAATCTGTAATGTGTATGTTTAAGAATAGAAATCAAAGAAATAAAATAAATTAAACTTGTAAAAAATGTATAAGAATCCGTCAAAGAAAAAAAACTGTTTTTTGTCTATCCTAAAAATTCCAAATACGAGATATGCTTGTTTGTTATTAGACGGACAATATATGAGACAACAAATAAATGTGGGAAACTGAGTTTTTAGTCACTATACTCTCTGCCTAGCCCTATGGAGAAACTATGTAATGGTTAGTTATTTTGTTATTTCGAAAATTTTTTGATCAATTTTGTATAGCACCTTTTAGCGATCCAATCATCTCAAGGTTGCTTTGCCTTTCCAAGTATTTTCCAAGTACATTATTCTGCCTTCATTTTCCTATACCCCAACTTCCGCCTAACAACTTTTTCCAATTGAGGATGTAACCATCCTGCTGGTTCTAGGAATTTGGGATTCTTATACGGTGATGCCTTCGAATTGCCAAAGCGACACAAATTCTAGATGTTCAAAGGAGATAGGCCGTGAACAAATATTAGTATGAAGAAAAATCAGCTGTTATCACACCAATTTTTAAGACTGGTGATGAACATGACGTTAAAAACTACCTACCGATTTACCAACTTATTATTTCAAGCAAAGTTCTTGAAAAAAATCATTTTTGATCAATTGAAAAGTGGGTCTACGGTCTACGTGTTAGCAAAGTCGTTCAACTCCAATACTACTCCAAATCAAATACTCGTAATGCGGCGCCCTACATTTTTCCCTTTTTCCACATTAACTCCACGCAGGAGGTTCTGAGGAAAATAATTTCACTCTTAGCCATGTCATCTTTTGGAGTGCTGTGTTGAAGTTTTTTAAAAATGAAATGAATGAGAGGAAATGCTGGGAAGGAAAAAGTGTGTTGGCTGGGTAGGAATCTATTGGTCAATTTGTCCAGGAGTGATGTAAGAATCCATCCCTCTGCAAACAGAGGACAGCTCACTCCAAGTGGTTCGCTACGTTTGGTTACTTAGGAGGAATGCCAGAATCCATGGGGTGAGATTTTTCAGGGTCTTGGCAGTACTTGGCACTAACTGCGTGGCAAGCCGGATCGGGAGAGACAGGTTGAGGAAGATCTCTTGGTACATCCATTACTCCTGGACACACTGACCCGAAGGTTCCTACCCACCCTTCCTCCACACAGAAATCAAAAGATGGCACAGGTGCTGAGGGTAATCATTTCACTCAGGGCCTCCTAAGTAATGTAAAAAAAAAATCTTCCTACTTAGGCGCAAGGCAGCGCAGTGGGTCAAGAGAGTTCGACTAGAAAGATAGTAATCCGCCGCCAAACCTAGTGAACGCCGCCCCGTGAACCCGGGCACCACTGCTAAGTCACCAAACGTAGCAAACCACTTGTGGTGACCTAATGCAGAGGTGTTGGAAATCCAATTAATGATTCCCGGGGCAGCGCGCGGTATCTACTAATACCCACCTCCTAAGATGGACTCGCGCCGCACCTCTTTGACAGGCCGTAGGTACAGTTTGATCATAGATCGGAGGCGACAGCCGCCACGATTCCATGCCATAGCTCCTATTATTTCTATTATCAATGGATAGGGTTCTCACAGGATCTTACTCAGTGGCGGATTTCCCCTTAGGCCTAATAGGCCCGGGCCTAGGGCGGCCAGATATTAGGGGCGGCCAATCGCGACAAAAAAGTCACAGATCATAACAAGAAATTACTTTCTAAGTACCTAAATATTCTACGTACGAGAACGTCATTGCTAGCCGCAAGGGTCTCGCGCTCGTGCTCGGAAGTTTCATAAGAGCGTGTTCACACACAGCTATAATATGCGTGGGATGGCGTATTTCGGCCTATCGCTCGCTATATATTCCCAATTGGAATATATGGCTAGCGATATGCAAGAGCGTGTTCACACACAGCACACAGCGCGCCCCCCCCGCCCCGCAGCTGCCCTCGCCACACCTATCATGCGCCGTCGCTCGCCCGCTCGCGTATTTCCAATCCCTACCGGGATTCAGTCGCGCTAGTGCCGCTAGTGACTGAACCGCGTTAGGTATTGTTATGCATAAATCACCTTACAAAAGCTATAGGTAATAAATAAATAAATCAGAGATTACAAAATAATACAATAATAAGCTGTTATTTATGCCAATTATGAACTTTCCACTGATGATAAATAATAAAGTGTGACATTATAAAGGGTAGGTATTTTCTTTAAAAAAATATATTTTTAGTTAAAATATATGAAAAAGGAGGGGGGGGGGGGGGAGGAGGAACATAGGAATAGGATTAAGAGGCAAAGGATTTTTATTTATTTTTAACATTGTTCTAAAGTAGCCTACGGATTTCGGATTTGTGACATCATGGTCAAAATAGATAAAGCATTGCAATAGCTCCGTGTAAAAATGGTAGGAAATGTGGTCCATTTTTGGACCAAAATCAATCGCAGAAAAATAAAAGTGGTCCGTGGTCCATTTTTCAATCGAAATCGTTCCAGTGTAACAAACCCTATCGCGACTGAAAGGCGGTAGGGATTGGAAATACGCCCCCGCTCGCGACAGGCGACAGCAGTCAGTGGTCAGTGGTCAGTTCAGTCGTTCAGTGTGCGTACAGCAATTGCAGCGAGGGGATGAGCGTTTTTCTAATTTCGTAAAGGTATTTTTTCTTTTAAAATACAAAATACCTAACTAGTAATTTAGTAATATTTTTTTCTATTGCCCATCCAACAGCCAACATTTTTAGTTGGATTTCGACTTCGACTCTAAAACCCCAACTTCGTCTGTAACCCCAGAAATGTCCAGGAAAAGATAAGCCCATATCTGGCAACCCTAATTGTAACTGTGAAACACGAAACACTTATATATTATTGTATGAGAATAAACCTGAAACTGTTAAATAAATTAAACCTAAAACTGTTTTAAATGTTTTATTCAAATCCTTGAAACCTTAGAAAATATAAAAAAACTAGCAGCTATTAGAGTAAACTAAATTTCTGAATCGATTTCGACAAAAGTTGTCAATAAATAAATTCATTATGTAGTCTATAGTCTATATCAGGGGTCTCTAAACAACGGTCCGCCAATTTCATCAATCCGGCCTGCGACAATTATACAGTAATTGAACTAGCGAATTTAGCAAGCGTATTTTTTTACATTAATTCCACACCGGAGGTCCTGAGGAAAATATTTTCCCTCACGACCTATGTCATCTTAGGTGATGCTGTGTGGAGGGTCTTTTTAAGGAAGGGAAGGATAGGAAGTTCTGGAAAGGAAAAGGTATGAGGGGTGGGTAGGAATCTGGGGGTTAGTGTGTCCAGGAGTGACATACGTATAAATACATCCCTCCAACTGCGGTGCAAGGTGATGGGTCAAAATAGTTCGGCTGGAAAGGTCAAAAGGCCTCCCTCACCCAGTCTCTCTCGATCCGGCCCGCCACGCAGCAACTATGAATGATAATAGCAGGAAAATTAAAACGGTTTTGACCTTAGGAACTTACTGGAACTTACTGAAAAGTTTGGATACTCCTGGTCAATATGATGGGTACTGAGAAAGGGGCGGCTACATGGCCTGGGGCCTAGGGCGGCCAAGACTGCAAATCCGCCACTGATCTTACTACAAAAAACGGGTAGGTCTTAAAACAACGTTTGAAAGGGTATAAATTAAAACAGATTGGGCTCGTATAAATTTATGACTTAATATTAATGTCTTCACGCTTTGTTCAATGAAACAAAGGCAGAACAAATTATAATTATTTCTTGCTACGCAGCTGACTTTAAGCGCTCTTTGGAGAATAAATAATGACACCATAATATTATATATATAATATACAATACATAGTTAGTTACAGTCATTGTCACTTGAAGCTAAGTGGACAAATTTAATAATTTGCTTGTTAATCCTACAGACGGAAGAATGGATACTTGAACAATAGTTACTTTACAAGAGAAAACTTTTACCAGAGTAACTGGATATCAGAGATGTATTATATAATTATAACATCTAGATCGATTTTATGTACCTAGGCTCTTCTGTAAGTGACGAAGGAGCTTGTGAAACATAAGTGAAAAGAAGAATTTGTATGACAAAGACAACGATCTTGGCTTAAACTTTGAACATAAAACATAACCATTTGCTATGCACACATTTATATATATATCGTATACATTGCGCGCACACGATCGCGCAGCTCGACACAATAGTAGTCTAAAATCCGAACTAGAAACCACCTTTAACCATCTGTTTAATGGATGAAAAGTATTTTATATCAAATTTAATATTTTAGAAAATATATCTCGAGTGGGTTGTCTAAAAAATTCCTGGCAAGACTATGATTAATTTAAAAAATATCAATTGAGGGAGAGCGCGTATGCTATTTATTCGTGCAACAGAGAAGGATAGCGATACTGAGCATTATTTTGTAGTAGTTAATTGAAGTATTTACTAATTTGTATAATAATATATTAAATTTGATATAAAATACTCTTCATCCATTAAACAGATGGGTGAAGGTCGTTTCTAGTTCGGATCCTCTACTATAGCCATAAACCAACAATACCATACCACCAACACGCTTAGTCAAATCGTAAATGTTTTTCAAACATCGAGCAGGAATTACAGAATTACAGAGTACTTTCGCATCGAGTCGTTGGCTCGATATCGAACAAAAAAGCATGGAGAGAGACGGTACACACTACACACGTTGAGACATGTTCGAATGAGCCTAAAACCACCAAGAATGAATGAGTATTGTTACTTGCCTATGGATAACATTAAAGCATCTGTCATTTGCCATTGAAGCCGTCAACAAATCATCAAAAATACATGCGAAATGCATAACACTGAACGGTGATAAACGTTCACAATCCGTAATAAACATGTTTTGTTGTCTTGTATAAAACGAAATAAACATCAACGTTTCCACACAAGATTCACATAAAGATACAGTATGACAGACGACAGATGTCAAATGAAATGAAAATCAGTCCCAAAATAGAACATGTCCTTTTTTTCTTCCTGAATCTTCTATGTATGTGAAAAGACGACCCTTGTGGAAACTGGACGAAAAAAACGCATGATGTTAAACGTCCATTATGCTATTTTGCCTCACCTTAAAATCAATGCAAACATATAAATATATGACGAAAACAAAACAAAAAATACCAATCAAAAACTTGGTAGTTTAGTAAAACCAAAAATTCGTTAACGTTACGGATTTTTTTTTGTTCTATAACAATACATCGATCGCAGAAAAATCTGTGATCTATTAATATTATATAAAATAATTCACTCGGTCCTGGATGCCCCTGATTTAATAGAACTAATACGATTTCATTGCCGTGGTCGCGCTAACAATAGACTCACTCTACCGTTCTACTATAATAACACATACATTATCACATTATTACTCACCAATCAGTCGATTACTCATTTTGGGAAATGAACATGCTAACATCGGCGACATTTATTTCTTAAAATTAGCGCAATATAAACATGCACTCAAAAATTATTTTTCCAAAATGTAACTTTATATACGCAATATGGACATGTTGAAATGAAATGATCATATTTCTCATTGTTCTTTTTTGTTATTTTTTGTTGTGATATACAAAATGATTAAATTTAAAACTACTTTTATGAAATAATATTATTTTTCTTACTGTTGTACTCTATTATATGTTTATTTATGAAAGGCAATATAGCCGTTTATGTATTTAAAATAAAATAAAAAAATAAAATAAAAATACCTCCGTACAGGAGGCCTTAAGCGAAATCATTTTCCTATGTGATCTTTGGGGATGCTGTGTGGAAGGATTTTTTTTGGAAAGAAAGGAGTGAACCTAAGTCTTGAAGAGACCCATATTGTATGAGGGAGGAAACACAGAGGCCAGCAAATCGTTCCACAGCTGAGCTGTTGAACTCGTAGAAACGACCCGTTCTCATGTAACAAATATCAACTGTATACAAATGTTGGGCGTGTTTCCCGACTGTTCACAGGTACCGAAGAAATCAATGACGTTAGTTCCTCGAAGCATCTTCCATTGAAATACCGGTATAACAAGGACAGCTTTCCCAATGGACACCTCAATCGCAATCCGTTTGTTAACACAGAAGAATCTATCAAACTGCCGACAAACAGAGTCAAGAGTTTTTTTTCAGGTATTACAGGTACAGGTAGGGGATCCAGACCAGAAGTGGCTGCCAAATTCAACCATAGGGCGCGCTTGCTGTTTGTACAGGGTTAACAGTTGTGTACTAATAAAGTATCTGCGAGCCTTGTAGATTACGCCCAGCTTCTGAAATATATCTGTGAGTTTACCGATTTCTTAAGAGGGAATAACCAGACAAAACCGGAAATATGTCATTTTTAAATCAAATTTAGTCATATTGACGTTTTTACACAAAAAAAATTAAATTGATTTCGAAAGACTGTTCTTTTATCTAATAAAGCAATGTTTAAATTTTGAAAAAATATGTTCATTGTTATTTACCGTAGGTCGTTGGCAGATTTGTTAAATTTTCAAACAAAATTTTGTATTATACAACACACATTTCAAGTCATATAATCATGCAGTAAAATAAAACAATAAATTTTCTGGGAAAGCTATTTTTCAGAATTTTAATATGGTTTTAAATAAAATCATTTAAATAAGATCCGCACACGTGTTTTGTGACAGTTTGTCTATTTATTTACGGTCTTACAAACTATGTTTAAGATGTTTGTTACATTCTTATTTTGCTTAGACATTATCCACTGGAGCGACAGCGCAATTTAAATCATCTTTCTCCGATTGCTCGACATTTTTTGGTAATCATTTTAAATATATTCCTCCCACATTAAAAAAAATCGTGCCTCCGAATTTTAATATGGAGACATACAAACTGATTATAGTTCTATACAACCAATGAATTCACTTATCTTTTGTCGATTATCACATAAACGTAGGATTTAAAAGCAAAAACCTAAACTTCTACTTAATTACTTACAAATAAGGGAAAATTTGCCAAAATTGTCAGCAAAGCAATCCGAGGCATTTAAAATAGTGCCATATTGTGGCAAAAAACGCTCCAGTGGTTATTGAAAAATTATAAATACTAATAATAAAAAAATAATTACAAAAAGTACATAATTTTAATAGTTTTATGATCACGCCTTTCAGCATTTTTGAATTAAGGTATAAATTAAAGCATATTTTGAATGAAATAAAATCGATATTGAGTTAATGTTTAAAAAAGCTGGTACGGAGAATAATTAATATTTCTCATTGGAACCGCCCTGTACGATCATACATAAGAACACCTTTCGACGAAATATGATTTCTCGGCCGCTGGTTGGTTAATGGGCCTTATGGCCGTTATACACGACACCTTTTTTCAGCCCGATTCCAATTAGAGACAAAAGTCAACATTTTTGGCTTTACGCGATCGCTATTTTCATCTCTATTTGCATATCTACGATTTCAGTTGACATCACAACACACAGTATGGTTTATGTGTTGTTTGCAGTGATGACAATTGGAATCGTAGATATGAAAATAGAGTTGAAAATAGCGATCGCGTAAAGCCAAATATGTTGACTTTTGTCTCTTGAATTGGAATCGGGCTGAAAAAAGGTGTCGTGTATAACGGCCATTAACAATCGACATTACAACAATTTTTCCACCATCCGAGTGACATTTAAATATAAATTGTAAAAATTAAACTCTCGATGTTCTCGTAAACAAGTGAAACTTTTAGCAGCTTCAAGTTTGCCCTTACTCCCAGTTTGGAAGTGTTTGTCACACCCCTCATCCTTATCGAGTTTTCCTATTTCTCTCACCCTTATTTACTCAAAGAGAACTCTCGACTCCGTTAAGTTAATTTTGTATTTATTTATTTGTATTCTTGAAGACACATATTAAAGATTATTACATTGTTGTACATAGATATTGATTTAATATATATATAATATCCGTAACTTATTTATGTAGGTAATTACCTAGTAGTATTTTGTGAGCACCTCACCAGGCGAACCTGTGCTGAGGTGTTCCCATGTTTAGGAATAAATGCTATTTGGTCGACATATGTAGAGACACCGTATCCTCCTCAAGAAGGACACTATGGGTCGACCCATGACGGCAGAATCGAATACATAAATTAAAGATAAGTTGCAGTTAGGATCTATATATACAGATATTCATAGCATCTAGTTTATGTATAAGATAAATAATAGTTTTGATAAATAGATAGGTATATTTCTCTAGAAATTAAGTAAAGTTAATTTAATTTTTTACAAAAAATACATTGATTTTATCTAAGTACTTCTAAATGTTGGTAAATTGAATGACGATAAGGATCAATTTGGGAGGCGGGCATGGGTACTGCCGCTCCGGGAACCATTGATTGGATAATCTACAAATCTGCCTCACTGCGTTTGGTGACTTCGCAGAGGTGCCCGGGTTCAGGTGAAGTTTGTCCAGGTCTTGACGGCGGATGTCTGCCCACCAGCTGCCTGGTTGGCCGGATCGAGATAGACTGGTTGAGGAAGTCCCTTTGATTTTTCCAGCCGTACTCTCCCGTAACGTTGCCTTGCACCGCAGTGGGAGGGATGGATTCAAACGTCCGTCACTCCTGGACACACAAACCCCCAGATTCCTATCCACCCTAATACCTTTTTCCATCCAAATACTTCCTCTCCTTATTTCCTAAAACAGCGTCCCCAAAGATGACAAGACTTTGAGGGGAATTATTTTCCCCAGGGTCTGCTCTATGGAGCTAATGTAAAAAAATAATTGCTTTTCAAAACAAGTTAATTATTAAAGAACATATTATATATAATTATTAACATAAATACTAGGATTACATAATGGGTTTCCAATAACATGCGTTCTCAATTATGTCCTCTGCGTGCAAACTGTATCTAAATTTCTCTAATGTACAATAAACAGTATTAAACTCAATTGACCTCCCAGGTCAGAATGGTCCTGTATATTTTATACATTTTTACGCAGCATCACGTTCACTGGTCAAGTGCATTGTTCGTATAGATTTGTATTAGCGTTCGACGAACCAGTAGATGCAATCTGTTAGCCATAAGATGTTGTAATACTTTATCTAGTCTTTAATTAAAAGTCAGATAGATCATTGTAAAAATATATGATAAATTTGTACAGCACCCTTGAGATGATTTTTCTCAAAAACGGCTTTACAAAAATCATCAATATCAGTTGTATACGTATAGTATATGCGTCCACCTTAGAACAAGCATATTACTCCACGCTATTGACCCAGTTGGTTTAACAACGATCTAAAAGCATACCAAAATAAAACAAAAATACTAATTTTCCCGAATTACAAATCACAACAAGTGACTCTTCAAGCGTGCGGCATCGCCCCCCAGAAGGGGTGTCAATAGGCACAGGCTGCAGGGGGCGGTTGGTATTAGAGCCTTGGCTTTTGAAAGCGGAGAACAAAATTACCTCTTTACCTCCTGATTTAAAAATACCATACCATTATTACCAGTAGGGTAAAATGCTCAGAATTCGATACAAAAAGAAACTGAGAAAAAAAACAATTTTCAATAAATTTTTAAATAAGATATGACTTTTAAAAAACATGTACATTCCCGAGTTACTAATAACCCTCATTCAATACAGCAGCACGTTTTTGGTGTTTAATTATGGAGGACTTAAAAAGTTCACGCATTCGTGGAAGCCTGGGTGACACGGATATAAACAGTAAGCTGGAGGAACGACAGTTGAGGTGGTATGGGCACATAAGAAGGAGACCGTCAGACCACACAGTGAAGCAGGCAGTGTCTACGGAGTTTCATCGACAGTCATCCAGAGGAAGACGAAAGAACTCCCGGATTACTCAATGCTCCAAAATACTTCAAAGAAACGGCCTGGATGAAGGCGATACTCAGAACCGAAGAAGCTGCAATCTGAGAACGAAAAGAGCTCACCCTAACAGCCTACCTCAATGAGTTGGGACAGCGCAAGGAAGAAGAAAAAGAATTATGGAGGACTTAACTAGCAGACGCCTAGGGCTCGAAAACCCTTTTTTAATGTGAATACCGCACAAACAATAGCCTCAACTGCTCCCAACCATCTGGAGCCAGTGAGACTATGGCATCTTCAATTGAAGTATATACATTTGGTTCCTTAGAACAGGCAATCTGCCTAGCTAGGAACTAATGACGAACAAGATATAATAACACTTGTAAACATTATAAAATCTACAGTTATTTGAAATATTATTATTATGTAATTTGGCTGTATAAATGTAACTAATGTAATAAAATAAATAAATAAAATTTTAAAAAAACATGTGGTGGGTAGGGGAAGAAGATGGGGAAGAGGAAGGTTGGGAAGTATTTGGCTATTCAGATCTGGATCACGGCTCGAGGCATTTGAAGCAACGTTTCAATTCTGAATAGTGGTCAGAAACGTGCCGTTTATTAATTAATTGTGAAATAATATAATTAAATCAATTAAAAATTAGTTTGAATTGATTTGAACCCGCGATCTTCAGATTGCTGGTCGAGAGCCTTATCGCTCGACCACGGAGGCCGTTTAACTACTGCCCAGACCTGATCACAATTCAATCAAGATGTTCTAATTGACAGCCGTTGTGGAGGACTACAAACAATCATAACGGGTGATGATTGTTTGCTAACTGTGTGCTGTGGGCCGTTTGTGGGGGGGGGGGGGCGGGGGGGAATCAGGCTCCATATCGCGTGGGGAGGAAATTGAACTCTCAGAAATGTATCCGACAATAGGAAACTGAACACTTAATATGTATGCCTATAGTTCTTGATTGTGTATCTTTTGCGACAACCTAACGCGTGTTAAATCGGCTGTGTATACGACACCTTTTGACAGTTTTCTTAAATGCGGTAATTCGTATCGCGCTAACGAGCTAAATACTGCCGCTGGATCGAATCCTGGCGTGACAAATAAATTTTATTTGATTAATTTGTATTATTTCACAATTTACTCATTACCCACCTTCCTCCTCTCTGTCTCCTTCCACTCCCCACTACCTTCAGCCCCACAACATACCCCAATTGAGGATGCCATAGTCTCACTGGCTCCATACGGAAGCAGTTGGGACTCTTGTGCGGTATTCATTTAATTTTTTTTTTAACCCTAACGTCAGAGATGACGACGACGCGCTTGCTTCGTAACATGTCAGTCTCGGGAAAATTTGCGAATCAAATGTCATCAAGTAAAAACTACAAAATAAAGCGATTAGTTCCCTTTCAACTCCACTCCCCTCACACCCCCTCCCGCCATCCCCTTTCCCTACTCCTTCCACAACCCTACCCCTCCACCTCATACACCCGTCCCCCCTTTCCTTCCCTCCCCTCTCTCAATTCCTCAACCCCTCCACCCACCCTCCTACTCTTCCCCACACCCTCCCCCTCCCCCACTCCTCCCCCAACCCTATTCCTCCCCCTTCCTACACCCTCACCCCCTCCTTCCCTCCCCCCTTTCACTTCCACAACTCCTTCTCCCCACCCTCCTCCCCTTCCCCACACCCTCCCCCCTCCCCCTCCCATTTTTCACATTCCCCATATTCATTCCTGGTATATTCAGTTTTCTAACTACTCGCGTGCCACCTATTCAAAGCTCAATATTAGTTTTATACATAAACAATTATCCAATTTGGTGCAGTCGTTCAGAATTTAAGAGCATACACGCAATTCGGCAATTCATTTTTAGAGATAGGTGTTAACAACGACGCCAACAAAGCACTCTTTATAGGGTGAATAACCTAATTCAAAAAAAAAACACAGTTTCCAAGGCAATTTGTTTGCTTTCTTCTGACGTTTGAAATATTCTGAACAGTTAGTATGGGAAAATGAAATGGTTGTTTTTACCATCTTCTTCGCAATTTTTGCATATTTTCTCACCTTTTAAAGCTTCCTTGGACTTTGACAAACATTTCAAAACCAAAATCAGCTAAATCGGCCCAGCCGTTCTCGAGTTTTAGTGAGACAAACGAACACCAATTGATTTTTATTTATATAGATAGATAGATACAGAAAAAATACTTAGCTGGAAGGTCACTTCTGATAAACACACTTTATTAGAAAGTTTATGTTTGGAGAAGATACGACCTTGCACGTGGAGAATATTATACTTAAAACTCTGGACATTGCATGATTTTACATTTGCTACTTTCATCACTGATGGTTTTTCATTTATAAGAAGATTAATGCCATAAACTAATAAATTGTAATTCGCATTTTTAAGGTACTCGTAAATAATAATTAATTCACACCAAGTGATATCAACGCACGAAGGCTTAGACAAGCCATTGAAAGCCATAGAAAATCACAGAAATTTGACAGCCGATAACACGCGATAGACGCCTTCCTACATCCGACAGAATTTGCCTTTTTCTCCTAATTCTCTCGATATAGAATCATCCTGCAGACTTTCTGGTGAAAAAAACAGCTCACGAAGCTAATCCGAATTAAATTAATTACGATAACTTTAAAATTCCAGACACAAAAATCTTTGTGAATTTCATCATCAGAGTTTCTGTTGCTTAAATACACAGATTTTTCGCTGCATAGTTAAGATTGGTGACAAAAAAAAACATATTTACGATTTCCCTTCGGGAAAGAATTTTCAGCCGAATTTTCCCTGAAACCAGAATATTATGATAAAGCACCTGTAATTTTTTCACGCCTGGAGAAGGCAGTGTAATCCTAAACCCCCCACACTGCCCCCCTTTCCCCACCCCTTTCCCACCCTATCCCATCCCAACTGCTCCCGAGGGCAGTGGTTCCCAAAGTATGCGCCGTGGTACCTTCGGGGTCCGCGGCTTACTCCCACGGTCGCCGAATTATATATATATTTTTTAAATATTAGTTTTTCACAGAAGGCCCTCGAAAAAAATCCCCTCAAGGTCTATGTCATCTAAGGGGCCATCCATAAATTACGTCACACCTTAAGGGGGAGGGGGGGGGTTGAGAAGTTTGACAAGGGGTATGGGGGGGGAGTCATCAACTCTGTGATATATTGTGCTAATTTTTTAATTACTGTTTTTATAAATTTTAAATGTAAAATTGCAACACATGTGATGTCACACTAGGGGGTAGGGGGTCTCACAAACGTGATAATGTGTTACAGGGACGGGGGGGGGGTAAAAAACCTGAATTTCGTGTGACGTAATTTATGGATGGCACCTAAGGAGATGCTGTGTGGAGAGGTGGAGAGTCTTTTTAAGGAAAGAAAGAAGAGGAAGTTCTGGGAAGGAAAAGGTACGAGGGATGGGTAGAAATCTGGGGGTCAATGTGTCCAGGAGTGATGGACGTTTGAATCCATCCCTCCCACTGTGATGCAAGGCGATGGATTGACATAGGGCAGCTGGAGAGGTCTAGGTTAGGTCTCCCTTAACCAGTCTTTCCAGATCCAGCCCGCCACGCGGTAGATGGGCAAAAGCATTCGTCGCGTCGTAAAGACCCCAACACACCTCACCTCATCAACCCAAAATCCTGCTACGTCACCAAATATAGCGGACCACTTGGGGTGGTTTCCCGGGGCAGCCATTCCCGCTACCCAGATGTAATCCAACGTGGTCCACATCCTTCAAAATTGTAATATAATTATGTAATTGAATACGCTAATTTTCATTTACCTTCCATTTAAGGTTTAACACTTAACTGTTAGTGACATTAAAACTTTTCTGATCTAAAGTGTGGTTTTAATTATATTAACCAATTTAATAATCCCAGCAAAAATAAAATCATTTGCTTAATTTAAAAGTTAACACAGAAACTACATAGTTTTTTGGAAAATCTGTATCTAGAAAGGGCGACGCAAATCGCAAAGCTTAGGGACCACTGCACTAGGGAAACAATTTTTCAAACTTTTTAATTACAGTTATTTCGGTTTAAAAAAAAAGCTGATATGTACCGATAATTTACTTAAATATGAGTATTGTTACCTTCGTAAAGATATGTAATTGAATTAGCTCCTGTATGATAATATGACCCTGGAATTATACTAATATAATTCAAGTTATAGAGCAATTTTGTTAAACTACAACACTGTCAAATTATCTGAACATCGATCGTTCAGAACATCGCTCAGACGAGAGGTTCTGGGTTCGAGTCCCAATTGCGAAGTTTTTTTTCAATTTTTCTTTTTCTTGTTCTTTTTCATATTTTTGTTTAGATTATTATTGTTATCTTCTTCTTCAATAATGTATTATGGTTACGCCAATACACATACCTACACATACACACACCTACATAGCACGCATACATACTGTTACTGCTTGGGATTGGTATTAATATTGTTGCAAATCCTGTCCTACCTTGTTCCAAAATCCGCACCTAAAAATATTATCACCACGTGCTCCAGTCTGCAATTAACAGCCCGCGCCGCAACATACATACCCTATAGCCACTGTGCTCCCGCTACCTGTAAATCGATATTAACATAATTCCGCCGTGTAAACGAAACGCACGCCTATTGCTGTTTCTGTGTCTATTGGATGGGGAGAAAGCAGACAAAATTGCCAGCATACAAGTTCTTTATCCTGTTCGGTGAGTCCTTTCCTTTATATGCAGCATATGTTGTTTTTCTCGTTTCAAGCAGTAACAGTGATACACAATCAAGGCACTTCGTCAGTCAATCTTCACACATATCAAATCCACTCTACACACACAATCTCATTCATCTTGATCCAAACGAGCCGGACATTTTTGAACCATAATATTAGTAGATAATAATCCAGCAGAGTGTGAATACGTTTTACAATACCGCGTATAAATAATTACCCGCATTCCCGCAGTTTGATATACCTACATGAGTAATTTTGTTTCTTTATACCTATCGTATTATGGTTGGAAATAACATATTTACCCGCTGTTAGAATAAATAAGTACAAAACACTGCTTTGATATTTATTTCTGATAACTCATGTAATTGTATCTTGCTAATCAAATCGCATTACCTACCTTATAAATAATACGATTATTTCTTAATATTCGTATTGTTTATATTATTGGATTACATTACAAAAAGAATAATACGATCGTAATATTTATAATTTGTTAGTGATAATAAACGCAAAAATAAAATAACTTTGTTTACCCACGTAGTGCACGGCGCATTCGTTAACCTCTCACAGCTCACCAGTCAATTTAACCCCGTGCGGTGATCACTGTGAATTAATTGAATATATTTGTTCAAATGAAGCAGTTACTTTGTGATGTGACATTATAATTTAAAATAAAACAATAACTTTGTAAACACCACTTTTATTTTTATTCTTTATGCCGAC
The DNA here is from genome assembly GCA_917563855.2 of Limnephilus lunatus. Classification (NCBI taxonomy): domain Eukaryota; kingdom Metazoa; phylum Arthropoda; class Insecta; order Trichoptera; family Limnephilidae; genus Limnephilus; species Limnephilus lunatus. Next base: position 7,637,931 of record OU830600.1, on the reverse strand, counting down.
CGGGTTTCGCTACAACCGTAGCTTCTTCAGGGCAGTACAATTTCTACTAAAATTAATTTACATGTGTGTTTATAACTAATACATGATTAAACCAAATGGGCCGGACTCCTCAAGTAACGGAGGAAGTAGGTATAGGTGTAGATGGAGAATTGGGAAGGGAACGGGCGTGTTCTTTGTCAATAGGGAACAATCTTAGTATGGGACTTTTATTTAAATTTAGTTGGTTACCTTACTGTTAGTGTTTATGGCTTTCCTTAGTTCAAGTGCTTCCAGATTGTCTAGCCTAATACCGATGTTGTTTTTATGAATTAGTGTGGCGCCTGTATTTTTGTCAAATTTATGGTCTTTTTCAATCAAGTGGTTTGCAAATTCCGAAAATCCAGAGCTGTGTAAACATCTAAGGTGTTCTTTGACACGGGTATTTATATTGCGTGCTGTTTTGCCTATATAGAAAAAAGGACAGTCGCTGCATTGAAGTGAATAAATTCCCGAGTGAGATAGACTATTATCTTTGTCCTTGCCGTTCATTAAATGCTTACCTATACTATTATTAGTGTAAAATGCTGGTTTGATATCTGATGGGAGGTTTTTTAACGCTGTTTTGAGAGAAATTATTTATGTACAAGATTCTACGCCATTGATAAGGTTGATTATTATTACTTGGTATATTATTATTATGAGGTGGACTGTTGTATAAGAATTTACTTGTGGATAATTTTTTATTTTTTTTATTTAGAATGTTGTTGACTATATTTGGACTGTAACCGTTATTTATTGCGATTTGTTTGATCGTAGATAATTCTAATGCAAAGTTGGTATTTGATAAAGGGACTGTAACCAATCTGTGTACCATGGAATGGAAAGCTGAATGTTTATGGGATTCGGGGTGGTTAGAGGAATTGTGAATAGTTATATCGGTGAACGTCGGTTTGCGGTAGATTTTAAATTCAATTTTATTATTTATTATTGATAATGAAAGATCTAAAAAGTTTAATGTAGAATTGGTACCTATTTCTATTGTGAAGTTAATTTGTTTATGGAAAGAATTAATTAATAGCAGGAAGGAATTGAGTTGTCGTTCAGTTCCTAACCAAACACAGAACACATCGTCAACATAGCGCTTCCATACAAGTAAGTTTTTTAATAATGGTGATTTACATTTGAAGATATTATTTTCTAAATTGTCCATGAATATATCAGCGATTAGCGGCGATGTCGGTGCCCCCATGGCCAGGCCTTCTTTTTGTTGGTAAAAACGTTCGTTGTATTGGAAATAGTTTTGGTTCAGACATATATTAAACAGGTGAGATAATTCCTTAGAGAAATTATTTGGTAACTTTGAATTTTGTAGTAATTTAGACAGTATATTTTTACTTTCGGCTACGGGAATATTTGGAAAAAGGTTAACGACATCAAAGGAGACTAATTTTGCACTATTGGGGATATGTAAGTTTTCAAGTTCCTCAATCAAGTCAAAGGAATTTCTAATTGTGTATTTTGGAGTAAAAACTTTTGAGTTATTGAATACATTAGTGATAAATGATGCTATTTTAAAATTTGGGGAATTGCAACTTGATACGACCGGCCTGATTGGTTTGGCAAGTTTATGGAGTTTTAAGAAACCATATAATTTAGGGGCTTTTGGATTTTTTGTAAAAAATTTTACTTGTTGATACGAGTTGTCTTGGAAGATTGCGGATTTACATGATCTTAGAGCACTTTTAATATTTTCTTGGAATTTGGTAGTAGGGTCCTTAGGTAGAATGTCAAATTTGTCCGTATTAATAAATTCTTGCACTTTAGAATTATAATCACTTTTATTTAATATAATGACAGTGTTGCCTTTGTCTGCTTTAGTTAGTATTAGTTGTTCATTTTTTAATTTATTACGAATGTTTATCATAGTGGAAGTTTCACGGTTAGAACTAGCTTTAAGATTAGGAACTAGCTTTTTTATTGTTTCTGCACTTTTATATAGAGGTGGTCCGGGTTTATTATATAACGCAGTTTCAATGTCCACGGCAACGTTTTCTACTGCACTAATTATGTTATTTTTACTATATTCTAAATTATATTTCAGGCCTTTAGATAACAGGGTCAACTCTTCTGGCTGGAATTGAACCGCTGAGAGGTTCTGGACTCGATCGAAGAACTGATGGGTGTATTTCACAGTTTCATTGTTATTTGTATGTTGAGAAAGATTTAGGTTTTTCAGTTTTTTGTTCATAATTTCATGTTTCTTGTAGGCTTTAGTAGAAGCGAAGGTTCGAGCTTTGTCGTCAAACAAATCCCATTCAACCGGATGTAGTTCGTTCACCAACTCTATGTGTAAAACTTTTAGTGTTAATTTGATATTATTTCGCTTTTTATATGCACTTTTAAGATCTTCTTTTAACCATGCAAGTTTTGCTTGAAATAAATCCCATAAACATTCAGCTTTCCATTCCATGGTACACAGATTGGTTACAGTCCCTTTATCAAATACCAACTTTGCATTAGAATTATCTACGATCAAACAAATCGCAATAAATAACGGTTACAGTCCAAATATAGTCAACAACATTCTAAATAAAAAAAATAAAAAATTATCCACAAGTAAATTCTTATACAACAGTCCACCTCATAATAATAATATACCAAGTAATAATAATCAACCTTATCAATGGCGTAGAATCTTGTACATAAATAATTTCTCTCAAAACAGCGTTAAAAACCTCCCATCAGATATCAAACCAGCATTTTACACTAATAATAGTATAGGTAAGCATTTAATGAACGGCAAGGACAAAGATAATAGTCTATCTCACTCGGGAATTTATTCACTTCAATGCAGCGACTGTCCTTTTTTCTATATAGGCAAAACAGCACGCAATATAAATACCCGTGTCAAAGAACACCTTAGATGTTTACACAGCTCTGGATTTTCGGAATTTGCAAACCACTTGATCGAAAAAGACCATAAATTTGACAAAAATACAGGCGCCACACTAATTCATAAAAACAACATCGGTATTAGGCTAGACAATCTGGAAGCACTTGAACTAAGGAAAGCCATAAACACTAACAGTAAGGTAGTTAATAACCAACTAAATTTAAATAAAAGTCCCATACTAAGATTGTTCCCTATTGACAAAGAACACGCCCGTTCCCTTCCCAATTCTCCATCTACACCTATACCTACTTCCTCCATTACTTGAGGAGTCCGGCCCATTTGGTTTAATCATGTATTAGTTATAAACACACATGTAAATTAATTTTAGTAGAGATTGTACTGCCCTGAAGAAGCTACGGTTGTAGCGAAACCCGGTCGGCATAAAGAATAAAAATAAAAGTGGTGTTTACAAAGTTATTGTTTTATTTTAAATTAATTGAATATACATTAAATATTAATTAATTAATTCCGCATAAATAATACAGACACATTATTTTAACCGCATTTTTAGTTGTTTATCGTCTCATATTTTGTAAAATATAACCGGAATAAATAAAATGGCTACAAGCGCGTCATCCGGGTCGTCTCGGGACGAAAGACGTCTCAAACGTTTAAATGCTAAACTATCAGCTAGCTTTGCAAGCTTACAGTCGGTGTATGACAAGATAAGGAAAGCTTCGGAAAGCATTAGCAATCGCCAATCTTTTTTGTCAGGCGCAACCACTGTTGAAAAAATTCGTTCTGAATTTATAACAATTTTAGATGAAAAGGTGGATTGCGAACTGGAATTGAATCCGGAAGCAATTGCTGAATACTCTCAATTAAATGCATTTGAAGAACTCTTCGGGGTTATTAAATATACCGAAGCAAATATGCTGTCCAATCCAGTTGCGAAACCTCGCCGTCAAATTAAGTTACCGCCTTTGGAAATAGCGTGCTTTGACGGAAAATTAGATAATTGGCCTCTTTTCTATGAAACATATAATTCGGTTATACATTTGAATGATTCTCTGGATAATGCTGAAAAGATGCAGTATCTGATGTCTAAATTAACCGGAAAAGCATTAAATATTTGCAAAACTATTACGCCTACAAATTATCAAGTTATTTGGGACGCATTGTGTACTAAGTATAATGATCAACGCGTTTTTGCTGAATCATACTTTGACCGATTGCTGAAATTGCCTCCAGTTAACTCAGCCACGCCCGCTTCTTTAGAGAATTTCGGAGATGCATACTCCGCTAACATCGCCGCGCTGAAGCAATTAAAAATAAAAGACCTCGCAGAATTCATATTGCTACAACTGGGTCTTAAACGGGCCGACATAGAGACTGTAAAGGCTTTCGAATCTTCTATTAAAAATAATGAAAATTTACCTTCCAGCGCGGAACTAATCGACTTTGTAAGACAGCAACGAATTCTCAACCGCGCGCAAATCACGCAACCGACCTCGAGCCGCCTTGGCTCAAATATTAATTATACCGCTAAACCCCAAAAAACTAATTCCGCAAAGGCATTTATTAATGTCGAAAAAATCGATAATCACTCCATCGAAATTTGTTTTTGTTGTCAAAAGGGATCGCACCCTTTATACCAATGTTCTAAATTCACAAGTCTAGAACCACGCGATCGATTTAACTTTATTAAGTCATCGAATATTCGAGTTTGTGTGAACTGCCTCAGTACTAGGCACATCACGAAAGCTTGTAAATCAAAGAGTACATGCAAAACATGCGCGCTCAACCATCATAGTTTATTGCATTTCAAACAAACTGATGGGCGGAAGTCACAAACAGACCCAATACCATCTCCCGCGTTACAAGCAGATGCCGATAATGATAACTTAAATTCTTTGAATCCGGTTTCGCTATGTGTAACAAATTCATGCCTTAGTGCAAATACTACTGCACTCTTAGGAACGGCTGTTTGCACTACCAGAGACGCTAAGGGCCAGGTACAGACGATACGGGCTCTAATAGATAGCGGCTCCCAAAGGGATATAATTACGCGCAAATGCTGTTCACGCTTGAATCTTACGGTGCGGTCATCTCCAAGTACTTACGTCACGGGAATAGGTGACGTAAGAAATGTGACAAATGGCGTAACTTGCTTAAAATTACATTCCCGCTATGACATCACTCAGTCGTATACGATTAAACCATATGTAGTAGAAACTATAACCAGTGAGTTGCCTACTGTTAACATTAACCGTTCCTCTTTGTCGTATCTTGACAATTTGCCCTTAGCAGACACAACATTCTGTACGCCCGGTGAGATTGATATTATCTTGGGATGTGACATATTTGCTCGCATTCTAAAGGCAAACAAAATATCAGGTTCTCTCGGCCAGCCATTTGCTATTGAAACCACTTTGGGATATCTCATCTTGGGTACTGCCCCAACGATGATTGAAAATCCAAGTATAAACGCCACGCAATCATTTTGTACGTTCACGCAAAATAATGATTTTTGCCTGTCGCGCTTCTTCGAATTGGAAGACATTCCAGATGAGAAGTTTTTAACGCCTGACGAACAAGAGTGTGAGGACATTTTTAAACTCACTACCTCTCGTGACACGGCAGGTCGTTATATCGTCGCGTTGCCGTTTCGAAACAGTCCCTCTGTTCTCGGTGAATCGTTACCCGCCGCCGAACGCAGGTTTTGATCTCTCGAACGCCGCTTGATATCTCAACCCGCAATAAAGTTAGAATATGACAAAATATTACGCGAATACCTACAGAAAGGGTACATTTCGCCGGTCGACAATTCTGACTTACCTCATTACGTTATACCGCATCATATTGTAGTTCGTGAAGATAAACTCACTACTAAAATTCGCATGGTGCTAGACGCGAGTATGAAATCCGATTCGGGTTATTCGCTTAATGACATCCTACATACCGGAAAGAATTTACAAGGTGATTTGTTTCGCATTATCCTCAATTTCCGATTGCAATAGCTATAACCGCTGACATAAAACAAATGTACCTACAAATCGTAGTGCAAGAAGAATGCCGTCGTTATCAGCGCGTGCTGTATAGATTTAACAATGGTGACCCTTTACAATTGTTCGAATTTAATCGTGTCACTTACGGCATGTCTTGTAGCCCATTTTTGGCCATGCGTTCACTGCGCCAACTCGCAACGCATGAAAAACCTCGTTTCCCACTCGCGGCAAACTTGGTGGAAAATGGCTCATTCTACATGGATGATTTTGTCACCAGTTGCTCATCAGTCGAGGAAGCTACCGAGTTGTCGACGGAATTAATTCAGTTATTCGCTGCCGGAGGATTCGACCTTGTAAAATTCTCTTCTAATTCTCCAAAGTTTTTATCCACGATTCCTACAGCTCGTCGTGTGAAGGAACATGTGGAATTTAATCCCGATGAAAACCTAAAAATACTAGGGCTTCATTGGATACCCGCTTCTGATCATTTTGTATTTGTCGTACACACCGACGAAAGAACGTGTACTAAACGAAACATTCTCTCGACGATTGCTCGTCTTTGGGATTTGATGGGTTTCGCCGCACCAGTTGTATTATTGGCTAAGCTGATAATTAAATCTCTATGGGAATAAAACCTGGATTGGGACGATACTCCTCCTGAAACAGTTGTCACACTTTGGCGACAGTTTAAAAAGGAATTGCCATTACTGTAATCTATTAAAATTCCTCGTTTTTTAGGAATCGAACCCCAATGTGTATTAACGCTTATCGGGTTCTCAGACGCAAGCGAACGCGCATATGGAGGTGTTATTTACTTACATGTTTACTGTCCGAATACTGATAAAACCACAATTAATTTATTATGCGCTAAAAATTTCACTTGCGCGATTAGAACTATGTGGAGCGCTAGTACTTGCACGATTAATGCATACGGTCAGTAATACCTACACATCAAATTCGAAAGCTCATACGACTTTAGCTTTTTGCGACAGCACGGTTGCTCTAGCTTGGATAAATTCACCGCCTGCAAAATGGCATTGAAGCTTTCACCCACCTATTCCCACCCCGGTATAGGCGACTTATGGTCGCCCCTTCGGAGTTCTCGCAAGAATCTAATTTTTTTAATGAACGACTCTACATTTAAAATATGTAACGATTCTAGAACTTCAATGTCCCCGCATACGTTGTTAGAGGGCGGTATGCAGGCGCGCCTACAGGAATGTACTGTGATGGTCAATTCTACAATTCTAAAGCCCATGAAGGTAATCACTGCTAAAGCAGTGAGCCCCATGGACAGTCAAACAAGGTGTTAGTAACAAAACTAGGTAATAGAGAAAATATAAGGAAAAAACAAAATGAACGACAACCGTCATTAGTGGGAAGCTCATGGCGGCGAAGGACCACACAATGATCCAGCAGGCAGCACCGTGCACTGTACATAAAAAAGGAAGAAAAAATAAACGTATATACAATGTAGAACTGGTGTTACCGAAATCCAGCCACCGGCAGTCCCAGAGACAGTGAAGAAGGCTGGTTGTCAGGCCTCCCGATAACCTGCAAAATGGCAGACCTTCGTTGCCAACCGTGTCTCACAAATACAAAACCATCTTGGGGCTGAATGCTTCCATTATATAAGAGGTCAAGACAATCCCGCCGACTGCTTATCGCGGGGTCTTACTCCCGCTCAGCTAATAGACCATCCGTTATGGTTTAACGGTCCCATATTTGCCCAATTACCTAAAAGTGATTGGCCTTTACAACGTTTTGATACGAAATCGATATCTGATCCACCCGAATTAAAAACAAAAATTTTGATGTCCGTTCAAGACAATAACCGCCCCAAAACAATTGCTCCACCGTTATTGTGTGCACTAGCTTCTCGTGTTAGTTCATGGCCGAAATTAATTCGAATAGTAATTTATGTTTTTCGTTTCATTAAGAAATTACCACGAGCATTCGAATTAAGCCATATCTTAGTTGCAGAAATCGCTGTTATAAATTCTATACAGCAAGAACATTTCTCCGAAGATATACAGGCAGTCAAAGATGGGAAGAAGGTTCGGCGAGCGATTGCAAAATTAAATCCGTTTCTTCATGACGGAGTTCTAAGGGTAGGAGGCAGATTGAGTAATGCTGAAACAGAATTTGACAGTCGTCATCCCATTCTATTGCCCGCTCGGGATAATGTAGTCAATTTAATAATAGACTACTATCATATAAAGAACATACCGCAGGGCAGTTGTTAAACTCTGTCCCTTACCGTCACAATAGATTTAACGACATCTTAGAAGTTAGTTCATAATACTTTAATTTTTAAAAATCAATTAGATTAGTTTCATTGTTAAATAGGTACCAAACCCTACTTCTAGTTTTATCTACCGCAGGTTCAGTATTATTTATTGAATCCTTTCAAATCATATTTTCGTTTCGATGTTTTTTTATTTTTTTATTTCCTTGCTATATCAGTCATTTTGACCATTTGGTAAAAGCATTTATGTAACTTACATAATAATTTCTTAACTTTTACATAATTTATTACATTCTACCGCGTGTCATTATAATTTTTGTTTGCGCATTGAAACGTATTGGCACTCTTTTGGTTTATGGAAGTGGATTCTTTCATCCCCTTCCAGGCGGGGGGCATGGTTACGCCAATACACATACCTACACATACACACACCTACATAGCACGCATACATACTGTTACTGCTTGGGATTGGTATTAATATTGTTGCAAATCCTGTCCTACCTTGTTCCAAAATCCGCACCTAAAAATATTATCACCACGTGCTCCAGTCTGCAATTAACAGCCCGCGCCGCAACATACATACCCTATAGCCACTGTGCTCCCGCTACCTGTAAATCGATATTAACATAATTCCGCCGTGTAAACGAAACGCACGCCTATTGCTGTTTCTGTGCCTATTGGATGGGGAGAAAGCAGACAAAATTGCCAGCATACAAGTTCTTTATCCTGTTCGGTGAGTCCTTTCCTTTATATGCAGCATATGTTGTTTTTCTCGTTTCAAGCAGTAACAGTGATACACAATCAAGGTCCTTCGTCAGTCAATCTTCACACATATCAAATCCACTCTACACACACAATCTCATTCATATTACATTAATGGCAATAACCTTCAAAAGTTATTAAATGAGAGTATTTCTTATAAAAAATTGTATACTGTTTTTAACCACGATAACTAACGTTACCTAGCCTATACAGTTGTTTTTTTTTTAATCAGATATAGACAGTAATAATTATTTTCATCTTATTTATTACGTTAGGTATGCAGAATTTCATCAAAAAGCATCAAAGTTCTATTTTAAGGGGTGAGGAGTGGGTGTGAGGATGGTTTTATGTGAATTTTCAAAACCGCACGTAAACATTTACCTGTCTCCTGTTTTGAAGGTCAAGTGTATAAATAATCTCGAAATAAAAACACTCGATTTTTTAAAAACAAATCCACGCTGAGACCCACTTCTTTATTTAATGTTATATGGAAAAATAATATAGAAAAAATTTATTCTACACAATTTTGATTACCTATAAAATTTGGCGAACGAGTTTACATTTTCCAGCAATTTTTATCAAACTAGATAAGCAATTTTGTAGGAAATTTAAATAATAATAAAAAGATACGTTTTAGATTCTCACGGCCAAAAGCATTCTTGCTATTGGTTTTTGGGGTCTTATGCCGTGTTGCGCTACCTCCTTGCAGTGGCCATCAGATCAGACAGCATTGCAGTGTCCATCAGATCCAGCAGATTCGACAGATGTGTGATCGGATCTGCCGGATCTGCTCTGATGATCTATGGACTATTTTAGATCTTAAATTAAATACCGCAAGTATATCACTTATTTGCCTTTGAAATAATTGAGCATTTTTTATTGTTTTTTTTTATAAGCCTAGAATGAAATAAAGTATCAGGTCTTAAAAATTGTTTTAAAGTTCAAAATCTCCTACTTACGAAACCCCTTTTCGCCTATGGTTTAACTGTATTATCTGGAAAATTAAATTCTTTAGAAAATGATCATAAAACATTTAAATATTTATGCCTGCGCTTCGCAAAATAAAATAAAACGCGGTTTTGGCGATTTTTTTTACGTGTATAAATCAAAACAGGCCGTATTATTTATAATGAGAGTATAAAAAGTCTCGTAAAAAGGCTTATAAAAAAGTATTTCATACCTCTATAATTTTTTTTTATTGCTTTGAATAATGATAAATTGATACCAACTTGAGGTATTTATTTTGTATTAGTAGGTATCTAATGTAGTTTTTGAGTTTGGAAGAGTAAGATCGGTGAAGCAAGAATGATAGCGCGAATCTGTGTGCGCAAGTTTTAATAAACGGCCTTTGCTAATTTGGGGTTACGAGTGAAAGGTCGGGTGTGTGTCGTATATTAAGTTAAGCCTTACGTTATGAAACATGTTATGTTATTAGGTGTGGCTGGACACATTAATAATTATTTCACCCTGATATATCAAGAATATCACACGTAATTATAGGTGGTTGTAATAATTACAGATTTACCGGTTCAAAAATTAGGCAATTCACACGCGGTAGAATTGAAACCTTCAGAAAACTAAAGTAGGCAAGAGTAGGGTGACTACGAAGCACTTTTTTTATCAATGTGATGGATGATTTTTTCCATATTTTTTTCGTCGAATACCAGTGCACCTTATCCTATACATTTGGTCATAGTATTTTTGTTTTCTTCTTCGAAGTCGCTAGATGTCGCTCTCTTTTGTGTTTTATTATGCCTGTTCATTTCGGAGTGGTTTGAAGATTGGTTATTGATCTTACAAAAAAAAAATTTACTTCACAGGATTCGATCCTTAGTCCGCTCAATATCTGCAGAGGTTTGTCTGGCGCTTTACACTTGGTCATCTTATTATTATTTGTTTTTTTCCTCTTCGGAGTCGCTAGATGTCGCTTTCTTCTGTTTTTTTCTTTTGCCTGTTCATTTCGGAGTTGTTTGAAGATTAGATATTGATTTTACATTTTTTGAAAAAATTACTTCGCAGGATTCGATCCTTAGTCCGCTCAATGTCTGCAGAGGTTTGTCTGGCGCTTTATTCCACTATACCAAAGGGGACTTGCGTGGGACTCTAGATTTATCGTATTAAGAATCGAGTACCCGTGAATTAAATAAATATTCGATTGCTATCTCATTCTCACGCTCGTTTTAGTTTCATCGAGTTTCAAATTACAACGATGATAAAGATGTTTTCACTTCAAAAATAATCCAAATACCGGTTTTTGCAACCCCTACTTTGAAACCCCTGAGTGACACCCTCCCGCCCTTCAGATTACATCGGGGGTGCAGCTGGCTTTAAGGGAGGCTCTCATGTTTCCTGATACCAAAGCAGAAGCCTCCACGCCCCCATATCCAGTATCTAGTTGTTGCATGCTTCCTGGTATAACAGTATTAGAGATGCATTACTGAGATTGATAATTACGCCTGCATTAAGGTATTTGAGGTTAATAATGTTGTGTTACCGTGTGGGTCTTCGGGTTACTATGGTTTAATATAGTTTGGATGGACTAATCTATAATGATCAGCCGGTAAGCTAAAGATAAACGCGATGAAACGCAGAGAAAAATGTTAATAACTTATTCCGATAGGTTCTTGGTGTGGAAATTCAAAATACGACTTAAATAATTCATTTTCCTTGACATATGTAAATGGTGGCGCAAAAGTCATTAGTCATCATCTTGTAATCATTGAGTTATCAGCAATATAAATTTAATCTTTCAACTTCTACACATTTCAAACCCCCTCCCCCCCCCCCCCCCCCCCCCTTCGTTTTTCTGATACTCTTCTCGGAACCAAAAACCCGTCTAGAACCAGTTGACAAACTGATCATTCAGTTTAACTGAACTTAATTTAAAAATTTTAATAAATAATAAATTAAATTATCAGCAAAAAAATTAAAAAGCGCCAAATCTACCATACGTTAAAAATGTTTAAAAGAACTTTGCGCCAGCGTCGCGCCGTGAAAAACCTCCCTTTTTACTTGTCTCTCAAATAAGTCCTTGCGAAAAGCCTGACAGTCCAAAAAAAGGACGAACATTTTAATCACATAATGCAAATATCAGGAACGCACTTCATAACAGTATGGACGAGGTAATAGAGAGCAATGGATTATCTGTACCCTCGGATGATTTAATACAACCTTAAAACCATGAGCTGCGAAGAATTCTATAAGAAAACTTTGAATGAATAGGAACTGCTCTGTCAAGTAACTGGCGCTGAAAAATATTAAAATTTATATATTTGTCGAAAAGAAGTGTTAAGTTTTGAAGAAGCAATTTTATCTATGAACTTGTTGATTGTTTGCAACTGCAGATTGTTTGATTTCCGTGAGTTGATTGTTAAAGAAGATTTATTATATATATTTTTTTTTAGATGAGTGATAAATTAATAAAGATTAACGACTTATTTGATATTACTTATGAAAGTTTTATTACTCATATTCCATCTAAACCAAAAACTCCGGACAAATTAAAGGGCCGGACAAAGTCCGGACAAAAGGTTAGTAGGATTAATCCGGACGAATGATAACCCTACTCTCAAACTAGTCTGCACGCATATTGTGTGCATTTGAAGTTTTCAGGTTCGAAAAAATGTATTTAACAAGGTTAGCCTCCCACAGGCACTTTTCGTAAAAAACGCATCGAGCTCGTGACATAGCTTGAAGTTCTGAAACTAGGGATGGTTGGTACCTACTTGCATAATAATTTGAAACGAATCATTAATTATTATAGATATTTATATAAGTACCTATGTTAGGTACCAAATTTGATTAATCGGTCTTGTAATATTTGATTGTTCTTATTTAATACATATACAAAAATGAATAGTTGTAATATATGAAAATTGAAAATTTGAATTAAAAAAAAAATTGTAATAGGTGGCACGCAAGCTGTTTTAAAAGTGAATGTACTGGGAATGAATATCTGGAAAGCGAAAGGGGGGGGTTGTCGGGACCGGGGAGTGGAGGAGGGCGGGGGAAAGCGGGGAAGGTGGAAGAGGAACGCGGGAAGGGAAGGGGTCGCGGGAGGGGAACGGGAAATCACGGGAAAGGACACGCAGGTAGAAACAATTTATTTCTTTGAATATGTTATTACAACGCATGCCGGGAACTAGCTAGTATATCTATATATATAAAAAACAAAATATGTTTTTTTCTGGGTTAGTATGTATATAAGTATGTCCGCAATGCGTTGCTAAACCATTCATCCGATTGCGATGAAACTTTGGGGATTTCATGTACGCATGCCCGCGATGGTTTCTGTATACAATAGTGAGCTCTGGCATTATGAAATTATGCATTGCTAAATCGTTCATCCGATTGTGATCAAAATTTGGGGATTTGATGTGCGCGTGCCCGCGATGGTTTATTTATACAAAAGTGAGCTCTGGTATCATGAAATTATGCATTGCTAAACCCGATGCGGTGAAACTTTAGAACTGGCTATTTTTGTAATCAGTTCATATCGGATTTATATAATGGTCACTAACACTCAAACTGGACGAAGCCGAAGTAAAAGCCGCCCGAAGGGCCTAGCAGTAAAAACCTGTGGAGCGGGTTTTTAACTGCTAGTAATTAATAAAGATGAATTCATAAAAAAAGGGAGCCAGATTTCGTGGATCCGGCACTTACATTTCTTCCAGAAACTTTCCCCCGGAATCAATCTATGAAATTCAAAATGGCCACATCTTTATTTGTGGCTTTGAAACACAATCTTTTAGGACTCCGCAGTAATTGATGTCATCAGCTTTCATGTGGTTTTTTAAACACATGCAATGGTCATAATTACTCGCGGTTTACAATACGTATTAACTTCCCTCCCACAACAATTAATTACAGCATTTTCAACCGACAACTGCCCTAAACACAACAAACCCGCCCTCAGTCCATACGCCCTGTGCACATATATAACCGTAACTCTGAAAGTTCATCAGACAACATTTTGAATTTAATTTAACACTTCAGCCTCGAGTATATTCTGTCAAATGGTCAGGATTCCGTTTTGCAATAAAATCCAAATAAATGAGTTAAGTATTTCTAAACATATTCGAAAACTAAAAACTATTTTCGAAAGGTGATGAAATACGCTTTCAAATTTGGTTGTTAGAAATAAATATATAATTTATTATAGTCTGTCAAATAAGAGTAGAAAATATAAAAAATTTAACTATAAAATTTGTAGGCTGGCAACACCAATTTACCTGTCAAATATTATTTTAAAGTGCAATGACACTGAATGTACAGAACACAGTAAACCACATTTCAAAAAACATTTTGCACCGTTATAAAGGTACATACTTAATGGTATAAGTTTGATTAAACGGTGTTATACAAAGTGATTTCATTTCATTTAATTTAACATAAATTTGAATTTAACAGTAGATAGAGAGAGAGAGAATCACTAAGGGTGAGTATAGTTACACTACTTTGGATCTGAATTGAGTTAAATATATTCAGATCTAAAATTAAGGACATGATCTAAATCCCGGGAAATACTACATACTTATGCTAGTATTAAATAAATGTGAGCAATTTCTAAACTGTGCTTTATATTTTATCACAATATGTCAAAACAAAATTGCATAGGTTAATAATAATAAAACTAAATTCAATTCTAATTTTGAGATCAGTGGGCGATATTGCAATGAAAAACTTTTTTTTTCACCTTTATGCTTTTTTAATTATTTATAAAAATATAGGTTACACAGTTTACATCAACACCATGAATTATATGTTTAGTATTGCCATTTAAACAACAATGGCGCCCTCCTATGTTTTCTACTCTTATTTGACAAACTTTAAGTATAATTTTTTTTAATGCAAATAGAAAAAAGTTTTAAAAATGGTTCAAATTATGTTTTTGAAGTGAAACTTCTTTAGTACCGTTGTGATTTGAAACTCGATCATGCTCAGAAACTTTGGTTTCATGGAGGTGTAAATTTTAATTTTTCTATGTTTGAACATAAAGTATTGTGTTTTTCACTATGACAGTATGGGAGTTACAACGATTTATATGAGATGTGTATGAGTTGTTCATAATAAGCCTGACATATGTTGGCCTAAGTTTTGACAGGTATTGTTACTTTTGTTTATTTTGCTGTAAGTACCACAATAAACGATTTGTAAGTATTACTTTTATAGTTTCTACAATCTACTGCCCAACAGCAGTCAGAAGGCAGTAGTTAATGGTATGATATTAATTGAGGTACTTGAAGCGTACCTTGAGGAACGCCACGTCTCCTGTGAATATCACGGCTGAACTACGAGCAGCACGTAGCGCATTACTTAGCCCCGACGGAAGCAAGGCTCGGCGTCCATCGACGTAGCGCGTACGTGCGGAGATTGCGGGGCGTGCGGACGGAACCTCCTTTTTATAATGTAATATGCCCTCTGCCCATAATATAAAAAAATAATATGTTGTAGTTTCGGGACCCGAATTTAAGTGGAGTAAGCCGGAAAGATGTTCCGGTTAACGGATATCTTTGTTAGTACCGATGATTAATTAATAATATCGTCTTGAGTACGGAATTCTAGTATGGGGATCTGCTACAGCCAATCATATTAACCACTTAGATATTGCTCAGAAGAGCATTATAAAAACCATACTAAAATTACCCATCAGAACCCCCTCAAAAGATATTTTTAAGTGTTTTGACGTTCTTAATTTAAAACAAATATATGCCAAGAATATTCTTATACATCATTTTAAAAACATAAAATCTCCTAATGAAACTCGGATACATGACACAAGAGCCTCAAAAAAGGATATACGAGATTTTTCAAAATTCAAGACAAGTTTTGGCCAAAGAAACCACATATATCTTGCAACTAAACTTTACAATATCCTTCCTCCAAGTCTGAAAAAGATAGAAAAGATAAATAAGTTTAAGGAAAAAATCAAAACATGGGTGAAAGAAATTAATGCAGACATACTAGAGAATGTATTAAAAACATCATAGAAACTAAATAATTGAAAATCAAAGAAATCTACCAGTCCGCCTCAGCACAGGACCACCTAGTGAGGAGGACTAAGAACAAACGGATTAAATATTTATATATATCATCATATTTTGGCAGGGTGTGCCTAGTTTGGCAGAGTGTACCCTGGTAGGTAGACTGCGAACTTACCATGCGTTCGGGCAATCCGCACATGCTTACCATTTGTCTGACTCCATAAATGTACCCAAAAGTGTACTGAGATATTTTAAATAAAATAACTAGTTTGCACTGAAGCTAATATTTATTTTAATTTACACACGACAAATTTTTATCAGAAGGAAGTATGTGGGAGACGATATCTCTACAGGTGAGAAGCGGACCGGACGGTCGGAAGACGAATGAATCTCGGTAAATTTAACGAACTTAGCTCGGCGCTAAGTGACGTCGGCTGAGTTGCCAGCGTAAAAACTATTTTTCCTTTGTAGAATATCGTTCCCTACATACCTCCACCCCAGTTTGCAAAACGATAACAAAAGTAGGTGAGAAAAAAATAACTAATGTAATGCTATGTACTTAAAATTAACATATACTTAATTATAACATGTCGCATTTCACAGAATTGCTATTTGTAGAAATTTATTACATTTTTAAATTTGCATTAAAGTTTTGCTTGAAAGTTTGCATCGACAAACATTTTGTTTGGAGCACTGAGAGTTGTATGACCTATGATTGAATCATTATTTATTCATTTTATCAGGTAACTTAAGCTTAATGAGCAAGTAGGTACCTATATATATATAAGGCAAGTATAGTTCTGAACTACCAGAAATTATTAATATAAAGCAATTTTCCTATCATTATAATATGAAAATTCTTTTAAAAACTCTCTTAACACTATTATCGTGTACGAAATACATGTTTTTTATTTTATTCCTATTCTTAAACAATATAAGGTAGTAAACTTTTTACTTAATATAAAAAATATATGGTTGTGTTCATGAAACTTGGGTTAAATTATTTTATGTGTGGTATTATATCCATTATATATCTTATTTACTGTTACCGAACTTTCATGAACAAACAAGTGTATATTAATGTCAATTGCTTAACGAAATGTGATGTTATTGGAGGTGTTATGTATTTTTTAAAACATTTAGATATGGTATGCCTTAGTCAATGACAGGTATATAATTCACCTTTAGAACTATTAAGTTATGAATTTATAATAATTAATAATGAATTTAGTTAATAATAACATTATCACGTTTCCTTAAGCATTTTGAACGAATCATTATCGTATGATAAAAAAATTTTAACCCGTTCAATCAGATGTGGACGTCGAGGAACATCTGGTTGCACGTGTTTGAAACCTTTTATTAACTTAACATTTTAACATAATGGAAAAACTTGATAAATTTTTTAAAATTAGGTACATGTAATATTTGTATTTAAGAATTATATAACATTTTAGAGTATTGTTTTTAACTTCGACGCGTACAGCGGAGTGGTTAGAAGTACATTTTACTTTTTCATCGCAAAGTGTGTAATGTTCTAAAAAATTTATTTAGGAATGGAAATATGTAATTAATACCTGTTATATTGAGTGTGTGGTCAATATAAGACAAATTATGTCCCTATAATGTAACAGTGTTATAATAACTATAGCTTATTATCGTATAAAGTAAATACTATATTACTGAAATATGATAAAGTACATGGTTAATATTCAACCCGTCTAGCGGAATGGTTTGAAACTTGGATAAGTTATTCATGTATGAATACATTAATGAGTGTTATAGGTGAAAGTAATATAGTAATATCTACAATTATTCATACAAAGTAATCTTTCTATCACTGAAATATGAAAAATTTATTACTCTTAATGTGGCAAAGGTAAGTATGATACAGGATTATCTAAAAATTATTCATACAAAGTAATTTTCCTATCACTGGAATATGACAACATTCCTATTCTAAATATGTTGAAGGTACTTGTTTTTATTTTAAACTAGGTACATATAAAAATTTTATTCCCAAAATTCTATAAAAGTTTTTTTTTTAAAGAAAAAGTTGCATAAAATTTTGAAAATTTATAAAAACTTTAACGCATATAACTGAGTGGTTAGATTTACTATTTAAATATTCATCGCAAGCTGCGGAATGTTTTATTTTTTAAACAAGATAAGTTATTTTACGATAATATGTGTTATATTGAGTATATGGTCAATACAAGACATATTACGCTCTGTTAATATTATGTTTGAAAATGACTATTGTCTAAGTACATACATTGTTTTTCACGCAGTATAGTGTTAAATTTTTCTTAAAACTAGTTACATGGTTTACATGATTTTAAAAAATGAAAAACTTTCATTGGTTAAATGGTTCATCACTTTGATGACCAATATGTACTGTATAAAACAAATAATTTTAGTACTAGAGCTCAAAATTGTATTAATGTTGTAGACAATAGTACCAGTAATTTTACAAGTATATGGTTTAAGATATGCATTGTATATGCTTTTTTATTTACTTTGTTAGTCATTTTTAATTTAATATGGGATCTGTAGGAAGGAAAAGAATTAATTATCTCTAATTTTGCCAATATTTGCTTTCTGACTTGTATCTGTCGGGAAAATGGACTCTTCGACCAGATCTTGTTTTCTTGATTTCTGGGAGTGGTTCCTGGACAGATGTGGAAGCTGGCGTATTATCCTCTACATTTTCTTGATCCATTAGCACTGGCAGGTGTTGATTTGATGTTTTCAAATTCTCTGCAGTCGTCCGACGTAGATGTCAGGTTCTTCCTTAAGAGTTTCATTGAAGAAATCTCATGGTGATTTTGGTGTGCTACCTAATTTGAGTTCAGCTGGGAACATTTTGTTGGTCATATTGAAGTATCAGGAAACATTAATTTAACATAGGACGAGGGCGGAGTCATCTTTTGCCTTAATGTAATCGTCAGGTTGACTTTGCGCTTTCCCTTCAATCCTTAGTTGTTTGAAATAGGACAGTTAGTCTCTTCAGATTGAGATATTGTGTCAGCTACTGTATTCTGGAATATGTGTGATAGTGCTTTGATATATAAATTATAGAAAATATTGAAGTAGAGAAGATGGCGGTAAAATCGATTTGTCTCTTTTAAATTAGAGATAGTAGCTATTGAGTTGTCCTTTAGTATTCCTTTTTCCAGTTGCCTGTTGCCTGTTTGCTGGAGCTCAGTCCAGTTGCCTGTTGCCTGTTGCCTGTTGGCTGGAGCTGCGTCCAGTTGCCTGTTGCCTGTGTCTGTTATCCGTTGCCTGTTGCCTGTTGTCTGGCTCTAATGGCCAGTTTCCTGTTGCCTGTGTCTTGTGTCTGTTGCCTGTTACCTGTTGTCTGACTCTAATGGTCAGTTTCCTGTTGCCTGTGCCTGTTAAATGGCCAGTTTCCTGTTTGCTGACTCTAATGGTCAGTTACCTGTTGTCTGTGCCTGTTAAATTGCTACAAGTGTTTTTGTTACTTGTGCGTAAGTAAGGAAAGTTACTATGGACTGCTACTCTTAGCAAAATCACACTTATTGTGTGGCGTTGCCGTTGTTTTTCGAATTATCTCTGTGAAATGTGCGTGGTTGATAGCACTTATACGCCTTCTCTCCATATTTCTTGTGAAGTTTGCAAAATCCAGTTGTGTTCCTGTTTGGAGACCTCCCGCGAGACCCTGATCTTGGTCTTCCAGCGGGGTTGTGCCTATATGTAGACTGGTCATAAAAATTTTGGTGAAAGTTTTGTCTACTTCGTCCTTTAAAGTTGGACTGTCGATTGACATTGTATTGGTCTAACTTCAGTTGTTTGATTTCTCTAGTAAGTGTAAGTACTTGTTTTTGAAGTTCTCGCCTGGACATGCTGTGGAAGTCTCTGCATCCATAGTGTTCTGACGATGGCGCTTTTTGCCAAAGCGGGTCCCGCTAACTCCAACATGTGTCTTAATAAACCAGTTGGTTTTCGGTCCTCCAACTGGATGCCTGTGAGGAGTCGAGTCAGTCGCTTCTCCTCAGAGTCTTGAAGACGTTCGATGAGGGCAGTCTTGATGCGTACATACTTTCCCTGGCCTGGTGGATTAATTATTATGTCGCTTATTATCTGCAGGGTGTCAGTATCTAGAGCGGCAATGACGATATTGTATTTGGTAAAGTCGTCTTTTATTCGTGAATTCACGAACTGTGCCTCGGCCTGGGCAAACCAGAGAGCAATGTTGGTCTTCCAGCAGCTTGGTAAGCGTACCGACACATGGTGCACGTCCGATGGTGGTCCGTTGTTTCCTTCCATGTTGTTTTTGCTGGGTTTGCCTCTTGGACTTGTGGGAGGATTAGTTGCGCTTGATCCGCTGGTGTTTCCTTCGTTGGTTACGATGAGATCGCTTGGGCTTGATTCGTTGGTATTCTCTTCGTTAGTGTCCTTTCCGAAAGTAATCATGTCCCGATTTGGTCAAAACAATTCACAGCAGATATGGCAAATACGTATGGCAAAATTCAAATGAAGAGTATATGTATGAAATAGTTGTTTTTTAATTTATAACCCATATTAATTTAAAAATTGTAAAGTCTCTAAAAATGTACTTAAAATTGTTTAAAACTTATGAGAATTGTTAAAATTTTATTAAAATTATTAAAATTTTATTAAAATTATTAAAATTTTATTAAAATTATTAAAGTTTTATTAAAAATGTTGAAAATAACTGAAATTTCTAATATTTTACTTTGGATGTTGTGATAAAGTATTCAGTAAAGTTTAAATTGACGAATTCATCCGAAGAGTTAAAATTTTTATTAGGTACTTGAAAAAAAAATTCCAAAAAACTCATGAAATTTAATATTATCGCCGGAATGAAAAGTGCTAAACTTTAATAATATTATTGAAATACTCTAACTGATGATCAATTTATTTGTAGGTAGTTACATTTTCGAGATGCGATTGGATTACATGAGTTCTGCAGATTTTTTAAAAGGAACATATGCAAGTTGTAACATATTGTATACGCATCAATTCATGTAACAATTTTTTACAATGCTGGAAAAAAATGATAAGATTAATAAGAAACTATTTTTAAAACTTTCACGTGTCTGATGTGATGTATTTTTCCATGAAATTGGTTTCCTGCCGTCCTTTGCGCTGGAAATCTGCCCCGCGTAGTTCGTACCGGTGTGCATCGGGCTTTACGCCGCGCAGCTGGGCCGGTGAGCGAATTCGGGTTCCCTCTGATGGCTTTCCGCCAGCTGCATGTTGTGTGATTCTCACTGAAATAGAGTGTACGAGCAATTTTAATCCTTTTTATTGAAAAAACAAGGAGAAATACAGATTATTTGTCAGGGATTTCATGAGAGACATCTAGATCGTTTCAGAAAAGATAGAACGCAACGATTAAATACCGTTTTACGTCATAAAGTTGTAATTTATGGTGGATTTTACAATTCAGATTGCAAGATTAAATATATTTTGTATGGAAAAAACAAAAATTGGGAAAAACCATGTTTTAGCTGAAAATCAAAGCAATTTATTAATTATAGTATACGTCAATATCTTTTTGCAATGCCCATTTGGCGCTGTCATTATCGTAATAATTGACAGAATATGCGATGCATATTGTAGTGTTTGTACCTATGAAATAGATACAGTACATTGCCTCACGTACACTTAGAGGGTGGCAACACTGTCAACGAGAGGGAGCGGTGGTCGCGTGTGAGGCACTGCGGGTTGGACGATTGCCTACGCCCGAGCTAAGTGTAGTAATGAGCCAGTGATATAATTGATCAGGTAAAAAGAGATTACTACAAGTGGCGACGAGGATAAAGGTCAGTAAAAGTATTATGCATTGGAAATTTTTAGTTCGCGTGCTATCAATTTCACAGTAAAATGGGAATCAATATGGCGGGTTCCTAATGGACCAATAAGAGAGCCGTTTGTAGCGCCTTTAGGAAGTGATATACTTACCTTGCAATCGCGTCATTGAAATACTTCGCGCTTCCTCTCACCGTAATGGAAAAAAAAATCATGAAAATAAACTTTAACTACATTTGAATGCAACGTTTGTACCACATATGTGCCAAACATTTATTTGGCACAGTGAATTTGATATATTTAGGGGTCAGCATGGATCGGCTCATGTAGTTGTGGAGACCTTTTTGTCTCCTTTGCTCTAGTGACGAGAAGGATGATTTGGACGGGGGGGGAAAGAGAATGCACTACGCTGCGAAACAAGTTCTGTAAAATATCCGCAAAATCAATCGAATCTATAACGTCAAACCAAACTTCCACCAGAATAATGTAAAGCAAGGGTTACACTCGTAATTGGGGTTTACAGGTTACCTAAAATTTTGACTGATCACTCGCAGAAGCGTTAGCATATGCGTCTGACTTGTGGTAATAATTGATGATCACGGAAATTGTTTGGAAGCTTTGGAAATTGTTTGGACGGTTTGCATCTGTAGATTTATTCGCGGTAAGATGGCTTCCTTTCAACAACAACCTGTAGCTGTCAAATTTGCTCGATTTTGGCAATGAGGACGGGGAGGCCCGGGTTTGTGTTGAGGTGGATTTTGGATTGTTTTGATTTTATTAGAGTGCGGAAATTCCTTGGAATTCGGCGGCCATAGACAACATTGATATAATATATAGATGAGATGGCGAATCTATTGTAATCTTTATGATAGACAACTGCTTTTTATTAGCGATATCAACGGTTAGTCTCTCCAATCTAGAGGGATTAAATTGGATAAAGGGGTTGATTTTCAAAATTAAAAACCTTGACGCTGATTAAATTCGGTGTACCCTGACGCTGATTCAATTCGGTGTACCTTGACGCTGATTAAATTCGGTGTACCCTGACGCTGATTAAATTCGGTGTACCTTGACGCTGATTAAATTCGGTGTACCCTGACGCTGATTCAATTTGGTGTACCCTGACGCTGATTAAATTCGGTGTACCCTGACGCTGATTCAATTCGGTGTACCCTGACGCTGATTAAATTCGGTGTACCCTGACGCTGATTCAATTCGGTGTACCCTGACGCTGATTCAATTCGGTGTACCCTGACGCTGATTCAATTCGGTGTACCCTGACGCTGATTAAATTCGGTGTACCTTGACGCTGATTAAATTCGGTGTACCCTGACGCTGATTAAATTCGGTGTACTTATCTTTCATTCAAATGAAGGCATTTTGATGTTAATTAAATCTGATTTATGGTTGGCTCTCATTAAATTGAAGAAATTATGACTTTCATTAAATTAATGTATTTTCAGGTCAATCATGGCAGGTCAGCTACCGCCACCTAAAGAATTGGAGATAGAGGGTGACAGTGCATCCGTCGGTTTAAGATGGGAGAAATGGAAACGGTCCCTTCACATTTATCTTGAAGCCACGGATATTACAAATCCAGTAAAAAAAAGGGCAACATTATTAGTTCTAGGGGGAGGTGCGCTGCAGGAAATATATTATAACTTACCTGGAGCAAATGCAGTGCCTGGAGACAATATTGACATTTTCGAAATAGCTATTAGTAAATTAGATGACTATTTCCTTCCTAAACAAAACAAGACATTTGAACGGCACATTTTCCGACTTATTAAGCAAGATGAAGGAGAAAGTTTTGAAAAATTTCTCATTAAATTAAGAGATCAGGCAGCAAAATGTAAGTTCGAAAAACCAGACGATCATATAATGGATCAAATACTGGAAAAATCTTTGTCATCAGAATTAAGGAAAAAAATGTTAACTATGGGTGATGAAATTACATTAGACAAAGTTATTACTAAAGCTAATACTTTAGAAGTTGTGAGCTATCAGCTAGATAGTTATGAACAAAAAGAAAAAAAGAAAACGAATGAAGTTAATTTAATAAGAAATAGGAATAGAGATAATACAAATTGGAATAAACAAGGAAAAGAATCAAATGAAAGGAAACTGATGCAAAAATATACTAGATGTGGAAATTTTCCACATGTCCCTGGAGGCGTTCCCTGCCCAGCAATAGGCAAGAAATGTAACAATTGTCAAAAAATCGGCCATTACCAGAGATGCTGTAGAACTATGTTAACTCAACAGAAGCGTAAGTTTTCGCAAAACAAAGAAAGGGAAAATGATTACCATAACAAGCGACAACGAAGAGAAACTGCAGTAAGTTCTGTAGAAAATGAAGGGGAATACATATTTAATATGAACGACGATGCAACAATGAAATGTGAAATAGGAGGTGTGAATTTAGAAATGCTGATTGATTCAGGATGTAAATTAAATTTAGTATCTTCTAAAACCTGGAAATATCTAAAGGAAAAAAAGATTAAGTGTGAGAAACAAGTTATACAGCCAAACCAAATATTATTGGCATACGGAAGTACGACACCATTACAGATTAAGGGTTCTTTTGAAGCGGAAATAAAAGCTAATGAAAAAATGGAACGCGCTACTGTTTATGTCATTGAAAACGGATCACGAAACCTACTGGGTAAAGAAACTGCATTGCGATTAGGTGTTCTTAGGTTGGGTACGAGTGTAGATCATCTCGAAGAGGAATCGAATAATGTACCTTTTCCGAAATTTAAGGAAATTTTAATTGAGATTCCTATTGATTCATCAGTAAAACCAGTTACGCAACCCTACCGTAGAACACCTATACCATTAGAGGAAAAGATAAAAAAGAAGATCAAAGAATTATTAGACTTAGATATAATAGAAGAGGTACATGAACATTCGCCATGGGTTTCTCCTATAGTTCCTATCCTTAAGGATGAGGGGGATGTACGTTTATGCGTAGACATGCGGCGTGCTAACGCAGCCATATTAAGAGAAAACCACCCATTACCCTGTATGGAAAACTTACTACCAAAAATAAGTAAACAAAATACTTTTCGAAAGTAGATATAAAAAATGCATTTTATCAAATAGAATTACACCCAAATTCGAGATACGTAACAACCTTTATAACAGCTAACGGTCTCTATAGATATAAAAGACTTATGTTCGGAATGACATGCGCCCCAGAATTATTTCAAAAAATTATGGAAAAATGCTAATTAAGTGCGAAGGGACAACAAATTTTATAGATGACATATTAGTATGGGGAAGGAACGAGAAAGAACATGACTCCCGACTTTCCAAAGTGATGGAAGTATTGAAGTTTAATAATGTCTTGTTAAATGAACAAAAATGCATTTATAAAGTACAGACAATACACTTTTTGGGTCATGTATTAAAACCAGAAGGGGTAAAACCGTTGCCTAAATATATGAAAAGTATAGCGGAGTTTAGAGTACCACACACAATAGAAGAATTACAAAGTTTTTTAGGGCTAGTAAATTACATAAACAAATGGATCCCACATCTGGCTACGACTACAGAACCACTAAAACAAATATTAAGATTAAAACTAGGAAAGAAAGCAAGTATAGAGGAATACTGGAAGGAGGCACACACTGAGGCATTTAAAAAGTTGAAAGAGTTGCTATCGGAAATAAAAACGCTGGGATATTACGACATCAAAGATAAAACACAAGTAATAGCAGACGCCAGCCCCGTAGGACTTGGAACAGTCCTGGTACAGATTGATCGTAAGGGACCAAGAATTATTGCATACGGCAATAGAACTCTCAGTGAATGTGAAAGACGATATAGCCAAACAGAAAAAGAGGCCCTTGCTTTAGTATGGGCAATCGAACATTTTAACACGTTTCTTTTTGGAAAAACGTTTGATTTGATAACGGATCATAAGCCATTGGAATTTCTGTTCAGTCCGAAATCAAAACCATGTGCCCGTGTTGAAAGATGGGTTTTGAGACTTCAGGCGTATCGTTATAATATTCAATATAAACCTGGTAAGACCAATATTGCGGATCCATTATCGCGGCTGTGTAAATACTCGGATCAGTCAACTCATCTATCAGAAGAGAATTACGTTCATCAGATAGTTGAACTTGCAAGACCCTGTGCTACATCCATGCATGAAATAATAAAGCATTCAGAAAGCGATCAGGAAATATGTAATGTTAAAAAAGGAATTTTCAATAACCAATGGGATGACTCCGTGAAAACATATAGAATATTTTCAGACGAATTATGTTTTTATGAGAACATCCTCTTGAGAGGGAACAGAATAGTTATACCCACGAATCTCAGGAAGCAGGTATTATTAGCAGCTCACGAGGGACATCCAGGTGTTGTGGCCATGAAGAGTCGCCTTCGTTCTAAGGTTTGGTGGCCAAGAATAGACAAGGACGTAGAATTAGTAGTAAAAAGTTGCAAAGGATGCACTCTTGTTAGCTTACCAAATCCTCCAGTACCAATGAAACGTCGCGAACTTCCATCTGAGGCATGGGTGGACATTGCAATGGATATATTGGGTCCATTACCGAATAATGACTATATACTTGTTATTATTGACTACTACAGTCGCTATAAGGAGATAAAGATTATCAGAACAATAACAAGTTTGCAGATTATAAAAAATTTGAAAGAACTCTTTAGTCGTTTGGGCTATCCACAATCTCTTACTACGGATAACGGCCGGCAATTTGTAAGTGAAGAGTTTAAAGATTTTTGCCATACTTGTAATATCAAACTTTTTAATACTGTACCATATTGGCCTCAAATTAATGGAGAAGTGGAACGTCAAAACAGAGATATATTAAAAAGGCTAAAAATCAGCTCTAGTGAAAAACGTGATATGAAAGACACACTATATGAATACCTCATCATGTATAATTCCACCCCTCATTCAGTTACTGGAAAAACTCCGTCAGAACTTTTTTTCAAAAGAATGAACAGGGATAAAATTCCTATGTTGAAAGACATAAATGAAACGGAAAATGACACTGAAGTTAGAGACAGAGACAAAGTTCAAAAAGAAAGGGGAAAAGAGTATGGAGACCGTAAAAGGAGAGCGGAAAATTCAAAATTGATGGAAGGGGAGAAGGTGTACGTTAAAGAAATGGAGAAGGCCAATAAGCTATCAACTAGTTTCAATCCTACACCACATGTAGTAGAACAATCAGTAGGAGGGGATGTTACAATAAGAAATACAGAAACTGGACAAAGATTACGCAGGAATGTGATTCATCTTAAGCGTGTGGAAGGCCAATGGAAATCGGTGGACGAGACTAAAGAAAAGGAAGGTCAAACAATCGAAGATAATGAAACAACATAATGTGAAATAGGTTAATTTCATCATATTATATAAAAAGTAATTAAATTATTGAAAAAGGAAGGGATGTAGTGTTTGTACCTATGAAATAGATACAGTACATTGTCTCACGTACACTTAGAGGGTGGCAACACTGTCAACGAGAGGGAGCGGTGGTCGCGTGTGAGGCACTGCGGGTTGGACGATTGCCTACGCCCGAGCTAAGTGTAGTAATGAGCCAGTGATATAATTGATCAGGTAAAAAGAGATTACTACACATATTATTTGTGAAATTACTGAGTTCCCCCGGTGGCAATAAAACGAAATGGAAGCTAAGTTAATTTATGTAATTTTAAAATATGAAAGTGGCTCACCGGGTGTGTTGAATCTCAGGATCCGTCTTCCGCTCATCCGATCGCTGCTCCCTGTCAGATTTTCATGTCGTCCCACTGCGTGTAGTTTGGTGGTCACCAGTTTGGCAGGGTATGCCTATTTGGCAAGGTAGACCCTGGTAGGTAGACTGCGAACTTACCATGCGTTCGGGCAATCCGCCCATGCTTACCATTTGTCTGACTCCATAAATGTACCCAAAAGTGTACTGAGATATTTTAAATAAAATAACTAGTTTGCACTGAAGCTAATATTTATTTTAATTTACACACGACAAATTTTTATCAGAAGGAAGTATGTGGGAGACGATATCTCTACAGGTGAGAAGCGGACCGGACGGTCGGAAGACGAATGAATCTCGGTAAATTTAACGAACTTAGCTCGGCGCTAAGTGACGTCGGCTGAGTTGCCAGCGTAAAAACTATTTTTCCTTTGTAGAATATCGTTCCCTACAATATCTTGTAATTGTCATCAAACCTGTAACTAAAAAGTCACTAATAAAAAAAAATAAAAAAAATAATATAATAAAACACTATGTTTATAGAGTTTATTTTCACTTAATTTATGTGTGACCATAACCGATTTCACCTTGTTAAAGCCATCTTCAGACTAGTACAAAATATATTTAATCTAGATATTAAATACATAACATAGAGAGGGGGATAGTCGACAAGGATTTATTCAATCAAAGGTTTTTCCATATTAGTTGCCATGTCATCTTTATAAAAAACAATAATTACATAGTCAAAAATCGTTTTTAAAAAAACCCATGTATTCCACACGAATGGTACAGAAGAATAACGAGGCATAACAAAAATATTACAACTCATAAATGTTTTTTTCCTTCATCCATCTTATTGATCAATAATTATTATAATGTTCAACGTCTACATGTGACCGAATCCAACGTAATAAACTTGTACTTGTAAATTATAATTATATTTAAAAATGCAAAAGTCGGTCATTTTAAATACATGTAGGATTACGAAAGATTTTTTAAATATTTATATTGAGGGATCAGTAGGATTTATCGGACCAGTTAGGATTTCATCAGAGCCGAACCCTCTGATATGAAAATATCTGGAGTCGGTGAAATATTTTCCCATTATGTTTCTGGTGGATTGACGTATTGTTCTTGTATTGTTTTATTCTTATATAGTGCACTTACATTGCGTTCATTTACTAGATATTCATTTGTGGAAAAGTGTGTGGAAGGGTTTAGTCTTTCATTTGGGAAAGATTCAACCCGGACATAAAATCTGGAGCACCGTAATATATATTATATTATTATAAAATTTGATTTTGTTAAAATCAGCACCATTATTATTACGCTCCTAAGACAGCCGCCGCGGAAAGCATCTGTACGATGTACTCTTTATAACATCTGTCAAAACGTCAAACCAAACATAAGTTTGCAGGTAACAAACAATATAGCTAGTGAATTTAAATTGTCAAATTAAATCGAAAATCAAAGTGCTGCCATAAAAAAATGTGTGGAATTTTAGAAAATTAATTGAATATTATCGGAGATGGAACATTTTCATGTAGTGATGTCACGATCCCAAGAAAACGGATTTATTTTTAAAAAAATTAAAAGATGTTAATTTTAAAAAAAATAATTGTAACATTTTTTTAGTCTTATTAGTAGAAAAATCTATCGACACGATTTTTTTCAAGTCATTATAAAATCCATGCAAGTGGCCTATTTCGTTCACGTAGCTAGGAGAAGTTATAAAAGTACCAAAATTCGAAAGGTTATGAAAAATACGACAGATAGATAAGCACTTTAGTTTTAAGTGGCTTAAAAAGCGGTATTGTACAGTTTTCATGGTTTAATAACAGTGATGTCCATAAAAGTGAGGATTTGTGAATATAAGATATAATATATTATATCGAAGGTTTAGAGTTGAAACATTGAATATTGGTGTTTGTTAAATAAATGTTCTAAAGATACTGAATGTAATTGCTGCTGCCCCGGGAACCATTTATTGGATAACCAATACCCCTGCCATAGGTCACCCCAAGTGGTTTACTACCTTTGGTGACTTAGCAGGGGTGCCCAGGCTCAATGACTGAGATTTCTCTAGGTCTAGGCGGTGGATGCATTTTCCCACCTAGTGCGTGGCGAGCCAGATCGGAAGATAATGGTTGAGAAAGACCTTTTGAATGGATTCTCTCGACCCATCGCTTTGCACCATCTGCAGTGAAAGCGATGACATGGGCCCTGAGGGCTTTTTTTTCTCTGTGGAGCTACCATAAAAAAAAATTGGTGTTCAAATCTTGCATCTCCTAAAACTCTACATCTACCGTCCCAAAGATATTCATATGTTTTGTAAATCCTCCAACAATATTTTTTTAGCACATATAATTTATCTCTACAAAATGTCTTTACGCTAAGCGAAAGTTCATGACAACATATTATATTTACATCGCATGCAGACCTAACGTATAATATGGAAATAAAAATCTAATTTTTGGACAATTGTGAACTTTTAATTTTTGTTTTCTCTATGTTATACAATTTTAACTCTAAGCCATTGATATACTTAGCCTGCAAAGCTGTGCATTAAAAAAATTTGAAAAAATTGAAAAATTTGTTAAGTTCTTCAGAATTTCCAAAATATTATTTAAAAGTTTTTAATTAAATGAAGACAATGTTATCGAAACTCAATCGAAAATCTGAATACAGAAAAATCAAAAAAAGTTACGTTCTTATCTAGTCCTAGATGTGACGGTATTTTTATGATTTTCGCTTACATTGTCTGCATTTAATTAAATATTACAATTTAAAGTTTTACTGCCTTTATAGATAAACCACCAGTACAACCTTATCAATAAAACGCGTTTTAAATAATATTTACTATTTCTCAACTGTTCCGGTTGGTAAAATTTCCCATTTCGACAACTGGAAAATTGTTTGGTTAGCTCTTGACATAATTTCAGGGGCAAACACATAATCTTGATGACAAATACATAAAATAGTTGATTTTTAATAAGGTTGATAAGCTAAAGAGTTGGAACAGCAAGCAAATTAGCTCTAACAAATTATTAAAATTAGTTATTTTCAGCAACCTTTCTCTGAGAGAGACAATTTGCCAACGCTCTTCAAATAACATGTTTTTGCAAGTACGTAATATACTATCATATACAATCTTGTTTTGCAAACAATTTAAAATATTAATTTAAATGAAAAGGCTTTCCCCTTTTCCGGAACAAACTGACAAGGCTTATTTTTTCATATTGTTCACATTTTTCTATTAAAAAGGGATTTTCAAACTGTCAGCATTTTGTTCTGGAAAATTGCAAAAAACACGAAAAAAATTTAATGCATTCCCATCTCATGTGTTTGTTAGGTACTTCACCTAATTCTGTAGTACATTTTTTTAATATGTTTCCTTCAATAACGCTGTGAAATCACACGCCAAAACAAGCAGACAATCAAAACACGCAGTGTTTATGAAAACCAACGTTTCGTGCTGATGCTTTCATTTTTAAATGAATACCAGCGTTTTCAATTAAGTATGGGTTCAGTTCGAATCTCAGTAATTAAATCCCCTTGGATCCCCCACTTCATCCCCCTCCCTTACAACCCCCAAGTCCGTGAAGTAAACCCCCTGTGGGAGGGTTGAAACACTAATCCAGAACTTTTCGGCAGGAAATAATGCGCTTTCGATGAGATTTTCGCATATTATTCACGTGAATATGAATAAACAAACCGGCATAATCCCTCTTAATGTTTATTTTTTTTAAATAAGAACTGCAGAGTAAAACATTGAAAGGGTGCATTATGGAAAAATAAAAATAATATAAGGTAATTATTCCAGAATTTGGGGAAGTTAGTGCATTCCAATTTAATTTTCGCCCCGGGAACTATTTATTCGATAATCAACACCTCTGCCACAGGTAACCCTAAGTGGGTCGCTACGTTTGATCATTTAGCAGGGGTGTCCGCGTTCATGGGGTGAGATTTGTTTAAATTTTCGCGGCCAATGCGTTTTGTCAACATAATGCATGACGGGCCGGCTCGGGAGATATTGTTTGGGAGATACCTAAACCAAACCTCTACAGCCGGACTCTCAACCCATCGCTTTGCACCGCGGTGGGAGGGATGGATTCATACGTCCATCACCCCTGGACACCAAACCCCAGATTACTACCCGCCTCTCAAATATTTTTCATTCCCAGAATTTCCTCTCTTTTCTTTCCCTAAAAAGACTTTTTACACAGCATCCCCAAATATGACTCAGGCCCTGAAGGAATTTGTGGAGCTAATTTAAAACCAAAAAAAACCAACACGTCCCCATGGGTTGTACAAAATAATTATATTAAAGGAGATACAATACAATAAAGGAGAAAAGTAGTAAAAGAAAGTATGTCATAAAAGAATTAATGTACTCGTACAACGTAAATAAAAATAAATCATAAAACTAAAATAATTTATTGGTCGGTTAAATGCGTTATTGGTCCATAGAATGACAAATTTTAGAGGCCAATATCTTTCTCCGATGTTCTTCGTTGGTCGATCCTGAAGCCAGACGAGATTCGACGATGAGGACATTTCTGAAGGTGTTAATCTTTTCACTCAGTCCTGTCACCCTGGTTCTTATTAGTGCTGAAAATCCAGGAACTCGCCCTTCCTTGAACATCGTGGAGGCAGTGCAGTGTCTGGAAAGTCCGAACATCATATGGTATACATTGTTGTGATAACAAACCTTTTTTATACGAATTATCTGCATTGTTCCCGTTAGCACCATGACAATGTGAAACATCTTATTCATTGGACAATAGCCGCGAATGAATTTCACCAGGGTTGTCACTGGTTTTAGCTCCTAAGATATTTGAGGCTTAATTTCATCGGAGCAATAGCAACATTTAGGGAAAGTGGTTTTTTTTTCTTTTATTTTTTCCTTTGGAGGAAGCCGATAATTAATTCCAAAGCCGAGCTGTAGAATATGAGAGCGTATCGTAGAAGCGGTCCACATATCGAGCGCGCGTCTGGAGTGTTTCCCAACAGCGCAAAGTCTCCGAAAGGGTTGAAGTCGCTAATAATAAGTCGAAATACTGGTAGAATCAGGAAAGCACCCCCCTTTTATTTAAAACATTTTCATTCAATTAACCCGGCGTGAATGAGGTCGGGTATATCATACCCACCGATTTGTAAAACACTAAATATTTCTTAACTGTGCTATTCCTAGAACTCGACTGACTCAGTAGCTGGAGGGGGTGGTGTGGGGAGTGATTTAAAGCGACAGTAATAGTGTTGCGCCTGCGGCGGAGTAAACTAAACGTGCGCAAACATAGAGCGGGTATGTAATACCCGACCTCATAGTCAGTGTAACTATTTTGTGTTATTATATAAGTCAGATTTATTTCTTAATTTTGTATATACATTGATCTCAATTTCCTAAATTTTTAGATATTAAGTCATAGTTTCTATTTTTTGTTGATTTGTGCTTCGAAAAATACTGCGTTGCTTTTTATAGACATATAAATACTTAGAATTGGTTATTTTATCATATTTCCTGATTTCCCTAATGTTAATTAATATATTACAGTAATAAATATTATTCTAAAGTCATTTCAGTTGTCAAAATCGACAATTCTATATTAGGGTATGTCATACCCACCTTACAGCTGGTGTAACAATTTTTCACCTCATTCACGCGCGCCGGGTTAAAGTCATTAAACTATTTAAAATGGTTGACAAACCAGCGACCCATCGTTTTTTACCGCGGTGGGAAAGCGATTTAAACGTCAGTCGCTCCTAGATTCTTCCTAGGTATATCAAAAATCAAGTACGTATATATTCTACTTTATTTATTTGTGTTTTAAATTATAAAATGATGTAAGAGGCAACTAATGATAATTACTTAAAAATATATATATGTTGCTCTACTTAAAATATAATGAAATATAAAATAAAATTTAATTACTAACACAGCATTTTGATGATACTAAATTTAAATTACAAACGACTGATTTAGGTTGAAATATAAATTTGTCCTGTATAAATCTAAAATTTTGACAAAAGAAAACTTTTTTTACAATGTTTTATTGTATATCTCATGTTTGCATGCTAGGATTGGAAAGATTTTTTTTTTAATAATTATCTTTAATCAAAATTTACAACGTTTATACTTTTGTTATTCTACGGTACATCCTCTCTGGACGCCCCTTCGCGACACGTTATATTTTGTGTAATTAGTTATACCATATTTTCCCTAAGCCGACTGCTACATATATACTGCAATATTGTACATAATATTAATTGCCATTAATGCCGATTTCTTATTTATTTGTGGTGATTACAATCTACCTAAAATAGTGTGGCTTAATGATAGTCAGGGTGTGAAAACTCTTAATAATGTTTTCCTTCAAGCTTCTATAATAGTAAATTTCTATGCCTACTTGAATATGTTCCAATTAAACTCCATCAATAACTGTGTAGGATACTGTCTTGATCTGATATTTACCAACATGCCTAGCGTGTGTGTATGTGAAGCTACTGACTCAATATTACCAATAGATAAATATCACCCACCACTCGACATTAACTTCTCTAATCCTTTCAAAAGTGATACTCTGAAGTCAACAGCTACATACCACTACAAATTTAACAAATGTGACTATACTGGCATGAACAGGTATCTTGCCCAATATGACTGGACTTCTATGTTATCAAATACCAATATTAACGATGCTGTATTTAAATTCAATGAATGTTTAACTCATGCTATAGACTTGTTCGTTCCAAGGGGAACTTATTTCCAGCCTAAATTTCCTATTTGGTTCAGTGTGAAATTAAAGCAGTTGATTATTGAAAAAAAGAAAATACACAAGTTATTCAAATTAACGAACAACTTAGTGCTGTATCAAAAATTTTCTCATTTAAGAGAATTATCCAAAATTGAATCTGCCACATGTTACAAATCGTACATTGAACTCACTGAGACAAAAGTAAATCTTAACCCTAAACAATTCTGGAAATTTGTTAAACAAAAACGTATTGTTAACGATCTCCCTTTAAGTTTATTCTTTAATGAAACTCACGCTACCAACGATTTCGATATTGCCAATCTTTTTGCTAAACATTTCTCCTCCGTCTATTCCGATAACAAATGTACCATCCCTCCATTTAAATATGCTAATACTATTGACCTTAATAATTGCGAAATCACACTTATTGATGTCTTCAACTACTTAAAAAATCTTCCCAGCAAATCTAGCACTGGTCCTGATGGTATACCTGAAATATTATTGAAAGAATGTAAATCTATTGTATCTGAGCCAATTTGTTTATTATACAACTTATCACTATCATCTGCCACTTTTCCGGATTCCTGGAAGGTTTCCTATATAAGACCTATTTTTAAATCGGGTAATAAGTCGAACGTAGAAAACTATAGACCTATATCGATTTTATCTCATATTCCTAAAATCTTTGAGTCTATAATCACAAAGAAAATAACACCTATTTTCAAAAATGTGCTGATTGAGGAACAGCATGGCTTTAGATCTGCTAAATCTACCACTACAAACTTACTCTCCTTCACCAATACCATAGTCAACGGCTTAGAAGATAAATCACAAGTAGATGTTTTATACACCGACTTTTCTAAAGCTTTTGACAGAGTAAAACATGCAATCCTCATGGCCAAGCTATATGCTATAGGTATACGAGACCCATTTCTATCCTTTATTAGTTCTTATTTAAGTAACAGAAAACAAAGAGTTAAAATAAATAACATTATGTCTATTATTATTGAAGTTACATCCGGCGTACCGCAAGGAGCACATTTAGCCCCGCTTCTTTTCAACTTGTTTATAAACGATATTATTAGTATTTTCTCACATACGCGCTTTTGGCTCTTTGCTGATGACAACAAGATCCTAAAAATAATAAATAATTACCATGACTGCCTTCTTTTCCAATCAGATATTGACTCATTCAATGACTGGTGTAAAATTAATTGCTTGGAACTAAATGTCGATAAGTGCAAAATCATGTCCTTCTACAGATCTAAAAATCCGATCGTTTTCGAATACAAACTAAATAATAATTGCCTAACAACTGTTCAATATATTAAAGACCTTGGTGTCATACTTGATAGCAAGCTTTCTTTTCGGGAACATTTAAATGTGATTATTAATAAATCTCTCAAACTACTTGGTTTCATCACTAGAATCACTTCCGACTTCAAAAACATAAATACCTTAAGAACTCTTTACTGCTCCTTGGTTCGCCCCCCATCTTGAATATGCTTGTGTTATATGGTCTCCTTTTTATGCTGTCCATATTCGTCATATTGAATCCGTTTAACATAGGTTCCTAAAAGGGATTGCTAGGAGGCTAGGATTAGAGTGAGGCAATTATTCGTATGCTGAAATTGAAAAAAACTCTAAACCTTTCTCCTTTAGAAGACCGTCGGAAAAAATCCGATCTCATCTGTTTCTTCAAAATTATTAACTGCATAATCGATTCGCCTACATTACTACAACTCATCCCATTCAATATACCTTCTCGTAGACTCAGAAATAAAGACCTACTCTTCCTCAATCAGCACTCAACTAATTATGGTTACAACTCACCACTGTCCAGAATGTGTAGAACGGTCAACTCACGACAAGACCTTGATTTTTTGGTATAAGCTTGAATGAATTCTGTCGCTCTTTAAATAAATGATGATATTTTATATTTACTGTAATTTTTGCAAAGTCTTGACTTGACTTGACACTTCTATTTTCTGTTTGTCTTTGCTCTCATGTACCATTTTCACCCTTACAATGTACATTCCCAATTTTTCGTTATACTATGTTGTAAATTGGACGTAAGTCCGTAAATAAATAAATAAATAAATATGTCGGGGGGAGTTATCGGGGATCGATTTTCATGGAATCCATAAAAGCATGTCCAAATTTTAGTTTATATACCTGTTCAATTACAGAGTTTTCTCTTTGATTTTCTACGTTTCTCAGTTTACAATGTATTTTATGTCAAGATTTTTTAAATGTAAAAATTTCATAAGAGTCCCAGCTGCTCCCAAAATTCCGTAACAAGCGGGACTACAGAATCCCCTTTTGGGGTATGTTGGGATGCTGAATGGTGTAGGGAACGAACAGGCATGGAGCAGAGAAAGCTTGTTATGAAAATAACTACCTTGCCCCGGATTAATAATATAATAGGTACTTAATAAATTTTAACTGACCACTAATGGATACACCTTTTCTCCGGAAAAGTTAAACTTTCAAACCATAGGAAGTTCTGTGTCGCTCTCGTCACTTTTTGAATTCGTACCAGGGAGGCATGACACGGTTTCGACAAGTCAATAAAATGGATTGTTAAATAATTATTGAATAATCAGCTGCAGTTTTAATAAATAATTTAAATATGTGATCGTAACGCTAAAATTCACAGCCGGTAGAAAGTGATCGCGTCTGTTGAAGTATATTTACCGGGTAATCCGAGTTTAAATTCCCGACATATTAATGGCGGCATGTCCGACCTAGTTTTTATAGAATCCAAGTTTACAGTTACCATCCATCGACCAACGAGATAGATAAAAGTTAATTTGACGACACATAACCTAGCCGTATCTTCAACGGCGAGTATTTTCACAATCTGGTGTAATGTATTACCGCTACCTACCACATGTTAGAGGACTCGTGGGGCAAGGTGTTCTCAATCCACTTACTCATCCAGGAAGGAGGGAGGAGCTTGCAGACCCGACGCTGATGCTTCGAGAGGGAGATGGATACTCCTCATTTGGGATCCCGAATCATCGCATCAAGTGTTGATAGGCTCTAGTTAGATAGCTCACCGCTTCTGGGGTCCTAACAAGGCTTCGTGGATTCAATTCCTCGGCTGGCTAAGTCCTCTATCACAATACAAGTAGGAAATTTTTAAACGGGAATGTTGGTCTTTCTTTTATTTTATAAATAAAACATAAAAATGTTCTTTCACAAGGACTTTGAAGTTCGAAAAAAACTATTATTGATGGAATCCAGTTGTTTGTACTTTGCCAAGTTTTAAACCTACAACCATTAAGTTCAAAGTAAACAAAAGTTTACCTCAGATTTTCCCAAGTTTTGGCTAATAATATTATGGTTCTAACAAACCGTTGAAATTTGTAAGCCCTTGAACAAGAAGCTTCCGTGTGAACACAGAATAAAGAAACAAAACTTTAAACGTTGAAGAAGATATTGTAATGCGAGGGCTGTTCAGAAAGTAACAATATAAATAAAAAAGATCCGCAGAGATACAATTATATTTTTTGATTTATGTGAATATCGCACCAGAGTCCCAACTGATCCCAACCGCCTAGAGCCAGCGAGACTATGGCAACCCCAATTGGCGTATGTTGTGAGGCTGGAGGTGAAGGAGATGGGGAAGCGGATGATGGTGAAGTACCTGGTCTCCAAACGCTAAAGCCATTTCAAGCAAGATTTCAATTCTGAATGGTGGTCTCACACCAGCACTATACTGAACGTATCTTTCACTCTGGAATGTGCCGCAAATATAATCGTACCAGTATTTTAAATGAATAGATTGTGACGAGGCCAAAGGGTTTATAATCTCTGGCAATCACTTTTGTATAAATAAAATTGGCAACAAAACAGATAGGTGGGAAAAACTCACGGAAGTTGACAGGAAGCCGGTTCTTCTGGGATGTAGTCGTCTGTGCGACGAACTCACCATCCGATCTGCAACTCACCCTTCGACGCTAAATTATTGCAAAGTGAATTCGTTTTCACGCGATGCGACATGAACTGCGATAGTTCTATGTTGGCTTCAATCATAATTTCGTCCCGCGGCGATGACATTTAAATTTCTTCTGGCGAGTTGATAGGAGTTGAGAACAGGGGGGATCGGGGGGAGATCGGGACGGGAGAATCGTTGCCATAGGAAATAAATAATATTTAAATCCAAAATAAAACACAAAAGCAAACTGCCGAGCGCAGCCGATTATATTCGGGCGCTAACAGATTGTATAATGACTCAATTCAATCACATAATATTTACATGCGCACATCGGGATTTGAACCCGTGACCTTCGGATTGATAGTCGAGAGCCTTACCTCTCGACCACGAAGGTTGTCACCTTACTACGTGGCTCTTAAAACCTTCCGACAGCTTTTCAAAATAAGTAGGTATAAGTCTCTATTTAAATTCAAGAACTTGTCGTTTCACCAATTTGCAAGTTGCTTTCATATTAAACTCGGCCGCCTGAGAATGTAGCCAACATTTCACAGCATTTTGAAGATCTTCGTCGTCTTCAAAGTGCTGGTCAAAAAGCCACTTCTTTATGTGAGTGAACAGGTAGAAATCAGATGGCTCCCATTTTCACAAACTTGATTCCAATCCTCTTTTATATTTCCCCTGACCCTAATTTACACATGGAGAAATTCTTTAATTTTCTTAATCTGCGAGTTCCACTATCTGCGACATCTAGAGTAAGTTTATGTTAAATTTTCAATTTGGGAGGCGGGTATGGGTAACGCCACCCCGGGAATCATTTATTATATATCTAACACACCTGCCATAGGTCAAGCCTTGTGTTTCGCTACGTTTGGTGACTTAGCAGAGGTGCCCCGGAACATCGATCATCCAGTTGATTAGTCATGTGGAGTGTCTACTAATACTCCTACCATCCAGGGGACGAGAGGTGGGGTGGGGTATTGTTACTCCGTGACAATATGTGCATCAAGCAACATATCTGTTAATTGTTATTTAGTCATTGAAATTTATCAATAAACCAAGTGAGTAACACACTTATTATTTTATTTTAACAGAACCCTACATATTAGATTTAATATTATGAGAGTTTGGAAACAAATCTAGTCTCCATCA
This sequence comes from Limnephilus lunatus, assembly GCA_917563855.2. NCBI lineage: Eukaryota > Metazoa > Arthropoda > Insecta > Trichoptera > Limnephilidae > Limnephilus > Limnephilus lunatus. The sequence continues at coordinate 7,598,686 of OU830600.1, read as the reverse complement.
TGCTTGGTGTAACCCTAAGTGACCACCTCAGGTATGGGGGCTCCATCGAAGCCAGAGTAAAGTTATTGAAACTGTTACAAAGACTGAGAGTACTGTACAGGCAGTGTTCCCGAACCCAAAATTTCAAAATCGGGAGAATTTTCGCCAAAAAATCGGGAGAAATCGGGAGAAAACGGGAGAATTTTGAAGAAATCGGGAGATGACTAGAATTATTGTAATAAAATTCTTCCCTTGTCAAAATTCCGAATCCCTTTTATTATTCCGGAGCAGAACCTTAACAACAAATGAAAAAACCCATAAGAAGCGCCATCAATACGATTATTGTAGATGTTGCCTGTGGAATAACGCAATTTTCCCTAACGTTCAACGGGGACTTGTTCTACGTTTGGAAACTCAGCACAATTTTTTGTGAAACTTCGACCTTGGGGGCCGTTCAAGTATTAGGTACGTAACGCAATTTAAGGGGGGTCTTATTTAAATAAAAAAAACTAGGGAATGCCCAAGTTGGCAAGCCTTTTCGTTAAAGTTTTACAGGGAATTCCTCGACTGTATTGTACGTCATTTTTATTTTATTTTTGTTGTCGGTATTCGTTAGTATTTTAAACATGAAATACGCATAAACACAAATTTCTGTAGTCAGTGTTGTTAAAGTGAGTTACTATAATGTCCTCAAAAGCGAAAGATATACATCATCAACTGTTCTTGGCCTATAAAGGCTCTCGTGACAAGGGAAGAACATGAAGAGTTGCAGTCAGGATATGAAAAAGGTTTCTCTCCACTGTGAATCAGTGAGTGCTTTCTTAGACGTCCCTTTTGAGAACATGAATAGTTGCAGTCGGGACACGAAAAAGGTTTTTGTCAACTATGGGTTAATATGTGATATTTTAGATGTTCCTTGCGATAACATGAATAGTGTCAATCGGGAAATGAAAAAGATTTTTCTCCACCATGGGAAAACTTGCGATTGTTTAGATTTATCTTCGTAGTACATGCATAGTTTCACTCAGAACATGAAAATGGCTTTTCTCCACTATGAATCGCGCTGCGGATTTTAATAACTGCAAAAAAACTTCCTTTCGCGATCTTTAATAACTTCATTCGGGACAAGAAAATGGTTTTTGTCCGCTGTGGATAAACATATGATTTATTTTTTTGTGACTGTGAGTCGGCAAATGATTTCCAAGAAGTTCTTTTGTACAACATGAATAATTGCAGTCGGGACATGAAAAAGGTTTTTTTCCACTGTGGGTAAACATGTGAATTTTTAGATACAGTGTTGTAGCGCATGAATAGTCGCAGTCGGGACATGAAAAGGTTTTTCTCCATTGTGGGTAAACATGTGATTTTTAGATTTCTATACGTAGTACAAGAATATTTGCAGCCGGAACTTGAATTAGGTTTCTCTACACGAGTCAGCAAGTGACTTCTTAGATATCCCTTTTGAGAACACGAATAGTTGCAGTCAGGATATGAAAAAGGTTTTTCTCTTCCGTGAATTTTACTGTGGATTTTTAAATCTTCCTTTTGAGAACTTGTATAAATGCATTCGGGACAAGAAAATGGTTTTTGTCCACTGTCGGTAAATATGTAATTTTTTGATGCCTCTTTGTAGAGCATGAATTGTCGCAGTAGAAACATGTAAACAGTTTTATGTCACTGTGAGTCAGCAAAATGATTTTTAAGAAGTTCCTTTGTACAACATGAATAATTGCAGTCGGTACATGAAAAAGGTTTTTCATGTTTTGTTAGTTAGCAAATGCCGTTTTAGTTATTTTTTCGAGGAGAAGAATAGTTGCAATCAGGACATGAAAAGAGTTAGAGCGCCTTGTTAGTGCATCTTTTCCAGAGGCAATGTTGATGTCCTTGTTGCAAATTTTTTGCTAGGAGCAGGCCACCTGCATAATCGGACTAAATTTCCCACTCTTTTTTATAATATTGGGAATTTTACTTTTTTAGCAATACTTCCACTCGTACCTGCGCCTGCATCGGGGTCTGAGGTGGTCATAATTAAAAAATATATATTAAGTTCATAGAACAAAGTACTGAAAAACCTTCTGATTCGAAGAGGCGTTAAGTAATAAATTATAAATTCCAACTCATAATTCATAGATGATCGGTTTGCATGGGTCTATAATGGAGATATGCTTAGATTGCGGTTTTTTGTAATTATTCTGGTCAATACCCGAATCTTAAGAATTGTTTTTAACCATACTCAATTAGTTGCCTGTCAAATGATCAAAAAAATCGGGGAGAAACAAATTCGCTCAGAACTTCGAAAAATCGGGAGATTTTGATGCCATTCCGGTAGATCGGGAGATGAAGTGAAAAATCGGGAGATCTCCCGAAAAATCGGGAGCTTCGGTAACACTGTGTACAGGGGCCCGCAGATACTTTAATAGTACACATCTGCTAACCCTATATAAATCCAAGTGCGCCCCACCAATCACAGTGCCGCCCTGGAGCTCCCAGAAAAATACCCTCGACTCTCTGCAGAAAGGGGCGGTCCGTTTATTGGGGGAACCTTTATTGGTAACCAACACCTTTGCCATAGGTCACCCCAAGTGGTTCGCTGCGTGTGGTGATTTAGCAGGGGTGTCCGGGTTCATGGGGTGAGGTTTGTCTAGGTCCTGGAGGTGGATGACCAGGACACACTGAACCCCAGATTCCTACCCATCCCTTTAACCCTTTTCCTTCCCAGAATTATCCTATCCTTTATTTCCTTAAAAAAAAACCTCCACACAGCATCCCCAAAGATGACGTAGGCCCCGAGGGAAATTATTTTCCTCATATCTCTCCTAATTGTTCTTTTTGAGCAGGTACACCGCGCCTTAACTAATTCATACAAAAATTGATTTGAAAGCAATGCAAGTTTCCACAAGAAATTTCAATTGTCACACCAATAATCCCTGTTCTACTGCAGTAGATACGTTCCCTCTCGTCCTAATTTACACTTATCGACACCTCCGACGATATTCTTCAATCTATAGGCCTGATATCTTGATCGGTGGCCGATTTCCACAATCACCAACATCCAGTATAAACTGGCATTTATACTAATTGCTATTTTTTGCGCTTAGTTCTCACTTCGGCCGGAATTGGACCGAGTCGCTAGCGATAAGGCACGAACGCAGTAATGTGGATCGAATAATTTGAAAATCAAATTCGTTAGGGAAAAATCCAATTTCCTCAATTCGCCAGTCAGCGGTTTTTCCATTTGCGCATTGTGGAGAGCCTGGAACCGCAACTCTGGGTGGAACTGCGCGCGTACCAGGCTTAGTCGGGATACTCGAAATGTTCACACGCCAAATCCAAATTCGGATTCCGTCTACATGTTATTGTATATATTTGCATTTCATCATGTTTCGGGACGGGGCGGTGAGGTGATTGGTACAGGAGTTACAAGAGACTTTTTGTCTGGAAGCTTTTAAAAATCCCAGTAGTAGATTTCGGCTGAATTCATTCGAGAAATAATTTGATAACGGCCGCTCGCCGCAATTAAAATTGACTGAGTGAACACTTTATGTCAAAAATTTCACAAAATTGTTAAAAAGCGGTTTTTGGTTACAAAATCACTTTTGTAACCAAAAGGAACGTTTTTTTAATTGAAACCCAATTTATTTGTCAATATTTATTTTTTTGTTTTTTTACTTTATACCACAGCTCTGAGAATAAAAACTTCCTAATGTCATATTTGTGCTTATGTCATCTTTGAGGATGCTGTGTGGAGGATATTTTTAGATAAAGGAAGGAGAGGATGTTCTGGGAAGGAGAAAGGTATTAAGGGTAGGTAGGAATTTGGAGGACAATGTATTTAAGAGTGACGAACACTGCGGTGCAAGACGATGGGTCGAGTGTGTCGCGTTGGAGAGGTCGAAAAGTCTCCCTCAACCTGTCTGGTCCGCCACGCAGTAGTTGGGTAAAACTATCCGCAGCCAATACCTAGACAAACCTTGAGTTGGTTTATTAATGAAAATGATGCTGTTAATAAATTAGTTAGATTTAGATTTGTCAAAGAATTTATATATAAAAATATAAAAGTCAGTCATTTTAAATACATGTAGAATTACGAAAGATTTCTTAAATATTAATATTGAGGGATCAGTAGGATTTATCGGTCCAGTTAGGAGTTCTACCGAGCCGAACCCTCTGATATGAAAATATCTGGAGTCGTTGAATTTTTTTCCCATTTGGTCTCTAATGGATTGAAGTTCTTATATTGTTTTGTATTTATTATACTTATATAGTGCACTTACATAGCGTGGATTGACTAGATAATCGTTTGTGGAAAAGTGTGTGGAAGGGTTTAGTCTTTCCTGTGAGGAAGATTTAACCCGGACATAAAATCTGAAGCACCTAAAAAAGTTAAATTAAATTTAATAATTGTAGAAGACTTTTTTGTATTAGAAGAAAATAATACAAATAAATCTAAACGGGCCATGATACAGAACAAGACAGATACAATGAAAAGGTAACGGTCGCAACTGCAAATCGAACCCAGGATCTCTGTCGTTGAGACCTAATTATATTAAGTCATTTGCATCAGATAACTTAATAGCATTCATTTGCATTATTTGGTAAGGTTTTCTTTGCAGGAATAATGATGCATTGTTGTACAAATATAATGTAATATATTTGAGTAATTATAACATTTTTACTAGATGTGTCTTAAGAACGTTCATTTTTCTAAAGCATGTCAAAATTCTACCAATAATAGCTTTCTTTATAATATCAAGGTCGTCCTAGTCATATTACATAGGTGTGTGTGATAAATACTCCACATTGACTAAAGTAATGAACTGTTTGCGTTTGCAGTATATAGCCATAGCCAGTACATAAAACATCCAGAAAAGGATGATCGACGAAACTGCCGTTCATTCCACTAGAGGTTTGGATGTGACCCGTTTGGAAGATGCCGAGTGGTATTGGGGAGATATTATTACCAGGTGAGATTATCTGCTAAACTCTATTTTATATAACTTTTTATCTTAAAAACTGATATCCTACTTAATTATATCTTTTAATCAAATTTTTTATTCATTTTATAATGACTAATATTGCGCAAGTTGCTATGGAAGTTTATGTATGTTTTAAAATGATTACCGTTTATTTATTTCTAGGGACTAAAAAATTGCAAGACACTTGCGATGGAACATTTCTGGTGCGTAATGCATCTAACAAGGGTACGGGATACACCTTGACGGTGCGTAAAGGAGGCACTAACAAACTCATCAAGATCTCTCGCTTCAATGGCAAGTACGGCTTCTGCGAACCTTACGAGTTCTCCTCCGTGGTGGAATTGGTCAACTACTACAGAGAGGTGTCCCTATACTTATATAGTGCACTTACATAGCGTGGATTGACTAGATAATCGTTTGTGGAAAAGTGTGTGGAAAGGTTTAGTCTTTCCTGTGAGGAAGATTTAACCCGGATATAAAATCTGAAGCACCTAAAAAAGTTTAATTAAATTTAATTATTGTAGAAGATTTATTTGTAGAAATAAGAAGAAAATGATACAAATAAATCAAAACGAGCCATGATACAGAACAAGACAGATACAATGAAAAGGTAACGGTCGCAACTGCAAATCGAACCCAGGATCTCTGTCTTTGAGACTATATTAAGTCATTTTTGTCGATCTCTTGTCTCAATCTCAGAATCACTATCGATATTTTTTGGCTGCCATCTTGAATCAGCTTGAATCGTTAGATATATATTTTCAAAAACTAGATCAATTAATTATAATTCTTGATTTGGTTCAAATTATTACGTAATTACCTACTTCAAATTTAATCATTAATTTAAAGAGTTTTGAAAATTGAATTCTGTTTTGAAAATCATTATTTTGCCAAATGTCATTCTCAAATTTTAAAAATTGAAAAACTTTTCTGATGTGTTGCAAAGTTTTTTTTTTACATGAGCTCCACACAGGATGCCCTGGGGAAAATAATTTCCCTAAGGGCCTATGTCAACTTTGGGAATGCTGAAAGGAAGGAGAAGAGAGTTCTGGAAAGGAAAAGGGTTTAAGGGGTGGGTAAGAATCTGGGTTGTGTCCTGGTCATCCGCATCCAAGACCTTGACAAACCTCACCCCATGAAGTTGAAATAATCCAATACGCAATTCGCTAATCCCCAAACACTTTTTAATTTTTACATATATGGATGTTCTTATTGATTTCCGAGTAAAACATATGTTGTTGGAATAGATAGTTGTATGTAGTTCTTAAGTGTCTCAAAAGATGTCAGTTAGGTACCATATTTTTTATTTTATTTATTATTATTATACAATAGAATTATTCTAATACAATTTAATTACCATATCAGTATTAAGGCAGGTGACTCTTCAATAATAGTTTTGAGGCATTTGGAGAACGGTCACTTACATCCAAATGGTTTGCAAGTTTATTTAACAGCACCACTCGTCTCGTCCTCCTTAGAAGAGTATCGACTATCGTCGTTCTTGTCTAATTCACGAATTATTACGGAAATAGCCGATGGAACACGACACCCAGCTGGGCTTTCAAAGTGTTTGGTTCCCCAGCTTCAGAAAAAGAAAATACATTATTCTACTGCAGCATTCATAAGCGTATCTACGTTGCCCAATGCCCACTCTCCGATACAACGATTGTATATTATGGAAAATCAATACTTAGGTAATGTTGACATACATAATAAGTCAGGTACGGCCCTATACGTCGTACATATACATATGTCTGTTAATGTTATATTATTATATTATCGTGAAAACAGTGGTCTGAGTGGTTAATAGTAGCTTGGCGCGTTTTGTGGATTATGTAAAATATTTTCCAACCCTAATCCTAAACACAATTTATATTTTTGTAATCTATCTGATCGCTGTATTTTTCAGTTTTGTTTCTTGTATTTTTATGACTTGTGTGTATTTTTATCTATTTTTATTATTTCTTTCTTAGGTTTAAAAATTATCTGTCATGTTAAAATCGTACATGTAGAAGTCCTCTGGGCGTTAAATAATTGAAAAATAAATATACTTGTAATCTCAACGAACCACGGAGTTAATTTGTCGGAGTTTTCTCGAACATATTTCAAGTGATCTCAATCATTGGTATTGAAGTACATCACAATAACAAAATTATCTTCACAGTTGGACTATTAAGGTTGGATTTTACAAACTGGCGTCAACCTTTCCACCATTTCGCAAGCCTCATTGCACCCTGGTCAGCCTCACCCGACAGAGGCTTTGAAATCTGATGACGCCGTATATTGCCACCGCTTCATTTAATGATGTATTTATTCAATTAAAATTGTTTGTCGTCATTTGCTGTGTTCTGATAATGCTTCCGGATTGTTCTTGTCCAAATAACAAATTGTAGTTATTTATGTTTTATTTGTTGTTAAATAAAATCTGCAGTTTTTGAATAGCAAATAAAATTGTAAATTTTTAAATACAGAAAATATTAATTATTTCTCTATTCATGATAATACCCTTCATGAATACATTACTATTTGCAGAACATAATTAAAATTTTATTTATAACTACAGCAATATAATATTATTACCTATTTACATTTCTTCTGGGCCTATGTCATATTTGGGGATGCTCTTTAGAGGATCTTCTCAAGAAAAGGAAAGAGGGAAAGTTCTAGGGGGGAAAATATTTGAGGGATGGGTAGGAATCTGCGGGTTAATGCGTCCAGGTGTGACGGACGTGTGAATCCATCCCTTCCACTGGGTCGGGAGAGTAAATTCAAATTGGGTGGCGGGTATGGGTACCGCCGCCTCGGGAACCATTTATTGGATAACCAAGTTCGCTACGTGTGGTAGCTTAGCAGGGGTGCCCGATTTCGTGGGGTGAGGTTTGTCTAGATCTTAGCGGCCAATGCATTTGCTCACCTTCTCCATGTCGGGCTGGATCGAGAGATATTGGTTGAGGAAGACCTAACCTAGACCTCTCCAGTCAGTATCTCTTGATCCATCGCTTTACACCGCAGTTGGACGGATGGATTCATAAACTCATTGACCCCAGATTCCTACCCATCCCTTATATCCTTTTCCTTCTCAGAACTTCCTCTTATTTCTTTCCCTAAAAAGACCCTCCACACAGCATCCCCAAAGATGACACAGGCCCTAAGGGACATTATTTTCTTCAGGGCCTCCTGAGTGGAGCTAATGCAAAAAAAGGGCTGGAGGTAAAAAGGCCTTCCTCAATAGGCCACTTGCATGGATTTCATAACGACTTGGAAAAAATAGTGTGGATAGATTTTTTTACTAAGATTAAGAAAATGTAAGTAAAAGTTTTTAGAAATATACAGTTTTTTTTAATAAATAAATCCATTATTTGGGCTCGTGACGTCACTACATGAAAATTTCCCGTCTCCGATAATGTTCTATTAATCTTGTAAAATTCCACACTGATTTTTTTTTATGTGGCAACACTTTCATTTTGGGCGAATTTTTGAATTTGACATTTAACATTCTATAGATTGACTAGATTTATTGTTTGTTTTTTGCGAACTCATCATTTGGTTTGACGCTTTGACAGATGTTACGAAGATAACCCAGTACATTTTATGACTTCTGCACCTGTTTTAGAAGTATAATGGTAATGGTGCTGATTTGAACAAAATCAAATTTTATAATATATTTTAATTTACAAGTACAAGTGTATAACATTGGATTTAGTCGTATATATGGAAGTTGAACATTATAATGATTAAAGATCAATAAGATGGATCAAGGAAAAAAATATTTATGAGATATAATATTTTTGGTATGCCTCGTTATTCTCCTGTGCCATTCGTATGGAAAACGTTCGTTTTTTAAACATGATTTTCGGCTATGTAATTATCGTTTTTTCGCACCCATAAAATTATGTCCGGTCTTTCCGGTTTATAAAAATGGTCCGATTTTTCGTTTTGAAATTTTCAAAAAATCGTCAGTATTTCAAAAAAAAAAAAACTGATTGTTTTAGAATATTTGCCTAAGCCGTAATTTGTTTTTTAAATGTGATGCTAGTGGCCTATTTGTCTCTCTCGATCCAAAAATAAACCTAAAATAAGTTTGAACGCGAAGTGTGCAAATCATCATGAAGCTTCAACATTCTGTTTTAAGTGGTGGGAAAACGGGCACCTCTTGTTTTGAAGGTTAAGTGCTTAAAATCCGAAATGAAATAAAACCGTATATTTGTACTAAAAACAAACACCCCACATAAATTTTAAATAATTTTACATTTTCATAATAACCAGTTGATGGCGCCGGCTTTACGCAGAATTTTCGAAATCATATCCAGATATTGACCTTCCTTTTGCTTTGAAAATCAAAGTGTGCAAAATTTCACCAATCTCCATCCATCCATTATCAAATCCACGCCGTGTCCGCATTTTCCGCCAAGGTCGTAGGTCACCCCAAGGTCGAAGGTCACCCCAAGGTCATAGGTCACCCCAAGGTCGTAGGTCACCCCAGGGTCATAGGTCACCCCATGGTCATATGTCACCCCAATGTCATGTCACCCCAATATCATGTCACCCCAATGTCATATGTTCTTTTATAAGTTAGTGAAGTTTTACTTCAGTCGTCTGGTCTAAAGTACTCTAAAGCAAACGCGTTTTTTTTTGTAATTGCTATATATATAAATATGTTATGCAGCCAATGTAAAACATATAGTCCTAAAGATATAATTAGTGTATTTATTATTTCGTTAACTCGTTCCACGTAGCTGTACAACAAAACTAATTACATAACTAAATGTTTTCGCAGCGTGTTTTAATTAATTTGTAACGAGAAGGGCTAATTATGAAAGTGAAAAATGTTTTTAAAATACACATTCTCAATAGTGTGCTGAAGTTTTGACGGCCTCTGTGGTCGGGGAGAAAGGCTGTAATTAAATTTTATTTTAATTAATTTTGTCTTATTTCATAATTTATTAATTAAAACATAATATATAGTGTGTTTGCGATACGTTCCTTAGTGGGAGACTTTCAGTATCGGCATTGCTTTGTAAGACCACAATTCAGTTGCTTGAAAAGGCTTTATCCATGTTTGGTGATTTGAAAAGCCAGGTAATTTCCCACCTTCTTCTTCTCTGCCTCAGTCTCTTCCCCACCACCTTCAGCATCATAACATACTCCAATTGGAGATGCCATAGGCTCGCTGGTTCCAGACTATTGGGAGCAGGTGAGACTCATGAGCAGTATTCACATAAATAAAAAAAGTATTTGTTGTTTTAATGTAATTTATTTGAAACCAATTAACGGAAAGGTTCCGCGTTACCTTTTGAAGCTGTGTATTCTGATACCAATTAAAAATAATCAACTTAGTACCCGTAAAATAGCATTAAATGCACAATGGCAAAATCCATGCATTCATGAAAATTTGCGCATAGATCCGTAGGCAGGCAATTCAATTCAATTTATTAAATCATTTTAAAAACATTACAAAATTAAAATTTCAAAGGGTTTTTAAAAGTGAAAAATATTAATAATAGATAAGCAAATTTAAGCAATTTAACCAAAAAAAATCAATTGAAATTTTACCCAAGTCTTCGATGCCAGCCTCTTGTGTTCATTCTTAAGTTTACTTTTAAGAACTGAAAGGCAACCGTCACCTTTTCTGTGGCCACTATAACCATCTCTGACTTTCCTGAACACGTGAAAATTGCCATCAAATAACTCCTGATTTTACACACTGAAGTTCAGCCAAGTCTCAGTAAGTCCTATGACATCAAAATTAATATTATTAATAATAGAGCAATGAAGATTTTAGGATTTATTATTAGAATAACCAAACAATTTTGTAACATGGATACTATTCGCATTTTATACATAACGCTAGTGAGAAGCATTTTGGAATATAATTCTACGATTTGGGCTCCACATTACAATATCCATATTCAAGCGATTGAAAAAGTCCAGCATAGATTCCTTAGGTATATTAATTTTAAATTAGGTATTCCAAGAGAATCCGTAGACTATAATTTGTTATTAAACTGGACTAATCTCGTAAATTTATCAGATCGCAGAAAAATCTGTGATCTAATAATATTATATAAAATAATTCACTCGGTCCTGGATACCCCTGATTTAATAGAACTAATACGATTTCATTACCCTGGTCGCGCTAACAATAGACTCACTCTACCGTTCTACTATAATAACACACATACATTATCACATTATTACTCACCAATCAGTCGATTACACATTTTGGGAAATGAACATGCTAACATCGACGACATTTATTTCTTAAAATTAGCGCAATATAAACATGCACTCAAAAATTATTTTTCCAAAATGTAACTTTATATACGCAATATGGACATGTTGAAATGAAATGATGATATTTCTCATTGTTCTTTTTTTGTTATTTTTTGTTGTGATACACAAAATGATTTTATGTTATTTTAAAATTTAAAACTACTATTATGAAATAATATTATTTTTCTTACTGTTGTACTCTATTATATGTTTATTTATAAAAGGCAGTATAGCCGTTTATGTATTTAAAATAAAATAAAATAAAAATAAAATAAAAAATTGTTTACCAAACATTAGAAAAAAAATAGAAGATTTGGTTTTAAGTCTTCTAACGTTTTGGGAAAATAAATGAATGTTATTGTAATAACTAGATATGATATTCGGAAGCCGCGGCGCTATTACCTTGTTAACCCATTCCTTTAAAAAGGGTGCTTGGGCCAATGCTTAGACTGTAGTACCTAATTCTGCCACCGTTGACTCGGAAACACCGATTTTAAATGACGCATATTCTCCCCTCTTTCTTGAAGTAAAACTTCTTCACGCACGCTCGACTTGGGGGGTAAGCTGGTGAATGCGTTACGAAAAGTGACGGTTGTTACGAAAAGTGGTGAATGTTACGAACGTGTGATGCGAACGGTTATCGATGCGAACGGTCGGGCCTTTACGCACGCTTGACTTGGGGAGTGATAAGGATAAGGATAGTTACCCCAATGTCGTAGGTCACCCCAAGGTCGTAGGTCACTCCAAGGTCGTAGGTCACTCCAAGATTGTAGGTCACCCCAATGTCGTAGGTCACCCCAAGGTCGTAGTTCACCCCAAGGTCGTAGCTCACGCCAAGGTCGTAGGTCACCCCAAGGTCGTTGGTCACCCCATGGTCATATTTCACCCCAATGTCATGTCACCCCTAGGTCATAGGTCACCCCGTTCGCTAGAATTTGGTAACTTAGAAGGGATATCTGGGTTAATGGGGCGAGGTTTGTCTTGTAGTTTTACTTCAGTCGTATGGTCTAAAACACACCCGTTTTTTGTTTAATATTGGATATCTTAAAAAAAGAGTGTGCTTTAGACTACACGACTGAAGTAAAACTTCACTAACTTAAGCCGTCCATTAACAATATAACAATAACAGGAATAAAAATATCCCCAACCCCTCAACATCCCCATCAACTCAACTCAACTCTCAGCTCTCAGCTCTCAGCTCTCAGCTCTCAACTCAACTCAACTCAACTTAATTCAACTCAACTCAACTCAACTCAACTTAATTCAACTCAACTTAACTCAACTCATATCATTGATTAGCGTTTCACATTTATAACGTTTCATATTGATTAGCTTGTCACATTTTTTCGTAACGTTTCATATTTTTTCGTAACGTTCCATAACGTATTCATCATTTTACCCCCAAGTGTCGAGCGTGCGAAAAGAAGTTTTACTTCAATAAGGAGGAACTCACAGTTTTCATAATTGTTTTCAGGTGCGAGGTCAGGTAGTCTAACTAAGTGTCCGGATGTAAGGGGTAAAGATGGAAGGATTTTAATTCTTCCTGAAACCTCCTATGGCGATAGGACGCCATTTTTTGTTTACTCAGAGTCCAAGGTTGACTCTCTGGAGTTTGAGTTAGGGGCAATGCATCTAATTTATCTCCATTGAGCGGAGGCAGTGCATCCACAGTTCGGCCGGATGGGTTCATTGTATCACTACCAAATGAGGCAGAGGGAGATACTGTATGCAGAAGCGGGTGAAATAGGGGTAGACATTATTTGAAATGTCAACACTTGTTACCTTCCTTGGGAGCCTTTCGCAGCCTGCGAGCGAATTGTTCTTCTACCGGTGCTCAAATATGCGGCTGATTCTAAGGTAGGAGTCGGCTTAGAAGACTGGGTGACGTGCGGGGGAACCAAAACCGAAATGGAGGTAACGGATTACTGTACCCCATTCGGGGTTAGCTCTTTTCATTTTATTAACTGTTAGCGCCGAGTATAATCGGCTGCGCTAGGCGGATTGCTTTTGTATTTATTTTAGATTTAAATGTTATTTATTTCCTATGGCAATGATTCTCTCATCCCCCTCTCCCCCGATTATTCCCTCTGTCATAACTCTTATCAACTCCTTAAAACTTGCATAAAACTATCTCAATCTTGTCGCATCGCATTCATGTAAAACGTATTCACTTTCGCAATAATTTAGTGTCGAAAGGTGAACTGCAGATCAAATTGTGATTTCATCGCGCAAAACAAATACATCCCAGATGAACCGGCTTCCTGTCAGCTTCCATGAGTGTTTCCCTACAATCCATTTTGTTGCCAATTTTATTTATACAGAAGTGATTTACCAGAGATTATAAACCCTTTAGCCTCGACACTTTTTTCGTTTCTTCCCTAAAAACCTATGTTATCCCACGAAATGTTGATTCTATGGACTTCAGATTAGTCTCATTAGGTTCAGCACGAATAAAAACATAGTCAACGACAAGTCAATTTACTTATTTTGAAAATATGTATATTTCAAAAATTTCCCTTTTTCCTTCTTTTCACAACCTCATTCGTCACTTATTTATTTATAAACGCCATAAAATGGCTTTTACATTAAAGTGATACACGAGATTACAAGTGTACAGTGGTAGACAGGAGGGTATCAGTATTATAATAAGAACAAAATAAAAATGTATGCGTACATTTATTTTATTTATTTATTTATTTTGCAGAAACAAACAGTACATAATTACATGTTAGAAAGTAGTTACAAGTTGTAGAATTAATACAATAATTGATACCAATGACATGTCGCTGTTATATAATATATGTTTTTATGTGACAAATTATAAATTTTAACTATTTTAAAATAGTAAATTATTGAGGGAGAGGGGTATGTGTGTGTGAATATGTGTGTATGTATGTATGTAAATATGCGCATTAAACCATTTATATTCTTAACATGATGCTCTTTTTAAATTTGGGCAGTGAATCGAAGAAAATGTCTATGTTATTTAGATTAATATTATTGAATATGTGAAGAGTAATAATATATATTATAATTAATAATATTGAATATTGTATATAAAAATAATATCGCCCGGAAAGCGAGAGGTGCTAGGTTCGAGTCCTAGAGGTGCCAATATATATTTCTGATTTTTCTGCAGATTTTCGATTGATTTTCACTTATATTGTCTTAATTTAATAAAAAATAATATCGCTGAAGGGTTCCAACTTTATTATTGGAAGTTCAATGAGATAATATTGAAAAGAAATATGTACTCGTGTAATAGTTAAATATGTACTAGGTTTATATAAGACTTGACATAAAACAAAGTATTATGTATGTATGATAAAAACTAGTATTTAGGTATAGGATACAATTACTTGATGTGTGTTACATATATCGCTGAAGAGTTAGAACTTTGTTATTAGAAGTACCTACACTGAGATAATATTGAAAAGAAATACAAGAGAAATACTATGGACTCGTATAATAGTTAAATAATATTATAGGTTTATATACGACCTGACATAAAATAAATGAATGATCAATGATTAAGGTATAGGATGCAATTATTTGATGTGTGTCACAACCAACAAATGAATATGAAGTATGTACTCCGAAGGTATTGAATATTGTAAAATGTTATTAAACAAAGAAAATTTTATTTAAGCAGAATGCAAATATGGGTAATTTGATAGCAAGTAGAATCGTGCAAAATTGTCAACATCCTGTATATCAATTCATACATTCGCATTTTTATTTGCAAATCTTAAATAGACGAAACTAGGTACAAAAATATATGTGGTTGGTGATAAAAAATAAGATCGTTATTAAGTAGTCATTTTCAACAAAAACGAACAGCTGGTGAAACAATAAAAATTAACCCTTATTCACAGCACGCATTTGTTGGATTACCGCCTTTATCTAATGTTCGATTTGGGATCGACGCGACGCCTCGAGTTTCCCTTTCCTCGTGTAGGAAGAAATAGAGGCTCAGCTGCTATCAATCTTGTCAGCTGCTTCGTTCTTTTCCTTCTTAATCGAAGCCCTGAGAGATATTGCCGCCATTAGGGAGGATAGAGCGACAGAGGAAAGCGCTATAGAAAGGGGCGGTTGGTGTTACAAGTTACAAGGTGTCGCACGGTGGGGCAGAATCGTCAAATCTTGGCAAGGTTTTTATGTGACGTATTTCTATTCTTGTTTTTGAAGAAAGCTCGTGGAATAGTAATTCAGAGGTAACACTCTCGACTCACAATCCGAAGGTAACCGGTTCGAACCCAGCGAGCGCAAATAAATTTTATTTTTTTATTTTTCACAATTAATTCATTTAAAATAAAATGTAGTATATTTGCGGAACGTTCCATAGTGGAAGATACTCTCAGTATCGCCCTGTTGTATGACCACCATTCAGAATTGAAACGTTGCTTGAAATATGGTTTGTGACCGTGTGAAATGTGTTTGGTGATCAGATCTGAATAGCAAGGTACCTCCCCACCTTCCTCTTTCTCATCTCCTTCCTCTACTTACTACCTTCAGCCTCACAACATAACCCAATTGGGGATGCCATAGTCTCATTGGCTCCAGACGGGAGCAGTTGGTGACTCTTGTGCGGTATTCATATAAAAAAGGAGGCTATTTATTTAATGGTTTACTATTTCTGTGTTCGCTCAGTTTACAGATTATAAGTAAAAATAATAATGATTAATACTGTAACTCTTATAAATAATATCAAAAAAATTATAATGTTCAAAAAATTCTAATAAGAAAATCCAATAAACCCGACGATTTCACATTCGAATAAAGAGTCTTTACTGAAATGAAGGTACAAAAAAATTAACAGACAAACGAAATGCAAAACGATCGCGTTAACACCGGACTACGCTATGCTTAGTCAATTAAGGGCGATGCATATTTCCTGATTTTTTTTAAATTACTCCAATACATCAATTTTATTTTGTTTTTAAATTCATCAATATATCATTTAACAATATAAATTATCTATTACTGTACAGTATTTTTAAGAAAGATAAATATTCTCGGGTTACGAATAACTAAAATATTTGAAAATTTTCTATTACCATCATTAAAAGCAGAAGATGTTGCGTGTGTAATGACGAACGACTTGGCTAGCAGAGGAATAGATCCACCGATGCCTGGGTGGGATACCAATACCTTTGTCAACTCATCTACTAACCGCTCATTTCAGGTCAGGTAAATAGATATTTTTTCTCATTTTTTGGTAAACCTAGGAGTCTAAGCTAGATTTTGGTACAATTAGCAAAGAAATAAAGGTAGGTTTAGGTACTATGATTTGTGAACCCAAAATTTAATATGCAATCTGTTATTTTTGCATTTTATGTAGTTTGGTAGGTAAGCCAATTTAAAAAATATATATATTTTAGCAAAATGTAATTAACGAGGCATATAATTTATACCCTTACAAAATACTTCTTTAGCTAGCAATAGCAGGTATTGTATTGTTAAAATATTAGCAATGGTACCAATAGTAATGGTACCCGGAAATTAAATATTACGTGCTATCTTAAAACGGTTTTAATTTAAGTAACGGTTTTCAGACACGCTTCTAAGATGAATGAAGTGGGTCGACCCAAAACGCATCGAGCACTATTATCAAGCCTAATTACTCAGCTTAATAGTTATTGGTATCCGGCAATCTACGGATACATCAAAACTAAACGCAGAAAACCATTTTAATTAAACTGATTGTACTGTAATACCAGTACTTAGAGGATTAGAGCATGCAATATTATATCGCTTCTACATACATAAAGACAAACTTCAACACAATCTTCGAATACACACCTGCCCTGATGATATACATTTTGCATTGTGACGCTGTCTGAAACGTTGGCTAAAGAAGGAAATAGTGCAACACTGCATAATACCCCAAAAAATTAATCATGATAATGCTGCTTACCTTGAAATCCTCAAATCATATTAGTTCATATATTGTCGAAATGTTGAAACATTGACTAAGGCATAATAGGCACAAGTATTTAACCCTCCGCCCGTCGCGTCTTTTTTCTAACGCGAGGTGTCGCGCGGGGTCGCTTAGAACCCCAAAAATAGTTTTAGCGTACATGTTATGTGTTATTTTAACTGATTGTAGTCAGGTGATAACGACTGCATTGAAATAAAACGAAATATTTATTTATTTATTTATTTATTATTGTTATACGCCCATGGGGGCTTTTACATAGATTATAAATAAGTTTTACAAAAGTTATCGAGTTAGAATTTATACAAAAAGTTATAAAAGTGAAAAATTAAAAAATAGTATATACAAGTAGTTTTTGAAGAATATGGCGTAAAGAAATATTTAAAAAATATATAATATTTGAGTTATCGAGTTAAAATTTATTAGAAATATTAAAAATTAGATATTTATTTTCAATGCAAAAGTTTAAATATCAACAAGGACAATTTTTTTATAAATTTGACTTATACTTTTTTAACATTTAACGTAAAAAAAAAATCAAACCAATTTCTATCAAACCTATAACTATTTGAGATTGATACAGACGTATTATTATTACAACAAAAAATCAACAAAATACAATAAAAAAACATATAAACTTGAATTTTCATGGTATTTTGTTGAATTTTTTGAGCCTCTCGCTGAAACACAAGTCTGTAGCTCACATCGCACCCCACGTGACGGATCGAGGGTTAAAATATTGGCCAGGTTTTCATGATAATGCTCCGCTGTGCACCGTTAGACGACGATCGCTCCTATCAAACATTTAAAACATTACAAGGCATCTGTTTTCTTTGAAAGTCTAAAGCACTCTGAATGATTAACTTTCTGTATATGTATGTAGTGCGTAATAAATTATAGTCTGGTTTAACGCATGCTCATAAAAAAACAAAAAAATACACATTCTGTGTAATATATCATAATATTTATAATTTAACATTGCGTATGTACACTGTACACTCTTACTAAAATTGACAACACACTAAATAAAAAAAATATATAAATTACTAGCTGACCCGGGTAAGGTTATTCTGCCATATAAGTTATTTCTGTGTGGATGAAATTTCGATGAGGCGGACGTAGCGCCATCTGTCATTCAACAACATAAATAATTTCGTTCTGTTTGAAATACGAACGACGCGCGACGGTTAAATTTGTTCATACAAAAATTCTTAAATCGCGATTAAAAAATGGAAGGGTGGGGGTAGGTGGGTGAAAATTTATGGTTGCAGGTATTTTTTGACGCCAAAAAAATTTATATAAATAAAAATTTGTCATAAAAATACGTTTTTTTTTTGATAGGGACTTCCTAATCACCTAACGGTATGAAATATACTTTAGACCTATTTTCATACCTACCAAATAAACATTAAAAATTTCATTAAAATCGGTCCAGCAGTTTCGGAGGAGTGCGACCACAAACACCGTGACTCATACATGAGTGTATGAATGTATTATGTGGTTCAGTTGGTCGTGCCAACGTCTTCCTCGGGCGTCCCCGACTTCTTCTATTATGCAGAGTAGCTTCATATATTCTACTTACACTCCTTTCCTCGTTCATTCTCTCTACATGCCCAAACTATCTGAAGGTCCATTTCTTAATCTTACTCATTACGCTTACATCATCCTTGAATTATTTGCGGGTCTCCGCATTTCTTAGACGATCGTACATTGTTTTACCACACATTCGCCTCATTCATTCATTTCTACAGCATTCAGTCTACTTTCATCCTTCCTCTGCTAGTTCCACGCCTCACTGCCATACATCAGGCCAAGTACCATACTCCATTTTGCACATCTAGCACATCAATTTTAATTTTCTACTAAAAAAACGCAGTTTTACAAATATTATATTTCTTCTAACACAGCAAACTTATTTTGTGGCAGCATTTTAAACTACTTTGTTTTTACCACTTTTATCTTATAGATATTATAAAGGCGAAAGTTTGTATGGATAAGTTTTCGTTACTCTTTCACGCAATAAATACCGAATGGAATTTAAAAATTATTTCACTAATCGAAAGCTACATTATTTGCAATTAAAATTGGCGATATATTTTGGTAAGCTCTGGCGTTATGAAAAAGCTGTGACGTTATAAAATTATTTATTATACTTTATTGGCACAGCGTGTTGCTAAGTAAATGTTTGACGTGGGCTGTCATTTTGTTATTTGTTTAGGTTGCTGTGTATTAATTTGAATAGTTTTATTATTTTATTTTTATATTTAATCATATTTACACAGTAGGTTGGGCAATCATATTTTTTTAATAATTATCATTAACTCACAAAACACTGTCAAAGTTGTCAAAAAATCACGAAAAATTTAATCCTCTATTGGCCTATATTCTACAATTTA
The DNA here is from genome assembly GCA_917563855.2 of Limnephilus lunatus. Taxonomy (NCBI): domain Eukaryota; kingdom Metazoa; phylum Arthropoda; class Insecta; order Trichoptera; family Limnephilidae; genus Limnephilus; species Limnephilus lunatus. The sequence goes on along the minus strand of OU830600.1, from coordinate 7,579,124 downwards.
AAACATAACTAAATAATGTAGTTTTATATCCTTAACAGATATTTGCTGTTCATTTCGATTTACAAAAGAATCATTCACTTTGGTCAAGTATTTTAGCCTCAAATTCAAATGAAAGTTATGTAAGAAATATTTATCTATTTAGTATCAAAGAAAAAAAAGTAAATATTCGCGATCTATTCGAGAAACCTCAAAATGTTCTAGATGGAGTGACTAATGCTTTGGTTCAGGGGGTTGACAAATACAAGATTGTCCCACTAATCCACTGGAAGATTAATGGAAGACTTAAGTGGTGCACAGGTAGACGCCGCGCCTCATGGCTTCTATACTTACTTGACTGATACGAGTGCAGTGCAAGTAGTTTGGGCTACAGTACATAAAGTGGCAGTTACTAAGATGATATGAAATCTACAATAGGGAATTTTTACGAATATTAATATATTCTATGACTATTTATTTTCTTACGATAAGAAATAATTTATCATCAAAAGTTACTTTCATAAAAAAATGTATTTTTATTGCAAGTTTCAACAGTAAGTCTTCTCTTATTTTGAACGTCAAGTGTGCAAAATTTCATTAAGGAGTATTCTTAACACAATAATATAATATTTTTATTTTTAACTTTATGAGTAAAAACTCAAATTATAATATTTAATTAAATGAAGACAATATTAGCGAAACTCAAACAAAATCTGAAGACAGAAAAATCAGAAAAAGATATGGGTTCCACTGGGACTCGAATCCAGATACCTTAGCTTACATGGCCAATGCTCTACCGATTGAGCTATGGAACCCATATCCAATTCGGTCACTTTTAATATTCATCCTAGACTTGCAGAAAAAGTCAATAGATGTCGCGTATTAAAATAAAATGGATAAATATTTATCCCGTCACTATCTAGATGGCATGTAGTTCGGGTTGAATCTTGCAATCATATATGGATAAATATTTAGCCATAGCAACCAATAATATGTGCTTTAAGAAAATGAAGATAATTTTAGTAATTCTTAGTCGAAGTATGATACAGTTAAAAGTGACCGAATGGGAAATGGGTTCCATAGCTTAATCGGTAGAGCATTAGCCATGTAAGCTAAGGTATCTGGGTTCGAGTCCCAGTGGAACCAATATCTTTTCTGATTTTTCTGTCTTCAGATTTTGATTGAGTTTCGCTAAAATTGTCTTCATTTAATTTTAAAAAAAAAAAACACAATAAAATAACTTTGTTTCAATTCAACTTTATTATTTCTTTATCCGACCGGTTTCGGTTCATCCTGAACTTTCTCAGGGTGAATAAAAATATATTGAACATTTTGCAGATAGATGTACCTACATGGTATTTAAAAGAAAATTAGAAGAGGAAGAGAGAACATCAACTTAGGTCGGGGCGAGGAGGGAGGTGCCTAAGAGGGAAGGGAGAAGGTGGGTGGGGGTAATGGAATATTTAAAAAAAATGGGGGTGTTATACAAATCTAATTGTTTATTAAGTAAATTGGTTTTATTTATCTTTAATCACTTTTTTTATTTCTAGGGCTTCAATATTATTAAGGCGTAGACCTATCCCATTTCTATGCAATACATCTATCCCGAAAGATTTATTAAATGAGTGATTATAATCTATAAGGTGGGTGGCGAATTCTGAAAAACCTACGCTGTTTAGTGTTCGACCACTCTTGTTTGAATGTTTCTATCCGTTTTACCTAAGTAAAAGGCTGGACAATCATTACATTTAAGTTTATAGATGCCAGCATGGCATTTTGGTTATTTTTTTTATCTTTAGAATTTGCTAAAATTATACCTAAGTTATTATTAGTATAAAACGCAGCTTTAAGTTCTGTAGGGAATTTAGAAACACATGAAGATGAAAAAATATGTATGAATAAAATTCTACGCCAACCTTCGTTTTTATTATCTCTGATGTTGTGTGTATTAATATAAAGGAATTTATTATTAGATATAAGATTAAGTTTTTTTGAAAGGATTTTATCGATTAAGCTATAGGGGTATCAGGTATTTATTACAATGTATTTGAATTAGTCACCAAACACGGCTAAAGCCATTTCAAGCAACGTTCTTACGCGAATGGTGGTTTCATACCAAGGTGACAGAGAGAGTATCTTCCATTCTGGAACGTACCGCAATTATACCTTATATCATTTTAAATGGTTAAAATGTGAAAAAAACAAATCAATCAAATAAAAGTTACCTGTGTACGCCGGGATTTGAACCCGCAGCCTCCAGATCGCTAATCGATAGCCTTGCCCCTCGACCACAGAGGCCGTCTGTCAGGGGATCAACTATCGAGTCACCAGTTTTGACATATTCTTCATTTTCATGTGTCCGATTTCCATATTTTCTTTAAACGTATTTCTCATTTTCACAACTATTTCTAATTTTTATCGGACTATTTTTCTCATTTTCACAAGTGTTTCTCATTTTTATCGGACTATCACAACACGGGCATATGCCCAGCATGGTGGTCTAAAAATACTCAAATTAAGTCATTAACAATTCATTGAATAAAGAAAATTTAAAAAAATAATAATTCAGTCATTGTAATTAATAGCGTCACATATAATTAAGACTTTTGAGAATTTTGCAAATTAAATTCCCAATTCAGGGCATAATTAATAGCGCACCTCTTGTCTCTAAGGTAATTAAATAATCTTCGTTTGCACTTCACTCGAGAGAGTTGGCTGGCAGTTTGTTTTCAGTGCCGAGCCGAAACCTGAACACCGAACACATAATTAATAGAAATGTGTTCTTTTACCCGAATTAAGCATAATTTTTTCTTACTTCTGGGGTAATAATGAATCAAACTTTCAATTTGGGAGGCGGGTAAGAAATCATTTATTTGATAACTAAAAATCCTGCTGTAGGTCACCCCAAGTGGTTTTCTATGTTTGGTGTCGTAACAGTGGTTCCCGGATTCATAGGGTGAGACTCGTCCAGGTTTTGGTGGTGAATGCGTTTGCCCATCTTCTGCATAGCCCGGTGGTCCGGTTTGGGAGAGACGGGTTGAGGGACTAGACCTCTTCAGCCGGAAACTCTCTACCCATAACCTCATACCGCAATTGGAGGGATGGATTCACACGCCCGTCAATCATGGACACATTGACACCCAGATTCTTACCCATATTCTTTTTTATTTTAACTTTAGCTCTACACGTGAAGCCAGAGGAAAATAATTCCTATCGGTGCCTATGTCATTTTTGGGGATGCTGTTTGGGGGTCTTTTTGGGGAAAGGAAGGAGAGGAAGTCGTGGGAAGGAAAAAGGTATGAGGGGTGGGTAGGAATTTAGGGGTCAGTGTTTTCAGGAGTGACGGACGTATGAATCAATCCCCCAATGTGGGTAAGGCGATGTTCCGAGAGTCCTGCTGGAGAGGTCATGTTTTAACCTCGACCGTTTTGCATTTCGTCTGTCTATAAATTTTTTTTTAGTTCAGTTTCCATTTCAAGATGGTGGCCATTTTAATAATTGAGTGAAGATTCTTTCCCGTGTGAAATCGTAACGTTTATTTGGATTTTTTAATTCGGATTTTTTCAAAACTATGGTGCCAACTTGCCTGAAGACAGCATAAAAAACGAGGTATCACTGAGATATTGCCCCTTCTTTGGATGAATTGAATTTCATTATTTGAAATAAAAAAATTGCATAAAATATACGATTTATTATTAAGTAAGATTACTTACTTACCTACTTACAAATCTTAGGTTTCAGAAGATTCAGTTGGTTACGTTACTAAATAAGTGAAAATTATAAATACTTTTCTGGGCGCGAGATCTACAGTTCACGGAACCACTTGTATAATAAATCTCATTAATCTGTCTGAGGCCTTGGGACACTTTTTTTTCCGATCGTTACTAGGGATTCTTTGTTCAGTGGGCCCGAAGAATTTCTTTCGGGCGACATAAGTATGCACTTAACGCCATAAATTTTAATTTGGGCGGAAGGAAATTTTATGATAACATATTGTGAGTTTTACCTTGTAATAAAAGCAGGAATATTAAACATTGTTCATTGTTTTAGGAGCTTTAAACATGTCTTTAGAGGGCGATGTCGTACAATGTTTGCTGTAACCGTTTATTAGTAGCGTGTTTTAGTTGAGTAATTAATCACATTACAACGTCTATCAACCTGCTTGGAAATGGTAAGCTTTCCGTTGGTTATACAAACCGAAACCTTTTGTTAAGAAAACCCGTGGATAATTATAATTATTTTGTTTTATTAACGTAATTTCGATCAAGTTGAAATGATGTAGAGCAATAATTATCAAAATTATCAAATCATCCGAATTAGAAAAATACATGAAATAACCTTGAAGTCTCAAGTGCCCAGTTATAAAGGGGGGAAAGTTAAGAAAGTTAAAAGATAAAAGGAAAAAAATGAAAGAAATAGTATATTGGATAGTGAATATATTTTGTAAAGAGAGATGGTATTTTGTGTGTACAGCCAGTTATTTTGAATAATGAAAGGCATTATTCAAAAGTTGTGTATATTAAGAGGAAACCGGGCGACGTTTTGTCCATACAAACGTATTCCCCATTTTCATCTCTGGATTCTGACACTAGTGCAAATATTTTAAATCTTAATATATAAAACAAAGTCGGGTTAGTTACATCATTTATAACTCAAGAACGGCTAGACCGATTTTTATGATCTTTGATTTGTTGGATTTGTTTCCGTGTAGCAGAATAGCTATTAAAACATCGGAAAAAATCACAAAAAAAAATTTATGAAGAAAATTCTTTTCCTCATAAATTTTGTATGGAACGAATTCTCATCGTTTGAAAGCGCTGCAGCAATATTGTAATCAGTATAATATTATTGAATAGTGAGTGAATTCCAAAAATTCAAAAACGTAAAATGTCAATGCGCTGATTTTTTTTGCATTTGTTCTTAAACATATATAATGACGCCCTCTTTCTTTCACACTAAATATCTGCACCCCTCCAAAGGAAAAATACGATAATTATAATAAATCTCCCTCACACGTTTAAAAAAAATTAAATGCAATTCCCGTAAGTAAGATCAAAAGTAAGAAATCAAAAAAATATAAATCCGTTCACAACGCCATCTATGATACTGACCAAAACAAAATATGGACAGTTGCACTACGATAATTGCTTTATTGTGAAATTTTTAACTTAATAAAAACACTGTTTTTAATTCAGCTATAAAAGTTATCGATTCTGAGGCGGTAAGTTCCCCGGGTTGGCTAGTATAATATAGATATTAATCACTAGGGGAGAATCTTAAAAAAAATTCCGGAACCAAAAATATTGGTTCCTCAGTGCCTCCTGGATGGAGATAATGTTAAAAAATCTTATTTTTATTTCTGTTATTTCACTAGTAGCATCTCCACGTATTAACAACTAAACCTTGGTTTACGTATGCTGTGAACATTTTTAATTGGAGTGATAATGTCTACGCACATACCAATGGTAATTTCATTAATGTAATAATTGTTAAAAATCTGTAAATGTGACAAACAAAAAAACATCATTTTATCTTTGTAATGTTGTTTATTCAAACGGAAAATTAATTTGAGGAAGTTATATTTTCAAAGCTGGACACCAGAAGAAAAACAAAAAATGTTTTCATTAAAATACTTTATTATTTTATTTTCCTTTTTTTTTCATGAGTACCGCACAAGAGTCCCAACTGCTCCCAGTGAGACTATGGCATCCCCAATTTGGGGTATGTTGTGAGTCTAAAGGTAGAGGGGAGGGGATGGAGATAGGGAAGAGGAAAGTGGTGAAGTACCTGGCTATTCAGATCTGGTCACCAAAAACGGCTAATGCCATTTCAAGCAACGTTCCAATTCTGAATGGTGGTCTTACACCAGGGCGATACTGAGAGTATCTACCACTCTGGAACGTGCCGCAAATATGCAATATATTATTTTAAATGAACAAATTGTGAAATATCACAAATTATTTGACAATAATAAAATGTATTTGGCACCTAACTATGTACATGAATATTTATTTAGGATCAATTTATTTCAACAGATGTCATTTGTGTAGGTAGTTATGTGTAGTTTTTATGTATCTCAACAAAGTTCAATAAAGTTGTCCTATATCAGGGAGTCAATTGTCGCCCGTTCGGATCTAATACTAGAACAGATACGATGATAACCGATGATATCCGATCGACAGGTGGAAACTTTCAGTTGAAATCAGGGGTCAGTTCCCCTGCCGCTGAACAAGTCAAAGCATCCTTTAGAATGGACGTTAAGTCCAATTAAATATTAATTGTAAATAAGACGATAATAAACATGACTCGTAACCTTACGAACCGAAGAATCATTGAAACCTCCGAGCTTCAGAGTTGTATTTTTCAATAGAGAAAATAAAAACACACCACGCTAACGCTTGTGTCCAAAATCTATCTATCTATCTTCTTCTATATATCTATATAAATAAAAATGAATCGCTGAAATGTATATACGCGCATAACTTCCGAAAGACCGGACCAAATTACATAATTCTTTTTTTTTGTGTTCATTATTGCCAGCACAAGGTTTGTATAAAACTACTGGTGAGCTCCGGCATTATGAAATTTGTATAAAAAATTGCAATAAGTGGCACGCGAACTGTTTGAAAACTGAGTATGGAATGCGGGAGGGGGGAGGGGAACTTGGGTAGGGGGTTTGCGGGACGGGGGAAGGGGGAATGGAGTGGGGAGAGGGAAGGTGGAGGAGGCGGAGTGGGAACGCGAGAGGGGAAGGGGACTCGGGAGAGGATGGGGAACAGGACGAACAGGAGTAACAATTTCTCTATTAAATGGCATAGCAACGCATGCCGGGCACCAGCTAGTTAGTTATAAATAATGATTGTGAGTGTTCAAATAATGTCTATTTTGCAAATTATTGAAACCAAACTTCTTAAATACAATTGCCTATCCTAGAAGCACCCTAATTACATAAACCTAAAGGTTGAGAACAGTTCGCTGATTAATTTCAATGAGATTATGAACAATGCTGTAAATAGCTGCGAGATTTGTGAAGGTAAATTGGCGTCCCCGTTCCCAGAACCACTAGAGATAAAGCTCAGCAAGCTTCAGCGCACAATTTCTTCCGTAACAGTTGGTAGATATACATAAACATAATAGAATACATGTAATCATAGAATACATAGAACACATCCAATTTGGGGGGCGTTATTGGATAACTATCACCTATGCCATAGGTAACCACTAATAGTTCGCCACATTGGTGACTAAGTAAAAGTGCCCGGATTCGTGAGGTGAGGTTTGTCCGGATCTTTTTGGTGGACGCGTCTGCCACTTGCTGTATGGCGGTCGGTATCGAGAGAGACTGGGTGAAGGAGACTTTTTGACCTCCCCAGTCGGACTCTTTCGACCCATCGCCTTGCGATCTAGTTGAGGGATGGATTCGTACATTCCTCATATTCCGGGACACACTGACCCCCCGATTCCTACCCATCCCTCATACCTTTTTCCTTACCAGAACCTTCTATCCTTCTCTTATTTACCTTAAGGCCTCCTGTGTGAAGCTAGTGTAAAAACAAATCTAATATTTCATTGATTTCTGTATTTCTCTTTTTTTAGTTCACCACGTTTTCTCTCCTATTTTTAGCAGTTCTAATTTAAATAAAATCACTTCCTGAAAGATATTATTGATATCCATTAAAATTTAAATGTAAACCCTTTCACACACAAAATATTGAACTCCTTGATTCTAAACATTATCTTTAAGAGCCTGACACCACACAAGAGCCAATCATTAATAATAATTTATTTATTTGTAAGAGACCAACAGCTTTTACACAAAACATTTAGATACATATATACAAAGTTAAATTAATTCAAGCCAAAAAGGTCTCCTATGTTAAAGTTACTTGGAGATGGAGTTTTATAGTATTTGTATAAATTTTAGAGCGCCTTTTTTGTGACAATCATTCCAAGGACGCTGTACAATTTATTACGAGTTCTTAGGCTCTATCTAAATTTTTTTGACCGGTTAGAATTTTTTTGTCGAGAGTAATCAGCTTCTCTCTCCATCTCAATTTGGATTTAGGAATATAAATCTAGCTAAGATAACCTTGCCACCATCAGCACTAATATTAATTTATTCATTTCTAACCAGGAAGTTTGTCCTTCAGTCTTTATAGACAAAAAGGCGCCTTTGACAATGTTTCTATTTTTAATATATTTCTCGATAGAAAAAATTTCATTTAACTACCAGATGTTACTCCTCAGAGTAGATCAATTTGGAAAGATTTACCCCAACACGATGGATTATCCCCCTTATTGTATAATATATACACGTACAATATGCATGTCACTATTCCCCCTCAAGTAAAATTTATTGAGTTCGCAGATGACATAGCTTTCTTCTTATCATCCAAAATCGTCCTACTCGCCGTCAAATATCTTAATGAAGCCATGGATGCCCTTTGCACATGGCTCACTTTAAATGGTCTTGAACTTTCAGTCTAAAAGATTCAGTGTGTCACCTTCTCAAACCGTCATAAAAATTCCCCTGTTCAAATTTTATTTAAAAACTCTCCAATCCCCAACGCCTCTCACGTAAAATTTTTGGGAGTAACATTTGATAGGAAACTTAAATGGTCTTCCCATATTCATAATATAGTTACTAAACTGGCGTTTGGTGGGGTGCACACCCTACTTGCATTAAGTTGCTTTACAATGCACTTATTCAAAGCCATGCTCGATGTTCGACTATGTCTGCCCACTTTTTAGTACTGCATCCAAAAATGCGCCCAGTATATTAGACAAAATTCAATTTATATCATTGCGAATGGAACAACAGGAACTGGAACGATGCAATCGTCGCCCATCAATTCCCTTCAAGTAGAATGTTCTGACCCCCACTTTATTTAAGGCTATCTTATCTATATCTAACATTTAAGATCAGGTTGTTCCCAGAGTCTCTATATTCAAGAACTCAACACATTCATCTACAATCAGAGCTCGAACTAAACCTCTTCCTGCCATCTGTAAAATTTTTCGCTCTCTCTCAGAGCTTCAAACTATCAAAAATGATCTTCTTCCTTTGTACAAATTAAAACATAGTCACGTCAACCTATCCCCAACGATTTTAAAAGGGATCGGCATCCTTAAAAATCATTCCAATCTCCCAGCCCATACTGTTAATAATATGTTCAATGACATTGTTTCATCTAAATGGCCCAAACTCTTCTCTTTTATTTACTGATGGCTGCAAATCTCTGGACTCTCCTAAGTGTGGTAGGTATTGACGTTTACCACAATAATTCTAACGACATAATATTTTATTCAATTTCAAATGAATTTTCAAAATTTTTTGTCGAGTGCATTGCAATAATTGAATCTCTCGAATTGAAAATATTAATAAAAATCATCCTAAAAACGCCCTACGACTATCCAACTATAAATGTTTTTCAAGATTTCCCGGTTCCCCCACTTACAAAAATCTATGACAAAATTGCACTATTACAAATACATAAAGATTTCTTCAGTAGAAATAATTTACCACAATTAAATATAAGCAAAAGAATAATATCTGTTGGAGGATTTACCGTGCCACTAGTGCGAACCACAACAGCACACAATCACTATGTATTCAAGGGTATAAAATTATTTTATAAATTACCCCTTTATATACGATCGGAATAAAGCTACGAAAAATATTTAAAAACATTAAATTAAAATATTCTAGTACCACCTCATAACTTATTGTATATTATATTTAGAAATATGTATTGCATATTTAGAAATATGTTTTTGCCTTATCAATACTTTAAATAATTTATTTTAACTAACCTATATTTTTATAACTTTTATCTGTATTTTCTCATAAAATCATTAATATTTTTTGGTAATTACTAATATTTTTTGTTTTAATTTAAACAAATGTAATTTTTTTTAGTTGTCCTCTCCTAAACACAAGCAGCTGCTTTATTAGGAGAGTGATTGAAATATTAATGTAAATATAATATGTTGTAAAACTGTAACCTTGTTATATTTTTAAATAAAAAAAAAGTAATAATTAAAAAATATATAATAAAAATAACAAATATTACAATCAATAATTATCAGCCTGAAACACTCATCTACATTGAAAAAATCTTCCGAGAAAAATACTGGCCGCCAACGGGAATTGAACCAGTATCTTTTCTCGGAAGATTTTTTCAATGTAGATGAGTGTTTCAGGCTGATAATTATTTATTATAATATTTGTTATCTACCCTTTGTGCTATGCATAAAAATCTTGTTTAAACGTTAGTTTATCAATTAAAAATAATAATTAATAAAAATAATTTTGAACATTATCTTGTTCTCTCTGACTCTCTCAGTTCCCTCCAAAAAGCTTAAATCCAGTCCCCTTCTTCATCCAGATGATCACTTTGTGTGACTTATTCGAGTACTGATAACCTCCATTCAAAGCTCTGGAAAAACTGACACTGATTTGTATTTATGGACATTTTAGCATAGTGGGTAACGATATTGCTGATTCCTTGGCAAAACAAGGAGCGTCTAACCCTACCGTTACCCTCGTAAACCATATTCCCCTATCTGATATTTTTCCATCATCAAAGATAGATCCCGCACTGTTTGGACAGAGTATTGGAACATTGCTAGTCAATCCAAGGGTGCTGCTACGCCTCAATACAAAGGACTATCCCATCATTATTCCAAAAAATAAATTTCCTCACTTATTCTAATGAGAATCGGACATTGTTTCGTTCCTTCTCACCTTTTTAAAACTCACGTCATTGAACCCCAGATTGTACGTTCTGTGGTGATGTGGGAACTTAAGATCACACATTTTTTGGTTACCGTCTTTAAATAAATAGCCTCTCTTCTATCAAGCGTTATCTAAAATAGCCTCCCCTCCTTTCATGATCTCGTCTCTTCTAAGTCTGAACTTAACTATTCAGGGTATACACTATATATACGGCTATACACACATGAGGGTGAAAGCCAGAAATAATTGAAAAAAAAATTGATTTTAATTTTATATCCATCGCTTTTATTTTCTTTCGTTTTTTCTCCTTGCATTTTGTTTGATTTACCGCGGTATCGGTTGCTATGATAGATAGTTCTTCGATAAATTATTTAGGAACATATTCTTTATGTATTAATTTTAGCTTTATTGTAACTTACGTTTCGATTTTTTATTTCATTAAAGTTGTTCGTTGCACAAATATTGAATAATTGTTTGACTGATGTAGTGACAATAATTTGTTCGGAAGGAATGTTTTAGTGAAGATTTACATATCGTTGGCTCGCACTATAAGTAGGTTTTCTGTAAATATTTGTAGCCTATTGAGTGTTTTACTGGAAACGTGTGTGAATGATCATATGATTATACGATTTTAGGAGCGTTGGATTAACTTCATGTCAGCATCAGAATTTTCAGTTTTTGAAGAGGAAGAGACCTGAAAATTTTTCTAAGAATTTGTGGTAATCAAAAAATCATTTGAAAAATTGTAAAAATGACTGCTTTTACTATTCTATAATAGTTCTAGTTTAAAAAAATCTCGTATGTTCATATTGATCATTGGGAAGTTACTGTTAATAAATTTTTGAGTCTAATATTTAGATTAAAAGTACCCAAGTGCTTTTAAATTTAAATTTCACGTCACGCTTCAACCTGTCTAAAAGAAGGGTTTGTTGGAAGTCAGACGACGGATAATGTCGAGTGCGGCCATCGGCTGGTTCACTCCTACACCGTGCCCCGCGTCACGTACCATCACCTCGGTAAGGTTACCCGCCGTCTTAGCGTAGCCCGCGAGGTACTCTCCCACACGCCACTGGCCACGGGGTGCCTTCTTGTACTCGGCCGCCGAGCTGAAGTTGAGCGCTTGCAAGTAACGCTCCGTCAGAGGGTAGGCCACTATGATGGCCAACTGCCCGTTAAAGATCACCCTGCGGTAGTGCGACAGCAGCTCTCCCACCCAGCCCGCCACTGACTGCATCGTGTCCTCGCGCAAATTCTGAAACACTTCTAAAGAACTGTAGTTGTATGTAAGATTGCCCACGTGCAGGGCTTTGCGTAGCTTGGGGTTCTCAAACAGCTTTTGGAAGTCGCCTGTGTGTCGATCGCCGTCTACCAGCAAGTAGTCGTTTACGTTATTGTATCCTGTCAGGTTGTGGAATAGGGAAGGTGGGCCATCGTTGAATCCAAACACCTTGACCATTATATTATAGGCATCCATCCATTTCCCAGCCTTCATTTTATCCACCGCGGCCTCTTCGAGAGCTGCCATCTGTTGCCTGCCGTTGTCGTCCAGTAGGCCAATCTGGTACAGGTAGGGAGAGTAATTCTGCTGGTTGATCGGATCTGAGAACCCGCTGCAGATGGCGAAGCCTTTGTTGATTTTTTGAGACGCGTTCTGATTTTCACGGTGAATGGCATGGCAAACAGCCGGAACGTACTTGCCAGCGTAGGACTCGCCCGTCGCGTAGAACTCATTTTTCTGTAGTTCCGGGAACAGCTGGAAGAACTGCAGTAGGGCCGAGTAGAGGTTGTTTCCAACCACCGTCTCATTCTTCGCAAAGCCACTCTTAGTCCAGCTGAAACCGGTGCCCACCGGGTTGTCGATGTAGATGACGTGGTTGTTCTCCGTCCAGGAGAACGACGTCCACTGAACAATAAATTTAAAAAAAATAGTAATAAAAATTACGCTTTACAACTCAACATAATATTTTTATGCTCACCACATATTTCATTCTTTAGAATAGGCCATATATCTATTCTAGCTAGGAATTAATACCGACTGGCACACATAATGGCAATGCTCATAAATGTTTAATAAATTAATTATGTTTTACGTATTATACGTACAAATATAATAGAGAAAACAATAAATTTAATAAATAAACAAATAAAATATATTATTATATTTGTTTATTAAATGGCATAGCAACGCTTGCCGTGTACCAGTTAGTATGTTTATAAATAGAACAATATGATTCCGGATTGAATCACTGATCCAAAACTGTTTTTGTATGCTTTTCCTGAAATAATTAAGTTTGTTTATGGACAAAACTATTTATTCATAATCATATTGCGTGTTCTCGTGCGCAAACAATTAATTCATCTTAATATGTTGATTTTCAAATAGCGTTTACTTCTAAAATAATCTCACAATTAGTCCAGTCAATGAATGGTCCAAAATGAGGTGTAGAGTGCATGACTAGGTACCTAAGCGATTCCTTCAGAAACTTGTTCAGGATGCTTAGGGTGTGAACATAACAGAAGTCCTGATGTCTATAATAGGTGGCAAACTGGGGAGAGGGGAAGAAAGGTCCCAATTTCCGCTAATATCCCAAAAACAGTGCATCGTAGGAGAAAATTTCTGACAGTAAATGAAAGCCTATAAAATTATCTACCACTTTTATTCTATATACTATGTATTATTTTCGAATTCCCAGCCGTTTTTGAATTACACGCTGCACAAAAGTTTTTATCAAACATTCCTTCATATTGTCTAAAATGCTTATCAGAGAAAGAAATTCATTGAAAGAAGTTGTATAGAATTGAATTCCCTTTTAGAATACAGGTAAACTAATATAAGTACACCTTTATCAGAAAGTTTGCTTCGAGAAAATACGACTCTGCATGCAGAGGACAAATTTTATTATTTAAAACATTGCCGTTGGGATTCGTTGTGAGGTGACTTAAGGTAGTGGATGTAGGAAGGTATTATCAATGCGGGTCACGAAGAGTCCCGGATTATACGAAGGAGGAAAAACAGCTTCTCAGGCGAGTTCCCTACACGGAGAATCAGACCATCCCTAATCAAAAATACTAATTTCGATTGTCTGTTAGTCCTGCGTAACTCTGGTTCACTGAACTCAAAATTGCTTTGAATTTAAGGATAATTTCAAAATTAGAACTGATTGTTTGAATAATTCAGATACGTGATAAAGAGATAATTATAGTCCTACGTGAAATACGGTCTAATAGCTCAATTTTTATAAACGTAAGTGTGTTTTCAAAATATTAAATGATTTTCTGAAGAAACCAGGCAAGTGATAAAGTACCTACCTATTTTAAGTTAGTCCTGCGTGAAATCCGATCCAATGAACTAAAAAAAAGTGTCATTTTCAAAATTTTAACTGATTATATGAAGAACTCACACAACCTTAAAATTACCTACCTAATTATGTAAAGTTTTGACAGATTTTTTTATTTAATTGTGTCATTTTCAAAATTGAAATTGATTTTTCAAAAATTAAGAATCTATCATAATTTTTTATGGTCTGCGCTAGCAATAATAATGTATTAGTGTACTTCAAATACAATTAAAAATAATAATAACTGTACGTTTCTGTGACGGGCTCATAATGAATGGTTTAATTACCCCCTCGGATGAGTTGCACTCAATTCTGAGGGCAAGAACTACAATGAGTCAATTATTTATTGTTGTACAAGATAGGGCTACGCCAAATAGTTACCCCACAGTTGATCCCCCGACAGTTAGCCCCCCGAAATCAAAATTATAATATATATTTTTTGCATTATTTACCGATTTCAAACCTTAAATCGATTCAAAAATACTTTTAATAATAAAAATAGTCTAATAAACTGTTGAACATGCGCAGCCAAATCTCGTGCAATATAAACGGAGAGTCGAATCCGGAAGTAATTGCAAACATCTTTAAAGAACACTTCGCAACTACCACGCCGACTATTGACTCAAACGAAACGCATTTGACTGCATACATATGATGATATTGATCCCATCGTCACAACGAACATGATAAAATCGGCCATTAGTTATATGAAATCTGGAAAGTCTGCCGGGCATGACGGATTAAGCACCGAACACTTCAAACATGCAGGGGCAGCGATTATTGAACTACTGGCAACACTGTTCACCGACATCCTAAAGAGTGGCTATCTACCTAAAGACATGACAAAAACAATTATAATACCGATAATAAAATCTAAACTGACAGACGTAACTCTTCAGGAAAACTACAGACCGATCTCCATCGCCACGGCTATCGCTCGAATATTTGAACGAGTTCTCTTGGAACAAGTCGGATCCCACATAAAAACGAATGATAAGCAGATGGGCTTCAAGAGAGAGTGCTCTACAGACTCGGCTATTTTTTTGCGTAAAACGGACGTTGGAATACTACAGAAAGAAGAAAACATCAACTTATGCATGCTTTTTGGATCTTAGTAAGGCTTTTGACCGAGTTTCCCACCCCTTATTGTGGAAAATACAAAAAAAAAGAGGTATACCTTGGAAAGTGGTAAAAATTCTCGAAACTTGGCACCGTCAACAGGAAAACCTTGTAAAGTGGAAAGATGTATTTTCATAACCTTATTTCCTAAAGAGTGGCGTCAGACAGGGAGGATGCATGTCCCCGATATTGTTCAACCTGTACATGGACGAAATCACCGACAGGTTAAACAATGCAAGGGTAGGTTGCCAAATCGGAGGACAGTGTCTGAACAACATCAGTTATGCGGACGACATGGTCTTGATGGCACCATCTATAAGGGGCCTACGTATTCTTCTGAAGATCTGCGAAGAGTTTGCTGAAGAAACAAACATGCTAAATAACCCCACTAAAACGGCTCTACTGGTCATAAGACATGGACAAGGACCAAAGAATATTCCTCCAGCTACCCTGAACGGTGTGAACCTGCAGTTGACTGAAGTAACTAAATACCTTGGACACATAATCACCAGTAATCTGATGGACGATGATGACATCGATAGGCAAAGAAGAGCTCTCAGCGTAAAAGCAAACATGTTCAGCAGAAGATTCCGCCTTTGCAGTACCGCTGTAAAAAGGACGCTATTCCTTTCCTTCTGCGCAACGCTGTACACGTGCGAACTCTGGGCAAACTACAAGAAGAGTAGTATAGAAAGACTTCGGGTTCAGTACAACAACGCCTTCCGCATAATGTTTGGTCTCCCCGGATATTGCAGCGCTTCCCGGATGTTCACGGAAGGGCGAGTTCCCGGCTATGCAGCCCTTATTAGATCCAGGGTGGCAGGAATGAATGTCATGGAAGCCCGCCTCAGTCCATCATCCAGCATTGATGCACACTGGAGAAAAATACTGGTTCCTAATGTGGTCACAGAATCCTAAAAGCTAATTATTATGATTTTCTTTTGTTATTACCTTTTTTTCATGTACAATCATATTCACCTGCTTTTCTTTTTAAAATATTTTGTGTATGTATTATAACCCTTATGGAATGTGTGGGATTGCACTATTCTCCCCACATACCGGAATAAACATTTATTATTATTATAACTTGGTATTGACATGAATCGAATTTATTTACAGTGTCGAATTTTTGTAGGTGTATACAGTATATAGACAAGTAGTTTTATACTTGATGCATTCGAATAAAAATATGTCTTTTTTATTTTTTTATTTCTATATAAACTAACAGAACATTGATTACAGTGGTGAGAAAATTTACAGATACTAAGTAAAATTTCATGGTGAGTACCTATGATATGTTACTTTGTAGTTTATTTTTTATAAATAATAAATAAATAAATAAATAAGTGTTTATTCCAGTATGTGGGGAGGGGAGTGCAATCCCACACATTCCATAAGGGTATAATATAAACATACATGTACAAAGTATAAAGTATTTGAAAGGAAAAAAAAGAAAAAGAAGGTGGATATGAATGTACACGAAACAAAAAAAGATAATAAGCTAATAGTAGTAAAAGGAAAACAAAAGAAATAATAATATTAAGCTTTCAGGATTCTGTGAGCACGTAAGGAGCCAGTAAATTGTATATAAGTGTATTTAGTAATTATCGGGTGATGTGCGTAGTGGGTAGGTGTGAGTATGTTTGTAGATGTGAGAAGTGGTGTTATTATATGGTTAGAGACACTGATTCATAGCATTAACGATATTTTCGCGAATTAAAGCGATAAATGGTTTTTTTGGCGATAAATGCGTTAAAAAAAAAGTAAAAAAAATAAAATTAAAAACCGACCACTCTCAATACGTCAAAATTGTTCACAGAGAATTTATTGAGGCAGTTCTGATGACTGTGTGGGCCCCTGTGAATAGTGTTGGCGCAGAAAGATTTTTTAGTCGCTATAATCATGTATTGACAGATCGTAGAACGAACATGACACTCTACTGTAGAAACATGTGCCATGTTGAATACAATAAAAACGTTTAAAGTGATTTTGATAATTTAATTGTTTTTCCCCTCCTGCCGACTCCCATTTCTTGAACGCTATGAAAACGCAAAATTAAAGCTATAAAAGCTATTTTTTTTAATAATTAATGCTATATTTCTTAAAAATTAAAGCTATGAATCAGTATCTCTAGATATGACGTCTGCGCATCGAACTCTTTATATGATTGACATGTTGCTCTTTTTAAATTTATACTTTTGTTATTTGGCAATACATCATATCTGCACATTCCTTCGGGGACACATAGTTATATTTTTATTTATAAGTAAACCATATTTTCCCTCAACCGACTGCATATTATATATAAGAGAACAACTGTCATGCAACCATCAAAACATGTCACAACGTTGCCCTTCTTAAGCAAACTTTACTTTTTTGGTTTGGTTTCAATATGCGCTCTTTCGACTGATGTCGTTGTTTATTCATAGCATTCTAGAACCTCCCTGGTGCCAAAAATACGGTCACATGGTTTGTCGCCAATTAGTCGAAATGATGCTCAGATTTTATGTTAGAACAAGTAAATTTGGATGTCCATGCCCTAACCATATTATCCACCAGCTGCAAACTCATTTGATAACCGCGGTCAAAACTCAGTAATTACATACTACTGTTATTGAAACATGGCTCAATTAGTCGGCAATCTAACGCTCATTAGCACTGCACCACACTGTAGCACGCTGTTTGGTTAGGACAGGACACCATCCATTGCCGTTCATTATCTTCAATATGTACTGGTTACTTGGGTACCTACTGACTCGAGTCCAATAACCCGGGTACGTTAAACAGCAGTACTGTGTCTAGACACGCCACTGTATATTGAATGATTCGTCACTGAATGGTTTTACTGATGTTTTTTTTTTGCAAATTTGAATGCGACAAATGAGTACACTTGTGTTTCAGGAGTCGAAAAAAACGGAGGCGTCTACTAATATCTACAGGAATTCCAAAAACTGAAGAAATCGGACTAATATCTATGAGAACCAAAGTGAGGACGATCATCTACAGCTTAAACTGCTGACTAATATCTATGAGAGGACTAATATCTACAGCTCAAACTGAGGACGAATATCTACAGCTCAAACTGCTGACTTATATCTATGCAACAGGTGATGTCGACGAATATCTACAGCACTGGCAGAGGTTGGATTTACAATTATTTATAGCATATTCGCATAACGTAATATTGCGTATGCAGTTAAAAAAACTTAATTTATATGTTAGGTTAGGTAAGGTTAGGTTAGGTTAGGTTGGGTTATATATAACGCAATATTACGTTATGCCAATATGCTATACATAATGGCAAATCCAACCTTTGCCAGTGCTGTAGATATTCGTCGACATCACCTGTTAGATAGATATTCGACATCTTCACCTTAATAACACTAATGTTAATGAAACAATTACACGAAACGATCGGTACGATACAAACTAACAAGCAAAACAACCCAAAATTGGACAGAGGACATGGCTTTGTTATGGTTGACTTTTGGTATTTGTACTGATTCTGTTGCATAGATCACAGTTCGAGGATTGCGATTTGGTTTTATTGATCAGAGATAAACATTACATCAAACATCTGCCCTGATGATAGACACTGCAAAGCAGTCGCACCCCAAACAACATACTAAAGCCATCAAAATCTCAAAGCATATTGCATAATACCTAAATATGAAATGCCATCGATAAAGCAGTACATAATGTAACGTGAAAAATCAAATTGAAAGATTATTTCAGGTTTAACATAAGTTCCAAAATAGATATAGGAACCTCAATCGAGTTTAGTACAAACTTCAAGCAACACCTTCAATTTCAATTTACCGGATAAATTTAACTTTAGATCTGCGTTACAAACGCGATAATAGTATTTGTATCAAACGGTTGTGCACTAGACGTGGGCAAAATTGATTGACTGAATTAAATGAATAAATTCAATCTTGTGACACACTCCATCTAATTCTCAATTTCAAAAGGAATTGATTCTTCATTCCTCACCTTTAGCCTTGTATCCTACGATTTTTAACGGCACATTAATTTTTTTTTTCCATTTAATTTACTGTTAAATTATTTAAATTAATGATGTGTACCGTAAACAATTAAAAGATTATAATTTATAATGTTTCGTAGGTATTTAAATATTATTATATGGGCGGCGCGCCGCGAACTTGCCTAAAGTAAAATACCTATCCCATTCCCGCGCCGCCATTCATAAAATCACGCGTATGTATATCATTGTCCCCCGCATAAGCAAAAACCGGCAGCGAGTCAGCTGAGTTCCAAGCCATGACGCGTTGTGTCCTTTCACTTGTGCGAAGAATCAATCAATCTGAGGACCCACCCGTTCCAGATCCGCGTGTCTAGTCTGTCGCTATCGAGTCATGTCTGAAGCACTCTATTCGTGAATTATTAACTTTAGCGTCTTGTTCAGTTCAGACAAATGACCAAACGAACAAAAATGACCAAATGTTCAAACGAATCAATAATGACTCGATCATCGCAAGTCTTTACTTGGTCCGCAGCTAGCGAGTTACTGCAGACACTAGTCAAAAGTTACTAATTCATTATTGAATGCCTGCCGCGAATCCGCCAGTGAGGTTCATCATTCGTTCCTCTCCGCGCGCCAAGCCGTCAGTTTCATTACATTGTTGGTTGTTTTTTGGTACGTACCAAAACTATTGGAATATAAGTACCTACATATTTTTAGACGCAGATGTTAGGTAGATATAATATGTGAATTTGCAGATATTATAAGGCCAACCGGCTGTGGTCAGCCGTCACAAAATATTGTTTTTTTATATTAGATCACGTGAAGTGGTTTTTAAGTTTAATAAATTAGTAAAACTTTAGGGGTGAAACCACAAACTGTTTAATTTAAAAAATTAATTGCTAGCTTAATGTAATTTATTTTTTTGTCAAAAAAACATTTTGTTGTCAATATAAGACACATTAAAATATTACGTTAACCCCTTCGCGCGTCACCGTTGTGATTTGAAACTCGATGAAACGAAAAATAACGACACTAAAAAGAGGCAAATACATACATCTATAATATTTAGTCTGCGTGGTAACGAGATAGTATAATCGGTCTTCTTTTTTTTTTTTTTTTTTTTTGATTTAAAGGAATGAATAAAATGAATCAATTCATAAGGCCAGGAGAATCAGACTGAATCGATTCACTCTTGGGAATGAATCTGCCCATGTCTATTGTGCACCATCGTAGAGATTATTCTCGGATAGATACCTAAAAGACTGAGAAATTTCACATGTAACTTTAATCAAACTAAAAGCAAAAGATGGCATAACAGAATGGCGAATCAGTCGAAAAAAACACTACGCAGATGCACTGCTTGCTTTAAGCATATTTCAAATATGTTATATTTATTTATTTATTTATTTATTAACATTAACGGTATAAATATACCATAAATACAGATTACATGTCACAATATCATAGTTGTACATAAGATGTAATAAAAGAGAGAGAATAAGTTAGATGTGGCATTTGGTTGAGAAGTGACACAAGGAGCTACAATAACATATAATACTAGTGTAAAATAAAATGTATACTTATTGATTGAAAATATTTGATAGCCTTCTTGTAACTAGCTTCCGTGCAGTTAAACAGATCCGCCACATCTGCGTATCTATTACTAACTTCATGTAACCTAGGTACAAGTGAGTTTTTCATGTACTCAGTTCTGGTGTTGTTACATTTAAATAGCATTTTGGAGCGAGTTGCTCTAGTAGGCACATGAAAGTCGACGAGCTTAGTTAAATCAGGACAGTCTATTCTACCATTTACAATTTTGAACATAAATATTAAGTCAGATATAATTCTTCGATCTGAGAGTTTTATTAAATTTAATTCTTTCATCAAGTAATTATAATTTATGTTTTCAATGGGAATACCGAGTTTAAAATTTATGTGTCTTAGGAATTTGTGTTGAATTTTTTCGATTGTATCTGAATGTATTTTAAAATGGGGGGACCAGATCGAGGAGTTATATTCGACTTGACTACGTACTAAGGATGTATACAAAAGTTTTAAAGTAGAAATATTCCTAAAACCTCTAGAATTTCGAAGAATGAAGCCAAGCATTTTCATTCCTTTGTTACTGATTGTGTTTATATGGGATATAAAATTTAATTTAGAGTCAAAAATTATGCCCAGGTCATTAATTTCTTCGACAGGGGTAAGGGTAGAGTTATCAAGTACATACGGATGAATTATTGGTTGACTTATTCTGTAAAATCTTATCGAATGACACTTATTTATGTTCAGAAAAAGTTTGTTAAAAGAACACCAATTTATTAACTTGTTTAAATTATTTTGTAGATAGATACAATCTTCGGCAGTTTTAATTATTTTAAATATTTTCAAATCATCTGCAAAAAGCAACACATTTACATCTTTATCGAATATATCAATAATATCGTTTATAAACAGTAAAAATAAAATAGTAATTGATGAAGAATATAAATATGTCATACTGAGAAGCAAGCTGGAGTACGCGAGCGATGTTTGGGCAAGAAGAAATTCCACAGGTTTGTTTATATGAGTAAGCATGTAACCTATCCAAGGTTCATGCACCATATTAACTTACTTGAGGAAACTGATTCTGTGAGTCTAGAAACTAGACGGAAAGCAAGTCTTGCTGTTCTGTCTTTCAAAATTTGGAACAATTGCATCGATTGCCCATTTCTCTTGGGATGCTAAGATTTATTTGTGCCAGACAACTACAACCGGAGTCGACATCATGATTTATTCAAAATACCGAACGGCAGAACAGACGTCCTGGCAAAGCATAGCATGACGAGGGGAGTGGTGCTATTAAATGAACTTGCAAACCATTTGGATATAAGTGACTGTTCTCTAAAAACCTTAAAACTATTAATTGTGAATGAATTGTTTAATTGTGAATTAAACAATAATCACAGTGTTTTGTGTTAAAAACTACTAAAATACACTCTAGTACATTTCGTCGACAGTTGTTTAATATTGACTTTAATCTCGCTGACACCCAACAGTGATTTGGCGTAGGAGCAGAGTGTTTGGCTCCCGTATCTTCGGAGAAGGGTTCGATCCTCGAACAAACCAAAATCTTTTTATTTTAATATTATATTTATAAACTACCTGTTCATAGATGGCGGTAAATGCGTAGATACACTAAACCAAAAATAATTTTAACCAGATACCCTACCAGTCAATAGATGGCAGTAAAGTAGTAGAAAAATTAAATAAAACGGCAAACGGGCTTGACAATAGATGGCGGTAAATATACCAATTTAAAGAAATACTACTTACCGATAATATTAACAGATGGCAGTAGGTATATAAAATATATAATTATTTATTTATTAAAATTATTGGAATTTGAAAAATGGAAAAGGGAAATAAAACACCCAGAGTAAAAAATTCAGACCCATTTACGAAATCTTTTATGACCCCAAGATCCCCAACCGAACAAGAGGAAGATAATTTATCGTCTGATTCGGAGAATAATAGAGATGATGAGGAAGAAAAGTCTATATTGATAGAGACAAATCAAGTGAGTAACGCACTTACTAACTCAAGAATCATAATTAATTCCATGAAGACAACCCTCTCAGAAAGTAAAGGAAAAATTTCCATGGGCCAAAAAGAAAAAATTAATGAAGGAATGGATAATTTATTTAACATTATAGCTCATTTAGTAGCAGAAAATAATGAAATGAAGGGCGAATTAAAAATTCTCCGGCCGCTCACAAAAATAGTTACCCAAAATTTTAATGAAATGAAAAAAATAATGCAGGAAAATAAATCGCTTTTCAATAATATGAATACAAAAAATGAAGAAATTAAAAAAGACATAAGAAAAATAATAGTACCCGAAACTTATGCGGAAAAGGTAAAAAAACATGAGCCGATTGTAATCATAAAACCAAAAAAGAAAAATCAAGAAAATGTTGAAACAAAAAACGAAATAAGCGTTGGAGTACCAAGGCCCGCTATCTGCGTCTTTCCAGTAAACGCTGAAGCCACCATGGACAGCGATGCCACAATAAAAATGGTCCAAGATGTCATTCGACCGTCCGAA
Source organism: Limnephilus lunatus (assembly GCA_917563855.2). Classification (NCBI taxonomy): domain Eukaryota; kingdom Metazoa; phylum Arthropoda; class Insecta; order Trichoptera; family Limnephilidae; genus Limnephilus; species Limnephilus lunatus. Next base: position 7,555,878 of record OU830600.1, on the reverse strand, counting down.
ATAGGCGTTCGGATCACGGGCATGCGCAAAATAAGGAACAAGGGGGTGCTGCTCAACACGGCAACTGCAGGTGAGCAGGAAAAATTATTAAATGCCACTTGTCTTAATAATTCGAGCATACTTAAGGCCCGGTTACCCACCAAACGACTCCCGAGACTGATATTTTTTAACGTGCCGAGGGCTTTAACTGATGCTGAATTTTTGAGGATCGCTCTAACGGGTATTCCCAATGTTCAAGACGTCGAGGGAACACTGGCAAGCTGCAAGCTTAGTCACTTGGCTGGCGCTCGTACAGGAGACACCTGCCATCGAATATATGAGGTGCCTGCTGCTGTGCGCAAAACACTCGTGGAACAGGAGAAAGTGTTTGTCGATTGGACTGTGTGTCGCGTCCGAGACTTTTTTGGGCTTACCGTCTGCACTAAGTGCCATGTGATTGGACACTCCTTCAAATACTGCCGAGATGAAACTTGGTGTGGGCACTGTGGCCAAAAAAATCACACCCGCGAATCCTGCCCAAATGCCGCTTCCGATCCAGTCTGCGCTACATGTACCAGATTTGGTAAGCCTGCTGCTCATTCCACTGGAGACAGGGACAACTGCCCGGCCTACCAAGCTGCACTGAAAAAGGATCTTGCTACAATCGATTATGGAGTGTAACATACGTGAGCATAAGTGCCTCACCATCGAGGATTATAATCCCGTGATGAACTGTCTACGAATAATGTACTTGAACGCGAGAAGCATCCGTAATAAGTTTGATGAGATCGAAGAAAAAGTTAGAAGTTCGCTGTATATTGTGCACGTCCTCGTCATCACTGAAACGTGGCTTAATGTTGGAGAGGAAAATTTTTACTCCTTGAGTGGTTACAAAAGTGTTTTTGCCTCTCGCCCCAACGAAGGAGGAGGCGGCGTAGCAATATATGTGATTGATACTATGAAGTGTGCAATTATTGAAAAATTCTCAAATGAAAATTCTTTCTTAGGTATAAGTCTTTGTAGCAGTGATAGGAAACCAGTCAACATTTATGCTATCTATCGAAAACCTAACACAAACATGCAGGATTTTTTAATACACCTAGAAAACATACTGAACGAAAGTAGACAAGATACATTAATATTCGGAGACTTTAACATTGACGTATCCATATCCACACACTCTTCATTAAATTTTTGCAACATCTTAGAATCTTACAATTTCTCAATACACAACAAAACATTTCCCACGAGAGTTACTGATACAAGCAGCACCATTATAGATCACTTCATATCAAATAGGCAAAACATTCAGACTACTATATCGAATATTGATGATCCACTTAGTGACCATAACATACTTATTGTTGACTATAAGAACAACTTAAAAAAATGTTTTAATAATAGAACCAAATCCCGGATTACGAGACCTATCATCAACAGTATGTCAGTAAAATCCTATCTTCTTGATAACAATTTCACGATCGACTTAAGCAACTCAGAAGACCCTTTTAAAAGTTTCAATTATCACATTAAAAAGGCAATAGAATCAGGTACAACCAAACCGAAAACAAGATTAGGAAGTCGGGAACAACTGAATACTCCATGGTTTGATTCCAAATTAAATTCCTTAATCAAAGAACGAAACCAGATTCACAAACAGTGGAAACAAGACCCTGGTAATATTACTCTTGTAACACTTAAAAAGATATTGAGAAATACCATTACTAATTATAGGCGAAGTCTAAAACACAAATATTATGCGAACAGCTTTCAACAAAACCAAAATAACCCTACTAAAACTTGGAAAATCATAAACTCTATTCTGTCAAACCGAGCACATAAACCAACCAACGAAATAGAATCCCTCATCGTAAATGACTGCGAAATTAAGGATCCGGATCAAATAGCATCGGCATTTAATGAGTTTTTCCTCTCGATAGGAGAAAAGTTAGCAGCTACCATTCCGTCATTCCCGGACGACTGCAATACCGTCCTTGTAGAACCGAAGGCTTGCCAATCCTTATACATGGCTAGGACAAACAAATATGAGGTATTGAGGATCATCTCTAAAACAAAGCTGAAAGCAGCACCGGGACTCGATGGAGTAACACCATCAGTTCTTAAGGCTTGTAAAGAAGAACTAGCGGGTCACCTAGCAGAACTTTTTAATTGGTCACTGTCCTCGGGAAAGTTTCCGAATGAATTAAAGCTTGCGAAAATAATACCTATACATAAAGGAGACTGTAAAACATGTATTTCCAACTACCGTCCTATATCACTTTTATCGGTATTTTCAAAAGTGTTTGAGACCATAATCGAAGATAGACTCCTAAAATACATATCTGCGAATAATATCCTTACACCACAACAATATGGCTTTCGGAAAAATTCTAGTACTCAATGTGCCACCTTTGATTTTATCTCTACCCTTCAACAGTATATAGACCAGGGTGAATATGTGGCAGCCATATTTATAGATCTCAAAAAAGCCTTTGATACGGTCAATCATGAAATACTCTTAAAGAAATTGGAACATTTGGGTATTGTTGGGAAGCCCCTAAACCTCATACGAAGCTACTTAGATGATAGATTTTGTCTTGTCGAAGTCAAAGGGGTCTCGAGTGGCTTAGGTAGAATCACATGTGGAGTGCCACAGGGATCAATTCTTGGCCCTCTGCTTTTCTTGCTATATGTCAATGACATAACTAAATGTGGTATCTCTGGAAAACTCCAACTTTATGCGGATGATACTGTAATCTACTATCACAGTAAAAGCCTGAGTGACCTGGAGTCCCTAATGAATGTAGATGTCTCAATTTTAGCTAATTGGCTCCGTATTAATAAATTGAGCCTCAATATAAAAAAAACGCACTATCTAACATTCGGTAATAAGGATTATGGGTCCATGAATATTTCACTTGGAACTGATAAACTCCAAAATATGGAAGTTACGAAATATTTAGGGCTATTAATAGACTCTAAACTTACGTGGAATTCCCATGTTGAGCATGTGAAATCAAAAATTTCCCCAATTACCGGTGTACTGTACCGACTCCAAGGTCTTCTCTCCATATCTCTACTACGGGCCACTTACTATGCAATGATTCACTCCCATCTGAGTTATTTAGTTAGTATCTGGGGCACTATTACTAAAAAACAAATATCAGAAATACAGGTGATTCAAAATCGAGCTATAAGGAATATCTACCATCTACCGTGGGATACACATATCAAACATATATATTCAAAGACAAACATACTTCCTTTTACGGTTCTACCTAAATACAATATCACTAGTGCAATATTACAAATCATACATAGATCCGCACACACTAACATCAGACCAGCCTTTAATTCAGACATACACCAGCACAAAACACGATCCCAAAATCAAATACACTTAGCATCATCTACCCACACAACTAAATTTGGTATTAACTCGTTACAATATATCGCATATAGACAATACAATGCATTACCTAATGAAATAAAGCATTCAGTAGCTAACAAAAAAATATTTGTTAAAACGCTTAAAGAATATTTCCTGAAAATGTATTTAAACCATTGAATATTGGCTCGCCTTCATACGTTTGTTTTTTATGTTTTATATGTATGGATGTCTCTCAGTATTCCTAAAATCTCTATTCTTGACAATGCATTTTTTATTTATTTATATATATTTTTTTATTTTTTTCCCTTTTCAATATATTGTATTATTTAAACGTGTAATATCTGTGTAAAATGTACTTATATCTATCTGTCCTTCCCGTAATGAGTTTTCTTCTCAACTCATTGGGAATAATGTGTTACTTGTCATATTTTTGTAATACATTATAATTAATAAATAAAAAAATAAAAAAATTATTAGAGCTACTTGCCTAAATGCTGAAATGTTAACTAAATTGTATTGTAATTGGAATAATTCTGTTGTACAAAAATAATAAAAATATAAAATAAAAATATGTTATGTTGTTTCGACGGCCTCCGAATTTGTGTTATTTCACAATTTATTGAAGTGAAAACTTCTTAAGCACCGTTGTGATTTAAACTCGATGAAACAAAAAATAGCTACACTGAAAAGAAACAAACACATACATCTATAGGATTTAGTCTGCGAGAGAATGAGATAGTATAATCGGTCTCCTCTTTGTGCGATGCTTCGTAGCATCCCCATTTTTTTCCACTGGAGTTTACTGATGGTTTCACTTCACTTCGAATTGCACAATCTGATTTTTCATTAAAAATAATATATACCCGTCTTGCGGCACGTTGCTAAGTCTAAGATATTCTCAGTGTCGCATTAGTATAAGATCACAATTCAGATTTAAAACGATGATTTTAAATTTCGTAATTTATTAATCATTTATTGGATAACCAATACCCCTGTCAGCCCGTCACCCCAAGTGGTTTGCTACGTTTAGTGAGTTAGCATGGGTGGTCGGGTTCATGGGGTGTGGTTTGTCTAGGTCTTGGCGGATGATGCGTTTGTCTATCTACTGTGTGGTGAGTCAGATCAGGAGAGACTGGTTGAGAGGTGAATGACGACCTCCGTAGTCCAGTGGCTAAGACTCTTGACTCACAAACCGGAGGTCGCGGGTTCGAACCCGGCGTCCGCAAATAAATTTTATTTGATTAATTTGTTTTATTTCATAATTAATTCATTTAAAATAATATATAGTATATTTGCGGCACGTTCCAGAGTGGAAGATACTATCAGTATCGCCCTGGTGTAAGACCACCATTCAGCATTGAAACGTTGCTTGAAAATGGCTTTAGCCGTGTTTGGTGACCAGATCTGAATAGCCAGGTACTTCCCAACCTTCCTCTCCCCCACCTCCTTCCCCTCCCCACTACATTCAGCCTCACAACATACCCCAACTGGGGATGCCATAGTCTCACTGGCTCCAGACGGGAGCACCTGAGATTCTTGTGCGGTATTCACAGTAAAAAAAAAAAAAGGTAACTTTTGAAATCTCCAGCCGCAGTCTCTCGACCCATCGCGCACCGCAATGGTAAGGATGGATTAGAGCGTGTACCTACACGTCGACCCAAGATTCCAACTCACTCATCATACCTGATGAGTGAGTTGGAATGTACTGATTTTACTGATTGTTAACCAATCTATTGTATGATTATATTTTAATATAAGTGTAGGTATGTTAATAAGAAATATAAATTGACTTAAAAATTACTGCCTCAACACAGGCTAGCCTATTGAGGTGAATTACGAAAAACCTTAATTTATAACTATTTTCTATTCTTCAAGTAGGTACCTACTGTTCATATTTATATTATCTTCTATTGCTCATCTTTTGTACTTACATAAACCATTGTAAATATTAACACTGAATATGTAAGTTTTTTTTTGTTTGTTATAAATCTTGCAAATTTTGTTGAATAAAGATGTATTATTATTATTATTTATTATTATTACCTTTTTCTTTTCCAGAAATTACTCTCCTTCCTGTTACCTTCACAAGAGTCCCAACAGCTCCCGTCTGTAGCCAGTGAGACTGTGGCATCACCAATTGGGTTACGTTGTCAGGCTGAAGGTAGTGGGGAAGGAAGGAGATGGGGAAGTACCTGGTTATTCAGATCTGGTAACCAAACATGGCTAATTGGTTACACGAATAACACCAACAATTTACCTTCAAGGAAGTTCTATACTTCTTCTGTTTTCAAGACAAATGCACTCGAATTATCACTATTTTTCTTTCCGTTGTTCCAAATCTCCCTTTACAGCATGTTGATGGGTAGGGAGAGATAGGAAATGGATAAATCATATCACAGTAGGTAAGCACAACCGTATTCTCGTAAAGATAACATTTAATATAAAGCGTATTTTTTTCTCTTTCTAACGCCGTTTAGATTATATTTCTAACCATGATAGTAAGGGAGAAAAAACGATTTCTATGAGACCTTTATGAGTTGTTCCGAAAACCGAACAAATTAGCCTGATGGGTAAAATTATTTCTAATATTTTCTTATGCTTTTAACAGTAAAATGCAATCGTTGTTTATGGTAAATTTATACTGTGGATAATATATATTTTTTTATAAATACCTCACAAGAGTCCCAGCTGCTCCCGTCTGTAGCCAGTGAGTATGGCATCCCCAATTGGGGTATTTTGTGATGCTGAAGGTAGTAGGGAGGGGAAGGAGGTGGGAAAGAGGAAGGTGGGGAAGTACCTGGCTATTCAGATCTCGTCACCAAACACGACAAAAGCCATTTCAAGCAACGTTTCATTTTTTAATGGTGGTCTTACACCAGGTCTTACAATACTGAGAGTATCTCCAAGAGACCGCTCCAACCCAGCCAACTACCGCCCCATAGCGATCACATCTGTTCTGTCAAAAGTGATGGAACGTGTGATCAATGACAAACTGCTTACATACCTCGAGAAGAATAAAATTATTAACGACCGTCAATACGGATTCCGGCGGAACCGCTCGTGCGGTGATCTTCTCGCGTATGTGACGCATGTTTGGGGACGGTGCCTGGAATGTTTTGGTGAGACCCAAACGGTTTCACTGGACATTTCCAAGGCCTTTGACCGGGTTTGGCATCGAGCGCTTAATAATAAAAATAATAATAATATTTGGACGATTTATATAGCGCCGTTTTTGTGAAAAACCACCTCAAGAGCGCTTGTCAACAAACTGCATTCTTACGGACTTCCCGCATCCTTGTGTGCGTGGATTGCCGACTTTTTGAGGGGGAGGTCGATTCAGGCGGTTGCTGACGGTTTCACCTCTTTCTCGCATTCGATAAATGCTGGCGTCCCACAGGGATCGGTTCTGTCTCCGACTTTGTTTCTGTTGCACATCAACGACCTCTTGTCATGTGCACCGATTCATTGTTACGCGGATGACAGTACAGTCCATGAAAGCTTTTTGTTTGACAAGCCTCCAAAGAGCACACAAACCCCAATAGCTCGGAGGGCTTTGAAGCAAAGAATCGACGGTTACCTCGAGAGTGTTTTCTCTTGGGGTAAGAATAACCTCGTCGAATTTAATGTTTCAAAGACCCAATCATGTTTGATAACGTCTAAAAAGGATCGAAATGATAATCTAGTCTCCTTCAACGGAAGCGTTCTTCCGAACAGGACCTCCATTGATATGCTTGGTGTAACTCTAAGTGACCAGCTCAGGTATGGGGGCTCCATCGAAACCAGAGTTAAGTTAGCCTCTCAGAAACTGGGCGTACTGTTCAGGGCCCGCAGATACTTTAATATTACACAACTGCTAACCCTGTACAAATCGCAAGTGCGCCCCACGGTTGAATTTGGTAGCCACCTCTGGTCTGGAGCTCCAAAATACCTATAGGAAACCCTTGACTCGGTGCAGAAACGGGCGGTCCGTTTGATAGATTCTCCCATCTTAACAGACGGATTGCAATCTTTAGAGCATAGGCGTCAGGTGGGAATGCTGTCCTTGTTCTACCGGTATTACAATGGAAGATGCTCCGAGGAACTAGCGTCATTAATCCCCTCGGCACCGGTGCATAGTCGGGAAACACGCCAAACACGCGCCCAACATTTGTACACGGTTGATATTAGTCACATGAGAACGGGTCGTTTTTACGATTCGTTCTTGAGTTCAACAGCTAGGCTGTGGAACGATTTACCGGCCTCTGTGTTTCCTCCCTCCTACAACATGAGTCTCTTCAAGACCCAGGTTAAATCCTTCCTTTCCTCAAATAGACCCTCCACACAGCATCCTCAAAGATGACATAGGCCCGGAGGGAAATTATTTTCCTCAGGGCCTCCTGTGTGGAGTTAATGAAAAAAAAAAAAAAAAACTTCCACTATCGAATTCTATAACGTGAAAACTCTGAAACTGAACACTCTGAAACTCTTATATCGTGGATATAAAATAAATATGTTTAGTGCGTTATCCATAGAGATTTTACCTCCGCAGTAGAACTGTTATTGCTTGACCACGGAGCATTCATGCAGCCACACCGCATAATTTCAAAGCAGGATCTCTTTCAACCTTCGGCTTTATGCGATGAGCAGATGAACAGTAGAGCAAGTAGGGCATCCTCCTCCGCGGGGAATTCTGCTTGCCCACTCCACTCGGTTCCCTCAATCCTCTCAAATCTCTCAATTCTCGCAATTAATGGAAAAGAATCCGTGTCAGAATTTACTATTTAACTTTATGTACAGTGAAATGACGTAAGAAAATGAAGAAATTAGGGCAAATAAATTATTTAATAATCCGTTGTGTCACTTAGAACTATTTTATAGTTTTTTGAACAGTGGTTGAGCTAGTGTCCATGGAATGAGGTATTTCCACAAACGAGGGATTCTGTTGAAAATGTGCGGACTATAAGATCATTTTTCTGATTTTAATCATCCTACTAAAAATGTTTGTTTTTTCATGTTTTCATTCAATATTATTGATTTTAAAAACGCTCTAAAACTGACAAAATAACAAGCTACGCTCAGCTGAACCAGCATAAATAAACACTCTCAGTGAGCGTCCGCACTCTTGACGTCACACGATAGCCACGCCCCAAAATTTCGTTTTAGCGGTAATTCAAAAATGGGAATCTTTAACTCGCTGTAGAAAATATATTCATCAACATAAAAATAAAATAAAAATGCTTTAATTGTAATTTTTTGCTAATTTTTTTAGGCAATAAAGAAAAACGTGGAAATAACCCATTGTGTATCAATTTTTTCTATAACCACTCGGACCCATAAGCTTGTTTTCACTACAATATAACATTACCAGACATACGTCTGACGTATGAGGCGTATCTGACTTATTAAATCAAAAAATTATGTATCTAGTAAATCAAAATCAATATTTTCCTCTGAAATCTTAATATTTGTAAGTAGGCTCTTAAATACCTACCTACTTAATTGTAAACCGTAATAAATAATGTTTTATAATAATTATTTATAATATTCTTTACGTGATTAATTTGGCCAAATGAACGTCACTATCTCAATGACAATTATATTATTTTTAAATTTTCTTGACTTGGTAATATTTAAAAAAATCGAATAAGAAAGTCAAAATAAACACATTTTGAAAAAAAATAATCTTTATCGAACCATTAAAATGGCCACTATCTTAAAACGAAAACGGACTGTACAAACCAATTTACATACAAATAAATTTCAAAACAATTAACAATACTTCCGCTTTGCGATAAAATCCAAAAAACTGTTTTTAAAAGATGGTGAAATACGCTTTCAAATTTTATTATTAGAAATAAACATGTAGTTTTTTACATATAAAAATTTTGAACGGCAACTTTATAAAGCTTAAAAAATGGCTCACTTTGCGTTTTTTTAAACTAAAATTACTGTAACGAAATAAAAAATAAAAACTCAGATATTTTATTAGACAAATGAATTACAAACGTTACTGTCACCTTACTCGTTTGTTGTTTCATACAAAAATAATTCCTAAAAATTCACAATGTTTCATTTTTTTTTTCAAATTGCTGTTGGAAAGTTTTGTGTCGTAAAGTGTACATTTCAATTATTTTTGGTTAACTTTCAGTTTTTAATATAGAACTTGTTTTTTCTTTCAAATGCCGTTTAGTTCATACTTTTCACTATGATAGTGTTATGTAACGCAAGTAGGTACATGATAAATTTTTCGGGAAGGAGTGTTTCGCGAAGTCGGCAACACCGGAAGTTTTCGCTAATTGGCGCCGCTCAGTGGCCTGACCCAACAGCGGGACCCTTTCCCCCCCCGGCCCGTTTTGCGCCCCCCTCGGTCCGCAGGGACCACGCCGCGCCGCACAGAAACAAGCCAGCCGTTGAGGTAACCACCCGCGCTCTCGCGCACGCCGTAGGCCGTTAAACCTAACATGTGATTTTACGCAGTCCTAATCTGAGAACGGGGAGAAAGTACAGTTGGTCCCCCGTTCCGGAGTGGTATTCTACGCTGGAAGATGTCCAAATAACGTATGGAGTACGTGACGATAATGCTGCCCGACATCGCCGTGAGTTGCTACTTTGTACCCTTTATTGTGTCCATGTTAATTTCCTAGCACCCGCGCGTTTAAACCCAGACTTGGAGAGAGAATTAGCTAGTATTCAGGTAGCCAATTTACCTTGATGTAATTCCATGTAAAATGTAAGCAATTTCAGAATGCAATGCACTGCTTTTGTTACCCCGAAACATTCTTTGCTTTGAGACGAGTCATGTGTGGAGTTTCCCAATCAACCATTTCTTGCTGCCCACTCGCCCCCTGGGTGAGGAGAACCTGCTCTACCACCGAACGACTGAGCTAGACACCGGAACCAAGTTTGCTGTAACTTGGGGGGGCCATTAAGTTAACCCTGGCTTCCCCCTGGGGCTCCTCTGTTTTTAAGTTAACAATAGTAAGGGAGACACAACGATTTCTATAAGACCTACGTGAGCTAGGACAAAAAAATGGTATTCTGTGATTAAACGGGTTTTAAAAGAGTTAAAACAGGGGTTATATTACGTTCAATCAACAAGAGGACAGTGACATTACATATGTACCACTTAAGAGCTCTACGAACCAATTGACGTTGCTTCTTCACGTTCTAGGAAAGCCAGAAATTTAACTTAAAATAGTGTTGAGTGTGATTCTTGCCCAGATTATATACGGGGACATTGAAGATTCCCCCACCCGAACAGGACAAGGGAAAGAAGATGAGAGAGAGAGAGTTAATCCAGTCCTCTCCTACCTCCAAATCCCAAAGATACTGGATGCGTGACAACGTGAACTCTATCTAAATTTCTTTAAATAGACAATAAACAGTGTTAATTTCAAGCGAGCTCCCAGGTAAGTATGGTCCTGTATTAATTCATTTTTAGGCAGCATCGCGTTCATTGGTCAAAATATTGTACATATATTTTCGTATCGGTGATCAATGAACCGGTGTATGCAATTTTTAGCCATAAGTTGTTTTTAATTGTTTGTCTAGCTTGTAGTCTTTCTAGATTTTAGGCATGTATGGTAAGTTTGTACAGCGCCCTTGAGATGATTTCTCACAAAAACGGCGCTATATAAATCGTCCAAATATTATTATTATTATTAACGTTTATGTGTTCTATTTAAATTTACACTCGAAATACAGTATTTTCCTTTTTCAGACATTTTTAAATTCATTTATGAGTTTTTACTACAAAAAAAAAAAAAAAAAAACATTTTTGGTCCATCCAGTAAACAACCATAATTGTATTTGCGTTTGACTTTAAATCGGTAGATTACTGGTTCGATTCTCATCACGGTGCTTCTGGGTGGTGTATTGTTGACTTTTATCTATAATGGAACTATAAAAATGGGAAATACGATTGAGAAAATCACTTTTCTTCGATGCTTTCCTTGCTTATAAAAAACTGCATAATAATTCTCTCACTGATTTTATTCGATGTGTGTTCGTAATGGATGTAAAAAAACACAAAAAATCTCAAATATTAAAAAAAAATAGAGAAAACAAACTAGGTATGATAATAAATTGGTCAATATTATTATTTATTTCTTGAAAAAAGGCACATTTGTAGTATTGTGGCTTTTTTCACTTTTTTGACCGGTCAGTGGTTGAGTGGGCTTAGCGCTTGGGCGTCGGGCGTCGAATATTCGATTCCTCGGCTGGCTAAGTCCTCCATCACAACACAAGCAACATTTTCGGCTTTCTGTGGTGGTAGTAGGAGATTTTCAAACATTGTTTATACATAATATGCTTGACAATAATAGTAATTCGATTTTACAATTCAGATTAAGTCATAAATATTTTACATATTATTTAAAATGGGAAAATTAGATAGGGATTGCGGGAAATATATGAAGGTAGATTAAGGTGGGTAGAATAAAAAGTTTTTTTTTAAATTTTTTACATGAACTCCACACAGGAAGCTCTGAGGAAAATGATCTCCCTCAGGGCCTATGTCATCTTTGGGGATGCTGTGTGGAAGTTCTCTTTAAGGAAAGGAAGGAGAGGAAAGTTCTGGGAAGGAAAGGGGTTTAAGGGGTAGGTAGGAATCTGGGGTTCAGTTTGTCTTGGTCATCCACCTCCAAGACCTGGACAAACCTCACCCCATGAACCCGGGCACCCCTGCTAAATCACCAAACGTAGCGAACCACTTGGGGTGACTTATGGCAGAGGTGTTAGTTATCCAATAAGGGTTCCCGGGGTGGTGGTACCCATTCCCGCCTCCCAAATTGTCAAATTGTGGATCCGTATAGTTCTTTTATGTTTTTGAAAGTAAGGCGTCAGGATTTGGTTGTGTACCTATTTAGGTTGTCAGGGAGAAGGTTGAAGATTTTGGGAACTAAGGAGATAAATTGTCTTTGTGTTGTCGTGGTATGTAGTTTGCATCAATTCAATAAGGCAAATTCAGGGTGAACAAAATGACCCGATATTTTCTTGTATCGAAATCTTTTTAAAATTTTCTTTATTGTATATTTACAGTTATTTTTTATTACTTTATAAAAAAAATTTTACATCATCTCCATACAATTTTACAATTTGGGAGGCGGGAGTGGGTACCGCCGCCCCGGGAACCTTTATTGGATAACCAACACCTCTGCCATAGGTCACCCCAAGTGGTTCGTTACGTTTGCTGAATTAGCAGGGGTGCCCGGGTTCATGGGGTGAGGTTTGTCTAGGTCTTGGAGGCGGATGACCAGGACACACTGAACCCCAGATTCCTACCCACCCTTTAAACCCTTTTCCTTACCAGAACTCTCCTCTCCTTCCTTTTCTTAAAAAAAACCTCCACACAGCATCCCCAAAGATGACATAGGCTCTGAGGGAAAATATTTTTCTCAGGGCCTCCTGTGTGGAGCTCAAGTAAAAAAATATATATATATAAAGAGGCCCTGAGGAAAAAATCCCTCAGGGCCTATGTCATCTTTGGGGATGCTGTGTGGAGGATTTTTTTTTAGGTAAAGAAAAGAGAGGAGGTTCTGTGAAGGAAAAATGTATGAGAGGTGGGTAGGAATCTGAGGGTCCAGGGTAACTGGCTGGAGATCAAATGATTTATCTATTTATTTATTTATCTCCCTCAACCATCCTCACGATCCGGTCCACCATGCAGCAGGTGAGCAGACGCATCCACCACCAAGACCCGGACAAACATCACCCCATGAACCCGGGCTCTTCTGAAAGTCACCAAACGTAGCGAACCACTTGAAGTGACCTATGGCGGAGGTGTTGGTTATCCAATAAATGGTTTCCAGGGCGGCGGTACCCATACCCACCCCCAAACTTAAATGATATTTGACAATAAATCAATGATATGGCTCAAACAGCCGAAGAGAAGGGAGAAATGAAAAAAATGTTTTTGTGTAGCTTTTGTTTCTGTGTTCTTAAATATTTGAATAAAATTTAGAATTCCTGAATGTAGACTCTCGCCAGTAGGTAGAAAATGACTAGCAATTGCCAGTAGGTAGATACAAAATCAAGGATTGAATAGGAGGTATCTTGAATGACGAAATGGATATCTCGATTATGCACATCGCTAAGCTGTGCATTGCCTTTGTAATGTAATAACCCTAATGTTTAGCATTTCTATCAGAGCAGGGAGTCAGCTTCAAGCTTCGAGCAATACTCGAGAATCGAGCGGGAGTGGTCTCAGCAGCGTGTGTGCTACACTTTATGATATCATTTTACACTCTCAAAGGAAATGTGATTCTCTTAAAAATAGCACCCGCAATCTCTCCTCACAAAGCGGAGCCGTAGAAGAGCCGTAAAAGTAAGCTGTTTGTAAAAAAATTCACTATTTAAAATTGAGAAAAAATATTCACCCAATATGTACCCACCTATTCGTTTAAATTACTATTCAGTATTTACTATTTAAATTCGTACCGCTGAAAATTTTCTTTAATTTCTTAACCAAACTATTTTTTTATTAACTTCTCACTGTACCTCTGTCATCTTTGTGGATGCTGTGTGGAGTGTCTTTTTAGGGAAGAAGAAGAAGGAGAGGAGGTTCTGGAAAGGAAAGGGGTGTGAAAGGTGGGTAGGAATCCGGGTGTCAATTTGTCCAGGAGTGATGGAAGTGTGAATTCATCCCTACGAAGGTGGGCAAACGCATCCGCCGCCGAGACCTATACAAATCTTACGCCTCAAACCACTTCCGGCATGGTTCATGAGGTGAGGTTTATCCAGGTCGTCTTGACGTTGGATGCGTTTGCTCACCTACGGCGCGGGCGTCGCGTGCCGGATCGGGAGAGACTTGTTGAGGGAGACATTTTGCCTCTCCAGCCAGACTTCCTTGACACATCGCCTGGCTCCGCAGTGGGATGAACGGATTCATGCGTCCGTCACTCCTGACACTCCTGACAGTCGTCACACTGACCCCCAGATTCCTATCCACACCTCATTCCTTTATCCCTCCCAGAACTTCCTCTCCTGCATTTCCCTAAAAAGACCGTCCTTACAGATTCTTAGTCTTTAAGATGCCTCGAGGGAAATTATAAAAAAAGTGTGGAGCAAATGTAAAAAAAAATCCCAGTGATCCAGGCAATCCCAGGCCATCCTCTCATTAAGAAAATGAAGAAAAAAACCAGTTGGCGACGCAATCGCAATCAACCACCTGAACAAAATCGATATTTTTCTGATCTAATAATGAGGCAACTGAAACGCGACTGCCGCGACGATCAGCAGTGCTGGTAGCGGCTCACGACCTGTCAAGTTTTGACATGTCAGATCAGAAAATTGAATCGATTTTGTTCCAGGTTGCGATTGCGTCACCAACTGGTTTTTTTCAGTTTCTCCAAAAGCGGAAGGCCTTATAGTTAAAATACTACAAGTGTTTTTAATATTTGTAGCCTAATTCAAAATAATAAATAAGTTTATTTATTTATTTTATTTTTTTCGATAAGTCTGCAATATTTAATTACTCAATAAAATTCTTTGTGGTAAAGATATAATGAAAGTATTGAAAATAAACCATTTTTACTGTAGAAGAACACTATCGCCCCACTTTGCGGTGGTATATATTTACGGCAGAACCGAGTCCGCCATCTCCCGATCGTTAAAAACCAATATAAATGGAAATCATACCGTGATTCAGTTATAGCTGCGGCGTATCCGGTTTAAAACGTCCTCTTTCCGGACGAAATCGGTTTGGTTCCGGAAGGGATCGAAGCGCCATCGTTTGTTTCTTGATCAAGGAATTATATGGTTTCCCCCCACTCCTCCCCCACCCCTCCCCTCCCCACACCACAGACAGCCGCGAACTACACATCGCGGGAACCAGAAATCAGAAACCGCACACTGGGAAATGAGTTCAATTTGCCAAAAAATTGGTTTTATGCGTTTTTTTAAATATTATGTTTTCTCCGCATCTCACTTTGTTTTTTTTTTACATTAGCTCCACACTGGAGGCCCTGAGGAAAATAATTCCCCTCAGGGCCTGTGTCATCTTTGGAGATACTGTGTGGAGGGTCTTTTCTTCATTTTCTGAGATTTATGTACATGAGGGAGTACCTACGGCCATTACCCGTTGCTCTATCCTACCGACTTTCTTTTGGGTATGCTCGGAATGAACCATCTACGGGTCAGAAGGGATGTACACATTGCTACGCATTTCTTCCGATTGATTCGCGGATGGTTTGAAAACTCAGCTATCATGGAGAGCATTCATTTCTATGTACCCGATGGGTATGTTCACCACCGACAGCATAGACTGTTCTATCTTCCGGCCTGCAGGACTAATTTGCCAATGGTCATGCCGATTGGGAGAGCAATCTTGCTGTTAAACAGAATTAATTCGGATATCGACATATTTAGTATTATCTTAGGCAAGCTCTATTAATGCTTGTATAGTTTGTGTTCAATGTAGAAAATACAAATGTACAAATCTATTTTAAAAACGCATTAAAATATAACATTTTGTAATGTTTCTGAAATAATAAAATTGAAATGAATTGAATTTTTATGAAAGGAAGGTGAAGAAGTTCTGGGAAAGAAAGGGGTATTAGGGGTGGGTAGGAATCTGGGGGTCATTATGTCTAAGAGTGACGGACATATGAATCCATCCCTCCAACTGCAGTGCAAGGCGAGGGGTCGAGAGAGTCCGGCTGGAAAATTTAAAAGGCCTCCCTCAACCGGTCTCTCCCGATCTGGCCAATTTGTCTAGCATGTGGGCAGACGCATCCGCCGTCAAGACATTGTTATGCGTGGAAGATACTCTCTGTATCGCCCTGGTGTAAGACCACCATTCAGAATTGAAACGTTGCTTGAAACGGCATTAGCCGTGTTTGGTGACCAGATCTGAATAGCCAGGTACTTCCCCACCTTCCTCTTCCCTATCTCCTTCCCCTCCCCACTACCTTCAGCCTCACAACATACCCCAATGGGGGATGCCATAGTCTCACTGGCTTCAGACGGGAGCAGTTGGGACTCTTGTGAGGTATTCATGAAAAAAAAAAAAAAAAATGCTGACGACAGCACGAGGGTTATTTTTTTGACAAGTCCATTCCACTTATGATGTCCGAACAGCTCGGGGGGTTTTGAGAAGGTTCGTGCCAGGGGTAAGGACAACCTGGTCAGTTTTAACATCTCAAAATCCAAAACGAGTCAGATTTCGGCAAAAAGAGAGATTAATGACTCTCTGGTGCAATTTGATGGAAGCACCCTCTCCAATAAAGACTCATTTAAAATGATTGTATTAAGAAAATATCGGGGCTTCATAGAAACCTGAGTAAATGTAGCCTCCAAGAAACTGGGCGTCTGGAACTAACAGATTCTTCAATAGTGACAATATGACAGCCACCTCTGGACTGGAGCCGCACAATACTTGGTCTGATTGACAATCAGTTGTCATCAGACCGATTGCCTAATGAATCTAATGCACAGACGCAATCTGGGCAAGATGAGTCTGTTATACGACCGACTGCCTTTGACGGCCGGCGTAGTGCAGCGGTAAGGCGCTTGACTAGCACACCGAAGGCCGCGGGATCGAATCCCGGCGTGGCAAATATAATTTATTTCATTAATTTGTGTTATTTCACAATTTATTCATTTAAAATAATATATAGTATATTTGCGGCACGTTCCAGAGTGGAAGATACTCCCTGTATCGCCCTGGTGTAAGACCGCCATTCAGAATTGAAACGTTGCTTTAAATGGCATTAGCCGTGTTTGGTTACCAGATCTGAATAGCCAGGTACTTCCCCACCTTCCTCTCCCCTATCTCCTTCCCCTCCCCACTACCCTCAGCCTCACAACAAACCCCAATTGGGGATGCCATAGTCTCACTGGCTTCAGACGGGGGCAGTTGGGACTCTTGTGCGGTATTTATGTATTTAAAAAAAAAAAAAAACAACAAAAATTAGGGAATGCAATCTCGTTCTCGCGAGTTTAACGAGATTGCACTCGAGCATAAAAACGTCTTATTCGAAGCACGGACTGACACGGACGGAGTTGCAATCTGTAATTTCTAATAGTCTGACTAATTGGTATATTTTGTTAATTAATTTGTAATACCTAATGGATCTACTGAGTAGATGTAGTTTTATTTAATTGATAATAATATCTTAGTTTAATCAACTTAGATAATAAGTTTCATTTTTTTTTACTTCTCGTTGTTTTGTTTGTTATAAAAGTTTGTTAAGAAGAAAGTTTACTACTTAGAGGTTTATTAAAAAATTATAGACAAACACGTCAAACAATGTTTGATGCATTAAAGTCTATTGAAAAATTCGTGAAAATAAATGTTTATCTTATACCTAATACTTATAATTTTTATTATTTTTTCCTAATTTATTTAAATACTAGCTGGGTTACCCGGCTTCGCTCAGGACAATAAGATAGTGTTCTGGAATGTTGCACAATGATGTTCCCGATTCCCTATTCCTGATCATTCCACAACATACTCCGCCACTCTTTCCACAACTTTCTACAGCTTTATGGAACCTTCTAGAACTTTCCGGAAGACTGTTCTAGAAATTTCAAGAGGGCGAAACTTTCAGCCCTTATATCTTTAAAAGAACGCCCTTTAGGTAAAAACGGATACCCTTATTCCCTAGGAGGGATAGTGATCTACCACACCATATAACTCCCTTGATCGAACCGGGACTCGTTTCTGAGTTTTTGCGAGCTGCACGTTTTTTTTGACTTTCTTTTATAATAAATGCCATATTCAAATAAATAAAATGTTACTCCTTACATGTCCTTTCCCGTGCGTTTCCCCTCCAGCGTTCCACTTCCACCTTCCCCACCACCGCTCTCTCCCCCGTCCCGCCAACCCCCCTGGCACTGCATTTCTTGACTCCTCTCCCGCCCGGCCCGTAGACGAAACTTTTTTCTAATACTAACAATTTTAAACTCGTGATATCTTTCTAATTAAATATCCGAATTGAAAAATTCAAAAAGTTAAATAAAGGTATTGAAGCTGTCTTGAGTATGAAGTAATTTAATTTGATAAGGATTAAAACCAAGATACAAATAAAGAGCCTTTTTAAGCGGCGACATTTTAATTAAATTTTTAAAATAAAAGAATACTTATTGTGGCATAACCATAATAGTTAGACATATGCTGTTGCCACTATTTTTGTAGATAATGATGTGTTCTACAAAGTCATAGTACATTATTTTATTCTATCATCAATAGTTTTCGCAGCGCACGCGATTTAAAGAATATTTTAGGTAATTTTTTTACACCCTGGGTTACATTATTGAAGTTTTAGTAAGGATGCCTATTTTTTTTTAAATATAATATAGCCTATGTCACCCAAGAATAGTGTAGATTCCCAACAGCGAAAGAATTTTTCAAATCGGTTCAGTAGTTTCGGAGCCTATTCGATGAAAACAAACACACAAACAAACAAACAAACAAATATTACCTCTTTATATAGTGTAGTAGTGTGATTATTTGCAAAAAAACACACAAAACTGCCAATCTCGCGGGATCTCGAAATTGGCGAGATCTCGCAGTATTGTTATTCATAAACTCGCGGGATCTCGCTTGAGCCCCAATCTCGCGAGATTTGCATTTCCTAGAGCTAGCAGCATTGATCCCCGGTGCACCGGTGCATGTTCGTAAAACTCTACGGACATGAGCGGAACATTCATTTACAGTTGATGTCGGCTTCATGAGAACAGCTCGTACGTGAAACGAGTTACCGACATCTGTTTTACCTCCTTCATGCAATCCGGGCCTCTTCAAGATCCACATTAATAAATCCCTTCGTACAGCTCCCCCTTAACTCGCTTCACAACGCTGCCCAAGTGGGTGGCGATGGAGTTCACCTGCCTAGTTTACACTGAACAAGTGTTACATAAAAAAAGTAAGTTAAAATACTGGTAATAAAACTTACGCTTGCAGATAAGCCACGAAAGCGATTACTGTAATTGCTTCCTCCTCTGGGGAAATAATGGTAAATGATAATGATTTCGAGAAAGGAGCCAAACCATTCTAACTTACCTCAACAAAGACATTCCATTAACGAATTTAATGTTTTATTTTCATTCCTCTATCATAATGTGATTTCTCAGAAAGAAAGAAAGAATCTAAAAGTTGCTTCACAAAACCTGAAAGATTTCAGACAACTAAACCACCTTTGAAAAATGGTCATTTTCTGCAATCCAAAATTGTAACGTTTGTAAAATGACAACTCCCTTTTGATTTGGGGCCTGGTAAAGTTTTGGGTAATTATTTCCTTGTGCGATTGTGAATCGGCCTTTCTCTCTTCCAAAACATTGAACAGTTGCGTCATTTGTGACGCGCCGTTAAACACCCAGGGACGTAAATCACCACGCACGTGGAATATTGTAAAAAGAGTGATTCGATTACTTGAGTATACCTTTGGACTCCCCTAAACATTCTTACCCGAATTTCAACGTAAATATTATTATTAGGATTGACACGACTTTGAGAAATAAACACCTACCAAAATAACCTATTCGAGCCTTCCATATATACGCTTCCAGAGTCCGGGATTTCTAGGCGTCAGATTTCAAAATTTCCCGTCATCATGAAAAAATCATACCTTCGAATTTTAATATGGAGACATGTAAACTACTTATAGTGTTGTTAGACTACATTTAATTGTTTATCACATATTTTAAGATTAAAAAATCGTTAAATTTATAAACGCCTGAATTCTGCTATTATGTACTTTAAAATTTGCGTACGTAGTACCTATTTGGAGTATATTATGACTTCTTTATGTTGTCCATAGTCTAGTCTAGATAATCACATATTAATTTAAATTGGAACGTGCATTTTTTTATGTGTAACACATGATCAATCAATAATTATAAGAAAAAATATTTCAATAATTTCAGTTCGCGAAATGTCAATAACAAATAATTTAGAAGAGATGCGAGATATGTCTTTTTGAAAAGTGAATATACTAAGTTTTCTTTTTGGTTAACCAAAATATTCCAAGCGCGAAAACTTTCGAAATAATTCCAATAAATGTTTTAAAACATGTCTTCAAATTGGCCACATTTCGGCCAGCGAACGCTTGAGGGTGTTTGCAAATTGGCCAAAATGTGGCCAAAAACGCTACATACGAATTTATGTTGCTGATTTGGGAATAGAATAGAAACTGGTCTGGAGGCGACTTTAGAAGTGATGTTTCCCCGAATCAACTGGTAAAATCGTACCAAATTGCATCGAATGAAATACATTACAAAATTTGATGAAATCAAGAAAATTTACTCATACTTGGCAGTAGAAATGAAAATCTGCAGATTCCATCCAGAACAATGTAATGAAACACCCCTCTAGAGGGTAACCTTTGGTATTTTTTTAAACTTTTTAATTCTTTACTTTTTATTATTTACTAAAAACCTCCCTTATCTCACCAAATATTGATTCTATCGACTTAGGCGTAGTGTTGTTCGATTCACCACGAATAAAACCATAGTAAACAATACCTCACTCGATCTACTTTGTAAACATTTATTTACACCCCTCTCTCCCACTCCCCCACTCTCATATAAGTTTGTGTCACCACTTGTTTTGTGTGGACCCTGCAAATTTTCATTTATACTATCAAGATGAATACACGACCCAAGTTTTATGAATGCACAAATTATCATTTATTAAACCATATTTTTAACTATAGAACAAGAGGAAGAGAATGATTTTGATCATCATCCAATAATCGTGCGGCATTCACATGCAAAAATCAAAAAGAAATAGATTATAAATGGCTTAAAGAACCTCAGAAATCCTCCCGCTTCTCGTCCGGTTGTTTTACCATGAGTGGAAATAAACCCGTAATTATGTATGGTATTAATTTTTTAATAGACCCGTGGAAAATCACACAATATTGTAATTGAGGATTTGTGAAGCTGAAAGTATTTATAAACTACTAGATTAGTACCTATTTTATACACATTTGAATTTTTGCTATCAAAGGAATCTCCAGAATAACCTAAACAAATAACAAAACAGCCCACGTCAAACAATTACTTAGCAACACGCTTTGTGTTTCGTTCGTACAATAAACGTACAGTAAATAATTTCATAACGCCACAGCTTATTCATAACACTAGAACATACCAATATATTAACTTAACAATACTATAACAGTCAAGTGTGGCAGATTATTATTCGCTCCTCAAAAATTATATCATTTTAACAGTTCAAAACTACAGTTCATAACATTAAACTTTACAAAACTCTACAGTGAATTCATATGAAAGTGGGTGCCATATTTGCTTTTAAACATTAATATTGTGTGATTCTCAAAATCAATAATTACAAAGGCTAAAAGTGCAGTCCGAAGTTACCATTATTTCAGTGCTACCTACGAATACAGAGCGCTGCGCATAAATATACCAAACCACCCACTAGATCGATAACTTCGGGCTTTAGTACGTAAATATTTTGGTCACTATTTCACCACCAAAATGCAATAATTTTATCACCTGTGACGTCACACACCATAGACGAAGATAGAGAAAGCAACAACAGAACAATGCGCGACCATAGACAATATAATTTTCTTTCTGTACCTACCCAATACCACCCAAATCATTAGCCTAAAATATTATTTTAAAAATGAAACTCGTAATTACATGATAAGAATTTTATTATAAACATGTAGAAAAAGGAAATACAAGAATATATAATTAAAATATGATTATGCGTTCCTACAAAACTACTGAATTTAAAATATTTTCATCTTTTAACAGAAAAATTTAAAACTCAGAATTACATGTACATATTTTAAACAAGAATACAATATAAGCAGGTTATATTTCTGTAGCAAATTGCCACATGAGGACGTTGTTTTAAAGATAAATTTCTCTTTTGAACGTACCTATTATATCTTTCGGCAGGTAAAAATAAATTTATTATATTTCCAAGATGCACGGAGACATTACTTTGCATGAGATATTTGATTCTTCATAAGGGGCTCAAAAAAACATTATATTTGTTTATTTGGCATTTAAAGTAGCTCAGCTCACCATATTTTCCCTGAAATCATAAAAAATAGGATAAGTTATATTTTCTAAAAACAACATTGGTTCAGTTATGGAAATTTGTAAAATAATGCAATTTTTATTGTATTTGTGTATGTGTATTATAGTACATACCTATGTATGTATGTAGTTACATTTCCTCCCATGTCTTTTAACTTTTAATTGATGATAACTCTCATATTAAACCAAGTTCTAGGATAACTACTTACTTATATAAAGAAGCCTACTCAAATACATTAAATTTGACTGACGTTTTTGTAAAATGAAAGTTATAAAAATAATAATTACCTCTGCATCATGCACCATGACTGATAGTATTTCCCTTAACGTCATATAACCATCTCCAGAAACAGACGCGAATGTATTGAAGTGTGGATAAAGAATGTTATATTGTAAACAAGTAAAGTTTTGTTGGTTCAGATTCCACTGAAAAATACGAATAAATTTATTAATTTACTGATAAAAATATAAAAAATGTTGAAAATAAGAAAAGAAAATGCAATATAGAAAACATATTTACTTTTTTAAGATGTAATCGTGATGTTGGATAGCGTCAATTATTAGATCCCAGGTGAAACATAAATATGTTCTGAAAACGGAAACATGTAGGTACATCAGTTTAAAATACAATTAAGCAATACATTTAAAAAAAAATACTTTAGGAACACTGAAATAACAACCAAAGGAAGACTCCCACCTGTAATGTTGTTCCAATTGCGGGTCCTGTTCTCCCATTTTTTATTTGATCGTGAATTCCCAAAGTTCATAATCGTTACTTATTGCGTCGGAAATGTAAATGTCAATTGTCAATCAAACGTAAATAAAGCAGAAAAATGCAACAAAAATAAAAGATTCCTATTGGTTGATTTAGTAGCCGGTGACCATAAACAAATCGAAGTGGACTTGTGAAGTCACCCAAAGATTCTGACCACGTTTTGGCTCGGAGTTAAACCCGCCTGGCGCTGCGTTACTGCTCTAGGCGAAATACAATACCTACCTGTACTAACCTCTATACCCATCGACGCGCTTAACAATCCAGAGGCGGCCAACCTTTTTCAATATGCATTGCTTCAAGTGCCAACTGGCTATTAGCGATGGAATCACATGTCACTTCTGCAATAAACAGTTCCACTACGAATGCGGAGGAACAACAGAAACCACGTTTCGCAAAGCAAATAATGAAAAAAGAAGAACGTGGCGCTGCCCAACCTGCAAGACCCCACCTCAATCAACCGCTTCAACAAACTCCATAGAAGACGTGATGATCGAAATTAGAAAAATTTCATCTGAACTCGCCTCCCTTAAAACTCTCAACAGTCAAGTGAAGGAAGACATGTCAGAATTAAAAAAATCGGTTGACTTCAACAATTCTAAATTGGACGAATTTACAAAGAAATTCCAAGCCTTCGAACAATCGATGAGCAAAGTAGACAATCTGGAAAAAGAAGTTTCCTCTCTTCAATCCACAATCAAATCAATGCAAGATGACACAAACAAAAGGGAACAATGGATGAGACTTCAGAATATCGAAATAAAAGGAATACCACAAGATAAAAACGAAAAAATTCCAAACATCATATCAGAAATAGCAAACATAATTGGTATTCACAATTTCAAAACTAACGAAATCGAGTTCGCCACCAGGGTCTCGGCGAAAGACCCACTTCACTCTAAACTAATTAAACCAATAATCGTAAAATTCACCAGCCGCTCACGTAAAAATGAATTCATCTCGGAAATTCGACGAAGAAAAGGAATAACCACGAAGAACCTAAATTATCCCGGTGACGAAAGAAAAATTTATGTCAACGACCATCTGACTAGCTTTAACAAAAACTTGCTTTTCCGTGCCAAGGGGTTTGCTCAGGAGAAGGGGTACAAATTCACGTGGCTGAAAAACAGCATGATATTCGTGAGGAAAAACCCTACTTCGCCCCCCATATTAATTGCCAAGGAAGAGGACCTCAAGAAAATTTCCTAAGTCGATTTGCATCCTCTTCGCGTCGTAAAATATATTTTTTATCTACTCATGTATTTCCCCACACATTTTCCCCCTCTTATTATCCACTCCTATCACACTTACCCTCTCTCTCCCATTTTACCCTATCCCATAAACTTTCTAATTCATTTTTAAATCAGTCAACACTTTTTATGAACCAACGTGGAATACATGTTACCGCCAGTTGGCGATCCCTTACACGCTTGACAGTCAGAAACACTCGAGGAACAATAGCGGTCTCTCTCACTCTAATTATCTTTTCTTCCGTGGTAAGCAACTTACTTTATACTAATTTAATGTTAACAAAAATTCTACTAATGTATGTACTGAATGATATTACTAACCGTTCTCACTTTAAATATGGATACCTACTTCTATCTGATTACATCCACATCAGAATAATAATATCATTAGCTGGACTTGAGGCGCACTTAACAAGACTTATAGATTATTATTATTTTATTATGATTATAGATTTTATGATGATTTATTATGATGATAATTATACAGACTATTATGATTATATCAACATCAGAATAATAATATCATTAGCCGGGCTTGAGATGCGTATTACAAGAGTTATACATTATTATTATTTTAAACTATATTATGCACCCACACCAATAAAATATTGTGTTAGCTGTACTTTCTACTCTAGATTGCATGACTATTATAACCGAATTCACTTATCGCAGCTATCATTTATATGTGTAACTTACTGCTTACTCACTAATATTTACTTGAATACTCCCCCATGTCTTTAGCAATATATTACCAGAATGTTAGAGGTCTGCGAACCAAAACAACGACGATCCTTCAAAATACCTTTTCAAACGATTACGATATAATCGCCCTTACAGAATCATGGCTCACCAAAGGCATCAGAGATGATGAACTTTTCGACCCTCGGTACTATGTATATCGTAGAGACCGCGACTACGCTTCCACCGGGCAGCGTCTTGGTGGTGGTGTAGTGTTAGCTATTAAACAGGAGCTGATCAGCGTCGCCCGACCTGAATGGACTTCGTGTGCTGAAGACATTTGGGTCACCATTCGCACGAATAGCGCACCACACAGTTTGGTCCATATATGCTGCGTGTACATCCCCGGAGGAACTCAACATCAATATTTAATTGAAAATTTTTTAAACATGTTATCAGATATAGTATCGAATAACCCCACGGATTCGTTCGTTATCCTAGGCGATTTTAATCTTGCTGAAATTTCATGGACCCAAGCTACGCCATCTGCTCATTACGCAGCTATTAATCACTCTACCTATGTTAGTAACCATTTCGTAGACTGTATGCATTTTCTGGATCTCTGTCAATACAATGGTGAGCTAAATTCAAGCGGCCATATCCTCGATCTGATCCTGTCAAATCTACTAATCTCCGTCGAATCTAATCACGACCCGCTAGTTCCCGAAGACGCACATCATAAAGCTGTGTCCATTAGTGTGCCATTTCAGGACACCCCCTCATTGAAAAATGCGAAAAGGAAAGTTTTTCTCTATAATCGTGGAGATTACGAATCAATTAACTTCGCACTAGAGCAAGCTGACTGGGCATCCATTTTCTCTAACTCTCAAATAGATCTAGCGCTTGACGGTTTTTACACGTTTTTGAAACACCTGATCAATCTTCATATTCCTCATAAATTTTCGTGGAACTTGAAATATCCTCCCTGGTACAATGCTGCCCTTATCAAGATAACTAAGGAAAAATCTAAATATTTTAGTAAATATAAAAAATACAAAAACCAGGCTGACTATGACACATTTTCTCTCCTTCGTAAACGGCACAAAGATTTATCTCGGAAAATCAAATCTATTTATTTAAGCAATATGGAAAATAATATATCCTCAAACCCGAAAAACTTCTGGAGCCACATAAAATCCTCTAACAAATCCCAAGGTGTCCCAAAATGTATGTATCACGGAGAACTGAGAGCCGATAATGGAATAGGCGTTGCAAATTTATTTTCAGAATTTTTCAGTTCGGTTTTCAGTAAACCCTCCAATCCACTTGCCAGTGTTCCAACTGACGCCGGAAACCATACATCCAATATAAGCAATATTGAGGTGACACGAGAAATTGTCTTAAAACACCTTAAGACAATTGATACTAGCAAAGGTGCCGGTCCTGACGAAATACCTTCTATCCTTATTAAACGATGTGCACACAATCTAGCCTTACCCCTTTCTTTGATTTTCAATCGCTCCCTAACCCAATGCACTGTCCCTGTTATATGGAAATCCGCGTTTGTGTCTCCCATCTTCAAGAACGGTAAAAAAACTGATGTCACAAACTACAGACCAATCTCCAAACTTTGCATATTTAACAAAATTTTTGAAAAAATAGTCTACGATCAACTATATGCTGCTCTTAAATCTAGCCTGAATATGAACCAACATGGTTTCATTAGTGGTAAATCAACAACCACAAATCTTTTAACTTTCACAGAGTACCTCCAGGATAATTTGGATAACAGAATACAAGTGGACACTGTCTATACCGACTTTAGTAAGGCGTTTGACAGGGTCGATCACGCGACTCTGTTAAAGAAGCTTTTGGAAATTGGTATTCACGGCAATCTTTATCGTTGGCTCTCTTCTTATATCTCCAACCGTAGTCAAATAGTAGTGGTTGCAGGATTTAAATCCGATTCTGTTGCTGTCACATCAGGAGTTCCTCAAGGCAGCTTGTTGGGACCATTATTATTCAACATATATATCAATGATGTCGGTAACTGTTTCTTAAACTCGCAAACCATCCTGTATGCCGATGACATGAAAATCTACTCGCCTATAAAGTCAATAGAGGACTGTCTGAAGCTGCAAGATGATTTGCAATGTTTCAGCAGGTATTGTAATGCCCATTGTCTGGAAATAAATATATCTAAGTGCTTCGTTGTGCGCTTTACTAGGAATAAAAACGTATTTATCCATGAATACTCAATCAATCTTGTACCGTTATCTATCAAATTCGAAAGTAAGGACCTTGGGGTTATACTTGATAGTAAACTGAATTTTAATAAACATATCGACCACATAGTCACTAATGCATCTTCTAAGCTTGGTTTCATAATCCGCTCATGTAAACAATTCAAAGACCTTACTACTTTCAAAACACTATATTTCTCATATGTTCGTAGTATTCTTGAATACGCATCTCAAGTATGGAACCCAGGCTATGCAGTACACAAAAATAGAATTGAAAGTGTTCAAAATAGATTTTTAAGGTATCTCAATTTCCGTTCTTTTCGATCTCATGTTAGTAATGAAGACTCTGCCAAATTCTTCAAAATACAGACGCTAACTTGTCGAAGAAATATAGCAGATTCGGTAATGTTATTTAAAATTATACATAACTTAATCGATAGTCCTGATCTTCTTCAACGCCTATCATTCCACGTTCCTAATCGCAACAGTAGACAGTCGCTTACTTTTAATCTTCCTCTTTGCAAGACTAACTCCAAACATAACTCATTTATCTACAGATCCACACATTCATTCAACTTAAATTATTACCACATTGACATTTTTAACTCGACGTTACATGACATAAAACAAAATCTCACTAAGCAAAATGACTCAAACTAGGAAGTTCAATCTACCCCTCTCCCTCCGCCTTTTAATCCTTATCCTATATTTCTCCTCCCCCCCCCCCCTTACATAATGTAACTAAAAATGAACTAATTAAGTAAACACCTTTATAATGTCACACATTAATTTACTATTATTATCTGTGGAAAGTTTATAATTGGCATAATTAACCATTTTATAATTGTATTATTGTGTAGTTTATGATTTGCTGTCAACTTTCCCAAATATAAATAAAATAAAAAAAAAATATATATATATATAGCCTTTATTACTCGCAAATAATGTAGCTTTTGATTAGTGAAATTTTCTTTAAATTCCATTCATTTTTTATTGCGTGAAATAGTAACAAACACACACATCCATATATACAAACATTCGCATTTATAATATTAGTAAGATTAGTCCCAGGATCATTGCTTTTCAAAATCAAATATTTACCCTAAATGATAAACCACGTTAGTCCATAGCTAAGCATATAGCTATGTGTGGTTTATAATAATAATATTACTTGGCTAATTTATAAAGTGCCGTTTTTGTTAGAAATCACCTCAAGGGCGCTGTCCTTTAAGGTACAGAAATATTGCCAAATTTAATAATAATAATAATAATAATATTTGGACGATTTATATAGCGCCGTTTTTGTGAAAAATCACCTCAAAGGCGCTGTACAAACTTACCATACATGCCTAAAATCTAGAAAGACTACAAGCTAGACAAACAATTAAAAACAACTTATGGCTAAAAATTGCATACACCGGTTCATTGATCACCGATACGAAAATATATGTACAATATTTTGACCAATGAACGCGATGCTGCCTAAAAATGAATTAATACAGGACCATACTTACCTGGGAGGTCGCTTGAAATTAACACTGTTTATTGTCTATTTAAAGAAATTTAGATAGAGTTCATAATTGAGTACATAATTGATTTTCTTTATAATGTAATAATATTTTTATTGACAAATTAAAGAGATGTCAGTAATTCAATTTAAATCAAAGAAATAGACGGTTCCATGACAACTCAGAATCAACTTAACTTTAACACCCTTTTGAAAAGTTATGAAAAACAAATTGAAAAATAGTCCATAACCTAACATAAAGTAACCTATTTAGCCAGTTTTTATCGTCACTTTTAATGAGGTGTTAAGGTGTTAAGTTCATTTTGAGTTGTGCCGTCACCGAAAAGACATTTCAAATATCTATCGAAAAAAAGGAGGTAATAAAATTTTCTGATTTGTAGGTAGGTACCTACCTTATCGCTTGTCTGAATTCAAACAATCATCCGTTCCAATTTGCGAACATGGGTTTATTACGCTGAAACATTTCACATTACGCACAACCGAATTTAGCATGTTAATTAGCATTGACATTGGCATTTGAGAGAACACCCACGCAATATGAATACTATTTGCCAGAAACCACTAACCAGATAACACTATTATAACTAAATCCATCATTATCTGCGTTTCAATTCTGAAAATGTCCCCGAAAAATCATTATCTGCGTTTCATTATCTCTGAAAAATCATAATCTTACCTCCTCACTCTTGTCTACTTTAGTTTTCTGAAGGTTCACTTCTACCGCGTGTGAATTGCATACTCTTCGTATGCAATTCACACGCGTATCTTTTTTATATCTTCGTCATTTAATCGTCAGTAACCATTTGCTTGATATTTTGATATTTTGTTTTTTAAGAATATTCTTTTTTTATACTAACCCTACACAGGAGGCCCTGAAAAAAATTCCTTCATGGCCTATTCCATCTTTGAGGATGCTGTGTGAAGGGTCTTTTTAATGAAACAAAGTAGAGAAAGTTCCGGGAAGGAAAAATGTATTAGGGGTTGATTAGAATCTATGGGTCGGTGTGTCCAGAAGAGACGGACGAATGAATCCTTTCCTCCCGCTGCGGTGCGTGATTATGGGTCGAGTGACAGACTAGTTTGAGAGCTCAAAGATTTCCCCAAACTGGCCTCTCTCGGTCCGTCCCATCATGTAGTTGGTGAGCAGATGCATCCGCCGCCAACACCGAGACAAACCTCACCCCCAAATAGTCTACTTATATATATAAATATACTTAATATGTAGACAATAGTCCGTGAACCACTTAGGGTGATCTAGATCTCTGTGATCTAAGGTTTTATCTAATAAATAAGATGGCAGTACCTATTCATAACCATTCTATTTCAACAGAATCACTTTTTAAATTGTTTCCAGTTGGTACCAAATGTCAATGACATATTCAAGCAAGCTTCCATCGTACAAAATGTGTAAAGAAAAAAATACCAAACAATATCAAGAATTTTATAAACTAATGAGAAATGGAAACCAATTTATTACACCTAATTTTAAAACAATTGCAAATGCAAAATGATTATATTTTCCAAGACATAAAAACTATAATAACCCCCCTTTTGAATAACGCTATATCATCAACCAATCAGAACCAATAAATAAAAACAAACAATTTTTCAAAAAAAACTTACAGTAAAAAGTAAATATGTATTTTATACAAAACATATTAAGACTTACAACTTAAGTAAGAATCGTGGCTCCCTTATCAGGCACATGAGCTCCTCTTTTCTGATAAGGTATACATCACCAAAAACGACCTTTATTATAATATTTTGTAAAAAATATATGCATATATATGTAACTCTTATATTACAATAAAAAAAATTCGCTGTAAAAAGTGAGTAACACTCAAAAATATAAAAATAAAATAGGTGACAATCAGATTAGATACAAGCTTTCCTAAAATTGTCAGTCTGTTTCTACTCTAGTTTACCTTAGCATCGTTTATATTATAATTAGCATATTATATTATATTGGCATATTATTAGCGGCTGTTTCAGCATTACAAGGCGGGTGCAGCGCTGCGGTAGCCGTTTAAACAGGCGGGAAAGCTTCCTCCGCCGGAAGCGTCGCCATGACAGCTCTCCGCCATCTTTGACATTTTTTCCGCGCCAATTCAGAAAGCGCGCGAACGCTGTGCCGGAAATGAGCCGCGCGCCGGGACCGACCCGTGTTTTCCGCTGGAACTTTTAAATTTTAGAACCTAATTAGGGAAAAGTGAGGCTATTCCTTTTTTTTTTCAAAGCGCACTTTGATAAGGCCAAATAATAACATTATGTTTTTAGAGCTTTTTGAGTAAAGTTTTTACAATTTATTATTTTAAAATAATATGTAGTATATTTGCGGCTCGTTCCAGAGTGAAAGATACTCACAGTATCGCCCTGGTGTAAGACCACCATTCAGAATTGAAACGTTGCTTGAAATGGCTTAAGCCGTGGTTGGTGACCAGATCTGAATCGCCAGGTACTTCCCCACCTACCTCTTCCCTGTCTTCCTCCCCTCCCCACTACCTTAAGCTTCACGACAAACCCCAATTGGGGACGCCATGGTCGCTATATTATTTTGAAGTAATTAATTGTGAAATAACACAAATTAATTAAATAAAATTTATTTGCGCAGGCTGGGATTCTTATGAACAATATCATAGTAACTGCAATAGTGCTCTTTAAAGTTTCGTTTCTGCATTTATACGGTTTTTGAGATAAAAATTTTTAGCATATAAATATATATATATGTATTTAATTCTTTTAATCCAAAATTCCAAAAATTCAGACTTTTAAATCAACAAAATGAAATTTAAAAAAGTCAAAAGCATGATTTTCAAATTTTAGCTTAAACAATCATTCTTCGGAACCGTTAAATAGGCTATATAACTTACAACATGATAAATAATTTTGAACATTAGAAATAATAAAAATTAAATTACAGTAGATAAAAAGTATTCATGAAATAAAACACAAGAACCCAAATTTTAAAAATACCGTGACAGATAGGAATACAAAGAATAGGGCTGGAATAAATTTTTAAATGATTTGCAAAATTCACAAAGTTATCATTAAACAAATAAACATGTCAATATCACCTAAGTATTCGTTGGAGAAGAAGATAACAATGATTGTTATTAACACGTTAACAACATTAATGTGTTGAACTTTCTTTTAGATTCAACTTTATAAATTTCGTCTGTAATATTTTAACATAGGTATTTACTTATATTCAAAACAAAAAAACTTGTACAATGTGTCCTTAGAACGGGGTACCCCAGTAAGGACACATTTTTCTCTGAAAAAAAGTAAAACAAAGAAGAAAAAAAAAAAAAACAACAACAATAATACCATAACGGGCCATAACCGAAAAGCGGTTTATAAGTAGGAGATTTTTAACTTAATAAAGCAGTTTTTATAGGCCTGATACTTTTTTTTTCTGGACTAATGGAAAAAGACTAACCAAAAAAATACTCGATTATTTTTTTAGCTCCACACGGGAGACACTGAGGAAAATAATTTCCCTCGGGGCCTATGTCATCTCAGGGGAAGCTGTATGGAGAGTCTTTTAAAAGAAAAGGAGGATAGGAAGTTCTGAGAAGGAAAGAAAAGCGAGGGGTTGGTAGAAATCAGGAAGTCAGTGTGCCCAGTGACGGGTGTATGGATCCACCCCTCTAACTGTACATATTTGTGCTTTTTGTATACCTCATCTCCCACCCCTCCGGAAAAGGTCTTTGAAAGATATTTGGTTTTACGTTTATAGGTTATTTACAATGTAATATTTTTAACCCATTTTTTTGGATTTACTTTCCTTTACAGCATTTCAAGTTTTCGTTATCGACAAGATTCTGAATGAAGCACGGAGTGTGTTCCGATACAATACTGGGTGGTGGTCTACTACCTCACTCTGCCTACCCCTGCGGAGAAACAGCATGATAGTTATTTAATAAGTAAGTGTGTATATGTAAGAGAGCTATTCGTCATTTGCAGCTTATTAATTCCTGCATAATATAAACATATGAAATGAATCGGCTATTGTTTTAAAGCCGTTAATTAAGTCAGTAATAATTATCGAGTTCAATAGGTAAAATCATGCAACAACAGTATTAATAGTAGTTGCATTAAGTTTTTAAATTCAAGGAAGTTTGCAGTTATGTAATTATACCATCTTTCCCGTACCCGGGTTTATGAAAATATTGTGAAACAAATCAACCCGTAAAAATTTTTTTTTCCGTGATATTTATATCATATTAGAATAAGTTAACAATAATAATCTAAACGAATATATGACAGAGAACAAGACACAGAAAAAGAGAAAAAAGACAATGGTCGCAACTGGGACTCGAACCCAGACCTCTCCGTCTAACCGGGACGAGCGCGAAAACCAATTTCGCTATTGCCACCTTCTGTCAAACCGCCATATTGGTCAATCTCATATTTTCAAAATTTAGAATTAACATTATTATCAACTAATTATTCTTCTCCATATTACGGGCAACTACCCTTTTCATTGGAAACAATCATTCCAGTTGTGACCATTGTATTTTTTCTGTTTTTTTGTGTCTTGTTCTCTTTCATATTTTCGTTTAGATTATTATTGTTAACTTATTCTAATATGATATATTTCACTGATGGGAATAACCTTCAAAAAAGTAATAAAAAGAATGTTTTTCTTATAAAAATTGAATTTTTATATCAGTTTTCAATTTTTTTTTCTGATTTGCTCTACACATGAGTCCTTGAGAATGCTGTGTGGAGGATTTTTTAGAGAAGGAAGGAGAGGAAAATCTGGGAAGGAAAAGGGTACATTAAGGGCTGGGGAGGAATCTAGAGGTCATTGTGTCTAGGAGTGACGGTCGTATGCATCCATCCTCCCCTCTGTGGTACAAGGCGATGAATCGAGAGAGTCCGGCTGGAGAGGTTAAAAGGTGTACCTCAACCAGTCTCTCCCGCTGACCCGCCACACAGTAGGTGGGAAGACGCATACGCCGCCAAGATATAGACAAACTTCAACCCATGAACCCAGCACCTATAGCAAGGGTGCTGGTTGTCCAATAAATGGTTTAATTAATGGCAGTACTCATACTCGCTTCCCAAATTTAAATTTTAGGTTTGACTGAGGATTGAACTTCCTTCCCATGGATTGACTAAAATAAGTAAACACGGCTGACGACTAACAACTAAGCCAAAATCCAATTGGAAGCGGGCGAGATTTATTTCGTACATTAACCGTTTTAAGTATAAAGGAATACAATTTCAGAGAAATACTGTGAGCTGTGAGTATAGTAATACAACGTGTCTTTCTGTCGAGTTTCGGCTCGATCGGATGTCGGGAAGTAAGTGAATTACCACCTACAACATTCCACGTTATTGATGCATAATTCAATCAAGAAAACGTAAATAAAATTCAAGATTTATTTAAAATATTTTATTTACTATACCCGAACCTAACCCAACTTTCCAGGTGTTACTCTAATATTGCTAACTCATTATGATGCTATTAACATGCTTACTTCTCAAAATTAAGTTACAATGTTTTTAAAACACATTCCAAAAAGTTATTTAATTTTTCTAATAAATTTTTAATAAATCGAAAAACCACTTGTCATTTTTCTTCTTTTATTCTCTTTCGAGCTGAAAATGACGTGCATCTTAAGAGGATTTTTCTTTTAATAAAAATGAATTAAATACTTTTTCGTTGTTAGTTTTTGGGGTAAAACTGTCCGAAACGTCGGCTATAGAAGGAGGCAGCGCAACACAGCATAACACCCCAAAAACTAACAGCGAAAATGCTTTTGGCCGTGAGAATCTAAAAACTTAACGAATTAAATACTGTTACTAAAGAAATTTACAAAAATATTAAATATTCTAAAATAATATGCAACGTTAATTTATGTTAAGAATTCATAATTATAGGTCTACAAAAACCGGAGATATGATGTTAAGAAAAAATAAAAAAATAAACTTTATTTTCGCTCTCCTGAACAATTAAAATTTTGTCCTTTAAGGGCGATTGAACAGCGAAAGAGAATTCTCAATAACTCAATATCGATTTTGTTTCAATAATTATTTCCTTCGATATAAACCTTTATTAAAAAATGCTCAAACATGTGATGATAAAACTATTAAAACTATGTACTTTTGTAATTATTTTTTATCATAAGTACAGGGTGTCCGGTGGCAGAATTAGGATTTAAAATTTAAATAAAAAATAAACTGCTAAGGATATACATTTATTTCAAATTTCAATACCTATTACAGATAAGAGAAGTGCGGATTTTATTTCTTAAAAATTATTTTGTCTAAATGTAGACCATCACGTCGAACATACTCTTGGAATCTAATTTTTCAATAACGTCTAAGCAAAATAAGAATGTAAAAAAACTGATATATTATTATGTTAGTTTGTAAGTACGGGGTAAAATGGGTTAAGGTACATCTAGAATTTTATTTAAAAGTCACATATTTCCGATTTTGTCCTACCATTTTTTGTCTACCATTTCAAATTTCCGCGGTCATTATGATTTTATAGGAAATTTTGATTTTGATTTAAAATAAGATTTTTTATATAACACCTCACAAGACCACCCCTGTAGGGACTCGGTTGGGCAGCGTTGTGAGGCGGGTTAAAGGAAGGGACTTATTCGTGCGGGTCTTTAAGAGTCCCGGATTGTATTTAAGGAGGAACAACAGATGCAGAAAAAACTAGAAACATTTTTTTTATATGAAATGCCCCACAAGAGTCCCAGCTGAGCCAGTGAGACTATGGAATCCCCAACCGGGGTATGTTGTGAGGCTGGAGGTAGTGGGGAGGGGAAGGATATGGAGGAGAGGAAGGTGGGGAAGCAGCTTTCTATTCAGATCTGGTCACCAAAAACGGCTAAAGCCATTTCAAGCAACGTTTCATTTCTGAATGGTGGTCTTACACCAGGGCGATACTGAGAGTATCTTCCACTTTGGAACTTGCCGCAAATATACTATATATTATTTTTAATAAATTAATTGTGAAATAACACATATTAATCAAAAAAAAATTATTTGCCCACGCCGCGCCGCCGAGATTCGATCCCGCGACCTTCGGATTGCGATAGAAGAGCCTGAGCCAAGAGTTGTTGCAATGCAATTATAGATTTATATATCGAAGTGGGTATTGTTATTGGAAAGACACTCGGTTAATACTAAGCTAAATCTAATTGCACTAATTTTTTTATTCGCACTTGCAATATTAATATGCAATACCTACAACAGCGCGTCACACTCACACGTATCACATCGCTGGTGTCACAAACATTTTCATTCATTTTATATAGCTTATAAATATTTTACGTCAGAAAATCTTCAAATATAAATAATCCATTATTTGATGAGCAATATTGTCAACGTAATTTGTTTGTATTCGCGTGTGTCACTATTTAGTCCAGTCAGTGGGGAGTTTTGCCTTGCAAAAGGTCATGTAGTAGCGATAATTTTTCGACCATGGGGGGGGGGTCGAGCGCGAGCCGCCATCTTGGATTGAAGTCTAATATACAGGGTGTTAAGGGACGTACTTGACTTACTTTAACCAATGATTCCCGACATTATATTGAGTAAAAAATGTAAAAAGAAATTTTGGTCTCCGGTGACTTTTTTTAATTTTTTTTTCTTCAAAATCACACAAAAACCATTCTTCCGTATATCGTCACTGGTCACTCCACCGAGTAACCGACCAACCTATAACCCCACCTCCAACTGTCCAATAACTACCATTTTTAATGTTTTAGTAGAAAAAATAAATAAACAAAACATCAAATATGTCACCGGAGATCAAAATTTCATTAACATTTTTTACTCCAAATAATGTCAGGAATCACTGGTTAAAGTAAGTCAAGCACGTCCCTGTATAATGACTTACAGCGGTAGAAAGAAGAATTTTTTGTCAAAAAATCGTAAAACTCAAAATTTTCTTGATAATTTTTGTAAGAACATATTACACAATATCATTTTAACGTATTTCCACACCATAATATAATTATATAGCAAAATCTACTTCAAATTACAGTAATCTTTAGTGTTACATAGAGGAGATAAAGAGACGACAACAGCTGGACAGTCTGGACACCCTCGAAAGAAAGGTACTTCGAAGAATCTTAGGAGAGGTGCGGGAGGGAGAGGCATGAAGAATCCGCCACAATAATGAGCTCTATGATATTTACCAAGCTCCCAGACTCTCTACCCATTTAAGGCTCCAAAGACTAAGATGGGCCGGACATGTGCACCGAATGCCAAGCACACGAGTACCGAAGAAGGTACTAACAGGACACATCCGGAAGGTAAACGAAAGACGGGCAGACCTAGGTTGAGGTGGGAGGATGATGTCAGGAAGGATGCAAGAGGACTACTCCATGTCGCAGATTGGAAGACGATGGCCGAGGACAGAAGGCGGTGGAAGTTTATGTTGAAGGAGGCCATGGCTCGAAATGGGCTGTAGTGCAATTGAAGAAGAAGACCTACTGGGGATACCACAAGTTAAAATACCACAATACAGTTTCATGTCCTAAGATCAAATTTCTTGATCGATACTAGGTGACAACAAGGAGTAAATACATACGTCGTGAGATTTGTGCTTCCACGAGAACAGAGAGGAGATCAATCGAAAGTTATTTATTTATTTTATTTATTTATTTATTTATACTGGGTTTTTACAGATTGTTCACACACATGTGAGAACAACCCAGTTATAAAAACTCAGTTAATTATACAAATAAGAATTATATAATAAAGTAAGAATTTATATACAATCAACTAGATAATACAAATAATACAATCATAAATTTTGTAACCGTTTAAATAAAATTTAGATAAAATAAAACATAAACAGTTAGAATAGAAATTGTTAAAATACTAAGTTTACTCAAATAATAATTAAAGAGAGGCAAAATAAGAGACACAATTAGAGACACAAATGATAGGTACATAATAAATTAGCACATATTTTTCAGCAATCTCAGGGCATTTTTTTTGAATCCATATAAATTATTATCGACAAAAATATCTATTTCAGCACACTCTATCTTATTATATAGTCGACAAATTTGGGTCAGTGGGCTAAAATGGGCGATATTGTTTTTAAATATATTCAGGTGAAACATATTATGGCGTCTTAAACAGTGGGAATTGGGAACATTTATATCAATATTGCTAAGACACAATGAAGTATCAAGATGGCCGTGAATTATTTTATGTAAACATGTTAGATCAGTCAATTGCCTTCTGATTTTAAGTGTATTAATTTTGAAGTATTCAAGTCGCTTGTCGTATGTTATAAGATGTTCATGTAATTGACATTTAAAAGATAACAGTCTTAGCATTTTTTTTTTAACTGATTCTACAATGTTTTCATACTTGCAATAATGTGGATTCCAAATAGTACTTCCGTAATCAAGTTTACTTCTAATTAAGGCATTGTAAAGGGTTAGAATTGATAGAGGATTTTTGAAAGGTTTACATATTCTATGAAAAAATCCCATCATTTTAAATGATTTACACTTAATGTCGTTAATGTGTACATCAAATATGAATTTAGAATCAAGAGTAATTCCTAGGTCTCTTATGGAGGACACTTTTTTAAGAATGGTATTGTTAATAACATAGGAAAAATCCTTTATAATTCTATTCCGAGTGAAGTTTATAGTGTAACATTTTTCAACATTTAAGTGCATATCATTGACAATACACCAGTTATTAAGTGTGTCGAGGTCATTTTGAAGAAGTTGATGATCAGAAACAGACTTAATTTTACGAAAAATTTTTAGATCATCGGCGAAAAAAGCATAATCACAGTTTAATTTTGAACCAAGGTCATTTATGAATATTAGAAAAAGAAGAGGGCCCAGATTTGACCCCTGTGGTACACCAGAAGTTACATCTATAGGGGATGATTTGTATCCATTAATAAATACTAGTTGCGTTCTGTTACATAAATATGATTTCACCCAGCGAAATAGGTCTCCATGTATTCCTATTTGATAGAGCTTTCTAAGTAATATGGAGTGGTTAACTTTATCAAAAGCTTTTTGGAAATCGGTATAAATAGTATCTACTTGTAATCTTTCATTAAAAGAGTTACACACATAATTACAAAATTCCAAAAGATTTGAGGTAATAGATCTGTGAGGAACGAACCCATGTTGCCTAGTGCAGAGAAGAGGCTTAAAGTGAGAAAACATATTTTTATATATCAGAGATTCAAAAACCTTAGCAAAACATGATAGTATACTAATTGGTCTATAATTTTTTATTAAAGATTGGTCACCCGATTTGAAAATTGGTACCACATGGGCTTCTTTCCACAAGTTAGGAAAAGTTCCAGAGGTTAAAGATTCGTTGAAAATAAAGAATAGTGGTAAACATAATGAATCAGCACAGCATCTGACAAAGAAAGGTGGAATACCATCGGGTCCGGAACCCTTATTGGAATCAATTTTACTCAAAAAATATTTTATTTCAACTGCACTAATATGAATTTTACCGAGATTGCTTTGGTTGTGTTCAGAAATATTTGACATTGAATCATTATCAGGTGATTTCGACTTAGTATACACAGATGAGAAATATTTGGAGAATATGTTTGCTATGTGTTCTCCATCGTTAGCGGAAATATCATCAAGATGCATTACTTTGGGAATACAGTTGGTTTTTCGTAATGATTTTGAGTATGACCAGAATACCCTTATATTATCTTGCAAACCATTTTCAACAGAGTTGATGTATGATTGATAACATTCAATTTGTACTATTTTGGCCTGTTTCCTCAAATTTGAGAATTCTCTATAATCTGAAACGTTGCCATGTTTTTTTGCCTTAAGTCTAATTTTATTTTTTTTCTTAAGAAGAGCAATCAATTGTTGATTAAACCAAACAGGGTATTGGTTTTTTGATTTAGAAACATATATTTTAAAATTTTTGTCAATTATTTACCAAATTTTCTCATAAAACAATACAACCATACTATTCATATTTTTATTTTTAAAAAGAGTTATCCAATTAACGGCTAATAGATCTTGATGACATTCATCGTAGTTTCCCTTTCTGAAGTTGTACTTTGAGTCATTTTTATTAGTTTCTAAGAAATGATTTTTATTTTGTTTTACGATGATTTCAAATGAGGGGTGATAATTATCTAATTTTATTAAGCCTGGGGCTACATGTAGATCTATGTTAATTTTATCAGATAAGACAAGGTCTAATACATTTTCATTTTTATTTAATAAATAATTGAATTGACTCAAATTACAAATTGAAGAAAGGTTGACAAGACTGTGCGCCTTCTGACTTTTATAATCAGAAGGTGAAAGTACATTTTTTTTAAATGAAGTGTCAGGTAACCATTTAATTTCAGGTAAATTGAAATCGCCGATAAAAATAAACTGTGAATTAGATTTTGAATTCTTTAAATACAGGTCTTGTAATTTTTCAATCTGATTGCAATACTTTTCAACAGTTACACAAGGAGGAATATAAAGGACGCAAATATAAATGAGCGAGTTGGAATGAAAATTGGACTTGATCATAATCCACAAATCTTCATTTTCGCTCTCCCACTCAGTTTTTCTAGACACACGGAGTTTTTTAGACACGGCGATTAAAACACCGCCGCCTTCCTTAGATACAGATTTGGTGGACTCACGATCTCTCCTAAATATTACATATCTGTCATCAAACAGTTCTTCACTAAACACTGTTGAGTTCAGCCATGTTTCAGAAAAACAAATAATGTCCTAATTATTGATTAGAATCTCATTGCGTACACTTGTGGTCTTTGTACGAATACCCCTTACATTTTGATAAAATATGCGCAATGTTTCAACACTATTAAAAGAAGGTACCTCACAATCTCTTGCGGTATGATCAGACGCCATAATCGATGGTGGAGAGGTCCTTTAATAACGCAGCCTTGTAGGCCGGGCAATCCTTGTCACCGGTGGGATGGGCGCGGGAAGCTGCAGGTTTTCCAAAACGTGCGCATGTGGCACAACTGGGTGCTGCAGCAGCAGTAGGGCAGGCGTCGTGCGCGTGACCTTCTACACCGCAGTGGGAACATCTTATTTTTTCTTTGCAGAACTTGTGTGAATGACCTACCATTTGGCAATTCAGACAAACTTCAAAATTCAGAATAATGAATTTTTCATTATTCTGGCTGAATCCTCTCACAGTTACATTTACTATTCCATATTTCCTTCCTTTCGTAGTTCACAGACAAAATTCACGCCGCCCAAATCACCATATTTCAAGAGCTATCAAAACACCATCATTTAAAAGATTGAACAAAAAAGGTTTAAATTTGATGCAATTACCGAACATTTGATGTATTCCAAATTGGCATTTGATTGCACATTCATAAATGTAAATCGCTGTTACCTGACCGTAGTGACCGCTTCACTGACCCTGCACAAAACCAATAATCCCGTCCTGACAACAATGCTGAATAATAATTAATATTTATCGATAATTGACCGTGTTGTTTATAAAAGCTTCCCAGGACAAGATGCACCAGTCATCCTAGCGTTATCGGTCTTTTCACTTCAACAATTTGTGCTCCAATCAATAGTGAAAACTTTGAGTTAACTGGCAAGGTAGGAATAAATCGTCTACCATCATACTTATTTGTACTGTTTATTTTAAAATACTCTTGTACAATCATATATTTATTTGTCTACTCTCATTTGCTGTGTTTGTTAATAGTAGTTTGTCTATTCCATATTGTGACAACAGTTTTTTTAAATGAAACTAATTTTGAAAAAATCTGTTCTTTTAAATGGTGAAGAACGCTAACTCTTATGAATGTTGCGATTGTCTCCTATTCAACATCAGCTCTGTACTGTTAATGTTAGTTATACACATGTTTGTTTCTTCAATATAAATAAACTTTACATTACTATACGTTTACAGACCTTTTCGATATTTTCAAATCCTCTCCATCATGTCGTATCGAATTAAAAATAATTAGTTGTGAATATAGCTGATATGTTTATGTATTATGTTTATGCAAAATGTTAAGTATTTATTGTATTGTTATGTATTACATGTATGAACTGATATGTTTTTTTAATAATAATGTGTGTAAATGCTAGACATATGTATAATAAATGTATATAAAAATCCGCAAACGCACTACGGGCATTTTAAAACATTGTTTCCAATTTAAAACAACTTTACATGGCCAAGATCACTCCTAATGGGTGAAAACCAAATTTAAAAAAAAAACTCTCATCTCTCTTTATTACACTATTTTATTATATACTTATTATCGAACTCATTTGTATAACTTTCCTTGATAATATAACTACATCCTTGTATTGTACCTACTTTTATTTTTCATACCTCTTTTCATATGCACCTTTCATCGCTGTCTTAATTTAACTATGTTCCGTAAAACATCCAATCGGGCGTAATAAATGTTTGCTAATTACAAACTTATGTACTACAAACTAATCATGTTTTTGGTTTAAAATAATATCAACAAAGTTACTTCACATTGCTCTGTAACTACTTTCATAGTACCTATTTTTGTACTCTTATTATACTTACTTATTGAACTCCTTTGTATAACTTTATGTATTACTTAAATTACATACCTCGTTGTACTGTACTTACTTATATCTTTCAAAATCTGTTTATTTCGTTACGTAACAGGTATTCACTTATTATCACAACTCCTGAACACCTTATAATAATGTATGGGCCTCTAAGGCGTTAATAATTAAATATTCGTCTTATAAAATTCTTACACTCCGATATAGTGTTGGCATAATTAAACCCGGACGTAAGGCCAGTTCTCCAGTAGTCAGGACCGACCCTGTGCAAGTGGAATTTAAGCAGTCCGCTCAAGGCGCTAAGGCTGGCTGTGCCTACAAAGGCGGATTGAGGGAGGGGGGTCATGGGGGTCCCCTGGGCTGGGTCCAGGACCTAGGTGGACCACTAATTTTTTTTTTTTTTTTTACAGTTAATACCGCACAAGAATCTCAACTGCTCCCGTCTGGAGCCAGTGAGACTATGGCATCCCCAATTGGGGTATGTTGTGAGGCTGAAAGGTAGTGGGGAGGGGAAGGAGGTGGGAAAGAGGAAGGTTGGGAAGTACCTGGCTATTCAGATCTGGTCACCAAACACGGCTAAAGCCATTTTCAAGCAACGTTTCAATTCTGAATGGTGGTCTTACACCAGGGCGATACTGATAGTATCTTCCACTCTGGAACGTGCCGCAAATATACTATATATTATTTTAAATGAATTA
This sequence comes from Limnephilus lunatus, assembly GCA_917563855.2. Taxonomy (NCBI): domain Eukaryota; kingdom Metazoa; phylum Arthropoda; class Insecta; order Trichoptera; family Limnephilidae; genus Limnephilus; species Limnephilus lunatus. Next base: position 7,512,793 of record OU830600.1, on the reverse strand, counting down.
ATTGTGAAATAACACAAATTAATCAAATAAAATTTATTTGCGCACGCCGGGTTCGAACCCGCGACCTCCGGATTGTGAGTCAAGAGTCTTAGCCACTGGACTACGGCGGTCGTCAAATTAAATTTGTTATATATTTTTTGTCACAATATAGATTTTATTTAAGTACTTAATAAATACCTACTTTTCACATATATCTATTATTATCAAAATTAAATAATAACTTCTTGTGACTTTTTTTTTATTCCAGTTAAAGGAGAATTACATTTTCATTCATTTAACTAGAAATAATTATACACATTAAGATAAACTAAACATTTCAATACAGCGCTCTTCTATTTCATTATTTTGTTTATCAAGAATAAATAATAATAATTTTTTTAAATTTACCCAACTTATTTTCGTTTTTAATGTCATTTGGGAGGCAATTATATAAGTTGCCCCACTCGTAACCAATGGATTGTTTACCATAGTTAGTGTGGATGGTGTTTAAATGTATGTTATCATGTTGTCGTGTAAAATGTTTATGTACTTGAGACGTTTTAATGAATTCTGTGTTTGTGTGTACGAGATTATTTTGTATTTTGTATACAAGGAGACATGTATTGTATTCATATAGTTTTCTTAATGTTAATAGTTTTGTTTCCATATATATTTTTTTTGGATGTTCTGGGTTTGTAGTTAAATGTTTTTTTTGATTACCTTGTTTTGTATTACCTGTAATTCATTTATGTATGTTTCACATGCATTTCCCCAGATTTCAATCAGGTAATTTAGGTGTGAGTGTACGAGACTATAATATAAACTTTTTTTCATTTTAATTGGCAATAGATATGATAACCGGCTAAAAACGCTAATTAAGGGTATAATTTTATCTTTCACATCTTCTATGTGTTGTTTGAAAGTTAAATGCTTATCGATGCACAGCCCAAGATATTTTTCCTGTATCAGGATTTGCAAAGCGTTATTTTCAATTTTTAAAGGTACGTGAGGAGGAATTATTTTACGGGTTGAGCTTAAAATCATGTATCCTGTTTTTTTAATATTCATTGTTAGGATATTTGATTGGAGCCAACTGCAAATTTTTTCTTGGTCACTTTGTGCATTTTCTTGTAGTATGTTTAGATCTTTACCCCAGTAGAATATTGCAGTATCATCTGCATATAAGAAAATTTCACCGTTTAATTCTAATTGCGAAATATCATTGATATACATTTAGAACAGTAGTGGCCCTAGTATGGATCCTTGCGGAATTCCATAGTTTATTGGAAGGTGCTTACTATTTTGATTATTAATGCTTATGAATTGCTTTCTATTGCTAAGATATGATTTGAATAGACTTGACCACGACTATGTGACCCCCCCCCCCCCCCCCTGGCACCAAAGCTGGATCCGCCCTTGTGTGCCTATATGTAATATAGAAATAACAGTCAAGTATTTCACTATTCTAACCTTACGCTCCGTTTAATATTTACACCCCTTTTATAAGTAAAGGGGTGTTAAATAATGGTGGGTTCGACACGTTTCAGAATAGTAGACATCTACGGTCACAAATCAAGATCGAAACATTGCTTGAAATGGCTCTACTGTGTTTCGGTAAAACCTCTCCACCTTCCCTCTATCCCATCTCCTATCTATTTCCGTCTTTAACCTAGAGCACGCGGGGCACGAGTCCGGAGCCCCTGGTCTTTGGGGGGCCCCGAAACTGTTGCCTATAGAACCTACGAAAGCAAGCTGTATATTGGGTGCGGTCCTTGGGGGTCACACCTAGAACATCCTGATTTCGGATTCAAAGTTCCTATTTGAATGCATCTCTGAAAGCAGGTGTTCTGCACATGCTGATGCGGTTAATAATACTGTCACATAGCTTATTTAGGAGGCTTAAGCATCAATCGCCTGAAACACGGGCCAACCAGGAGAAATTAGAAATAGGGCAAGTTTCACAAAAAATAGGAAAACTGCAGACATCCTAACGGCGATACGAAGCGTGTTAACACGTCTATGTACATCTCTTTTTCTCCACCCAAACTACTACCCATGCACCTATTCTCTGAAAAGATGTGTGGCTTATATTACCCACATGTGACATTTGGAACAATAACTCGGTGATTTTAATATCGATTCTTACGAAAACTTGTGCAGTTCCGGTCATCCTTCGTTATCATTTCCTAACGTCCACTGTTCACAAAGCTATTCCCATGGTCGTCACTTTGAAGAAACATATTTCATTAACATAATATATTTTTGGAATGTTATTCCATGTTCCGCTACCTCCTTCTTTAGCCAACGTTGTTACAGTGTCCATCATCAAGGCATATGTTAATTGCAGACAAAATATAATATCTACATCAGAAGAGATTTGGTTCTGGAGCAATTACTCTTACCCACTATGAGAACCTTTGGCAGGTTAGTCCTACGGGCTGGAAGGCAGAATAATCTATGATAACGCTGTCTAAAATAGTCATCAGGAATATACAGACTCACGCTCTTCAAAATAGCTGAGTTTTCGACAATGTCTAGCAGCAGTCTGGATAAGTAGGTGGCCACATACCGCTCTCTTCTGAGCTGCAAGGAGTGAAGTCCGAACAAGTCCAGAAGAAAGTTCGTCGGATGGAGAGAAACTCACTGAGGGAACTGGTAGGACTACTAACGGGACACTTTCAGGAGATACACTGGGAGCATAAAACACCAATAGATGCAAGAAATGTGAAGAGGATAAAAATACTTGAATTCACCTATGATGCTAATGTCCCGCCTGACCGAAACAATGCTTAGATACCTGTGAAACCAGGAGACATAGTCAAACAAATAAATAGCAACCCTAGTGAACTTTACCAAAGGGACCGGGTTTCTGTTAGAAGAATTGGGTGAAATGGGAGATATTACAATGGACCCATGACCTGGGTGCTTGCCGGAACCTTCAAAATAAATCCTAACAACAAATCTTTCTTGTCGAAACATTAATTGTGAAAATGTTTAGATTTAAAAAAAAATTTCAATTCTACACCACATTATGAAACCATTTTTTATTACTAACCCACATATGTACTTATGTACCTGAAGTTAGAGCACCTGGACGTATGAAATAGTACTAGGTACATAAAAATTAAAATTAAAATAACAATAGATATTAACGCTTTCCAGATGGTTTCGAAATTTGAAACGCGCGGCCCAGGCCAGGGTTTCCAGCAATCTCCCGGATATCGCCTGGCCCACCCGCCGGCTGGTGAGGAGATTTGCATCTCTGGTGTGGCGGGGTACTTTCCTGACTCGGCCAATGTCATTGAGCTAAGGGATAACCTCTTTGGCAAGGTGAGTAGCATATTTTACGAATGGATGCTTTTTTATAATTTATTATAGTTAAAGAATTACAAATATTTCATTTTCTAACAACACAATTCAAAGCTATAATGCAAAAATTAAAAAATTAACTAAATTTCATTGCCATCATCCAAATTCAGCTATAGAACGTATTAATTTACCCAGAAATTTAGGAGGTAGAGGTATAGTCAAAATAACATCTTTAAAACATAATCAGGTAGAAATGCTAAGAAATTTTTTCCATAGGAAAGCTGATAGTTCAGAAATGCACAAAATAATATGTAAGGCAGATAGAAATATTTCACCATTAAATTTATACGACGAGAATGCCAACATTCTTATAAATACCAACCAGGAATTATTAGATTCCTGGTCAAATAAAATTCTTCACGCAAAACACTTCAATTATCTCAACCAAACATATGTTGACAAATTTTCGTCAAACAAATGGTTGAGTATTGGAGAGTTGAGCGCAGAAATAGAAGGCTTTATGCTTGCCATACAAGATAGAGTCATTAATACTAAAAATTATAGGAAGCATATCATCAAAGATGCAAATCAAATTGATGATTTATGTAGAAAATGTTTGGCTTTTCCGGAAACTATAGAACATATTATATCGGGATGTTCTGTATTAGCGCCGTCCGAGTATACATTTAGGCACAATCAAGTTTTAAAAATAATTCACCAAAGTTTGGTAATTAAACATAACTTGATTGACTGCCGTAAATATATGAATATGAACCAAATTCGTTTTTAGAAAATGAATTTTATAAAATTTATTATGATAAAACTATTCTGACAGACAGAACAATTAGTCATAATAGACCCGATATAGTTTTACATGACAAAATTAAGAAAATAACTTATATCATTGATGTCGCTATTCCAAATTCTTGTAATATTCAGAAAACTGTTTCTGAAAAAATAAGAAAATATACAGATTTAGGAAATGAAATTAAAAGAATTTGGCATTTTCAGACTATAAAAATATTACCATTTGTTATTTCGGCTACTGGCATTATACCTAGCTCTCTCATTCAAAATTTAGGCGTATTAGATTTGTCAAAAAATTTGTACATAAAAATGCAAAAGTCGGTCATTTTAAATACATGTAGGATTACGAAAGATTTTTTAAATATTTATATTGAGGGATCAGTAGGATTTATCGGACCAGTTAGGATTTCATCAGAGCCGAACCCTCTGATATGAAAATATCTGGAGTCGGTGAAATATTTTCCCATTATGTTTCTGGTGGATTGACGTATTGTTCTTGTATTGTTTTATTCTTATATAGTGCTCTTACATTGCGTTAATTTACTAGATATTCATTTGTGGAAAAGTGTGTGGAAGGGTTTAGTCTTTCATTATGGAAAGATTCAACCCGGACATAAAATCTGGAGCACCGTAAAAAATATCTTATCTAAAAAATATTACTCATTAAAGTGCTTTTTGTCTTAATGTGTTAATTTGTAAATTTGTCTTAAGATCAGTTCAGATCAGTTTTTCTTTTAGTTTATATAATCGATTCTCCGTTTTCAGGCTATCGGGAAGCATATTTTATACATGCGTACCCTCATGGCCCAAGCTTCTTTCACCACTTTCAATCTTTACTGTATGTCTTTAGTGTATAATTTATTTTGATGCCTTGTATAGCGTTCTTGTACTTGTGACATTTTTATAAATGTTGTGTTCGTGTCTATATGTCAATTTGTATTTTGTTGATTAAAAGGCAAATTTTGTATTTGAATCATTTTCAATTAGTTTGTTTCTTGATATAGGTTATTCGTGGAAGTACCTGGGTTATAATCTAAGAGTTTTTTATGACTGTGTTCTGTATTATTTGTAAATTGTATAAGCGTAATGTGTGTGTTTCCCCATTAGAAAATTTAGGTCTAACTGGATTACGCCGGCTTCCTTTATTCTTGCTTAACGTTTAATGCCAAATGCATCAAAAACTCCAACTCTTTCCCATCCTACATTTTTTTTGCATTTTTAACATTTATCCACTTCTAAATACATTATGTATTCTTCTCCGGTTCTTAATTTTTAAATAATTTATCGAGGTTCTTCTTCTTTTGTATGGTGATTTATCGAGGTGGGTGGCTCATTTCATTCAGAAGACGAGTAGCACATTTTACACAGAAGATGAGTAGCTCATTTTACACAGAAGATGCTTAAATGAGGTGATTAGCTCTTTTCACACAGAAGGAGTAGCTCATTTCACACAAAAGGTGCTTTAACGAGGTTAGTAGCTCACATCTCACAGAAAGTGATTTAACGGGGTGAGTAGCTCACTTCACACAGAAGGTGCTTTAATTAGGTGAGTAGATCCTTTCATGCAGAAGGTGTTTTAACAAGGTGAGTAGGTCATTTCACACAGAAGGTGTTTTAACGAAGCGAGTAGCTCACTTCACACAGCAGGTAGTTTAACGAGGTGAGTAGCTAATTTCACACAGAAGGTGTTTTAACCCTTAGAATGGCAGGAGACCATATTTGTCCCAACGCACATAGGTCTCGTATATAACGCTGTTAACTCCCTTATTATCATAGTGAGAAATATGTTTTAAACGGTGTTAGAAAGGGAAAACGCCACGCTTTATATTCCAATCTAAAAAATAGCCACCAAAAAAGTAAAAAGTACACTTTAATGCGCACAAAGTTTTCAATCGCAAATTGAAAAAAAAAAATTAAACTTCGGGAATTTTTTTATAAATTATTTTTACATAGAACGACAAAAAGCGAGATAACAATATGTGTTTGTTATACGTTTGTCTAATAAAATATTTATGTGTTTTTATTTTTTTTTATTTATTATCTGTAACTTTAGTTAGAAAAAACGTAAGATGAGCCATTTTTAAAACTTTTTTATGTTTGTGTGCAAAAATTTTATAATTAAAAAAATATATGTTTATTTCGAATTATTTAATTTGAAAGCGTATTTCATCACCTTTACAAAACAGTTTTTAATTTTTGAATGTGCTCAGAAATATTCCAAATATTTGCATTTTATTGTAAAGCGAAAATATTTTGATCAACCGAAAAAAATGCCAATTTTTTGAAGGGTTAACGAAGCGAGTAGCTCACTTCATACATAAGATGGTTTAACGAGGTGAGTAGCTTATTTTACACAGAAGGTGCTTTAACGAGGTGAGTATCTCATTTCATTTTGATCAACCGAAAAAAATGCCAATTTTTTGAAGGGTTAACGAAGCGAGTAGCTCACTTCACACAGAAGATGGTTTAACGAGGTGAGTAGCTTATTTTACACAGAAGGTGCTTTAACGAGGTGAGTATCTCATTTCACACAGAAGATGCTTTAACGTGGTGAATAGCTCATTTCTCACCGAAGGTGCTTTAACGAGGTGATTAGATATTTCACCCAGAAAGTGCTTTAACGAGGTGAGTAGCTCATTTCACACAAAAGGTCCTTTAACGAGGTGAGTAGCTCATATCACACAAAAGATGCTTTAACGGGGTGAGTAGCTCACTTCACACAGAAGGTGCTTTAACAAGGTGAGTTGTTCGTTTCACAAATAAGGTTATTTAACCAAAATATTCTTTAGTGGGGTGAGTAGTTCATCACACCCAGCAAATGCTTCAATAAGGTCACTAGCTAATTTCTTCCAGAAAGTCAAAATGAGTAGTCCATTTCACACATCGATTGGTTTGGTAAGATAAGAAGCTCATTATACTTTGACATAGCGAGTTGCTCATTTCGTCTGACAAACGTTTCGGTAGGGGGCTCCCAATTTCTTTAGTAAGAGTATCTGCATGTGAGTTCATCCAACAATTACTTCCGCAAAGTGAACCGCTCAGTTCACCTGATGATAAAGAGGCTATAGATATATCAAAATTGAAGGTTAAAATTCAAGTTCTGTGAAACTTCTATTCAAGTTCCTTTATTGTGTTTTATCATGGGCCTATTGTTTCATGACAGAACTTGAATAACACGTTTCCAAAAGTAGAATATTAATTTATGAAATATGAGAATTTTTTTGAATTCTGTGAAACCATCCGTCCTTGGTGTACTTTATTACTATCGATGAACTCATTGGTTGTTTGGCCTCTCCAGGTGGATATGATATCTGGAGATGACAGACGATTCAAATGTCTTCACCTGGGCATCCCTTCCAGAAGTGGAAAACTTCGAGAAATAAACAGATTCGACGCAGAGTTCTTCGGCATCTCGCGAAGATTGGCAAACGCCCTAGACCCCATGTCCAGAATACTGTTAGAAAAAACGTACGAAGCTCTTATTGATGCGGGTATGAAAGCTTAAAATACATTATTAAATCTACACTACGATGGCAAATATCTGTCATTGACACAATTTTACGGAAGAACTTTTAGAAATCGTTAGGGGAATTGTGATCAAGATGACATACTTTTTGTTTGGAGGCAAATATTTGGTTATTCAAAGGAGATAAAAAATAAATCTAATGGTACATATTAAAAGCGTTTATTTACAAAGCACACAAATGTATCTTGACGCTACAGAAAATTACATAAGTAATTAAAATTAAATTTAAAAAAACACCGATCATGTCCAAGTAGGTAAGTTGACACACATCGGTTTAAGTTGACATACCTATTTATCGGTGCATAATTTAAATTTCGTCTTGAGTAAAATCTTCCACAGATTCATCATCTGAGTCATCCTGAAGGATAGCATGCTTCACTTTCTTTCGAGCTCTAATGCTCTTGCGATTTTCATTTTCTTTTTTATTTTGGACTTGGGCTTTTACTTTTACACATACTATCGTCATACCCTGTCATCATATACTGTGATCTTACCCTGCGAGGCAATATTTATATTTGCCGCCTTTTGTGACTATAAACTTTGAGGTTACTTAAATCATTTCTCGATATTCAAAGCCTATCATAATCCCAGTTCATAACAAAGTAGTAAATAAAATAAAAAACGTACCTGATACAAATTTATCGGCAGAAACACTTTCATAACAAACATATTTTTGAGTCACGAAATCATAAAGATGCACACAACGTCCAAACAACGCGATCGGGCGGTCACTAAAGTTTTGAGCGGTGACGCCATCTATGAGCCGGCATGTAAACGACATCTTGGGACTTGTAGCGCGTATATTTTCACAGATGTAAACACTGTGTCATCTTGCCTATGCATGTCATCTTAAGCACAATTCCCCTGTGAGGACATTATTAAAATTTTAAGTATTTTCCTCAATATCGGTATAATCAATGTGCCACTTGAGATTACATTTTTATGATATTATTAACCCGTCTGCTTGTTTAGGAATAAATACATCTCAAAACACGTAATCGCGTTATACTTTCATAAGACTAAAAACTTCCCAGAGCGACCTTTTATTTCGCTCCCTCGCATCTCTCTTCCTATCGTGCAAACAAATGTATTTTTCTTTTAACCAGAAAGAGAACGAAATAATGCTTCTTATTGTCTTTGAAATATGAAAGCTTTCTTGCATAGATATTTTGTCGCCTTAGTTCTTAATTGTCCAAACGACCATTTTATAAAAAATCATACTTAATCTCTTAACTAAGAATTATTTCAACTAATGAGACCTTTACCTTTACGGAAATAGCTTTATCTTAAACACCTACCATAATGTTTTATTTAAATAATTAAAGAAAACCTTCTCCTCCCGTAAAATTTTCTAATGGTCGTTTGAACAATAAAGAACTAAGGCGACGATTTTACAATCTCGATCCAAAGTGACGGTTTGACGAAACCGAGGCTTCCGGATTGTGAGGTGCGAATATATTGAACCAGACGGGTTAAAATACTAATTTCTGTTGCGTGACTGTGACTAACTCCGATTCAATGACCCTTTGAACTTTTACAAGTTTAATTTTCAAAGGAAGCGTTGCTTGTCAGACAAGCAATGAACCTATAATGTAATATTTTTAGCAAAAATTTATTTTAATTGTCATTTTTAAAATTGGAACCGATTTGTCGAGAATTGCTCTCATCTCTTACAACAAAATTTCATGTTTTTATGAAAATATAATTAAAACTTTCTGAGGAAAGAATTTTTGGAAAACACCAAAAAGCACCAAATTCCTCCAAGATATCAAAAACATCAGCCGTCAAAGTGTTGATATTTGTAATAATTTTTACGTAATTTTACTGTAATTTTATTATCAAATTGTAGCAAGTTTCATCGAAGTAAGTAATAATAAATTTGAAATAAAGTTGGTTTTACCTAAATTTGGTTTAACTTAAATTTGGTATTTCGTAATAAATTTGGTTTAACCCAGAGGTTCCCAAAGTGGGTGCCGCGGCACCCTGGGGATGCCGCGGACAGAGGTCAGGGGTGCCGCGAGGCGCCCCTGATGTCTCTACTAAAAATCAAAATTGACATGAACGAATACAAACACAACACATATCTGTGCGAAGCTGGATTTTCAGCGATTGCGGTTATAAAGAGCAAATATCGCTCAAAAATAAACGTGGAAAAAAAATGAGAGTAGCTGTATAAAGCCTTATTCCCCGGTTTGAAAAATTGTGCAGCGAGCTGCAGGCTCACCCATCACACTAAACGGTTTTTGTATTTGTATTATATTTGCATTTTCTTTGTAAGTTTACTTATCAATAATATTTTTTGCAAAGATTGATTATTCAGTGGAGTAGGTAAAAGGGGGGGGGGGGTGGCTAGAGAATTGTGCTCTTGGGGGTGACACTCGGTCCCGAGGCTACCACAGATAGACATTATATGACGGGGTGCCGTGAGAAAATTCAAATTTTCTAGGGGTGCCGCGACTTGGAAAAGTTTGGGAACCCCTGAGTTTAACCGGTAATAAATAAAGGTAGATAAAAAAATCTTCAAAAATTGACATTTAAAATCGTATAAATAAGTCGTCTCAAATTGGATTAACCATTGTTGTAAAATTGCCTTGTAAGCCGAAACAGCTGTAACAAAAATGTATACTAACATACCTACTTGCAGAACTTGATAATAACATTATTGAATTAAAATTTAAATTAAATTAAAAAATAAATAAAGGAGACAACGTCATTGAGACAGACTACCCCGTCATTTTCTAAAATGTTTCGAATGTGTTGGTACAATTTTGGAAACAAGTTTACTCTTTGAATGGCAATGCAAGTTGCACCTGAAAAATTAATATATTTTTTAATGTGACAGTGTGAACTATTTTACGGAAAAGGAATTTCATCAAAATTCATGATCTATTTTTATGATTCCAAAACACAAACAGTCACTAGAGGAATTTTCACATGTAATGAAATAATTGCAACATGAAACTAATGAAATAACCATGAAAATGAAGAAAAAAAATTGTAACTATTTTGCCATCACAGTACCAATAAATAAATGATTAACTATTACTTTAGTTATTGGAGGGGACCCCACCACTTTACCAACGGCGTTATAAGGAAACCATATGTTTCCTCCTTCACCGCACACGCACGACTCTATTTTTGTATTGAACGAAGCTACATTTTTTTAAACGACTCTAGACCCTCCAAGGTCCATGCATACGGGGTTAGCAAGCAGTATGCAAGTACTTACATTAACATAATACAAAAAAGCAATAAATGTGGCAGCCCGTGGAACAATTCTTTTGAAATCTATAGAGATAAAAGTGCTATAACTTAAGTTATTGTGCCTTTACTTAATCCAGCAATATTATTTGGTAGGTGTAAATCCGTGTGAGCTAAGAAACACAAACACTGGAGTATTCGTAGCAGCCTCTTATTCCGAAACTGAAATAAAGCAGATCTTCGAATATATGGAACCCAATGGATATGGTGTTTTTGGGTATGTAAATTTTAATAAAAGTGATATTAAATCTATGATATTAAATAAATCTTACAAAAGGATATTTAAGCCTAGGATTCACTAGGGAACAGGAGAATGTCGCAGTGCATGTCGCGGCACATGTCGCGACACATGTAGCGACACATGTCGCAGCACACATTTGGTTGCCACTTTGGGGGACAGTGCGCAACATTGCGTGCGTCACTTAGGCTTTATTTTATGCCATGAGGCAATATGAATTGGGGGACATTTGTCCCTTAGTGAATACTTGGCTTTACAATTTATCACTGAAAAGTTGCACAATTAAAAACATTATACCATTTGCTCGGAAAATTTCACAACGACTTATCTTTTAATATGTCGGCTGGCGGCTGTGCTAGTAGCTTTTTGATTGTTTAAAACTTCAAATAATAAAACTGAATAACTTTATTTATCACATATATTCAACACGCAAAGTTTATCAGAAGGCTTGAAACACAAAGTTGAATTGAAATCTAGGAACTATGAACTATTCGCAAGCATTATTAATTTTGTTCTTGAAAACTGAGCGGTATGGCGATTCGTCAAACTCGGCCAGCTAAAATCATAGTTCCTGAATTCATCAATTCCATAACGGTTGATATGTGGCTGGTAAATGATGAAAATTATTTGAAGTAGGTGCTCGCTATTAATTTTGTTTAATGAAATGTAGATCTTGCCGAGCCATGTTAGCCAATCGTATCTCCAGCTGGCTGGGAATAACCGGTCCTTCGTACACCATGGATACCGCTTGCTCCAGCTCTCTGTACGCCCTGGACCATGCCTACAAAGCTATAAGAGATGGGCACTGTGAATCTGCCATAGTTGCTGGAACGAACCTCTGTCTCAATCCGCGCTTGACGCATCAGTTCCACAAGTAAAATAATTCTTTCTACCATTTCAAAACTTTCATAGGATGAAACATGACGCAGTTACCCAATAGTCTTATATGTGTCTAAGGGTATTTGGAGTTAAAGCCGTATATCGATCGAATGGTGATCTGGAAATATTTCCTTTATTTTTTTAACAGCGATTTGAAACTGATCTCATCCAACAGTACAAAATGGGTCCACTATGAAAAATGTTAAGATTACAGAGTAAGGAAGAAACAGAGCTGCTCATAAGAGCAAGGGAAACAAACCAAGTGGCGAGTGACATGGGCGTGATTTGGCAATAAATGGATCTGAAAGTATATAGTCACCTCGCATTGCAATATCACCATTTGTTGTATGATAATAAAAATTGCTTACGAATTACAAGTATTTTTTATAATAGCGCGCAAATTCCCGGCTACGTAAAAAACTTTACTATAAATGCAATAGCCGCCCTCACCAAAAATAGCTTCCTATAATCTTGATATTGGTCGCAAACCACTTGCTGTTCTTCTCACACTCACAAAAACATTTGAAACTGTCTCCCATCCATTACTGCTAAAAAAAAATTAACAGAAGTAGCCTATTTGAAAGCTACACATGATATCCATTTCAAATGTTTCTAAAAAAAAAAAAAAAATTGAATAAATAAAAATCAGTCACGAATTGGTAATTGCCGAGGATACCTAGGATCAACTTATTCAGGCAACATATAATTTAAGTAAAATACTGTGAGCTTATTTACCATATGATTATCCCAAAATTCAATATCTCTTTCAATTTTATCGTAAATAAGTCCCAATG